>OZ005737.1:32295400-32987900 GCA_963930755.1 Eudasyphora cyanicolor | reverse complement strand
GACCCATGCGGAGGCACAAAAAATTGCAAGGGACAAATCCATCAATGATTAGCAAAACAGGTGGACGACATCCAGTGATGGGCGATAGACGTGTCGACTAATCCCCAATTTAAGAGTATGGCTGGATAGATCATATGGAGAATTGGACTACTTCTTGTCGCAGATGCTGAGCGGCGATGGTGGCTTCATATACTACCTACATCGCATCGGCCGAGAAACAGACCCATTTTGCCCAGATTGTGAATATATTGTGGAGGATGCTGAACATGTTTTGTTTGAATGTCCTCGGTTTACAAATCGGAGGCTGCAGTTGGAGGAATCGCTAGGAGTTGTTTTGACTCCGGACAACTTAGTTGGTTTTATGCTATCTTCACAAAGTAATTGGCAGTGTATAGCGACGTTAATTAGGTCCATTATGACCGAATTGTGCGAGCAAGAAAACTTACGTCGAAGAAATGTTAGATAGTGATGGATCGTGAAGATCTTCCCCACCCTGTGAAGTAATATCAAAAGGTGGTCCCACAGGGCTGAATGGACAAGTGTAGACGTGTTGTTAGCGGGTTAAAGTCCCGCACTATTTGCCAACTCCATCAGGCAAATGTCTTTCGACGATTTTCACTTCATATAAAAACAAAAAAAAGAAAAGGTTAGGTTGGGTTGGGTTACCTAGATTTTTCGAGTAGACGCCGGGACCTACTTTCGAGTCGTTAGTATAGAAATACATACATATCAGTCATTGGGCCCCGTATGAAACCTAAGACATAAAGACTATTTTAGGCTCCCCATATCGTGGGTATACATGAAAGGTTAGGCTTAAAACAGTTTTACAGAAATTGGAATAGTTAATGGAGTACACATAAACAAAAATAATTGTTTTATTAAAACACAAAAATATGTTCCTGTCCATATCTATGGCAAATGAGATTGCTATATTGAGATCATTATTTATAAATTTTGAACCAATAAAGCTGGGTTAATATAAGTCACAAAAGAGTCTTCGTAACTTAATGTTTTAAATGGACACCTAATTTTTATTAATAATAATATCGTTTTAGAAGTCATAATCTGCACATCTTTGCGAAAATAGGACTACATGCGCACATATTTTTTTATCATTTAAAAGCACCGAAGACGGCAAAATTGTACCACAAAATAATGGACTATCTTGCGTATAAGTCATATTAATTATTATGTATATTTCGTAAGTTTTATTTAAATCTCGAACTAATAAAGTCACGAAGATTTCGTTAACCTGTAAATGTAGAAAGAAAAAGGATAAACATTTCGTACCATCTGCAAAGACGTGAAAGTTCTACTACAAATTATTTTAAGTATATTTGCCCCAGTCCTGTAGTTCTATTGTAGATGTTAGAGAACTTCATACAGTTCAGAATAAAAATATGTATTCGTTTTAGGGTATCCAAAAATGTCTAAAGTATATGGCAATAATTCCCATTCATCGCAGTAATCGTGAAACAATAACTTTTTACAATTAATATTTGGCATGCATAAATAATCAGCTATCAATAATTACTACCAATTATTTCATATAAATGTTGTCCATTTAAGAAATGAAATATTCACTCATGAACAACTCTAAATGAAATTACTCATTAAAATACATATTGCTATTCCCTCAAATGTAAAACTACAATTTAATTAGTCCTCATTTCAAAATAATTTACATATTACAGTTTAGTTGTAAATAATTTAATGGCTCCTGCCCATTCAATTCTTTTTATTGACATTTTAATTTTTATTTTCACTTTTTCGCCGGTGCACAGATAATTCATAATAATTTCCGTTTACGTCCGACCCACCACTAATTCCGCTTTATTTATGTACAAATTGGGGGTTTGTCCAAAAATTTCCGTTTTTAATTGAAAATGTATCGCCTTTTGTTTTTGCTGGAGCGGCTGAAATAAATGGATTTCCCATTTGACTGTTGAATGGCACATTTTAATATTAAACGAAAGCATTTTTAAGTGTTCAGACTAGAATTCAATATAATAGAATTTTGTGTTTATTACACGAAAAATTGTGTACTTAAATTTAATTATTACGAGTATTACTTAAATTTTAAATCGAACTTGTACATGTTTATCTAAATGCTTGATAAATTATGGAAAATTGGATTATCTACTCGTACTACCTAGTAGATGGTCGCTTGGCCCCTTAGTATATGACGAGTTGGGTTATCTACTCCTTAGAATACGATAAGAAGGGTTATCGACTCATTAAAAGACTAGACAGTTGGATTATCTACTCCTTAGCAGAGTACCAGTTTTTGTTATCTTCTCCATAGAAGATAAACATTAAGGTTATCTACCCCTTAGTAGACGAGAAGTTGGGTTATTTACTACTTAATATGACCCTGTTGGGATATTACCTCCTTAGTAGACGACAAGTTTGGTTATCTAATCCTTAGTAGATGACCAGTAGGGTCATATATGTACTCTTCGTTGACGACCAGTTTCATTATATACTCCTTAGTATAGGACCAGTTTTGGTTATCTCCTGATTAGTAGAAATCAGTGGGGTTGTCTACTCCACAGTAGAGGAATAGTTGCGTTATCTAATCCATTGTAGATGGCTGGTTGGGTTATCTACACCTTAGTTGAAGACCAGTTAGGATATATGCTACTTAGTAGAGTGTCCGTTGGGCTATGTACTTCTTAGTAGAGGACCTGTTGGGATATCTACTTCCTCATAGAGGATCGGCTGGGTTATTAGCTCCTTAGTAGACGTATGCCCCCTATTGGGTTATCTACTCCTTAGTAGAGTATTAGTTGAATTATCTACTCCTTAGTAGAGTATTAGTTGAATTAACTACTCCTTAGTAGAGGACCAGTGGGGATATCTACTCCATAGGAGATGACCAGTTGGGTTATCTACTCCTTAGTAGGCGGTCAATTTGGTAACCCATTCCTTAGTAGACTGTCACTTGATTTATCTACACCTTAGTAGAGTGCTAGTTGGGTTATCTTCTCCCTAGTAGAGGACCGCTTAGGTCGTTATCTCCTGGGGTTGTATACTCCTTAGTTGAAGGCCAGCTGGATAGAATAGTGTCAGTTGGGCTATCTACTTCCTTGGAGAGGATCGGGCTGGGTTTTTATTGGGGTAAATACTACTTAGTACGCTGTCAATCGGGTTATCTAAACATATTTGGGTTATCTACTCTCTAGTAGAGGACCGGGTTATCTACTCTTCATTGAAGAGCAGTTTGGTTATTTACTCCTTAGTATACGACAAGCTGGGTTATCTATTCTATGTACTTCTCAGTAGATTGTTAGTTGGACTATATACCCCTTAGTAGAGGACCAGTACGGTTATCTAATCCTTAGTATACGGCCAATTTGGTTATATATTCCTTAGTAGGCTGTCACTTGGGTTATCTACTATTTATAGAGTGCTCGTTGGGTTACCTAGTCCGTAGTACATAGAGGACTGAATGGGTCTCGTTAGTAGAATGCCAGTTGGACTATCTACTCCTTAGTGGAGGACCAGTTGTGTTATCTACTGCCTGGTAGAGGACCGGCTGGGTTATTATCTCCTTAGTGCTTAATGCTGGACTGGTAGACTGTCCCTTGTGTTATCTACTCCTTAGAAGTCTGCTAGTTGGGTAATATACTCTCTAGTAGAGGACATACTCGGTCATCTTCTCCTAAGTAGATTACCAGCTGAGTTATCTAGTGATTAGTAGAGGTCCTGTTGGGTTATCGACTCCTCAGTGGGAGGCCGATTGGGTTGTATACTCCTTAGTTGAGGACCAGTTGGTCTTATTTTCCTCAGAATAGTGCCAGTTGGGTTATATAGTTCTCAGTAGAGGAACCGCTTGGTTGTCTACTTCCTATTAGAGGACCGTCTATGTTATTATTGGGGTATCTGCTACCTAGTAGGCGGTTATCTATACAGCATTTGGGTTATCTACTCCTTAGTAGGCCGTCAATTTGGTTATCTATTCCTTAGTAGGCTGTCACTTGGGTCATCTACTTCCTAGTTGAGGACCAGTTTGGTTGTCTATTCCTTAGTAGACGGCCGAATGGGTTGTATACTCCTTAGTTGAAGACCAGTGAAGACCGGGGCCAGTTGGGCTATGTACTCCTCAGTAGAGATTTAGTTGGATTATCTACTCCTTAGTAGAGGACCGGTGGGGTTATCTACTTCATAGGAGATGACTGGATGGGTTATCTAATCCTTAGTATATGATCAATTTGGTTATATATTCCTTATTAGGCTATCACTTGGTTTATCTACTCTTTGTAGAGTGCTAGTAGGGTAATCTACTCCGTAGTAGATTACCGATTAGGTCATATTCTCTTTAGTAGATGACCATGCTACTTAGTAGAGTGCCCGTTGAGCTATCTACTCCTTAGTAGAGGACCAGTTGGGTTATCAACTCCTTGGGGGGTGGCCGATTGGGTTGTATACTCCTTAGTTGAAGATCAATTGGACTTATTTTCCTCAAAATAGTGCCAGTTGGGTTATATGGTCCCCAGTAGAGGAACCGTTGCGTTATCTCCTTCCTTGTAGAGGGCGGGCTGGGTTATTATTGGCGTAATTGGGTTATCTACACCTCAACTGGGTTATCTACTCCTTGGTAGGCTGTCACTTGGGTTATCTACTTCCTAGTAGAGGAGCGGTTGAGTTATCTCCTGCTTAGTAAATATGTGACCAGTTGGGTTATCTACTCTTCACTAACGACCAGTTTGGAAATTTACTCCTTAGTATACAAGCTCGGTTATCTATTCAATTCCTAGTAGAGGGCCGGTTGGGTTATCTACTCCTTAGTAGGCGACCAGTTGGATTATCTCCTTAGTTAATGATCATTTGGGCTAGCTACTACTTAGTAAAGGAGCCCTTAGCTTATCAACTCCTTAGTAGACGACCAGTTGGGTTATATACTCAATAGTACACAACAAGCTGGAATATCTACCCCTTGGTAGGGGACAAGTGAGATTATATACTCCACAGAAGATGGCCGGTTGGGATGTATACTCCATAGCAAAGGACAAGTTGGGATATCTGCTCCCTAGAATATGATAAGTTGGGTTTTATACTCCATAGTAGAGGACCCTTTGGGTTATCTACTCCTATGTTAAAGACCAATTTAGATATATTCTCCATAGTGGAGTGCCTTATCTTTCATAGGAAATTTACAAATACAATTATCTATAAATTGATATGGAAACTCTCATGCGACCAATATATTTCGGTACTCCCTTATACACAAACATTCGGCTATTAATATTCATCTACTGCGGCACTTCATAATACTCCAGTTTATGTTCATTCATTTAGATTTAATTTAACAACCAAATTTGTATTGAATAGCATGTCTGTCTGTCCCTGCCTGCACTCTATTCGAATTCACAAATACGTATACCTCTATGCTGTGGTGTACGCATCCTTTTGCCTATATTTCCCCGTATACACATATACAACACTTTTCCATGTATTGTATATGTGTGTGGGTGTTCATGTTTAAGTGCATTTATTTCTATGTAAATTACTAAAACATTTACAATTGATGTCGATGTAACAACATCACCATTACCATCCGACTCTAACCAAGGGAATCGTTCGAAATCGAGTGGTTTAATTTTAGAAGCAGTAGTCTGTGCTCGTTGCCGGCAATCTATGTTCGATTGTGGTTCATAATGAAATTATTACCAATAAAAGATTTTAATTATACAATTTTTAATTTGTATATCAATGAAGTTGAAATGGAAATTTAATGTTATGAAAAAAAAAACATGTAGAGATAAAAGTATTAGTTAGCAAAATTTCCAATGCAAATCAAGTATTGAATTGGATAATGTTCAAATGTATAAATTAATTGGAAGATAGGCGATGATAGTAAGTGGTAGTATAGGAAATTTATTTTTTATGTAAATTAAAGCAGTTGCACAAGAAAAATTCCCGAAATTTCACTCAATACACAAAGATTCAAAGGATTTTCATTTTAGCCATAAGGGCGTATGACTATTATAAATTAAATGGCGGTTGGAGTAAATCGTCAATAACTCCGATACTAATTAAGATAAATAGAAAATTTAAATCGAATTTTATAGCTAACACTTACAGCTTTTAAATCTTAAAAACCCTCGAATTAAAGCTAAGCCTTCAAGATGCTGGGAGGCATGGGAAATCAATGGAACCTAGACACCACTCGGGTTGTAGGATGATATTTCCCATTCAGGCAAGACTTTTCTTCTCCTCTTCTATATAATAAATGTTATGAATATATCTCCTACTTTTAGGTGTCACAAACATATGATATAAATCATAATAATACTCTGTAGGGTATACAAATATCAGACTTATTTCCATTTGGTTTTTGCATGAGATTATGAAGCTTTTGTAAAAATATGGAAAAAAGGAAATGTTATGTTTCCAACAATTTCTGGTGCACAAAATTCTCGTAAACTTTTAGCAAACTTTTAACAGAAGTACAAAAATTCATATATACAATTTTACGTTTCCTGGAAAATTCATACTCCTATAACATGTCTTAAAACCCATTGAAGTATTGTGAAAAGTTCGTCGATCTCTCCTTTCCCTTCACTTGACATCAAAAAAATAAAACTACGTATGTATCCTTGGCTTCATAAGTTATTGATTGCCTTGTTTGGTGTACATTTACTAGTATTTACTTTGAAAAATTCAAAAAATATGCACCAGAACCAACTCCATCAACACCACCAGCACCACCTGATAGATGCAGACGAAAAAGAAGTCAAGAAAAAAAGAGCAATCATTCGCACACCAAAATAAGCTCGATACGTTTTACCGGAAACATGAAAAAATATTTGAATGCCTTTGCTCAGAAGTGAGCAGCAGCAGCAAATGCTTTGCCGGAAGTTCAGCATTATGGAAAGAAGTCGATAAATTTGGTTTGCAAAACTATTGTGATATTGCCTTTCGTTCGAATGTTCCTTCAAACCTTCATTCATTCATTCATTCCTCGATTCGTTCGTTCGTTTGCCAACAAAAGACAATTTTGGCCAAAGGGCGATAAATATATTTATGCAATTCGCCAACATTCGTTTAGCATTCACAAGAAAACAAGAAAGGAAATGCTTCCGGAAATATAGAGAAAACAAGCATTTCGACAAATAAAATTGCTCATATTTTTTCTTGGAAGGACTGAATTTTTGTTTTTATTCATTTTTGCCTAAAAGCTGGAAATTCAATTTATTTAAATATTGTAAAAATGTTGTCGTGTATATAGAAATTTAACGGCTTCTGTTAAATTGATTAATTTGTTATTGTCAAATAGAAACCGAAGAGGCTAGCTGTACATATGAATATATGAGGGAAGTTTTCAATTGTGGTTGAAGAGTAGGAGTACTAATTCGGATATTGCAGTTGTAATAATCTAAAATATTCAATATGCCTTTACAAATGTAAATGCGTAAGAAAAAAGGTGGCCCTGCAGATGATTTTCAGCGAAGAGTTAGGGCCATAACATGACCACCAGCTAGGGGGTCCTAACAATAGAAGCTGTGGATCATATTCTCGGATAGACGAGCATGATGTGCAAACATGAACTCAATCGGTTCGGTTGGTTTAGAAATAATGGACGACAAACACTATCTTCCTAGCTATGGCTAGAGCTTTTAAAACGTCGGCCATCGATACAGCGTAGGTTGAAATATTAAAACAAAATGCAACTGTACCTGCAGACGTTATTCTGCAGGTACCGCTATCGACTATCGAAGCAGTACTGGTTGAGAGAGATATCAACAGATTTGTGGTAAATTGGATCAAAATCTGACCCTGCAGATGTTATTATGCATATTCCGGCATTGCCATTTTTTGTCTAATTTCTATTAAAATGTTAATAATTATTTACCACAAACATCGAATTCAGCCATAAATTACATTGCTTACCACCTACAGGATCCTAACTATAGCTATGGACCTTATACTCGACTAGACGGACATATAGCGAAAACATGAACGCAATTGGTGCAGTCGTTTTAGAGTTAGTCGATGACTAAAAAACTCAGCCTTCCTAGGCAGGCATCGAAACTTTTTTTCTTAAATAAATGGCTAACTGACTCAGCAAACGTGTTCGTTACAATCCGACAGCATTACCTACAATATCAGCTCCAATTTGTCTTTCGTGACCTAAAACGATGAAATTGGTCACGAATTATCCCTCTTGGTCACCACCTACATGACAGTAGCATACATATGAACATTATGGCGATTTCTTTTCTGCAAAAAAGTGCAAAATTTCCGTTGTCCTGTTCCCGAAATCTGGAGTTTTATACCATATTTTAGAATTTTGAAATTGGAGCTAAGTTTATTTCGAGGGACTGCATATGTACCACCCAAAAAGGACAAATATGTTTCAGAATTTCAAGTCGACGGGGCAACATTTTTTTCAGATTCGAAATCATCATTAGTCTCGGCTACACAAACATATTTTGTAAATATAAACTCATTCGGTTCTGTCATTTTAGAGTCTTTGGATGACTAACAAACGCTATAGACATAGAGGAAGCTTTTAACAGATGTCCTCCCACCTAGTCATCAAGGCAGTTCTGGTGAGACAGACAGAATTGTTGTAAAATACATAACTGGTCCTGCGGACGTTATGCTGCATTTTCCGGCATCGCCACATACCGCCCTTCGGGGCAATACAAAATAAGTAATGAACAGACTTGTTGTAAAATGTGCAACTAACTGGTCATGCAGATTCTCTTCTGAACTTTCCGGTATAGCCACAAATTTTTAATATTTTCGTTCTTGGCACTATACCAATTTCTTTTATAAATGTGAATAATGTTTGAACCAAAATGTAGAACTCAGCCATAATCCTACCAATTTTCAATCACAAACGTAGAATTCTGCCATAAAACGAACCGATTGTTCTGAACATTCCGCTATGGCCACAAATTTTTTAAAATTTTCTTTCTTGGCACTCACTATACCAATTTTTGTTATGAATATGAATAATTTTTCACCCCCAAATATTGAATTCAGCCATAATCCAACAAATTTTCCATCACAAACGTAGAATTCTGCCGTAAAACGAACCGATTGTTCACCAACTACTCAACTTTAGTGATGAACCACAATAACTATGTTGTGTATAAGTATATATGTAAATGAACTTTGTCACTTCAGTCCTTTTAGATCTCATCGACGGATGACGAACGTTGCCTTCTTAGATATAAAAGGACAATGAAAGTAGAATTCTAATTCAAACTTAGAATTCGGTCATAAATTGAGACGATTGTTCATCAATAACAGTATCCTCAGTCATTCAACTCAGTCATTTTCGACCTCATTGATATTTTAGACGAACTTTGTCTTCTTAGATACTCGTATATGTAGAGAGCAGAACTGAACTCAACGAGGTAGAACTGGTTGAGTCAGGTATCGAAAGAGTTGTGGTAAAATAAATAACTATCTGGCTCTGTAGATGTTGTTCTGCACTTTAAAGTATCGCCACCACCTACAGAACTCTATCATAGCTATGGACTTTTTTCTCAACTGAGCTTGTTGTGTATATAAACACTCAATTGGTTCTGTCTTTCTCGTATTTTTTTTATACCCTCCACCACAGGATGAGGGTATATTTATCACTCCGTTTGTAACACCACTTAATGGAGGAATGAAATTTGGCCACAGGACCCTAATATTTTTATGAATATTGGGCCCAAAAAATAACATATCAAACAACAACAATTTTATTTGGGGCTTAATTTCATTTTTTGTCTGTTTTTTGGGTTTAATTTCATTTCTTGTCTGCTTTTTGGGTCTTATTTTCATCTATTAATTTAGAAACAGGAGAGGCTTGGTAACAGCACAAAAACCTTAAATTTCCACGAATTGAGCTGAAATTTGTTATAATGAGTTTATTTGTATCCGAAATCATTCACATGCGATCCATGGTGGAGGGTATATAAGATTCGGCATGGTCGAACATAATCCCTCTTTACTTGTTTTGATTAAGTTTGGATAGCAAATAGGAAGGATCGTGATTTGCATTGGTGTCAGAAGTTTATAGGCTCCAAATTGAGCTTACGCTTCGTAACCCTAGTCGCATTAACTAGCTCTACTCTACTGTAGTAAGACCAGTTCTGCCCTACTTGAAATACTTTTACAGCTTACGATATGTATGTTAAGGCACTGAGTAAAGTTTAGTAGGTTAATGGTATGTTAATGAAGGCGATGAACCTACATCCACAACAAGAAAGTTCAGTCGGGTAAACCGACTTACGAAACCCCTTACCTTTAGTCCCAAAATTATTCGTAAATTCTTTTATTTTTTGGGGCAAAATGGTCCATTTGTGTGGGGGGCACCAATAACGCCCACTTTTCCTGGGACTCTGGTACTATAAAAGCATTACACTGCACAATATTTCAAGTATTTATATGAACTGGTATTAAATATATATGTAATCATTTAAATGTTTGTAAAAAAATTGTCCCTTTGTGTGAGAGGTACCAAAAGAGGTAGCGACACTTCGACCATTTTTGTAACAGATGACTCTGATAATTACAGATGATTCTGATAATTACAGATGATTCCGATAAGTTGTATAGAAGAAATTAAAGAATCAATATCTCAATAGATTTTAACCCTTTGTGAGAGAGGCACTAGAGGGAGTGGATCAATATGACCCATCTTCTAACTTAGCCTGAGATAGAGAAATATATTATCACGTAATAAATTTGGAGTCAATCCGTTACTCCTTTCGAGTGTTATCGTGAGCTCCAGACAGACAGAAGGACTGACAGACAGACTGACTGGCAGACAGACGGACGGACATTGCTCAAATGACTTTAAATGTCCTAAAACGGATTTCCGCCGAACATACTTAGAGTCATATGTCACTCCTTTGATGTGTTACACTATTGGCTCGTAACAAATAATATATACCCTGTAAGGTGAGGGGATAAAAAGGCGATTTTGCCCCTTATGCTAGAGATGACCTACTGATGGATTTTTTAAATTCCAATTGTTGGAATTTGAAACCTTCGCCCTGTAAGGTGAGGGGATAAAAAGGCGATTTTGCCCCTTTTGCTAGAGATGACCTACTGATGGATTTTTTAAATTCCAATTGTTGGATTATAAAGGCAACAAAATTGTCTTAAATATGATATTCTCTCTTAAAGATTAACTAATAACGGATTTTCAAAAATTCGTAACTTTTGGGATAAAATGGGGTTAAAAAGACCCAAATGTGTTTCGTAATTGATTTTAGAGACGAACTAATAATGTATTTCCAAATTATGTACCTATTGACGGTAAAGATCTAATTTTAGTTTGTTTGTAAATATGAAATTATAATGTATTTCCCAAAATTTGACTTTTTGGGATAAAAAGTATATAAATATAATTTTTTTAATGATTTTTTCCTTAAACTGTATGCATTTTTAATGAAATATCAATGAATACAAACCAATGCATACCAAACAGAACGGGCAGGACGACGTCTGCTAGTCTGGTAGGGTCAGTTAGTAGTAAAATATTTTCCAAATTGTGTACTTTCTAAAATCAAAATATAATTCCCCTTTCCTAGAGGAACGGATTTCTGAAATGTGTACTTTTTGGAAACAAAATGAAATACGTACCAACTGATTGTTTTCCAAAGTTCGTACCTTTTTGCGGAAGAGAAGGAACAAAACAGGCCTACTTTCTTCTAAAAATTTAATTTTAATTAACTTTCCAAATGTATACTTTTGGTAATAAAAGACAAAATGGGCCGGATATTGTCATCTCCTACAGAGGAAGGAGATGGGTTTACGAAATTCATATTTTTTGAAGTGAAAAGGGTATAAATACCAAATTTGGTTGCCTTTTCTCGAAATTGCCCGAATATGGTACCTTTACCTTAACATTAGACATTAAATATTTGGTAACGGATTTCCAAAAATATTAAATTTTGGCGAAAGAAATTATAATGTATTTTCCAAATTTTTACTTTTTGGGATAAAAAGCTGACAAAATGGACCCAACTGTAGTACAGAAACCTACTAATAACGGGATTCTGAAATTCACACTTTTTGAAACCAAATGTGATTCATTTTTTTGAAATGGACCGAATTTTTCCTACTGACGAACTAATCATTGGATTTTAAAGTTCGTTCCTTTTGGAGGAGAAGAAGAACTCAAAAGGCACAAATTTAGTACCTTCTTCTAGAGATGAAATAATGATGCATTTTCCAAATTTTTAGTCTTTGAGATAAAAAGAAGTCAAAATTTACTAACTTCATACCCTCTCCTAGAGTCGTACTGGCAAAGTGGGGCCAAATATGGTACTTACTCCTGGAGACGTACTGACAACGAACGGCTTTCTCAAACTTGTCCTAGGGATGAAATAATAATGCTTTTTCCAAATTGTGTACGTTTTGGGATAAAAAGAAGCCAAAATGGGCCAAAATATAGTACTCACTGCTAAAAACGTGCTAATAAAGATTTTTTTAAATTAAAACTTTTTGGAAGGACAATGGAATAAATATCAAATGTTGTAATCTATTCTAGAAATTGGCTAAATATAGTACGTTATCCTAAAGAAGAACTAATAATGGGTTTTTAAAGCTCGTAACTTCTGGCGTTAAAAATCAGGCCCCAATTGAGTACCCTATCCTAGAGAGGAAATAATAATGTATGTATTTTCCAAATTTTGTACTTTTCGGGATAAAAAGACGGAGGAAATAGTAATGTATTTTCCAAATTTTGTACTTTGCGGCATAAAAAGGAGACAAAATGGCCCCAAATATGGTACACACTCCTAGAGACATACTGATCTTTTTTAAATCATAATGGAATAAATACCGAATGTGGTTCCCAGTTTCAGAAATGGTCCAAATATTGCACATTATCCTAGAGAGGAACTAAAATTGGGTTTCCAAAGTTCGTACCTTTTGACGGCAAAGGTACAGAATAAAGGGCCAAATTTATTACCCTCTCATAGATATAAAATTATATTATATTTTCAAATGCTGTTCTTATTTATACAAAATGTTCATACCTTTTCGCGACAAAGGAGGAACGACATAGGACCAAAATTAGTACCTTCATCTAGAAATTAAATTTTAATGTATTTTCCAAATTTGTACATTTTGAAACAGAAAAAAATATTATAGACCCAATTATAGTACCCTCCCCTAGAAAATTACTAATAATGGGTTTTAGTACTTTTTGAAAGGAAAATGGAATAAAACCCAAATGTGGTCCCCAGTTTCAGTAATGGTCAAAATATGGAAAGTTATCCTAGTGACGAACTAAAAATGCGTTTGTAAAGATCGTCCCTTTTGTGGCAAAGTAATAACAAAACAGGCCCAAATAATGTACCCTTTGCGAGAGATTAAGTAATAAAGTATTTTCCAAATGTGTACTTTTTGAGATTAGAAGGAGGCAAATGGGGCCCAAATATAGAAGCCACTTCCCGAGACGTGTTAATAAGGGACTTCCAAAATTCGTACTTTTTGGAAAGAAAGTTGAATAATTCCAATGTGGTTCAATATGTTAGAAATGAACCGAATATGATACGTTATACTAGAGACGAACTAATAATGGGTTTCCAAAGTTTGTTCCTTTTGGTGGCGAAGTTTGCACAAAAAGGCCGAAATTTGGTACCCTCTCCTTTAGATTAAATTAATAATATTTTCCAAATTTTTAGGATTAAAAGGCGACAAAATGGGCTCAAATATGGTACTCTACAAACGTACTAATAAAGGGCTTCTGAAATTTGTACTTTTTGGAACGAAAGTGGAATAAATACCTGTTATAGAAAGGATCCAAGTATGGTACTCTATCCTAGAGACTAACTAATAAAGTATTTCGAAAGTTCGTCCCTTTTGGCGGCAAATGAGTAACAAAACAGACCCAAAAAGAGTACCCTCTCCTATAGAAGAAAGTACAATGTATTATCCGCGTTATTACTTTTTGGAATAAAAAGAAGACACAAATAAGCCCAAATACAGAAGTCACTCCTAGAGAAGTACTAATAACGGAAATTCGAAAATTCCTATTTTTTTGAAGCATAATGGAATAAGTATCAAATGATCTGATTATGGTACCTTATTCTAGAGGCGAACTAATAGTGGGTTTTTTAAAGCGGCGAAGGAGGAACAAACGATGCCAAGATTTAATATCATCTCCTAGATGAGAAATTGAGAAAAATAATTCAAAATGGGCCCAAATATAGAGACGTACTAATAATTAGCTTCCCAAATATAGCACTCAATCTTGGAGATGTACTAATAAAAGGGCTTCCGAAATTCATAATTTGTGGAAGGACAATGCAATAAATACCAAATGTGGTTCCCAGTTTCAGAAATGATCCAAATATGGCACGTTATCCTAGAGAGCAACTAATATTTGGTTTCAAAAGTTGGTACCTTTTGGTGCCAAAGGAGGAACAACACGGGCCAAAATTGAGTACCCTCTCCTAGAGATGAAATATTAAAAAATATTTTCCAATTTTTTTACTTTTTGGGATAAAAAGAAGACAAAAGGGGCCCAAATATGGTGCTCACTCCTAGAGATGAAAGAAAATAGTATTTTCGAAATTTTTACTTTTTGGAATAAAATTAATACAAAATAGTCCCAAATATAGCACCATCTCCTAGGTACTTAATCTCCTACTAATAACGGAGATTTAAATACCTTTTGAAAGATTCTGAGTTCATCTCTAAGAATGTCACGTATTGCAAAATAAAGATATCAAACTAACCTTAATGTGCTGTATTCTTGAATATCCTAAATCAAGAATTTATTTCTGCTTTTAATTTAAAAAAAGGCTTGCACTTTAGTAAATTTATATTATTTGAAATAAAAGATATTCCATGGTGACAATTTGTTCTGACAGAATTATTAATCCTCTCGCTTACTTGTTGTAATTTGTGGAGGGTAAACATTTACATGTGTTCCAATTACTTTATTTCTATATCAGTTTTTGGCACGTCCTTTGCTGCTGGTTACCTCCTCACATGGCTGGCTGGCTGGCGGGTTGGCTGGAGACCCGACTATGAAAAACTTTGTCATGTGAAAGGAACAAGTTTTGTGAACACGGACGAAAAACACTCGAACAGTGAAAACAACAGATAAAGTCCACAGAAAATAGCACATACCACTGGGATGAAAATTTTCAATGTTCTCCATTAAAAATTGCAGCATATATTTGAGAGTTTATACAGAAGAACAACGACAGGTAGGTAGGCAGGCAGCCAGGTAGGATGGGGAGAGGTAGGGCGTTGATGGCAGGATGTTGGTCGCTGGCTGGTGTCTGGATATTTGGCAATATTTTTAACACATCATGCATCAAATACACGTTTTATTCTTATAACATCTAAATGCAGACGGATTTTTCCAAAAAATAAAAATAAACAAAGACAAAGCAGGTTGTTTTGCTGAAAATTTGGGAACGGTTGGGAAAGGGAGCTGAGGATGTTACTCGGCTGACCGGATTTAGTGTTTTTTTGGAGACTATCTCGTAAACTTTTACAATGGTTAACTTAACTATATTTGAAGCGTTGTTTTTTTCCATACCAATAGTTCGCAGGAGATTTTTTTCCATGGCACTATTCCTATCATCCTATTGTTAGTTGGTGGTTGGACTACACAGAAAAAAACAGTCAGGAATTTTTTTATATATATTTTTTTTTAAAAAATACCGTTTAAAAAAAGGCTATTTTGATGTATAAATAGGATTTCTCTCTTTTTTAATTTTTCACAGAAGCCATAAATTTTTTCTTAAATTCCTCAAATATATGAACTTGTTCATAATTTACAAAGATTTTATCAATTTCAAAAAACCAACAACTTTTACTTTTAACATTACAATTTTAATTAACAAAAAACGTTTATATTTAACTATATTACTTAAAAAAAATGAACAAATTCTTCACATAAATGAACTTGTTCATAATTTACATATTTTTTGTCAATTTCAAAAACAGTATCAGTGTAAAAATATGACATGTATGAACTTGTTCATAATGTACATATATTTGATAAATTTTAATAAACAAAAAAGGTTTATATTAAACTATATTATTTTGAAAATGTGAACAAAATTCCTCAAATATATGAACTTGTTCATAATTTACAAAGATTTTATCAATTTCAAAAAACCAACAACTTTTACTTTTAACATTACAATTTTAATTAACAAAAAACGTTTATATTTAACTATATTACTTTAAAAAAAAATGAACAAATTCTTCACATATATGAACTTGTTCATAATTTACATATTTTTTGTCAATTTCAAAAACAACAACTTTTACTTTTAACATTACCTCTTTCAAAATATGAACTGATTCTTATATGAACTTAATCATAATTTTCATATAGTTCATAAATTTCTCCCAAAAATTCTGTATTTTCTGTTTGTAATTATTGCTGTTTTAAACCCTTATGAACCCGGCTCCCATATAACATGAATCTAATCAAAAAATTTTGAACTCTATTCTCAGCACCCATGAAACTTTTCTCTCTGTGTATCTACAGCTTTACCTTTGGCAAAGGCCGTGGGAAGTGGATGAAAATCATTCGACAGACAGCACAACATCGCTGTTGATAATCTATTGAACCATAAAATTGCTGGCGTTACTAGTCATGTCGTCCAGGGCTGAGAATGACGCCAACCAGGACGACAACGACCAGGACAACGATTGCAATGCCATCACATACATTTTGGATAACGTTTTTGCACTTTTTTTTGTTTTGTTAAGGGAGACCCTTTCTTTTTTCTCCTGACATCAAATAATTTACGCTATCGAAACACTGAAATAAATATAACCCCAACAAAAATAGGATAAAGAAAACGGGAAAACTGTATAGTTTTAAATGGTACATTTAAGAGACTTTTTTTCATTCTTCTATGTGGAAGCGGAAATAAAAAAAAACGTTGCCCAACAATAGGTGAATTAAATGTGTATTGGAATAAAAAGTGTCCAAAGAAATCAAGAAAACAGAAAAAGTTGCGACTAAATTAAGTTTAGAATTAAATGAATTGAAGTTGGCCATGTGTAAGGTCTGCTGTTCAAATTAGAGACTAGAAAATATGTTGGTTCGTAGATGGGAATTTAAGGGATCATTTATTGTATTTTAGGAACCATTTAATGTAGGAGAAAATATGGAAGATTCTCAATGAAGATAAAGTAATCATAAAGATAGAACTTGAACAGATGCTTGCAGTACGATTTTAAGTTTAGTAATGCCTTCAAAAATAATTAGATTTATACGAAGTAAAAGCTCTTCTGCACAATATTATAGAATCATATAGATGGCTTATATCTGCTGTTATATTAAAAAACAAATTAAATTAAATATATCTATTGCTTTTATCCCAAAGCTGCTATATTTAAAAACCCAGTTTTCTAGGAGATCAAAAAAAACTGTTGAATTTCATTGTTTCTTTCTATTATATATTTTTTAAATAATATCATATAAAAATTATAGCGAAATAATTAAATTCAACAGTTTTTTTGTTCTCCTGAAAAATTGCTTATATGCACCTTTTGCATATAAGCCATTGCCATTTTTTATTTAATTTGTTATCTCATAAGATCCAAAACACAAAAATAATTCGATTCATCATCATCTTATAATTATACTCCAACACTTGTTGTGGTACATTTTTGGAGTAGGTAATATCTTTAAACATTAAAAAAATGTATATCAACTAAAAGCCTTAATTCTAAAGATGTGCAGAATCATAAACTAAAGATAGTTTTCAAAATCGTAATAACCAAAAACATCAATTTAAAATATAGATCAAATCAGAAAAAATACAATGAAATGTTGTCTTTGTGGTACATTTATAAAATGTATATCAATGGATAGATGTTTTAATCAAGATAAGCAGTGTCATAATTTAAACTCAGTTATAATAACCAAAAGACATAAACTTAAAAGTTTTATAAAAATAAGAAGAAACTTCTCCATGGGGATTTCCACGAAAACTGACCAATTTAAAAACATTTTCTTTTCGATTTTGTCGCTTTTCTTATATTTCTTGATACACCCGAAAAAGCGTTTTGTGGAATTTTTTAAATTTTTCCGATAACTCGTTCAGAAGTTATCGATATTTAAAAAATCGTTAAAATAACAATCTGTGTATCAATCAGGTTTTTGGTCAAAACTTCTTCAGTTATAGTCCGATTAAAAAAATTTTTTTTTTGAAATGTTAGTTTGTTTTTGGTCAAAACTTCTTCAGTTATAGTCCGATTAAAAAAATTTTTTTTTGGAAATGTTAGTATTTTTTTGCACTTTTCAGTAATAAATTAAAAAAAATATATTTAACATTTTTTGGTACCACTGAAGAATTGATTAGGGGAATTATTTAAAATTTTTCCTATAACTCGTTCAGAAGGTATGGATATTTAAAAAATAGATAAAATATTACTCTGTGTATCGGGTCTTTGGTCAAAACTTCTTTAGTAATGGTCCGATTTTAAATGTTTTTTTTAATGTTTGTATTTTTCCTACTTTTCAGAAAAAAATTTAAAAAAAAATATTATAAATTTTTTGTGTGCGATTTTTAAGCTTTGAAATTTTCGCGAAAATCGGAGAGTACAAAAGTGTTTCTCTCCGATTTTAGCGATTTTTTTATATTTAAAACTTCTATTAATTCTATAACATAATGGGTGCACGCTGAAAATAAATCGCTTCTGTAGTATACTGTCCCAAACATATTCAGCTGGAAACATACATATATTTAGGGTGCACCCCAAATGCATAATATTTGATACACACAAATACATTATATCTTTGGGAGGATTTTGTTCTGAACAAGAGTATGTTTTCATCCAAATATTTTTTAATTGGAACTAATATTTCCGAAAAAAAGAATTATTTGTATTTAAGTATTTTGGCAATGTATCAATGCCTTCATTTTAAGGCAAGTTTTCTGTTTTTCAGAAGTTAAAAGTGCAATTTTCTAGAAATTTTATATGTTTGTAAAATTAGACAACAATTTAAATTAGAAAAAAATTTAATTGGAAATTTTATAAATTAAAATTAGTGCTATAAAACCAAATGTAACGCTGCTTATGACATTTGTAACTGTAAAGTAAAACAGGAAATCTAGGAATAATTTCAACTAAAATTCGAAAGTCGGCTAATTTTTAAAAATCTTATTTTAAATAACATATAATTGAAAAATTTCTTAAAAAATAACTTTGTTTGCTTGTAAAAACATGTTTTATTTGTGAAAGTCAGTTCGCAAATATATTTTGTTCTAATATATAAATATATGCGTTGCAAACAACATTTCTTGATTTTCAAGTACAATTTATTTGTTAACAAATAAATAATATTTAAAAATTTTGTTTCCAAATATATTTTTTTTTTCAAATTCAAGCATATCATTAATGGCGATTTTCCTCCGTGTGTATTTTTGGTAACTTTCTGTTTGGCAGCTCAGATGTTTTCATGTGACATGTTACTGTCAAACATGTTCTGTTTGGTCTACAATTTAACCATGAACTGAATTTTAATATCAAAATTTATGCTCGGTTAAGAATTGGAAATATCGAAAAACTGTGTTCAGCGACGAAGCTCATTTCTGCTTGAATGGATACGTGAACAAACAAAATTGCCGTATTTGGTGTGAAGAGCAGCCAGAAGCATTGCAAGAACTGCTAATGGATCCCGAAAAATGCATCGTCTGGTGTGGATTATGGGCCGGTGGCATCATTGGACAGTTTTTTTTTTCAAAGACGACGAAGGCAGTGACGTTACTGTGAATGGCGAGCTCTATCGTGCTATAACAACATTTTTTTGTCATAATGGAGGAACTGGGCTTGGCTGTCAGCCAAGCCCAGTTCAACACGATCATCACACATATAAAATCATCTTTAAACATTGACTTATATAGACCGTTCTATTGACTCAAATAAAGATTTCATACATTTCTCTAAGTTTTATATGTTTTTTTTTTAATCAAATACATACAAAAGCTCTTGAAAAATCACTCGTTATATTGCTTCGACCATTAGGCCGTATAAATAACATTTCTGCACGAATATTCCAAAAGGGTAGCACAGGGTATTATAACTTTGTGCATTTGTTTGTAACACCCAAAAGGGGAAGAAATAGATCCATCGTTTATTATACCGATCGACTTAGAATCACTTTCTGAGTTGATTTAGCTATGTCCGCCTGTCTGTCCGTCTGTCCGTCCGCCTGTCTGTCTGTGCATGTATTCTTGTAATCAAAGTACAGGTCGCAATTATTGTCCGATCTCGACGAAACTTTACACATATCCTTTTTTCGGCCCTATTGAATTTGGTTAAAATCGGTTCAGATTTAGATATAGCCCCCATATATGTACATGTATATGTTACCCCCGATTTGACATGTAAGCGCTGTAAAAACTGTATTTTTTATCCGATCAGTATGAAATTCGGCAGAAAGAGGTTTCCTATTATTTGAAAGAATACTTTTAAATTTGGAAGAAATCGGTTCAGATTTAGATATAGCCCCATATATACTTTACCCCCGATTTGACATGTAAGCGCTGTAAAAATGTTATTTGATATCCGATCAGTGTGAATTACGGCAAAAAGAGGTTTCTTTCTACATAAAGGAATACTGCCAAATTCGGAGAAAATCGGTTCTGAGTTAGGTATAGCCCCCATATATATTTTACCCCCGATTTGATATGTAAGCGCTGTAGAGACTGTATTTTATATCCGATCAGTTCGAAATTCGACAGAAAGAGGTATTTTTACATGAATGAGTATTCAGGGAAAATCGGTTCAGATTTATATTTAACCCCCATATATGTATGTTGCTCCTGATTTGGTATCATAGCGCTATAGAAGTTGTACTTTACATCCGATCATTAAAATTTTTCAGACAGATGTTTCTCAATTTATGAAATATAGTGCTTAATTTAGCACCGGTTCAGAATTAGATAATATGTTCCTACCCATTTACCAATTATTCCACATTATTATCGCAATTATATAGTCGGCCCCGCCCGACTTTCTGCCTTTCCTTACTGGTTTTGACTGGAATTTGCATGATTTTGGTGTTTGTGATACGTTTTGGTCTATGGTGTGCTCTGACATATACTCGTATAGTAAAATTTTATAGCCATTTTTGTAGAACATTTCACCCCGCCCTCCACATTGTTTTGTGTTTTCTTACGATTTGCTAAAATAGGGCAAAAGAGTATGTTCCACAAAAATATTGGCCTTAATATTTTCTTAATTGGCCTTAATATATTTGTAACACCTAGAAATACTACAGCTAGACCCACCTTAAAGTACACCAATCGACTCAGAATCACCAGCTGAGTCGATTAAACTATGTCTGTCCGTTCGTCCTTCCGTCTGTCCATCTAAAGTTGTCCGTTACGAACAGGTCGCAATTTGACTCTGATCGTGGTGAAATTTTGCTGTTAGGAGTCGTACCGAGGACGAAGCCTATTGAATTTGAAGAATATCGGTTCAGATTTAGATATAGTTCCCATATAAATGTTTCGTCCGATTTAACCCTTTAGCCCTGTAGAAGCTGTATTTTACATCCAATTTTTTTTTTGAAATTTAGCATGGTAGAATTTCTTGATCCATGGATCTACATTCAAATCAGTTCAGATTTAGCTATTTCGCCCACATCTATATTTCGTCCGATTTGGCCCATTTTATTTGATCCATGAATATTGCAGGATTTGAAAAAATCGGTTCAGATTCAGTTATAGCTCCTATATATAAGTTTCTTCCGATTTGGTTACAGAGGCAGAGACGTACCAAATGTAAATAGTGTAAACAAATTTTAGTTGAAGTATTTCATTGCATCCAATCTTACTATAGTCGGCACCGCCCGACTTTAGCCTGTCCTTACTGGGGTTTCCTTAATTTCAAGGTATACCTTACAGTTAAAAATTACATATTTATATATTTAACGTTTGTTTAAAAGCGCCCATTTTAATTTCTAAATATTCCTAATCATAATTTGTTATCAATCTATCAAGCAATTTAACGTTATGCAAATTATACGATTTTAATTATAAACAAGTAAGAAAGTTCAGTCGGTTAAACCGACTTACGAATCCCCTTACCTTCAGTCCCAAGAATTGTTCGTAAATTAATTTATATTTTTGTTTTAATTAAAGTATTATCAATTTAAATTGGATTATTATAATCTATTTTTGTGGGAGGTATCAAAAATACTGTACAAAATTTCAAGTATTTGTGTGCAAAGGCATTAAGGTTATAAGCTGTTAACTTTTGGTGCAAAAGGGTCCATTTGTGTGGGAGGTACCAAAAGGGACGTGGCAACTTCGCCTATTTTTCTTTAGGCGAGAGTGACTAATAAACTAATAATATGTGTGGAATTTCAGAAGATTCGAGTAAGTAGTGTATAAGTTATTAAAGAATCAATATTTCACTAAATGTTAACCCTTTGTGGGGGAGGTACTAAACGGAGTGGACCAACATGGCCCATCTTCGAACTTAGCCGGAGATAGAGAAACATATTACCGGATATTACATTTGAAGTCAATCGGTTAATCCTTTCGAGAGTTATCGTGCGCACCAGCCAGCAGACAGACAGACGGACGGACGGACGGATATTGCTTAAATGACTTAAAATTACCCAAAACGGATATCCGCCAAACATACTTGGGGTCTTTGGTCACTCCTTCAATGTGTTACACTTTTGGCTCGTAGCAAATGATATATACCCTCCTATCTAAGATGAGCAGATAAAAAGGAATTTTAGGAAATTTGAAAAACTTAAAACTTTGCTTAGGATTGTGGTACCGATAAATTATCTGAGTAATTTAATGCAAATAAAAGAAAATTATGATGAAACCAATATTTCTTTAGAACAACATAGATATTTCCAATTAGAGATGTCAAACGCGATTGGTTTTCACAACCAATTGCAAATCCCGAGATTGTTTCGGGATCCCGAAATTTTTCGATATCCCGGGATTTTCTGGATAAATCGGGATTTTAGGGATAAATCGGAATTTTTTCTCATTCTTAATAATGTTATATTTCGAAATGGAATACAAACATTTTAATTCAGTTTCAATTTAATTTAAATAAGGATAAAAACAGCTAAAGCGACTTTAACTTTTGTTAAAAAATACTAACGTTTATTAAAATATTTCCCAACATCTTAGCTATAGAAAAATTTGGTTCAACTTCAGTTCGTCGTCTAAATTACACAGTGCAACAACCAAAATGGGAATGGGATGAAGCCAATTACAAACCAGTAAGGAAAGGCTAAAGTCGGGCGGGGCCGACTATATAATACCCTACACCACTCTGGAAATATTGAATAACTCTGATATATAAATTTTGTAATTCATGTATACATTGGGTATATAAATTTACTTTTGGAACATTTTATACTTAAATAATACCCTGTACCACAGTGTGGTGTAGGGTATAAAAACGATTGGATCTAAAGAGCCAAATCGTATGAAACATATATATGGGAGCTATAGCTAAATCTTTATCGATTTTCTTCAAATTCAACAATGTTGATTCATGGATCAAGAAACTCTACCATTCTAAATTTCAAAACGATTGGACCTAAAATACATCTTCTATAGAACTAAAGGGCCAAATCGGACGAAACATATATATGGGAGCTATAGCTAAATCTTAACCAATTTTCTTCAAATTCGGTAGTGTTGGTTCATGGATCAAGAAACTCTACCATTCTAAATTTCAAAATGATTGGATGTAAAATACAGCTTCTTCAGGATTAAAGAGCAAAATCGGACGAAACATATATATGGGAGCTATAGCTAAATCTTAACCGATTTTCTTCAAATTCGGCAATGTTGGTTCATGGATCAAGAAACTCTACCATTCTAAATTTCAAAACGATTGGATGTAAAATACAGCTTTTATAGGACTAAAGGGCCAACTCGGACGAAACATATATATGGGAGCTATAGCAAAATCTTAACCGATTTTCTTCAAATTCGGTAGTGTTGGTTCATGGATCAAGAAACTCTACCATTCTAAATTTCAAAATGATTGGATGTAAAATACAGCTTCTATAGGACTAAAGGGCCAAATCAGACGAAAAATATATATGGGAGCTATATCTAAATCTGAACCGATTTCAACCAAATTCAATAGCGATCTTAACAGCTGCGAAATACTCTAAACTGCAAAATTTCAGAACGATCGGAGTGAAGTTGCAACCTGTAGTCGACGAACAACTTTACATGGACAGACGGACGGACGGACGGACAGACAGACATGCTTAAATCGACTCAGGTAGTGATTCTGAGTCGATCGGTATACTTTAAGGTGGGTCTAGCTGTGTTATTTTCAGGTGTAAACATCTGCCGTGAAACAAACTTATAATACCCTGTACCACAGTGTGGTGTAGGGTATAATGAATGTTGACATTATCCCTAACAAAACATTCAAGGGTTTTTTTCAGTTCAGTGCTAGATTTTTTTTACACGCATTTGAAGTTGGTAATTTTGATCCGCTTTTTCAATGAAAATCGACAAGAAGTAGCACCATTTGCATGTCAGCGCCATCTATCGTGAGTTGCAGGTAATAAATGATTTCCTCGACCCCAAAAACCGTAAGATACCAAAACTTTACATGATAATAAAAAGAAATAATCATTATTTTATCAAATTTTCAATGATCTTTTCTTGTTAGACAGCGTTCCAAAACCCCCAACTTCAAATGCGTGTAAAAAAAAATCTCGCACTGAACTGAAAAAAAACCCTTGAGGGTTTTGTTATGGATAATGTCAACTTTCATTTGCAATTGGTCTCATCCCATTCCCATTCGGCAAGTTCGCTTTTGTATCACAGTGTTATTATTGACGTTATAATTTTCTATCAACTTGAAAAATCAGTTTGACTAATTCCGTTTTTATGAGAATCAAATCGATGTGTCCAAATCATATTTTATATTACGATTTTTTCATAAATTTGAATGAATAGAATGCAATGTTCTACGTTTTGTGGGACACAAAATCAATTTGTGGTTTTGTTTTAAGTTTACTTGTTTAAATTTATAAATTAATTATAAATTATGTTTAAATTTATAAATTTATGATATATTTTGTAATTCTTCTCCAAATTTCTATTTTTGTCACCGGATTTTGTCAATGTTTTTTGACGCTAACAATTTGCTTTATTAGTTTACATTTTCGACAGAGTGTATCGTTTACTTAATATTTTATTCGAGACAACTTCATATATTATTATTAAAATATCACGGGATTCATTTTAAACCAGTAAGGAAAGACAGAAAGTCGGGCGTGTTCATACATGTAATAAGCAAACTCTCTCTGCCGATTTTCGTACTGATCGGATATAAAACACGGTTTCTACAGGGCTTACATGTCAAATCGGGTGTAACATATATATTGGGACCATGTTTAAATCTGAACGGATTTTCCCCGAATTTGGCAGTGTTCATACATGTAATAAGAAAACTCTCTCTGTTAAATTTCGTACTGATCGGATATAAAACACGATTTCTACAGCGCTTAAATGTTAAATCGGGTGAAACATATATATGGTGGCTATGTCTAAATCTGAACCGATTTTCCCCGAATTTGGCAGTGTTTATTCATGTAATAAGAGAACTCTCTCTGTTAAATTTCGTACTGATCGGATATAAAACACGATTTCTACAGCGCTTAAATGTTAAATCGGGTGAAACATATATATGGTGGCTATATCTAAATCTGAACCGATTTTCCCAGAATTTGGCAGTGTTTATTCATGTAATAAGAGAACTCTCTCTGTTAAATTTCGTACTGATCGGATATAAAACACGATTTCTACATCTCTTAAATGTTAAATCTGGTGAAACATATATATGGTGGCTATATCTAAATCTGAACCGATTGTCCCCGAATTTGGCAGTGTTTATTCATGTAATAAGAGAACTCTCTCTGTTAAATTTCGTATTGATCGGATATAAAACACGATTTCTACAGCGCTCAAATGTTAAATCGGGGGAAACATATATATGGTGGCTATATCTAAATCTGAACCGATTTTCCCCGAATTTGGCAGTGTTTATTCATTCAATAAGAGAACTCTCTCTGCCAAATTTCGTACCGATCTGATTCAAAATACAGTTCCTACAGCGCTTGCATGTCAAATCGGGTGAAACATATATATGGAGACTATATCCAAATCTGTACCGATTTTAACCAATTTCAATAGGGATCGTTCTTGAGCCAAAAAGAGCACTATGCTAAATTTCATCACAATCGGACCATAAATACGACCTGCACTTTGATTACAAGAATACATGGACAGACGGACAGACAGACGGACAGACGGACATGGCTAAATCGACTCAGAAAGTGATTCTGAGTCGATCGGTATAATAAACAATGGGTCTATCTCTTCTCCTTTTAGGTGTTACAAACAAATGCACAAAGTCATAATACCCTGTACCACAGTGTGGTGTAGGGTATAAAAATTGGTAGAGAGTTTTTTGGTTAGCAGTTCTTGTTAAATTCAATTTACTGCTTCCATAAGTATTTCAGCTGATTTAAGTTAAAGACATACACTATTGCTACTGAATTCTGAAGATGATAGAGTGGTGTCTATCGAAACTGCAGTCAATTCTACCAAGCAATTAAAACTCTCTACCAATTTTTGTTTTTGTTTCTATTACTTTTTTGGAATAGACAGAAAGTAAATGGAACATATGGTCTCAAACCAAAAATAAATTCTGACTGAATGACAAAAGCACAGACCAACAATAAATAACAATAACACATTTTTTTTTTAAATATAATGTATTTTGATAAATTCTTAAACAATATCTTTGTTTGTTTGCAAACACATATTTTATTTGTGACAGTATGTTCGCAAATATATTTTGTTGTAATATATTAATATATGCGTTCCAAACAAAATTTCTTGATTTTTAAATAAAATATATTTGTTCAAAAATATATAATATTTAAAAAATTTGGTTCCAAGTACATATATTTTCTTTGAATTCAAACATATCAAAAATGACGATTTTCCTCCGTGTAGATACCTTTTTATGAGATATGGTCATCATATGTTGATGTTTTGATACAAAACCCATAAAGGAATTCACCCGCCTCGACATTTTGAAGCTATATCACCCACTAATATCCACCGAGTTGACAGTTTTGGGTTTATTTTACCTATTTCTACAAACATTGTCTTCTAGTGGCCATAAAAACTACAAATTTCAACACAATATTATTCCAACGTCCTTTTAAGACTTTTGTTATTCATAACAAGTTCTTACTATTGTTTTATCAATTATCCACTACGACTATAACTGGACGATAATTGCTCAGATTGAAAAATGACTCACGTCCTATAATATATAGATAAAGTTCAGGAAACCATTCCTATGATACATTACAAATAATGATAAATAATATTAAAACCGCATTAATAAATCAGCAATAAAACACGTTATTCATTACACAATTGCTTCCCGCAGTCATGTGAATACTCACACTCAAATGTATAGCCTATTGTTAGGGGTTTCACAGAAATGTTGCATATTTTTTGGATTACTATTATGAATGTGCCACCTTTAGGATAACATAACATAAGTATATGTACATACATATGTAGTAGACACTCTCATGCTCTTTTCAAGAATATCAACACAAAAGCCATTGCATAGTTTATGGGGAAAATCCTAGCACTTCCTAGAGAGAGAGAGAGAGAGAGCATAGAAGTGTCATGAATATTTCATTACCATTGAACAAGCGAAAAAATGCCTTTATTTAAGAATAATTTACTATATGCATTAAATAGGGACGAAGTGACTGACTCACTTGCTCCATCATAAGCAAAACCCAAACATATTATGAACTATAATAATCTCTTCTCCCGGCTCTTTCTTTTTGTTCAGTCTGCCTCACAGTTTTAATAGTTATTTTTATATATAACAAAAAAAAACGGAACAAAAAAGGAACCAGAAACAAGCCACAAGGAACTACCATAAAATTATACACCTGAAGCGCCATAAAGTATGCAAAGTTTACATAGAAAATATTGTAAGTGTATAAAAGTATAAGAGTATAATTTAGGGTTAATGTTGCATCCTCGGTAATGGGAAATTGCTGGGCCAGACATATTCAAATATACTAGTGTAGGTACAAGTATATGTACAAGGAAATATGTTTGTTCCTGCAGTGCAGGTGTTTCGATTCGATGTATGTGTTAAGGATTAAGTTGTAAATTTAATTTCATGTCCCATATGTTTAGGAGTTGCAGCAAAACCATGAAAAGAAGTAACAGCAATGGTGATGTTGCAAAGGTGCATATATAGAGCGGTGTATAAATATAATAAGGAAGTAGACGATACTAGTTAAGAGCATTTTTCGTTTTTTTACATCTAATTTTAAATTAATTACATACTATTCATTTTCTATGCTTTTTAATGGGTTATTAAACAGGAATAATTTTGTAGTCAAATATTATAAAATGGGAGGGAAATCGTAAACTAGACAAAAAACCGCTCCTCTTAAAGAACTCCTCCTCCTAAATTAAGTAATATATTGTTTTTGTAATTTGTACTGTTCTTTCTAGAATAGAGAAAAACCTCTGAGTCGTCTCTAGTATAGAGAAAGACCTCCGAGGTCGTCTCTAGTATAAAGAAATACCTCTAAGGTCGTCTATAGTAGAGATAAAGACATAAGAGGTCGCCTCTAGTATAGAGGAAGACCTCTGAGGTCGTCTATAGTAGAGGTAAAGACCTCTGAGGTCTTCTCTAGTATAGATAAAGACCTTTGAGATATTTTCTAGTATAGATAAAGACCTCTGAGGTCGTCTCTAGTATAGAGAAATATCTCTGAGGTTTTTTCTAGTATAGTGAAAGACATCTGAGGTCGTCTCTAGTAAAGAGAAATACCTCTGAGGTCGTCTCTAGTATAGAGAAGCTCGTTTCTAGTATAGATAAAGACCTCTGATGACGCCTCTAGTATAAATAAAGACCTCTGATGACGCCTCTAGTTTAGGTTTAGGTTTAGGTTAGGGTGGCAGCCGTATTTTTTTTACAAGCTCACATAGACCAGTTTAGGTCCCTAGTGTTACCACGGGCTGAAATGCCCCTCATCGAAACCAACCTGTTTGATATATAAATTTATCGATAGTACGAATATCAGTACTGGAAAGATCTGTTAGGCTGCCTAAAAAGGCCGACCCCAGTATGTCCAGTCGTCGTTTACTCAAAGCGGGACAGTCGCAAAGCAAGTGCTCAATGCTCTCCACTTCTTCCTCATATCCACAGCTTCGGCAGAAGTCATTGGAGTCAATACCCAATCTTTTGGCGTGTTCGCCGATCAAGCAGTGTCCCGTCAGAACCTGTACTAACGTAGACAAACGTTTCCTCTCTAGTGCGAGGAGATATTTTGACCTTCTCAGGTCATACCTTGGCCAGATTTGTCTAGCTACCCTGCAGGTGCCGATTTCTGTCCATCTTACGTTGGACTGCCTGATTGCCTTTTGCCTAAGCCAAAGCTTGCACGTGGATAGTGGAGCACCAATATATGCAAATTCTTCGAGAATTTGTAATGTCGTCCCTTTCCTAGCAAGTTCATCGGCTTTGCAGTTCCCCGGGATATCCCTATGATCCCGGGGGCACCCATATGAGGTGTATATTAAACTGCTCAGCCATCTCGTTAAGAGATCTGCGGCAGTCGAGGGCTGTTTGTGAATTTAGGGATGTTGCCTCCAGAGAATTGATGGCAGCCTGGCTGTCCGAGTAAATTACAACGCCAGTGTTGGTTACTATGTTGCGACTCAGCCACTTGGCGACTTCCCATATTGCCATTATTTCGACTTGATAGACACTGTCTAGATCTAGATCTGTTCCATTTATCCGAGGTGGAGGGTCCACATGTGGGACATTATTCATCCTAGTAAAGAGAACCAATTCTGTCTTGTTGGGGTTAACGCCCAAACCGCTGCTTCTGGCCCATCTAGCCAACTTGTTCAGAGCCACCTGTAGGATGTCTCTGAGGACGTTTACGAATTTGCCACTCACTGCGATTGCCACGTCGTCCGCATATGCCACGACCTTGCAGCCACAACGTTCTAGATCTAGCAGGATTTCATTCACCGCTAGGTTCCAAATTAGTGGAGACAATACTCCTCCTTGCGGGGTCCCTCTGTTTACATACCTTGTTAGAGTTGTGGACCCTAGACATGCTGTTATGCGTCTTCTGGTGAGCAGACTTTGAATTAGTCTAATCAAACTAGTGTTAACTTTTAGATGTGAGAATGCCGCAATTACCGCATCTGAGTGAATGTTGTTAAAAGCCCCTTCTATGTCAAGAAATGCCACCATGGTGAATTCCTTGAAATGCAGGGACGATTCGATAGTGCTCACAAGTTCGTGCAGGGCTGATTCTGTAGACTTGCCCTTATTGTAAGCATGTTGGTTCCCCGACAGGAGTTTTGTATCCAGGTTTTCCCTAATGAAATGATCTAAAAGTCTTTCCAGACCTTTCAATGGGAAGGATGATAGGCTAATTGGTCTGAAGTCTTTTGGCCTAGTGTGTGATATCTTTCCCGCTTTAGGTATGAATACCACTTTGGTATCCCTCCATCGATTCGGGACGTATGAAAGCCTGATACAGCCTACATAAATTTTCTCCAGCCAGGGGATAATGTACTTTAACATTTTCTGCATTTCTGCTGGAGTGATGCCATCTGGTCCAGGTGACTTGAAGGGCTCAAAGCTGTTAATAGCCCAGCTTATTCTGGATCTCTCAGTCAAGAAGCTAGCGACGCTCGCTGTCCACTCGCACTCTTGTTGGTCCTGCTGATCCTCGGGTTCTGTTACAGAGTTCCCCGGGAAATGTGTGTCGAGCAGTACATTGAGCGACTGCTCGCTGTTTTTGGTCCAGTTATTTGCCTCATCCTGTAAATATCCCACTGTACATGGTGAAGCAGATAATATCTTCCGCAGCCTAGCGGCGTCGGAGACCTTTTCCACTTCACCACAGAAGGTATACCAAGAGCGCCTTTGCGCCTTTCTAAGCTCCTTCTTATAGATCTTGAGTTGCTCTTTATAGGCATCCCAATCATTAGCGACCCCAGTAGATTTAGCCTTATTAAATAGCTTGTTGCAGGTCTTTTTCATAGCCGTTAGCTCAGAAGTCCACCATTGGGGTTTAGTTTTACCCTTGCACCTTGTTTTTGGACATGCTTCTTCAAGGGATCTATTGAATGATATGGTGATATGATCGACCAGATTATCCAGACCGGCTTTGTCATTCGGTTCGTACAGAAGTTTAGAGTTGAGGACTTTCTTGAAATTCTTCTCATACAGATGCCACTTTGTCTTCCTTACATTTCTGTGGACGGCGGGTTTAGGCGCTTTTTCCGCGAGTTTGAACTCAATATAATGGTGATCTGAGAATGAGTGGTCGTCCAGTACATTCCACCCAATAATTTTGTCTGACAGCCGGTCAGTAGCAAACGTTACGTCGAGTACTTCTTGTCTGTCTTTAATTGTGAAGGTCGGTTTATTACCTATGTTACAAATACTAAGGTTGGTAGTTAGAATAAAGTCAAGAAGCGAATCACCCCTATTGTTTATATCCGTACTACCCCAGATAGTATGATGAGCGTTCGTGTCTGCGCCAATAATCAGCTCGAGCTCGTCAGACGTTGCTTCTTCTACTACTTCCCTGAATAGAGCAGTCGGTACTACAGATTCATAAGGCAAGTAGCTGGAGACCACCTAATATATGCGATTACCGATCTCCAGGCTAGCAGCTGTTTGGTCTTTACCACTTAAATTAGTCAGGAGAAATATACTTAGATCTTTCCTGGCCAAAATGCAGGTTCTTGGAGTGCCTTCACAGTTGGCCACAAGCAGTTTAAAGTTGGGTGTCCTAATACCGCACACCCTTCCTCCCACTACGTAGGGCTCCTGTATCAGGACGATGTCTACTGCGCCTGTGGACAGGCGCAGCAATAGAGCCGCTGAGGCTGCTTTAGCGTGATGGAGGTTAATCTGTAGAATTCTTACCATCATTGGTAATTGACAGATTAACATCCACCCCGACAAGGGTGTTATCGAACTCTTCGTCCTTATCGTCGAGAAGCATGTCCTCGCCAGATGCGTCAAAGAGTCCGGAGACTCCCCTCAGCCTCTCTGTGTCCGAAGTAGAGCTTTTTTACAGATCTTCTGTTAGAGTTGGAGTCACCAGAAATAATAGGCGTGGGTACCTCCGCACTTCCAGAAAGTGCCACGGTGGACGACTCACCTTCTGCAGTGGGAGCTATATCCTGCTTGAATATCTTCAAGACTATAGTCTCGAAGCCATATTGTAGGGTTGCACTAGCACTTTGTATATGGGAGGTGGATTCAGCGTTTAGGATAAGATTGACCTGCCGCTTTTTACCATCCGCCTCACCCACCTTGCTGATTCTCCAATTATGGGCCGGCAGACCAGGATTAGAATCTTTTATTATTTCTAAGATGTCAGCCGGGTTGGAGGGTTCTTCTGTAACCCAGGTGATGGCTCTAGGGTGACTAGGGATGTTGTTTTTTTCGACAACATCCAACTGGGCACCCGGCCACACCTCACCCGCTCGACTCAGAGCAGCCTTATACAGGTCTACTGATCTGGCATCACCGAAATATAAGAGCTTTACTCTCCCCTGATGCCATCCTGCATCGTTGCAGATTGGTGGTTTGCCCGGCATTTCTCTACGGACATCGAGGTAATGAGCCATAATGGCTGATTGTACATGACTCCATTTGTCCTTGAGGATGGATCCATCCTCACTACTTCTGTCTATAACAGCCATCACTAGACTCTCCTTCGCCACTTCATTGAAGGGCTTGGTGAGTGTCCTGTTGATGGTGACATTAGGGCCTCTTGCCTTTTTCGAAGGCAGGGGTTCATCAGGTGATCTGATTCGTTTTACTTTATTAGCCGTTAACACAGCTGAATTTGTGGCTCTTTCAGCCGACTCATTGGAAGCATCTATGACGCCTTTAGCCCAGGTAAGTGACTCTTTTTGTTTTTCGGTAAGAGCCGAAACCTCGACAGCCTCCAACTTCGTCAAAACTCTGAGCGCTACACGATGCTCATTGTGCTTCCGTTTTGACGGTCGGACATGACGTTTCCCCCTCACCGCACCACCTGTTGTGAGTACTTGGGGGAGATTTTCGCCATTTTTGGTGTGGTCGGCTTTGGCCAAGACCAACGGACGGACAGTCGGACGATTGGGGAACCGCGCTCCATCGGAACACGAAGGCATCCCCGTCAAGAGTATTTATTTTTATTTTGTCTGTATTAGACCGTAATAGGTACTACGATGTAGGCCTTACAGACTTTGTACAGATTTTTGCTATTGCGTAATAGGTACTGGTAACTATCCGCTATGTGATAAACACGTCCGTTCACTGCGAATGACGCCTCTAGTATAGATAAAGACCTCTGAGGACTACTCTAGTATATAAAGACCTCTGAGGTCATCTCGAGTATAGATAAATACCTCTGAGGTCGTCTCTAGTATAGAGAAAGACCTCTGAGGTCGTCTCTAGTATAGAGAGAGACCTCGTCTATGGTATAGAGAAAGACATCTGAGGTCGTCTCTAGTATAGAGAAAGACCTCTGAGGTCGTCTCTAGTATAGATAAAGACCTCTGAGGTCGTCTCTAGTATAGAGAGAGACCTCGTCTCTGGTATAGAGAAAGACATCTGAGGTCGTCTCTAGTATAGAGAAAGACCTCTAAAGTCGTCTCTAGTATAGATAAAGACCTCTGATGACGCCTCTAGTATAAATAAAGACCTCTGATGACGCCTCTAGTATAGAGAAAGACCTCTGAGGTCGTCTCTAGTACAGAGAAAGACCTCTGGGGTCGTCTCTAGTACAGAGAAAGACCTCTGAGGTCGTCTCTAGTATAGAGAAAGATCTCTGAGGTCATCTCTAGTATAGATAAAGATCTCTCAGGTCGTCTCTAGTACAGAGAAAGACCTCTGATGACGCCGCTAGTATAGAGAAAGACCTCAGTGATTGTCTCGTGTATAGAAAAGAACTCTGAGGTCGTCTCTAGTATAGAGAAAGACCTCTGAGGTCGCCTCTAGTATAAAGAAAGACCTCTGAGGTCGCCTCTAGTACAGAGAAATACTTCTGGGGTCGTCTCTAGTACAGAGAAAGACCTCTGAGGTCGCCTCTAGTATAGAGAAAGACCTCTGAGGTCGTCTCTAGTACAGAGAAAGACCTCTGGGGTCGTCTCTAGTACAGAGGAAGACCTCTGGGGTCGTCTCTAGTACAGAGAAAGATCTCTGAGGTCGGCTCTAGTACAGAGAAAGACCTCTGAGGTCGTCTCTAGTATAGATAAAGACCTCTGATGACGCCTCTAGTATAGATAAAGACCTCTGATGACGCCTCTTGTACATATAAAGACCTTTAAGGACTACTCTAGTATAGATAGAGACCTCTGAGGTCATCTCGAGTATAGATAAATACCTCTGAGGTCGTCTCCAATATAGATTAAGACCTCTGAGGTCTTCTCTAGTATAGATAAAGACCTCAGTGATTGTCTCGTGTATAGAAAAGAACTCTGAGGTCGTCTCTAGTATAGAGAAAGACCTCTGAGGTCGTCTTTAATATAGAGAAAGATCCCTGAGAACGTATCTAGTATAGAGAAGAATCGCTGAAGTCGTTTCCAGTACAGATAAATACCTCTGAGGTCGTTGCTAGTATAGATTAAGACCTTCGAGGACGTCTTTAGTATGGAAAATACCTCTGAGGTCGTCTCCAGTACAGAGAAAGATCTCTTAGGTAGTCGCCAGTACAGATAAAGACCTCTAAGGTCGACTCTAGTATATAACAGAATCTCTGAGATCGTCTTTAGAAAAGAGAAAGACCTCTGAGGTCGTTTCTAGAGAAAGACCTTTGAGATCGTCTCTTGTATAAAGAAATACCTCTGAGATCATCGCTAGTGTAGATAAAGACCTCTGAGTTCATCTCTAGTATATAGAAGGTCCTCTGAGGTCGTCTCTACTATAGAGAATGACCTCTGAGATCGTCTCTAGGATAGAGAAAGATCTCTGAGGTCGTCTCTAGTATAGAGAAAGACCTCTTAGGTCGTTTCTAGTGTAGAGCAAGACCCCTGAGGTCGTCTCTAGTATAGAGAAAACCTCTGCGGTCATCTCTAGTATAGAGAAAGACCTCTGCGGACGTCTCTAGTATATAGAAAGGCCTCTGCTGTCGTCTCTAGTATAGAGAAAGACCTCCGAGGTCGTCTTTAGTATAGAGAAAGACCTCCGAGGTCGTCTCTAGTATAGAGAAATAAATTTGGGATCGATTCTGGTATAGAGAAAGACCACTGAGGTCGTCTCTATAGAAACCAGTCCTCTGAAGTTATCTTTAGTTAAGAAAAATACCTCTAAGCTCGTCTCTAGTATAGAGAAAGAGCTCTGAGCGCGTCTCTAGCATAGAGAAACACTTCTGAGTTTGTCTCTAGTATAGAAATATACTTCTGAAGTTGTCTCTAAAGTAGGGAAATCCATTACCATTTCTCTACTCTTTTCATCCAAAAAGTATATAAATTTATAAATCCATTAGTATTTTATTTTGGAGTAGATATAACACATGGTTTTTGTGGGTACTAAAAGCATTAGGGACACGACGAATCGAATTGTCATAAAATAAACTGGAGGATTCCACTTCTCTGCTGGTTTTCATACCTTTTTTCCTTTTTCTTTTTCGTTGTGTACTTTCACACACAATTTTCCTCATTTGTAGAATTTATATTTTATTATACGAAATAATGACTCTACATTCATTCATCCGGGTGGATTAATATTTCTTCATGCACAAAAAAAATTAATCCATTCATTCAAACGATTTTTTTTTAATTTCTTACTTCCTAATGACGAAAAAACCCTTTTGAGATTTAATTTAAAAACCACCAAGTCCACCACCTTCCTTATCCCTCATCAGCGAAACCACCACAAATTTTCGGCGATGGGTTCCCAGACATGAAACCATATATGTGTTTAGCTTAGGTCGGTCGGTGTACTTATATCTAATTTAATTATGTTTTCCCAACGATAACAGAAAAATGAAAAAAAAAAAAAAAACTCGGAACCAACTTGAAATTTGTTGACACCTTTCACCTTTATGATGTTCGCAAGAGACTCCCAAAGCCATCACCACTGCCTCAATACATTAAATTCTCCAAAACGTACAAACTCGTATATTCCTCCAACTCAGTATTGCAGTCGTCTTCCATCTTCCATTCAGACTATGTAGTGAACATGTAATGAAAGCCAGCGTTTTTTTTTCGTATTTTCTTTTTTTTCTCGAAAAGAACATTGATTTTTTTTGCACCTCTACCAAAATAGAAATGTTGTAAGGAAAGATGCAAAAAAAACCATCTCCACCAAATGTATAGGGGTCTAGTAGAGCTGACATGGATGGAGAAAAACAAGAAAAGAAAATTGGTGAATAAATCCTGAATCCGGTGCCAAACAAAACAAAGATAACCACGTCGTTTTGCTGTTCGTTAATTTGGTTTTTGGTCCTTTTTTCTCGGGTTTTGGAATGTTTTACTCAAGCGACTGCACTTTTTTCGGTGAGTCCTTTACACATCCACACCCACACACACATACACCACATATAGTTGTTGATGTTTGTTAGGAACAATGGAGCAGTGGTGATAGAAAAAATGTTAAAGGTTTTTTCCTTTGCATTAATTCCTGTACTTATAAGTATGAGTATATGTGTGAAAAATTCAATTAAAAAATGGGAACTCATTAATTTAATATGGAATTTAGCAGAGTTCATGAAAAATTCCATGGCATGATTTTAGAAGTTGGCTATAAATAGAAAGAATGTTCCTATATCAAGGTTTTGTGCGTGAAGAGATAATTAAAACAACTATCCAAAATATAATCGAAGTTGAAATAAGTAATAAAGGACTATCGAAACTAGTAAGGAGATTAAAATTTGCCAAACACAGTTGTGTCTGTTAGAGATTAAATTATAATAGATTTTTCGGTATTCGCACTTTCTGGGATAAATATGAGTCAAAAACGACGTAAATATAGATGGCACCCTCTGCCAGAGACAAAATAATAAAGAAATTCGAACTTTTCATGGTAAAAAGGTTACCTTCTCCCAGCGACGGAATTTTTGACATTCCTACCTTTTGGAGTAAAATTGGTGACAAAATCAGCCGAAATATGGCACCTTTCCCTAAAGATTAATTAATAAAGGTATTTTGGATTTCGAACTTTTGGGGATCAAAGAAGAACTGAAACTAGACCCACATATGGTCTGTCAGAGACAATAATAACAGACTTTTCGTACTTTTTTGGTAAAAATGAACGAAAAACGCCTCTAATAGTCCTTAAGTCCCTTAAAATTTAAAAAATAGCAAGCCTTATCTCCCAGTTACAAGTCACACCGTGTAAATTAATTCATATTCTACTATTCAAATAATGCACCTGTGATTTGAAAATTGTTCAAGTATATCTATTTTTATTGCAAAGAATGAATAAAAACGACCTTTTTTGGCGGTTATATTGATTAAATTTTCGTAGAAAAATAATTTTTCTAAAAAAATCTTTAAAATTGCATTATCTAGAAAATTTTGTTTAAAATTCATTTTTCCGCAAAATCTTGGTAAAATTGAATTTTTGTACAAAATTTAGTAAAAATATAATTTTTGTAGAAAATGTCAGAATGCCATATTTTTTTCAAAAAAATTTCAAGGATTTTTTTTTTAAATTTCGGGTTTTTACCATTTAATCCCGTCAGTGGTCCTTAATTCGTTGTCATAGTTCCTTAAACCGATATTTTTCTGGAAAAATTTAATTTCGAAGGAAATTTGTGAAAATATGCAATTTCGACAACATTTTCTAAAAAAAGAGAATTTTGGCTAAATTTCTATAAAATAAATTAAATTTTCAATAAAAAAATATTTTTGTTAAATTCTTAAATAAATCAATTTTGATTTTTTTTAGAAAAATGCAATAATATCAAAGTATTTTTTAAAATAATACAAATTTAAAAAATATCTATAAAACTGCGACTTCTGCTCCGTTATCACCGGCATTTATTTCCTTTCCTGATTTTTTCCTTTTATCCCTCATTGGTCATTAATCCTACCATTGGCCATGAACCTTTTTATACGGCCAGAGAACCTTAATCCGGTCAACGACTTTAAGCCTTACCCCTGATTAAGGCCCACTGAACGGATTACAAGTGGATGGCTATACATTAATGGACCCTGCCCGCGTTAAAGGTCTGTCGCAGCCTAATAATGCCGTGTTCGAACGGCAGACGATCTGGCAACTTGATAGCGAACCGAAGGAGAAGAAAACAACAACTGATTCCTCGGAAAGTTTTCGATCTACAGTTGTAACAATTTTAATAGTACTTTGGCAGATTTTGTTAATTAGTAATAATAACGCGCCATAACCGCCAAAAAGACGTAAGCGCCACTCACAAAAATTTAGAGGAGAAGGTGTCGTTTGCGATTATTTTTTGTTTAAATGCATATGTAATGCATAAATCTGTTTATATAACTGTTAAATTTGGTATAACGGTACATTTTACAGCTATAAATTTCGTACACATGATGTCATTTGTCAAATTTAAACGATTTCCCTCAAAAAATTAAAAGTAAATCATGGTGGCGCTTACGACTTTTTGGCGGTTAGGGCTCAATAAATAGTATTTATTAGTTGTTTTAAGTAAAAACCGGACGTTTTATCATTACAACGGCAACTATAGGTCGTTGAATGTATAATGTAATGTAATGTAAGGACTGTATATTTAAAGGCTGTATATATTTTCCAAATTTTGACCTTTATCAGAAATTTTCTAGAAATATTTTAAAGTTTTCTAGAAATATTTTAAAGAAAAGTGCAATATTGAAAGAAATCTTTTAAAAATAGAAATTAAGAAAACATCTTTAAAACTGTAATTTCTATTAAATTTTCAAGGGTAATTCATTTCGGACGAATTTTTCTAAAAAATGCAATTATTTATACAAATTAAATGTTATTAAATTTTTAATGTTGGCTAAATTTCTCAACAAAACCAAATTTTCAATAAAAAAATATTTTCCAAAAATTCTGAAAAATTTAATTTTAAAGAAAAATGCAGTATTGAATAAAAATTTTTTAAAAATAAAATTTAAAAAAATCTTTAGGACTTCAATTTTTACTAAATGTTTAATAAACATTCATTCAGGACGCAATTTTCTAAAAACTTCAATTATTAATACAAATTAAATTTTGTTAAATTTTTCAAAACAAAAAAAAAATGGAAGTTCCACTAAATTTACAAAATATATGCAGTTTTGATTAAATTTTCCGTAAAATCCAATTTTAAGATAATTTTCCATGAAATTGCAATATCCAACCATTTCAATCATACGGCTCCCCTCAATCATGTACAAAATCGTCATGTCCTTCCCGCAAAACTAATATAAGAAATGATTTACTTTTTTAATATGATTAATACGAACAGTCCATCAAAATGTGGGACAAATCAAATTAAATAACACATCTGAAGGGAAAGCTATGGGAAAATAAAGAAGATATTGCTATTCTGCAATGGATTTACCGATTTACCATACCATTTTAAGTAGAATGAGCATTGTCCGTCCGTCTGTCTGCTGGCTGGTGCGCACGATAACTCTCGAAAGGAGTAACCGATTGACTTCAAATTTGGTATATGGTAATATTTTCTTCTATCTCCGGATAAGTTCGAAGATGGGCCATATTGGTCCACTCCTTCTAGTACCTCCCCCACAAAGGGTTAACATTTAGTGAAATATTGATTACTTAATAACTTCTATACTACTTATTTGAATCCTTTGAAATTACACACAGTGTTAGTTTATTAGTCACTATTACCTCGAGAAAAATGGGCGAAGTTGCCACGCCCCCTTTTGGTACCTCCCACACATATGGACAATTTTGAACCAAAAGTTACCAGCTTATAACTTTAATACCAGTGCATACAAAGACTTGACATTTTGTACAGTGTAATGGTTTAATAGTACCTAAAATACAGTGAAAATGGGCATTATTGCCACGCTCCTTTTGGTACCTCCCACACAAATGGACCATTTTGAACCAAAAGTTACCAGCTTATAACTTTAATACCAGTGCATACAAAGACCTGCAATTTTGTATAGTGTAATGGTTTAATAGTACCTAAAATACAGTGAAAATGGGCATTATTGCCACGCTCCTTTTGGTACCTCCCACACAAATGGACCATTTTGTACCAAAACTTACCAGCTTATTACTTTAATACCAGTGCATACAAATAATTGCAATTTTGTACAGTGTATTGCTTTTATAGTACCTAGAGTCCAGAGAAAAATGGGCGTTATTGGCACGTCTCTTTTGGTACCTCCCACACAAATGGATCTTTTTGTACCAAAAGTTAACAGCTTTTAACTTTGACAACTGTGAATACAGACACTTAAAATTTTTTACAGTGTAATGCTTTTATGGTACCAAGAGTCCAGAGAAAAATGGGCGTTATTGGCACGCCCCTATTGGTACCTCCCGCACAAATGGACATTTTTGTACCAAAAGTTAACAGCTTTTACTTTAATACCAGTGCATACAAATACTTGAAATTTTGCACAGTGTAATTCTTTTATAGTACCTAGAGTCCCGAGAAAAGTGACCGTTATTGGGACGCCCCTTTTGGTACCTCCCACACAAAAGGAACATTTTGCACCAAAAGTTAACTGCTTATAACATTAATACCACTGCACAAAAATACTTTAAGTGGCGTTAATTGGCACGCCCATTTTGGTAACTCCCACACAAGTGGACCATTTTGCACCAAAAGTTAACTGCGTTTAACTTTAATACCAGTGATATAAATACTTGCAATTTTGTTCAGTGTAATGCTTTTATAGGACCTAAAGTCCGGTGAAAAATGGGCGTTATTGGTACGCCCCTTTTGGTACCTCCCACAGATATGGACCATTTTGTACCAAAAGTTAACAGCTTTTACTTTAATACCAGTACTTACTTTAAAGTTATTAAATACAATTTAAATTGATAATAATTTAATTAAAACAAAAAAATAAATAAATTTACTAATATTTTTTTGGGACTCAAGGTGAGGGGATTCATGAGTCGGTTTACCCGACTGAAATTTCTTACTTGTTTTATAGCGGATTCAGATTTAAAATTTTAAATGGCGCACCCCTACCTGAGGACATTCCATAAATTCTCTATTGCCGAGCCAGTCGAGGTAGTCATATGAATGATATTGTGTTCCATTATTAAATGACAAAGTTCGATCTTTCCAAAAAAACCAAAAATTCCAAAAAATGTTCAGTAGTTTTTTTGTAGCCGATTCAAATTTTAAATGCCGACCCTTTACAATAAACACATATTCTAATACTGCGATTTCCATTAATTTTTAAAAAAAATCCGTTGACAAAATTTTCAAATAAAAAATTAAATTTTGTAGAAATTTTTTTTATAAAAAAAATTAAAAAAGTATTAATTTAGGTAAGATTTTCTAGAAAATTAAATTTTTAAGAAATTTTCAATAAAATTAAATTTCGACATAATTTTCTATAAAATTGCAATTATCAAACCGTATGTTTTATACGGCTACGTCTAGATTGGCAATAAAATTTCCTATATAATGAAAAAATTTGTCTCGATATACCCAATAGGACAAAAGTTATGGCCACTTGAAGTTATATTTTCAAAAAAAAAATCGATTCTTTGTAATTTTTCAGGAAAAATTTATATGTCGTATTTTCGAGTTTTAGAAGAAGTTAGTTAAAAAAGGTATAATATATTTTTTATCATATCAGGAATCTTTCCAGAGAATGTTCTCAAAGAAAGAACGGGTTAAAAATTTTCAACCGGTTCTTTCTCCAATTTACGCCATTTTTTTACACAAATTTCAAAAGTAAGCCACATTTTCTCCAATCGCAAAGCTAAAATGTTAAACATTTGGCATATTTATATGTGGTAAGGTGTTGTAAGTTGAACCGCAAAGAGAATCTGGAACCCGGCTTTTAGTATAGTAGATGTAGAGGAAAATCAAAAAAAATCTCATTTTTGGGAATTTTCAAAATTATTTTGGGTATGGTGAGATTGACTTTTGGAAATATAATGATTCGCTAATTACATTCGATTTGTGATATCAAGACCTACTAACTACAAAATATTTCATTGAAATATGTTCATTTTTAAAAATGTTAAGTCGATTTTACATTTCTGTCTGCATTTGAAAAGTGATTTTTCACCTTTTTCCTGACCCTGACCCTGTCCTAGCATTTGCTTAATATCGGTGCAGAATATACAGCGATTTCTCCCACATCAACTTCTCTAAATTGACAACAAAATTTCTATATAATGTAAAAAATTTCAGTCAAATGTGCCCACTTGTACAAAAGTTATGACAATATCAATTTATATATTCAAAATATAGGTAATTTTTGTATTTTATTGCGGAAAGGTATATATAGTATTTTGGAGATACAGAGGAATTTTTAAAAAGAAAGTATATCATATTCATCTTAAAGGACGCTTCCTGGAGCATATTTTCGAGAAAAGAACGAGTCAAAAATGTGTATCATAGTGTGGCCACGCTTCTCCAAATTACACAATTTTTTACGAAAATTTCAAAACATAACTACATTTTCGACAATTCCAAAGCTGGTATGAAAACCTTTACCATTTTTATATCTAGTAATGTGTTATACCATAAATTGAACAGGGAATTTCGAGCCCGGCTTTTGGTATAACAGATTTTTGGGAAAAACCAAAAAATTCCCTTTTTTGGGAGATTTTCGAATTTATTTTTGGAATTGTGGGATTTATATATACAAATATAATAATTAGTCTCTTTTCCTGGTCTCAAGACGTACAAATTACAAAAAAAAACCAGTAAGGAAAGGCAGAAAGTCAGGCGGGGCCGACTATATAATACCCTACACCTCCCTAACAATGCGATAAGGGTCATTGCCATAATAATTTGGAATAATTGGTAAATGGGTAGAAACATATTATCTAATTCTGAAACGATAATCGCTAAATTAAGCAAAATTCGTTCCTAAATTGAGAAACATCTTTCTGGAAAATTTTAATGATCGGAAGTAAAATACAACTTCTACAGCGGTTTGATACCAAATCAGGAGGAACATATATATGGAGCTTTAATATAAATCTGTTCCGATCTTCCCTGAATACTCATTCATGTAAAAAGACCTCCTTCTGTCGAATTTCGTACTGATCGGATTTAAAATACAGTCTCTATGTACAGCGCTTACATGTCAAATCGGGGGTAACATATATATGGGGGCTATATCTAAATCCGAACCGATTTTCTCCGAATTTGGCAGTATTCCTTCATGTAATAAGAAACCTCTTTCTGCCGAATTTCGCACTGATCGGATATAAAATACAGTTTTTACAGCGCTTGCATGTAAAATCGGGGGTTAGATATATATGGGGGCTATATCTAAATCTGAACCGATTTTCTCCGAATTTAGCAGTATTCCTTCATGTAATAAGAAACCTCTCTTTGCCGAATTTCGCACTGATCGGATATAAAATAACATTTTTACAGCGCTTACATGTCAAATCGGGGGTAACGTATATATGGGGGCTATATCTAAATCTGAACCGATTTCTTCCAAATTTAACAGTGTTCATTCATATAATAATAGACCTCCTTCTGCTGAATTTCATACTGATCGGATATTAAATAAAGTTTTTACAGCGCTTACATGTCAAATCGGGGCTAACATATATATTGGGGCTATATCCAAATCTGAACCGATTTTAACCGAGTTAAATAGGGATCGTCCTTGGGCCAAAAAAGAGATATGTGTAAAGTTTCGTCAAGATCGGGCCATAATTTCGACCTGTACTTTGATTACAAGAATACATCTACAGACGGACATAGCTAAATCGACTCAGAAAGTGATTACAAGTCGATCGGTATAATAAACAATGGGGTGTTACAAACAAATGCACAAAGTCATAATACCCTGTACCACAGTGTGGTGTAGGGTATAATAATTGAGATCTATTAATTTTTAAAAATTTTATTGAATTACATAATTTCCTTTGGAAAAAATGTTTGTTTGTTTTTTCCGATCCTTTCATACGAAACTGTATATATCATAGCCGGTTAAAAAAGATTCCTTTCTCATTATATTTTCTGAATGGACAACAAAATTGGCTAATTGATGCAAAATATTGCAATTTGATATACCCGCTGAGACAAAAGTTATGGTCACTTGAAGTTATACTTTACAGTTGAAATTATACTTTATGAATCGGACGAAAAAGACGAAAGTTACACGAGCTTAACCATTTTGTTTACCCGAGGTTTCCAACTTTGATGCCCTGCAGCTCTGCCCCCGTATAACACAGGGGGCCCAAACCCAAAACTTAACTTCTCTAATAGCTCTTCCACAAACACGCCAAGTTTGGTCGCTATCGGTTGTCTGGTTCAGAAACGGCAGAAATATTTCCCTTTTTTGGAATTCCTCCCACTGTGCAGCGTATCCAATGCCTTCAATACTGTGCCTTTTTTCCAAAGTCGTATCTTATAGGAACTGGCCTTTCAAATGCCTGTTTTCTACTTGTGGCATGATTTGGATGTTCGAAATTGCCACATTTGATGAGATACTACCCGTATATAAGGCTACAGTGTCTTTCTACCGATAGCATCTTAGCCTCGTGTTGTGGGTGCTCTTGCCTGGCGTCTTAGAATGACAGCAAGTGGCAAACTTTAGGGCAGCTTTTTGAACAGTTTGGAGTTTCCTAAACTGAGTATCACTAATGTTAGTGGTTCAGTTGGGGGGCAGCATAATCAATGAGGGGCCTACCTATGGCATTGTAGGACTACCTATGGCATTGTAGATCTTAGGCGTTAGCTTCGATAGCCTCTTCCTTTTCTGTAAACACTCAGAGGTAGTGGCTAAGAAATTTAAGGGCAGAAGCAGAATCCCCAAAGGACTGGTGGGCAGCGCCAGCACCTTCGGCATTTTAACTGCCGGGACACTCTGGCCAGCAATATGGATGTCAAGGTGCTGGTTGACATCTTTGATCCAAATTCTGTGTTGAATGGGTTCACAGCAATCGGAAGCCCATCTCGCGGTTGTATGAAGGAACTGCTCTCTAAGTGTTCTTGGAAATTTCCCTTTAACCACTATTGTCTCGACATCTGCATATGCAATAATCCTAACACTCATCTTCTCCAGAGAAAGCAGAATGTTGTTCATTAAGAGACATGCCATAGGCGAGGAGACAGAACTCCTTCTCCGGGCATTCCACTGCTGACAAATCAATGGAGGTCAGTTGACCCCAAGCTAGCTGAAATGTCTCTCCTAATCAGAAGGTTATAAGTGAACCTTCGTATATTGTTATCAACTTCCAGGAATGTCAGATTTGTAACTATACATAGTGGCTGAATTTGTGGTATTATATCTATGAAAGCTACCCCAGTATATTCGCTAAACGAGAGAGATCCTTCAATGAAGCAAGCTAGTTTATACAAGGCGGTTTCGGTGGATTTAGTCTTGCTGTAGCCAAACTGATTGATTGGATAGTAGTCAGTGATCAAGTTTAGTTTTATGGTACATAAAACGGGTTTTCCAATGGGGATGATAATGATTTTGAAGCGACGTTTCGGCCATTTGTAATTTGTCCTGATCTGTCATTATTTTTCATTGTATTCAGTAGTGTTTACAATTCTTCATGGAGAGATATTCGCAAGAACAACGTTTACATAAATTATCTAGTTTTATTATCAAAATAATCGTTCTCCAATTGCAACTTTTCGTGCGCTAAGTCCATTTTTTTTAAATCCAAAAAACACTTTCTAGTCTGCCGACGACCTTGACACCCAGGAGCCATATTTTAGCTCTCATTAAGAGCTATCTTTTTGCCATTGACCGATTCCCGATCTGACGTAATGTTAAGGAGCTAGAGCAAAAATATACTTTCCGTTCACATGTTAATATGATGCTAAGTCCATTTTTTTTAAATCAAAAAAAAAAACACTTTTCAGTCGACCTACGACCTTGACACCCATGAGCAATATTTCAGCTCTCGTTTGGAGCTATCTTTTTGCCATTGACATATTGTGGCTACGTATCACACAGCAAATGAAACAATTGAATTGTTGCGAGGAGTTTGGAGATTCGATTATTTCAAGAAATTGTGATATAGCATGGACTCTAAGAAGTTATTTGAAGTCATTGTTCTTTCGAAATAAACCAGACTCTCTTCAAGCTTTACAAGTCATTATTGAACGTGCCATTCATGACATACGACTTGATTTAGTGGAAAAAGTGCTCGAAAGTTGGGTTTATCGAATTCGTTCCTACAGAAGAATTCGTGGATGCCATGTGAATGACGTTTTATTTAGAACTTAATTGTATCGATTTTACTTTACATTAAATAAAAAACTTTAGAATTTCCTTAACAATAAGTGTGTTTTTTTTCAAAGAAATCATATCACTCTTATTGGAAAACCTTGTGGATCACAGCATTCATCATATTTGATATGATTAACATTATTTTGGTTAATTTATTTATAGGAATTACAATACAAAGTAAATTAATATTTAAATTGTACTCTCCAGGTAAAGGCCGGGTCCCAAAGCCCATGTGGCTAGATTTTTGCAGCGACAGACCAGAGCCTCCGGTGGGAATCGAACCCATAACCCCCAAAACTCTTAGGCGAGAACGCTACCTACTCACCTACTGGGGCGCTAACACACAGAAGTCTGAAGTTTGCAGAGCTTTATTTAGCATTGATTGTGGTCATTCAATCTAATGTCCTTTTTCATTTACAATCCATGTCCTAATTATAATTTTTACCATAATTGCCATACCCACCCATTCTGCACTTAGCATACATAGTCAGCATATTTTCAATTTCAAATTTCCAAATCTAATTACACATTAATCATACCCTGCGTTTACAAAGGCACTTATTGTATGGTTTCTCTGGTTGGTTGGTGGATTGTATGAGTATGTATTGGTATTGGTAGATTCTCTGTTAGTATTGGTGTATACCACCAGCACCGCTACGTGTGATTGTTTGTGTTATAGATTATGAAAATCTGTACATATTATGAATTCATTTGTGACTATAAGCGGATGTTGTGAGCGCGCCAGGAGAATATCTATAACAAATTAACAATAATTTGCAGGATCATACCAATGTGGCTGCATATTCAGAATATGTATACGCTAAGGTACTCGTATGGGCAAAAAGGCAGAATTCTCTTAATGTATGAGGGTGTAACGTTACTTTTTTCATTAAAATGTTGGGTTTTAATTTAAAACCAGTAAGTAAAGGCTAAAGACGGGCGGGGCCGACTATATCATACCCTACAGCACTCTCGTAATATTGAATAACACTGAAATATAAATGTTGTAATTTTATTTATCTCTATAATACTAAATTACTAAATACTTGCATGAAAAATACAGCTTCTACAGGACTAAAGAGACACTCAACAATTCTAAATATCAACACGATTGGATGTAAAATACAGCATCTATAGGACTAAAGGGTCAAATCGGACGAAAGATATGTATGGGAGTTATAACTAAATCTTAACCGATTTTCTTTAAATTCCGCAATGTTAGTTCATGGATCAAGAAACTCTCCCATTCTAAATTTCAAAACGATTGGATGTAAAATACAGCTTCTACAGGACTAAAGTGCCAAATCGGATGAAACATATATATGGGAGCTATAGCTAAATCTTAACCGATTTTCTTCAAATTCGGCAATGTTAGTTCATGAATCAACAAACTCTACCATTCTAAATTTCAAAACGATTGGATGTAAAATACAGCTTCTACAGGACTAAAGAGCAAAATCGGACGAAACATATATATGGGAGCTATGTTTAAATCTGAACCGATTTCAACGAAATTCAGTAGGGATCTTTACAGCTGCGAAATAATGTAAATTGCTAAATTTCAGAACGATCGGAGTGAAATTGCGACCTGTAGTCGACGAACAACTTTACATGGACAGACGGACGGACGGACAGACATGGTTAAATCGACTCAGCTAGTGATTCTGAGTCGATCGGTATACTTTAAGGTGGGTCTAGCTGTGTTATTTTCAGGTGTTACAAACATCTGCCGTGAAACAAACTTATAATACCCTGTACCACAGTGTGCTGTAGGGTATAATGAATAATATTTCTTTTTATTTAATATGAATTGGAAACAACATATTTGAACACTAATATTTTAAAATATAATTTTGATATTTGATTCTCGGATAGTTCGGCTTTGTTGGAAATTAAAACTCATTAATTTTCGATTTTAATTTATTTATTTTTATTCAATATTTCGACTAAAATCTTAAGTCATCTTCAGGGATATGAAAATTATCACAAATTAAAAAGCTCGACTGTCTTCTTGGAAGTTATTCGTCAACTGAGTTGACGTCAACTGGACCTTAAGCTGAACTATCCGAAAATCAAATAAAATTCAACAGGTCTACAATAAATAAACTTAAATTTTTATTTTTTTTTTTAATTTTTATTAAAGTTGAAATCGATTTTCAATATCGAAATAAAAAATTTCAATTTCATAGAAATGAGGTTCATATTCGTTACATCCTTTTATGCTCGCACACACACACACATACACTCAACGAATTTTCGTTTACATGCAAATCATTTGTTAATGAGACAATGATTATGCTTATCAAACATAATAATCGTAAAATGCTTTTGCACCAATACCAATAATGTCCATACACACTAGCTGCTGCTGTATGTGTTAAAGGATATTCCAATGCGAATGTGTGTAATAGGTATATGTTTAGGTTTCTGATTAAATTCATTCTATTGAAGCAGAATGTTAGCCACTCGGCGTTTCATATCCAGTTACCATTGACTGTGCGAATTGCATTGCAATTGATAGCAATTAGTTTAAGGATATAGGCAGTTAATGAGGAATTCTAATCAAAGGCTGGAGCTACGAATTGAAGGCTTATAATGCAATTGAGTGGATGGAATGTGAACAATGACAACGGCGACGGTGACGGTGATTGTTGAGCTCTAAACGTTAATTAACATTTATTAGCTGGCAGAGCGGTGAGCGAGGGGGGAGGGTGTCATAAGCCGATTAGTTTAACAGCTGCTGTTTCAAGAAGCTTTCAAATAGCTTTTGAAATTTACATTGCCTAACGTTACGGCTGTTATTTGGTAACAAAAATGTTGCCTACTTCTAGGGATTTGCTGGGATTTGTTAAGGTAAAGGCTTTTAAGTTAAGCAGCTGTTTGAATTGGTTAAGTGTTGAATTAGTAATGAATTATTCTTATGCTATGAATGCAAATTCAAATAGAGTAATGGAGATATCAATGCCTGTGTCAGATTTGTAACAAAAATGTTGCCTACTTCTAGGGAACGCTGGGATTTGTTAAGGTGTTATCATTAATGAATTATTATTATGCTATGAATGGAAATTAAAACAAGTAAGAAAGTTTCAGTCGGGTAAACCGACTAAGGTATACCCTCACTTTGTGAGTAATGTAATATTGAATATTACTCGAATTATTCTGTCAATTTGTGTGGGAGGTACCAGAAGGGGTTTATCAAATACACCTTTTTTTTTGCTGAACATTAGATACTTTAAATTCATTGAACTGTGCCGACTTATAAGCATTTATGTGCACTGGTATAAACGTTATGAGACATTAAATTGTGGTATGATTTGGGCATTTTGCACGTTACACTGTGCAAAATGTTGTGGCATTTTCTTGCATTGGTACTCATGTTGTGAGCTCTTAACTTTTTGTGCAAAATTGTACCTTTGTGTGGGAGGTACCAAAAGGGGCGCGGCAATAACGCCCATTTTTCACTGGACTGTAGGCACTATAAAAGCATTACACTGTACAAAATATCAAGTATTTCTAAACACTGGTATTAATGTTATAAGCTGTTAACTTTTGCTGCAAAATGGTGCATTTGTGTGTGAGGTACCAAAAGGGGCGTGGCAATTTCGCCCATTTTCCTCGAGTTGATAGCGACTAACAAACTAATACTATGTGTGGAATTTCAGATGATTCGAATACGTATAATAGCAGTTATTAAAGAATCAATATTTCACAACATTTTAACCATTTGTGGGGGAGGTACCAGAAGGAGTGGACCAATATGGCCCATCTTCGAACTTAGCCGGAGATAGAAAAAAATATTACCACATACCAAATTTGAGGTCAATCGGTTACTCCTTTCGAGAGTTATCGTGCGCACCAGCCAGCAGACAGACAGACAGACAGACAGACAGACAGACAGACGGACGGACATTGCTCATTCGACTTAAAATGACCCAAAACGGATTTCCTCCGAACATACTTGGGGTCTTAGGTCGCTCCTTCGACGTGTTACACTTTTTTCCGTAGCAAATGATATATACCCTCGTCACACTAAAGTGAGGGTATAATAAAGAAATGTGGATATCAATGCCCGTGCCAGAAGTCAGTGCTTGTTATAAATTAATTATTTTCTTTTCTTAAAATTTATAGACGTATCATAAGCCGATTACTGTGGCAACGTTTGTTTTAGTACTGGAATTCAATATTTTGTCCATACACTGCATGTCCTTAGGATTAGATAAATCGATCACAATGAATTGCCTACATCAAGGAACGTAATATATTTAGAAGTTTCAAGTGTTAAATGTGAAAGATTTGTGACAAACTAAAAATACAAATTTCGCTAAATAAATAAGTTTGCGCCTAAAAGTCGGCAACGCGGGTCTGTTTTAGGGAAAAATATTTAAGAACGGTGGTAACTTCGGTTGGCTCGAATTCTACATATCCTCCATCATGGATTACAATCAATTCTATAGCCGGGAAAATCTTTGAAGTGTTAAAGTAAAGTACAAAAAAGGGTACACCGGAAAATTTAAATACAATTTTATGAATAGGAATATCTGAAAAACTAGTGCGATATACAGAATAGTCGAGTGCGTATCATATAGTATATTTCACACATATAATTTCTTAAAGAAAACAACAAGTTCCATTTATCTAAAAAAATCGTTGGCCAGGATGATACATTTTGAAACCCCCTAATTCCAACATCGAGAGATAAATTCAACTCAATATTCCCTTTGAAACCCCCTAATTCCAACATCGAGCGATAAATTCGACTCAATATTCCCACTTAAGTTCAACAGTACCTCTTCTATAAGTATACGAAATTTCATTTAAATCCACTTACCGTTTGGAAATGAGCGAATAGTTTTATTAATTTATGACTTATTGAAGAAAAGTTGGAATTTCTCCGAAAGTTTTTAACGTAGAGATACAAATTAGACTTCAAATAAAAGCTATAAATACAGGCTCTCAGGTAATGTAAAATGTTTACATATAAAAACTTTACTGCGTATCAAATAGTATATTTAACACAGATAATTTCATAAAGGAAATAGCAAGTTCCCTTTATCTAAAAAATTTTTTGGCCCAAATGATACATTTTGAAACCCACTAATTCCAACATCGCGAGATATATCAGTCACACAATTCCCACTTAAGTTCGACAGGTACTCTTCTATAAGTGTAGAAAATTTCATTAAAATCCACTTATCCGTTAGGAAATGAGCGAAAAATTTTCACTTTTTTAAATTCTGTACCATGGTGCGTATAATTTACATTAATTTATGGCTTATTGAAGAAAACTGGGAATTTCTTGAAAAGTTTTCAGTGTAGAGACACAAATAAAATTTCAAATAAAAGCTAACAATACAGACTCTCAGGTATTGTAAAACTTTTACAAATAAAAACATTACTTTGTGTGATTTACAATGATAAATTAAAATATTTATTTTATTGAAAAAATGGAAGAGAAGAATATACAAATTTATAAATATCTGATAAGCTAATTCAGTTAGTTAGTTTATTGAGACAAATTGAACAGCACAAGAAAACGGACTAGTTAGACTTACGGATATTTTTAAGGCTTACAAATACATAGATCACTTAAAAAATTATAATTGTTTTTATTTGCGAGTTGTTGAGGAAATTTTTGAATAACTCGGCAATGTTTCAACAAAGATAACCAATAAGTGGCAAATTAATGCTTGCACTTTAGGCTATAAGTATTTTTAAATAAATGGATTTCATTCTCTGATTTGATCAATTTCAATGGCATTATACTCCAACACTTGAATATATATCAGGCCCAAAATACCAGCTTATGTTCAACAAAATGTCAGCTATAAGTGTACCATATTTCATTAAAAACGACTTATCCGTTTGGAAATGAGAGGCTTATATGAATTTTCTTCAAATCCGGTACCATCGTGCGTATAATTGATTTAAATTTATGGTTTATTGGAGAAAAATTGGAATCTCTCGACAAGTTTTCAACATAGAGATATAAAGTGAACAGTAAATGAAAACTGACTCGCTAGATTTTCAGTAAATTTTAGGTTACTTCAAGTACAAGTACGTAGTTTACTTAGATATGTGAAACAGTATATGAAAACTGACTCTTTAGATTTTCAGAAAATTTAAGGTATCTTGAAATACAAATATTCCCTTAGAAATCTCTTACAAACATTATCAAAGTATTTTTACAGAATAAATTAAGATAATCGCTCATGTGATAGCAATCGCATTCGGCCTTAAATTGGCATTTATGTTTTCAAAACGCAATATAGATCCTCTGAATTTTTTTGTAGCAAAACATTTTGCTATTGTTAGATTCAAATTATTAATTAAACAGAATAATAACTACATCCAAGGGCGTATTTTATTATAATTAAATTTCGAAGACCTTTAAAATGGAAGAAACAAATTTGGCGCTTTCAACTCAGGCGATTGCCATCACATGGGCGAATAACTCAATACTCCGGATAGATTTCTAAGATGGTGGTTTCAAATTAACGTACAGTTATATTAAAACTCATTAGAATAAACTGCTGGTCTGTAGTTACTAGTATTTACTGAAAATTCAATATTTTTAAATTCGGTACCACGGAGCGTATGATTATTATAAATTTATGAATTGTTGAGGAAAACTATGGATATCTCGGAAACGCCTCGACCTAGAGACATAAATTATTCGGCAAACTAAAGCTTACTCTGTAGGTTTACAAAGGTTGAAGGTATTTTTATATGAATGATTTGATTTAGAAAACGAAAGAGAGTTTAGAACATCTAAGCTATAAAATATTATTTTATTTTTTTATTTTATTGCTTTCTTTACCTATATATTATTCTAAGAAACTAAGGAAATTTATAGCTTCATAATTTTATAAATTTACTATTGGGCATTTGACATGGATTTGCTTCAAAATACTGAAAATTCTATTTAAAACTGCTTAAAAGCATTGAACCAAATTTTCGGAATACTAGGAAATAATAATACTCAGAATAAACTATATATGTCAGTCAGTCATCAGAAAAATCAGGTATTTAAAGAAATAACTTTTCAACTAAATATTTATATTTAGAATGACTTATCGCCGAAAATACATTTTAAAAGCATTGGGCCAAATTTTCGGAATGCTAGGAAATAATAATACTCAGAATAAACTATATGTGTCAGTCAGTCATAAGAAAAATCCGGTATTTAAAGAAATAACTTTTAACCTAAATATTTATATTTTGAATGACTTATCGCCGAAAATACATTTTAAATTTATCAAGGAACATTCAAGCAATAATTCGTTTGATAAGGGATTTATTTTGGCACTGTGTCCTTCAAATGAAGGCTGACATTTTGTGACAGATTGCAAAAGGACTATTTTTTAGAAGTTTTCATTAGAAGAATTATTTCGGATGTTTTTTTTTTGCTGCACTGTTGTTTAGACAAACTGTGTGTCTATCGATACCTCCACTAACATGCTAAGTCGGCTAAGGAATATAGCGTTTTTAACTTCTAAATATTCCAAATTATATTCAGCAAAAATTTGGTGTTTATCCGTCAAGCCAATCAAAAGTTATTCAAAAAACTGTACAAGTTTTTCGATTTGCATTATAAAGGAATTCCGCGCAAATTTATAAAAAATCATCAAACTTTGATCGCCTCTCCTGAAAAACTACGTTTTTGCACTTATCATTGTTTGGCATGGAGGTATCGATATATGGACTATATCAAAGCATAGACTGATATGATAAATATTTGTTTTGTTCAATTTAAATGTAAATAACCACAAACTGTAAAAATGTCAGAAAAATTGGCTGGAAATGTATAACCACATGTATAACCACAATGGCTTCTTTATGCCATTATAACCAGTGGCATAAAGAAGCACATTTTAGAGCGATCTCTATATGGTAATTACTATTACTATAAGGTAATTTCAAAGCTGTTCGAATAACGCATAGAAAGAGCTCTTTTGATTTTAACAAAATCTAGTACAATATTTCTCCTAGTGTGAGGGAAGTTTTCCAAAAAATTGATTTACACAAAAATATCCCATTATGTTATCTTTGAAACGATGTAAATTTTGTAAAAATCAGTTCAGCCGAATCAACAATCAGCTAAAACCTAAACTCATCCATTGGCTTTACTCAGATGTGGTAAAGCCAGTCCTGACCTACGGTTGCCATACATGGTGCACTATTATAGGGCATGATACACATGTCAAAACTCTGAGTAAGGCAAATAAAGTTGCAATTAGTTACCTGACAGTAGCGATAAAATCTAAAGCCACAATATCCTTAGAGATAATGGGTAATCAACCAATTGATTTATTAATAAAAATTCTGCGGAACTTTGGCGCCTCTAGCTCAGCACAAGCTTCTGTTAGGTAGCAACTGTGGACATAATCAGATATGGGGTCTATTTCTAGTTTGCTCCCAGTCTGATTACATGATTAGTGGAAAAATGGTTTATCATTAAAATCCATACCATGGTGAAATGGCGAAAAGGAATTTGAAGTTCAAGGATATTAGTGTATTTTTACAAATGGTTCCAAAATGTAGGAGGATACTCTGGCTGTGATATCTTCTGCCGTCAGCCTGACTTGACAGTCGCTCTTCGCCTACGTAACGAATGCAGCATTTTGCAGGCAGAACTATAGGCTTTTGGCAAAGCGGCTAAACGTATTTCGTTGGCTTTATCATCGATAGTCAGGCCGCTTTAAAGGCTCTGCTAAGTGTGAATATAAAGCCTAAGGTAATCAGCCGCTGTCGTAGAATGCTTAAGATTTTCGATGAACAGCATAGTAGTATAAACATGTGCTGGGTACTGGGGCCACAAATGCAAATGAAGCTGCTGATAAATTCGCTAGAACAGCGGCTACTTCCTCTAGCAACGTTGAGGTAGATGTCTAAATATCGCAACACAATATGCACCGATATCATCCGTATCAACATGTCTGGATGGGCAATAAAATATCTTCTATGACGAACAAAAATTGGTTCGATATATCCAATAGTACAAAAGTTATGACCACAGATGTTCTAAACCAGATTGTCTCTAAATGAACTAAGAGTCTTACAGTGCGTTTACACAAGACTATTGGCAGAAGACAATTCAGAATACGTATTATTTAACCAAAAAAAGGGAAAAATTGTTTTTGTGACGTAGGCGTCTGGACAATAATGGAGACAAAGACCTTTTTTATGTATTACCAAACCATAATTCAATAATAGTTGCCAAAATTAAAAAAAAGACTCTGACGTCTTTTGGGTTTACCTTTTTTCTTTTTTCGCAAATTACAACAAAACGGCATCGATTTGACTGCTTTCGCCATATAACTTGCCGAATTTACTGTCTTCAAATAACCAGAGACAGTGACGAAGGCAATGAGAGACCTGTGGTGCCAAACATGTAATATTTATACACATGTTTGGACCATAGACTAACAGGCATCCGAGTCGTTGGACTTAGGAATTTCCATGCAAAACCTTACCTTGGGTTCCATACACATTTTAAGACGAGAAAAGTACAGTTTTTATACACTCACCTGAAAATATAAAAAAAATTATATATTATTAAAATACGATAAAATGTAAATAATAAATTTGATAAAATACTGTAATTAGAATAACAAGGATTTGGTCAGTTTCCTTCGCAAATGTTGCCATAGACACTCTCTTAAAGTAAAACTTGTCAATTATACACAGAGACAGAGAGAAAGACAACAATGTTCAGCAAAGAGAAATAATGTAAAAGTATACTAGCTTCTGTGGCGCTTAGATGCAAAATGAGGTTAAAAATTTGCAGGATGATATCTAAATCTGAACGAAGTTTATTTGCTTATAGAGCTTACACCTGCCACAGTTTATAAAAATCCGTTGAGAAATTAGGATTATATTTCAATATTGACGCAAAATATAGATATTCTAAAATTTAGTAGGGAAAAAGTTGTTGATCCAGACCCAATATGTATTTCCAGATTTTACATTTAAGCTTTACGAAGGCCAAATTTTCCAAAAGATTTGTATGAAATGTTATCAAAAATTCAAAAACGAAAGTAACACTATGCAACAAAAAAATTCTCGCACATGATTTTGGGGGTCGTGGATTCGATTCCCACCAGAGGCTCTGGCCTGTCGCTTCAAAAACTTGCCACAAGGTCTTTGTAACCCGGCTTCCCCCTGGACCGTAAAAATAGAATATAAATTTACTTTGTATTGTAGTTTATATAAATAAATAACCAAAAAAATTTTATATGGTAAATTTTTTTATTCAAAATTTGTTTCTAAAATTCCAATTTTCATGAATGTTACCTTTAGTATTTGGACCATATTTTTGAAATATAAGCTCGATAAGGCCGTAATACCATTTAAATTAAAGGATATTATGAGAGCTAGAAATGTTGAAAACATCACTTCTACGTAGAAACAGAAGTTTAGTAACTATCGTTCAAAAAAAATCGTTTTTGCTGGCAATAAAAAAAAATTATTTGACAATTTTTCAATAAAAAAAATTGACTAGACAAATTTTTCAATAAAAAGATTTACTAGACAATTTTTTCTTTAATAAAATTGACTTGCCAATTTTTTCTATAAAAAAATTTACTTCACAAGTTTTGCCTTGAGAATTTTTCATATAACAAATAGCATTAAAAATGTTTTCTATATAAAAATTTAATTGAGAATTTTTTCTATAAAAAATTGCCTTGAGAATTTTTTCAATATAAAATTGCCTTGAGAATTTTTCTTTAAAAAATTTCCTTGAGAATTTTTTCTTTAAAAAATTTTTTCTATAAAAAAATCCCTTGAAAAGTATTTCCATTAAAAATTGCTTTGAGAATTCCTCCGATAAAAAATTGCCTTGAGATTTTTTTTATAAAACAATTGCCTTGAGAATTTTTTTTATAAAAAAATTGCCTTGAGAATTTTTTCTAAAACAAAATAGCCTTAAGAATTTTTTCCATAAAAAAATTGCCTTGAGAATTTTTTTGATAAAAATTTCATTGAATTTTCTTTTCAATAAAAAATTGCCTTGAGAATTTTTTCTATGAAAAATTGCCTTGAGAATTTTTTCTATGAAAAATTGCCTTGAGAATTTTTTCTATAAAAAATGCCTTGACAAGTTTTTCTATAAAAAAATTGCCTTGAGAATTTTTTTGATAAAAATTTCATTGAATTTTCTTTTCTATAAAAAATTGCCTTGAGAATTTTTTCTATGAAAAATTGCCTTGCGAATTTTTTCTATAAAAATTGCCCTGAGAATTTTTTTATAAAAATTGCCTTGAGAATTTTTTTTATAAAAATTGCTCTGAGAATTTTTTTATAAAAGTTGCCTTGATAATTTTTTCTATAAAAATTGCCTTGAGAATTTTTTCTATAAAAAATTGGCTTGAGAATTTTTTCTATAAAAAATTGCCTTGAGTATTTTTTCTATAAAAAATAATATTTTCTATAAAAAATTGCCTTTAGAATTTATCTATAAAAAATTGCCTTGAGATTTTTCTCTATAAAAAACTGACGACAATTTTTTTTAATAAAAAATTTACTGAACAATTTCTTCAATAAAAAAAATGACATTTCTTTTATATGCCTTGAGAATTTTTTCTATAAAAAATTGCCTTATGAATTTTTTTCTATTAATATAAACAAAATTATTTGACAATTTTTTCTTTAAACAATTTTTTGACAAATTCTGTAGGAAAATTGACGATAATTTTTCTGTAGAAAATTTGATCTGCATGTTTTCTATAAAAAATTGACTTGAGAATTTTTTCTATACAAAACTGACTTGAGAATTTTTTCTATACAAAATTGACTTGAAAACTTTTTTAATACAAAATTGATTGGCTATTTTTTCTATAAAAAAAATTGACAATTTTTTTTATAAAAAATTGAATTGACAATATTTTCCATAAAAAATTGACTTGACTTGGCAATTTTTTCTATAAAAACTTGACGACAGTTTTCCTATAAAAAATTTACTTGACAATTTTATCTATAAAAAATTGCCTTGAGAATTTTTTCTATAAAAAATTGCCTTGAGAATTTTTTCTATAAAAAATTGCCTTGAGATTTTTTTATCAAAAATTGCATTGAGAATTTTTTCCACAAAAAATGCTCTGAGATTTTTTTCTATAATAAATTGCATTGAGAATATTTTCTATAAAACAATGCTTTGAGAATTTTTTCTATAAAAAATTGCCTTGAGAATTTTTTCTATAAAAAATTGCCTTGAGAATTTTTTCTGTAAAAAATTGCGTTGAGAATTTTTTTCTGTAAAAAATTGCCTTGAGAATTTTTTCTATAAAAACTGCCTTGAGAATTTTTTTATATAAAAAATTGCATTGAGAATTTTTTCTATAAAAAAATTGCCTTGAAATTTTATCTAATAAAAAATGTACTTGAGAATTTATTCTATATAAAATTGCGTTGAGAATTTTTTTCTCAAAAAATAGCCTTGAGAATTTTTTCTATAAAAAATTGCCTTGAGAATGTTTTCTATAAAAAATTGCCTTGAGAATTTTTTCTATTCAAAAATTGCCTTGAGAATTTTTTCTATTCCAAAATTGCCTTGAGAATTTTTTCTATAAAATATTGCCTGTAAAATTTTTTCTATAAAAAATTGCCTGTAAAATTTTTTCTATACAAAATTGCTTTGAGAATTTTTTTATAAAAGTTGCCTTGAGAATTTTTTCTATTCCAAATTTTTTCCAAAAAAAATTGCCTTGAGCATTTTTTCTATATAAAACTGCCTAAGAATTTTTTCTATAAAAAAATTGCCTTGAAATTTTATCTGATAATTTTGTTTTAGAAAAATTTGCCCTGAAAAAATTGCATTGAATTTTTTCGATACAAATAGCCTTGAGAATTTTTTTACATAAAAAATTGCCTTGAGAATTTTTTCTATAAAAAATTGCCTTGAGAATTTTTTTACATAAAATTTGCCTTGAGAATTTTTTCTATAAAAAATTGCCTTGAGAATTTTTTCTATAAAAAATTGCCTTCAGAATTTTTTTTATAAAAAATTGCCTTGAGAATTTTTTCTATAAAAAAATTGCCTAGAGAATTTTTTCTATTAAAAATTGCCTTGAGAATTTTTTTACATAAAAAATTGCCTTAAGAATTTTTTTACATAAAAATTGCTTTGAGAATTTTTTCTAAAAAAATTGCTTTGAGAATTTTTTCTATAAAAAATTGCTTTGAGAATTTTTTCTATAAAGAATAGCTTTGAGAATTTTTTCTATAAAAAACTGGACAATTTTTTTATATAAAAAATTTACTTGAACTTTTTTCTATAAAAAATTGCCCAGAGAATTTTTTTACCTTGAGAATTTTTTCTAATAGAAAATTTACTGAACAATTTTTTCAATAAAAAAATGATTTTTGAGAATGTAAAAAATTGCCTTACCAATTTGTTCTATAAAAAATTGCCTTATGAATATTTTTCTATTAATATAAACAAAATTAATTGACAATTTTTTCTTTAAAAAATTTTTTTTGACAAATTTTTCGGTAGAAAATTGACGACAATTTTTGTGTAGAAATTTGATCTGACATTTTTTCTATAAAAAATTGACTTGAGAATTTTTTCTACACAAAACTGACTTGAGAATTTTTTCTATACAAAATTGACTTGAAAACCTTTTTAAATACAAAATTTATTTGACTATTTTTTCTATAAAAAAAATTTACGACAATTTTTTTTATAAAAAATTGAATTGACAATATTTTCCATTAAAAAATTGTCTTGACAATATTTGCCATAAAAAATAGACCTCAAAATTTTTTCTATAAGAAAATTTACAGTAAAAAATGGAAAAAAAATTGGCAAAAAATAATTTGTTTCATTTTTTGAAAGCTAAAACCTAACGAAGAAAAAATTAAAAAAAAATTACCATATTTTTTTATGTTAAGAACATTTTCAACGACAATTTTGTTGCATAGTGTAATTTAACAAATGTTCTGCAACTATATGCAGGCTTTTCTGCTCTAACAAAATAAAATTAGCTATCAAATAGTCGAATCCTCTTTCTAAATATATTATTATTAAGTTAATAGAAAAATGTGTAGCAAAATTGAGTAGGCTCAATTAACACAAACAAAAGTACTTCAAATCACCTTCAATTCGGAATATTTTTTGTTTTATTGTGTGACCCAATTAATCAAGCATTTCAAAATATTCTTGACTTGCTATTCGCCAAGAAATGTCTTAATTTCTACTCTATTTCCCGAAATCATAGCAATTGATAAAAATTGCTTAAATGAAAACCTCAGACAAGAGGACTGGATTCAATTAAGCCAACAAGCGTTCGAGGCGCAGCAGCAGCACCAAGAGCGGGAGCAACTAACCCAACAACGTAGCCGCCTCTCCCGACCGAATGGCGGACAAAACCACTTGAACAAAACCAGAAATTAAACAACAAAATTCCAAACAACCAACAAACCATACAACCAACCAACAACACTCGCCGAACACTTGGGGAAACACTAACACACACACACAACACACCTAGAGATGGGAAGGATAACTTTATCTACTTCAGCAAATATGGCAAGAAATGTTAAAATTTTCGTTTGCATTTTTTGTGTTGTTGTTGCTGTCTTTTCAAAACTTCCGTGGTATTCGAATAAAATCGCTAACAATGAATTCCTGAAAGGATTCAATGCTGCTTCGCTACGCTTTCGTTGTTGTCTAGTGATGCCAATGTTGTTGTCGTTGTTCAGGTTGTTGGTGATGTTGTTTGTGTTCGAGTTGGTGTTGCTGCTGTTGTTCCATATAAGAGAACATACGTATGCTCAGGATTCCCGGTGAGTAGATGAGGTGGTCGATGTGTTTAAGTATTGGATAAAAGGGTGAAACGAAAGAATTTAAGAAAAAAATTTAAAAGTGTCTGACTTTTATTAATCAGCAAACTTTTTTCACTAAATCTCTTCTACACCCAGAGAAAAATTGTAGTCTCACCAATCATCTTACCAAAAAACCGGTAAATCGGTAAACAGTTTCTAAAATAGCATAATGTAAGGATTATAAAAAAAAAACAATAGATATATTATTACGGTAATCATGACCATAGTTATCGTGACTATGTTATGATAACGACAATCATGAAATATGAAATATCGACGAAATATTCTAGAAAAATTAAATTTTGCCAAAAATTTTTATAAAAATCAAATTTTTACTAAATTTTTTTATACACAATTAATTTCAGTAAAATATTTTAGAAAAATACAGATTCGACAATACCTTCTAGAATATCGCAATTTTGACAACATTTAAAAAACAAATTCTACGAAATTTTCTAGAAAAATGCAATTTAACGAAAATTACTTGCAAAATGAATTTCTTTTTCCAAAAGTACAATGTTGACGATTTTTGCTGAAAATTGTTTTCCAACGAAATCGTATATAAAAGAGTATTCTGCAACATTTTCTAGGAAAATGCAAATTTGACATTTAAAAAAGACAATTTCCACGAAATAACGAAAAAAATGCAATATAAACGAAAATGACTTGCAAAATGCAATTTGGCAACATTTTCTAGGAAAATGCAAATTTGACATTTTCAAAAAAAAAATAACGAAAAAATGCATTATCAACGTAAATAACTTGCAAAAAATTAATATTTTGCCAAAAGACAATTTCAAACTTAAAGCTAATTTTATGGGTTTTTCTAAAAATGTTATTCCAACGAAATGAAATAAACAAGAAAAATTCAACTTCCAAGAAATTTTCTAGAAACATATCGTCAACATTTCCTAAAAAGGGCAATTTTTACCAAAAAATTTTATAAAAATATAATTTCGGCGATATATTTTATAAAAATGCAATTCCACAGTTTCGTCAAAAATTTTCAGAAAAAAACGAAATTTTCAAATAAACAATTTGAGCCAAATTTTCTTGGTTGGAGATTGCAATTTCTACATATTTTATTTCACAAATATATTTGTGTCAAAATTGTCCAGAAAAAACAATCCTAATGTTCTTTTTTAAAATTTTTTATTCCAATAATTGTTAAAAAAATTCTGGGAAATTTTCTAGAAAAATTTCTTATTTTACATTTTCTAGAAAAATTCAATTACAACGAAATGTTCTAGAAAAATTAAAGTTTTTGAGGATTTAAAGTGACGATTTTTTTATATAAATGTAATAAAATTTTCTAGTAAAATGCATTTTTCCCAACATTTTCTAGAAAAACGCAATTTTGAAAAAAATTTCTTAAAAAAAAGCAATTTTAACAATATTTTCAAAAATAATATTTAGTACATTTTCTAGTAAAATGCTATTTTGACAAGAATTATTTGGAAAATAAAATTTTAGCAATTTTTTTAAAAAAATATAAATTTCTACGAAATTTTGTAGTAAAATTTTATTTAGACGAAAATAAGTTATAACCTAAAATTTGGAAATGTACGTTATTTGCCCACAAAAAATAATTTCGGCAAAAATTTTTTAGAAAAATAACTGACTTATTTTTCCCAAATTGTGCTTTCAACAAAATGTTATAAAAAGTTCAATTTCTAGGACATTTTCTAGAAAAATATTCTCGTATTATCAACGAAACTTTCCAGCAAAAGTAACTTCTACGAAATTTTTTAGAAAAATTAGATTTCGACAGTCTTAGGGAAAATTTTTACAAAATGTAACAGTCAAAATCTGACGAAAATTTTAAGACAAATTCAGGCAATTTTGACCAACATTTTTTATAAAAATCCAATTTTGACGAAATTTTTTATAAAAATGTAATTAACGAAATTTTCCAAAAAAAAAAATTCAACGAAATATTCTAAAGAAAAAGGCAAATTAGACAATAATTACTTGGAGAATACAAGTCAGATTTTTTCAGCAAAATTTCAATTTTGGCAAAATTTACTTAAAACATTTGATTTCCACAAAATTTTATAGAATAAAAAATAATTTTTAACGATTTTTTTTTAAACTGCACTTTCGAAAGAATTTTATAAAAAAAAAACTATTTCTAGGAAATTTTCTAGAAAAAATTTATATTGAAGAAACTTTTTGGAAAAAATTAAGTTCTACTAAATTTTCAAGAAAAATTTTATTTCGACGAAATGTTCTAGAAAAATTTAATTTTTACAAAATTTAATAGCTAAATGCAATTTTAATGACATTTTTAAGAAATATGCAATATCGACAAAATTTCTCTAGAAAAAAGCTTTTTGAACGAAAAAAAATATAAAAATCCAATTTTGACGAATTTTAGGAGACTGTCTAGGAAATTTTCTAGGCTTACGTAATATCTTTCTAAATTACAAAAAAAATTATCTTAAGTTTCTATTTAATTTCGGCAACATTTTTTAAAAAAACCCAAATTTGACAAAAAAAAACAATTTCTACGAAATTATATAGAAAAATTCATGTTCAACAAACTTTACTAAAAAAATTAATTTTTGATTTTTTTTACAAAAATACAATTTTGATGAATTTTGCTCAAAGTTCTTTCAGAGAAATTTTATAAAAGGAATGTTTGCTTGAAAAATTTAATTTTTACAAAATTTTATAGTAAAATTAAATTTTAATGACTGACGATTTTTTCTACAAAAAGGTAATTTTGACAAAAAAAAATTATAAAAATTCAATTTTGGCAAAAAAATTATAAAAATGTAATACCGACGAAATTTTCTTGGAAAACGGATTTACGGAAACATTTTCTAAACAAACGCAGTTTTGGTGAAAAAAACAATTGATCGAAATTTTCTTGTTTGGAGAATGGAATTTCGACATATTTATTTAAAAATATTTAATTTTGACAAAATTGTCCAAAAAACACAAATTTGAGGAAAATGTTATAAAAAACAATTTCTAGGACATTTCCTAATGTTAAATGAAATTTTTTGGGAAAATTCTATATCGACAAGTGTTTTAGAAAAATGTAATTTTGCTGACACTATAAACAAAAGTACAATATAGACGAATTTTTTTTTTAGAAAAAGCTATTTTGACAAAATAAATTATACAAATCAAATTTTGCCGAATTTTTTTATAAAAATGTAATTCCGATAAAATGTTCTAGAAAAGTTTTTACAACATTTTCTAGAAAAAACGCAATTTTAACAAATATTCTAAAAAAATTTGAACGAAATTTTCTAACATAAAATAAATTTCTACGAAATTCCCTAGTAAAATGCAATTTAGATAAAAATATTTGGAAAATGCAATTCTATTTTTTTCAAAAATATAAATTTCTTCGAATATTTGTAAAATGCAATTTAGAATTTTTTTGCTTCAAAAAATGCCATATTTACTCAAAAAATTTAATTTCAACAAAATTTTCTAAAAAAAAAAGTTTTTTCCAAAAATTGTAATTCCAGAAAAAGTTATCAAAAATTCAATTTATAGTAAAGTTTCTTAAAAATGTAATATCAACGAAAGTTTCTAGAAAAAATTAATTTCGACGAATGTTTTAAAAAATATAATTTTTACAAAATTTAATAGCAAAATGCAACTTCGATGGCATTTTTAAGAAAGTTGCAATATCAACAAAATTATCTAGAAAAATGAAATTTTAACAAAAACAATTATAAAAATCGAATATCCACGACTTTTTTTATGAAAATGTTATTCCTATGAAATTTTCTAGAAAAATTCTGTTTGTGCAACATTTTCTAGCAAAACGTAATTTTGACAAAATTTAAAAAACAATGTTCAAAGTTACATTTTCAATGTTCTAAAACTTGTATTTCATCGAAATGTTGCAAAGTAATGTAACTTCCACGAATTTTTTAGAAATATTTAATTTTTACAAAATTCTGTAGCAAAATGTCATTTTGATGACAGTTTTAAGAAAAGTGCAATGCCGATGAAGAATTTAGAAAAAATCCAATTTTGACAAAAAAATATAAAAATCCAGTTTTGACAAGATTTTTCAAACAAATAGATCTAATTTCGCTGAAATTTTCGAAACTAATCGAAATTTACTTCAGAACTTTTCAGAAAACAATTTTGACGAATTTTTCTATTTTTAATTTCTAGGAAAAAATGTAAAAATTTAGAATTTTTCAGAAAACAATTTTGACGAATTTTTCCTTTTTTTGAATTTCTAGGTAATTTTCTAGAAACATTTAATATAGTCGACACTTATTAGAAAAATGGAACTTTTACGAAAATTTATAGAAAAATTATATTTTGACGAAATTATAAAAATTCACAACGAGAAAAATTTCTAGATATTTAGAATTTTGACAAGCAATTTCGACATATTTTTTTTAAAAAAGATAATTTCCACAACATTGTTTTCTAGGAAAAAGCATATTTGGCAACTTTTTAGAAAAAAAATTGATTTCTGTTATCATTTATTCAAATTTCTAGGAAATTTTCCATAAATATGTAATACCGACGAAACTTTACCGAAAAATGCAACTTCAATTGAAATTGTCTTGAAAAAATAATTTCTAACGAAATGTTCTAGAAAAATGAAATTTCGAAAAAAGTTTCTAGAAATTTAGAGATTTGACATAAAGTTGCCACTCTTAAGCTTAACCTATCCCCAATTTCTTCGGCAATTATGCCGGTTAAACTTAGCTCTGCCAAATTCCGGAGAGAACCCAATTAATTTAAACATGTTTTGTTATAGACCTTTTAAAATGTGATTACTTCTAAAATAATCCACCCTAATACTCGTATACAATGTGGCTTTTGGGCTCGCATGAGAGTCTGTGCGTGTGTGGTGGTTATTGTTGGTATAAGCACTTCCGCATGTTGTCGTTGTGCCATTTTAAATGGTACAACGGAAACCGGAAGCCACATTCTGTACGCGAAAGCTGTGTTAGAGAGTTGCCACACTCCCGCACTCTCCCTCCGTCTGTCTAGGAATAGGGAATGCAAGTGTTAAAGATTTGAAACTATGTGTTGGTGTTCCCTACACACAGCCGTATGCATGTATGTAGGAGCGTGGCTGAGTGAGTGGGATTGTCGAAATGTGTCGGCATTTGGTGCATGAAAAGCGGAAAGTGTTGTAAGTAGTGACAGTTGTTGGGTATTGGTGTTATTGTTGTTGCTCTTATATTGTCATTGTCGCTGCATCTTGACGTTTGTTTAAAGTTGTCGCTAGATGTTGCCATTGTCGCTGGGTGTTGTTGGTTTTTGTTGCCATTTGTGCGGCCGACAACGACAATGGTAACATCTGCATAGGGAAGCGAGAAGATGAACACCTATAGGAAACTGTATTTTAATTTTAACTACATTGGAAGTAGCTTCGTTCGCATTTCATAAGCGAGAATGTCATTTGGATAGACTTTGAAATAAAATCGACAGCCTGAAATTGTGTACATGAAATTTTAAATGGAAACGACAGTGATGATTTAATAATTAATTGCATATTGTTATATAGAGGTAGAACAAAATTAAATTAATTTAAAGATTACCAGAAAATAAATCGAAGACTAACAACTAGCTACTTCAGATACAATAGTGACGGCTCTGTCAAACATATGTTAGGGTTAATAACAACATGCGATGGGGTATTCGTTAAGATAACAATATGCATCCAACACCATCTACCCTGAAGCCGAATGGGAAAGTGATCAAATCCATCATATCGTAGGTTTTCAGTAGGATGTTTGATTTTTTTACCAGTTGTTAAACCTTCCGGTGAAAGGGTTTGCAATGATGGACGACCAACTGAATGCTTTTGGGTGACAATTCCAGTTGCAATTTCCTTCCGGAATATCGGTAGCTGAAGTAGTAGTTGTGTCTCATTGCTTTTCATTTTGTTTTCCTCATTTATACTACGATATAAAATGTATGAATTTGTTACAGCCATATCGATGAAGTGATAAAAAATTATTGCCATAATATTTCTTGTTTTGGCCCTTGTGTGGTAGCGATCCATTAAACCGTCCATCAAGTTGACCTCTCCCATATGACGGTTATATTCGGGGATTACTTGGGGACACTCGACCTCCAGAACTTTCTTTTATTTTGGATCATACCGAGGGGCTTTAAGTGCATTATAATAATTCGGAATGGTCTTTTTAAATGGCTGAATACCTACATATGTTGGAGCTAATCGGACATTTTTAGTATCCTGCCAGAGAATTGTACTCATTTCAATTCCATATGCAGAGCCAACGAATTATACAGAATATCCTCTTTCCTTGACTTCAATTTGGTTGTCTAAGGGAAGTTTACAATTTGGCAAACGCTTAGCTCTTACTGTACCCAAACTGGGAATCCCTTTAGCTTGTAGATATACTAACATACGGCAGTGATGCATAAAAGTTATCGAAATATATTATATGATTCACAAAGTCTGACACACTCTTGCGAAAGACGGACGACGACATTTGCAGTTGTTCCAAGGTCAGGAGCTCCTGGTAAAATCACAATCACACCAGCTCCATTGTAAGGGTCCGCCAAATAACTTTTTATACCCTACACCACACTGTGGTACAGGGTATTATGACTTTGTGCATCTTTATTTAGGCCCAAGGACGATCCCTATTGAATTTGGTTAAAATCGGTTCAGATTTACATATAGCTCCCATATATATGTACCTCCGATTTGGCATATATGCACTGTATAAGCAACATTTTGTAAGCGATTTGTACAAAAATTGACAGAGAGTAGTCTCGTGATACTCTTAGATACAATACAAAATTTGGGGGAAATCGGTTCAGATTTATATATAGCCCCCATATATATGTTGCACCCGATTTGACATGTAAGCGCTGTAGAAACTGTATTTTATATCCAATCAGTACGAAATTCGGCAGAAAGTGGTTTCTTATTACATGAAGGAATACTGCCAAATTCGAAGAAAATCGGTTCAGATTTAGATATAGCCCCCATATATATGTTTCCCCCGATTTGAAATTCAATAGCTGTAGAAACTGTATTTTATATCCGATCACGAAATTCGGCAGAAAGAGGTTTCTTATTACACGAAGGAATACTGCCAAATTTGGAGAAAATCGGTTCAGATTTAGATATAGCCCCTATATATATGTTAGCACCGATTTGACATTCAAGTGCTGTAGAGACTGTATTTTTTATCCGATCAGTACGAAATTCGACAGAAAGAGGTTTATATTTTACATGAATGAGTATTCAGGGAAAATCGATTCAGATTTATATATAAGCTCCATATATATGTTCCTCCTGATTTGGTTACAAAGCGCTATAGAAGTTGCAATAACCCTTATCGCATTGTTAGGGAGGTGTAGGGTATTATATAGTCGGCCCCGCCCGACTTTCTGGCTTTCCTTACTGTTTTTTTTTTTTTTTTGAAAACATCGCGCAAGGCATCGAGTGTAGCTTCGGCTGTGTGGCACGTAGCGCCGTCCTGTTGAAACCAAATGTTGCCAATATCCTCCTCTTCAATTTTTGTGAACAAAAATTCGTTCAACATGGCCCGATAACGATCGCCAGTGACTGTAACGGCCACTTGCAATGGCCCAATTATGCCTCTGGACCAAAATCCGCACCAAACAGTGACTCGTTTTGGGTGTATCGGCTTTTCAATGTATGCGTGCGGGTTTTCTGTGCCCCAAATGCGACAATTTTGCTTGTTTACATACCCGCCAAGATCAAAATGAGCTTCATCTGAGAAGATGATTTTTTTGTGGCAAAATCGGCATCTTCTGTAAGTCGATCGCTCCCAGCGTTGTTCAAGCGTATACATACACAACCATATTCGTTCAGCGGAAGGATAAAACTAATTATCTGTCAAATCAGACATGAGCTAAGTGTTACCATTCACGAAATAAGCACTAGTTGAAAAAAAAACGTTAGATGGCGGACCATTATATTTCGAAAAGATAGGTTTGAAACACAAAGCACAACACAAATAATTTGATTCCCCATTTGTGGAGTTTATTGGCCATGTAATGCCGAATGTGATGCTTCATTTTAGTACTGCACATCTGTTCATCAATGCAGAGTCTAGAAATTGTTGGTATTGAATCAAACCGTTCATTCATAGCAACTGCAAGGTGCCGAATACGAAATAACGGATCATATCTCGGTTCACATTTTCTAACACGTTTGGATTCATCTTGGAAGGATAGATACTGTTTTATGGATATAAATCATTTCATCATAAAAATCTTCACTGCCAGAATCAGAAATTTCTTCATCAGATACAACTGAATCCATAAACTTTTGCAATTTCACATCATCAGTACAGCAAGATTTAATTTTTTTATTGGGGATCAAATATCCTTTTCTTCCATATTTTAGTTAGAAGTCCTCAAATCCTTGAGGTAGCCTTACCCGTTACAGGATTAAGCTAGTGGTTCGGTCGGTTGTGCGCTCCTTATTTATGATCTTTTTATACCTCAAGAGTTACAGAAAATCGGTACTAGACACGTAGACACGAATTGTCTCAGTACCTTCCAGTCATATCCTCTGAGATGAGTCAAGTCTGGCAATATGTTGGACCCGAAATATTGGGTGTGAAAGCCGGGCAGTGACACAGATAATGTTACATTATTTCAATGTTTTCCCTGCATGCCCTGCATGCCCTGCATGCCCTCGTCGTTTTCTGTTAGTCCTAGGGATTAAGATGTGCCTGTTAGCTTGAGTGTCCCGTTAGAACACCCATCCTCTTACTAATCTCGATCTTGTTTAGTTTCAGAAAATTACTTGTATTCTTCTCATTTGGGTCACCCCACAGTATTCTTGCAGTATTGTGTGCCATCACTTCCCAGTGCTTCAACTCATCCTTCGTGGCTTCGAAAGGTTTCCAAGTTTATTACTCCAAGTTCTCTGCCTTTTGAAGCCAAACTATTTGTGCGTTCATTTCCAATCACTCCGATGTGTCCTGGTACCCAGAAAATACGCAATTGATCCATGGGCTGAGAAATAATTTATCGTTATTTTACAGTCTAACACAGTTCTGGATTTGACCATTTCCGATGTTATTGTTTTGATCGCCATTTGGCTATCTGTGAAGATATTGTCATATATAGGCTTTGTGGTATTACTGAGCCAATTAACACACTCCGTGATTGCTCGAACTTTTGCTTGATATACCGTGTTATTGTCTGGGAGGCGGAAGTAAACCACATTGCAAAGGAAAATTTAGCATTGTAAAGGGTGTCCCAAGAAGAGCGCAATTTTTTAATCTCGCAACATTCGAAGTGTCACTGTTTGACATTTGAATAATTGTTATTGTTTGTTAGTAGAAGGTACGAGGTTAGTAAAAATGGAGCGAAGGGAGCGAAGGGAGTTCGTTAATTGGGTATTGGAGAGACAACATGAAAATGCTGATTTTGCCGATAAAATCATCTTCAGTGACGAGGCCCATTTTCATCTTGATGGCTTCGTCAATAGGCAGAATTGTCGCATTTGGGGTGCGGAAAATCCTCGAGTGATTCACGAGAAGCAAATGTATCCTCAACGTGTCACTGTGTGGTGTGGTTTTTGGGCCGGAGGAATCATTGGACCTTTTTTTTATGAAAATGAGGCAGGTCAAGCGCAAACAGTCAATGGTGTTCGGTATCGTGAAATGATAACCAGTTTTTTGAAGAAATGAATGTGGAGGGCATGTGGTTCCAACAAGACGGCGCCACATGTCATACAGCCAGAGAAACAATTCAATTGCTGCATCAGTCATTAAAAAATTGCGCTCTTCTTGGGACACCCTTTACAAACGGGCTCGAAATAGACTGTACAGCCTTATAGCTCGGGGACGTATTGCTTGATTTTCACAACCTTGGTTTAATGGATTCGTATTGGCCTATGGAAGAGGACTATGGAGAAAAATTTAAAATTGGTCAAAAAGGCTTCGCGCGGTCAGCATAATACCATAGCTCGAAAATGCATCGATTGATTTTGAAGATTTTGGGCTTGAAAGGTTCATAGTGGCTCCAAAAGTGACACCATGTGAGGACATTTATGGTTGGTCAAAGGACGCGAAACTGCCAACAAAACTTTTTAGCACGTTAACGGATCTTTCGATTTTCAATATTTTGGGCTTAGTGTATACGTATCGACCTAAGGAAGAACACTATAGAGGGAAATTAAGCATTGGTCAGAGGGGCATGGAACCGTCTTATAGCTCTAGAACGGGTCGTTTGATTTTTACAATTTTGTGCTTAGTAGATTCGTATTGGCGCAGGAAGGACACTATTTAGAAATTTTAGGATTTGTCAAAAGATCGTGGAACTGACCACACACAACTGGTCCAAGGGTGGATACCATGGAGAAGATTTATGACTGGTGCAAGAGGCGTGGAAAGAACAAGGAGGCATAGCACCGTACTTATAATAAGATCGTACGATTTTCACAATTTATTATATCGGCCCAAGAAAAGACATAGTGGAGGACATTTTCTGATTAGTTAAAGGAACGCGGCATCGTCCATACAATCTCATAACTCGAGTACATTCCATTTTCATAATTTTGGGCTTGATGAATTCGTACTTGCCCAATGCAGGGCTCTCTGGGGGAAAATTTATAATTGGTCAATCGGGCGTGAAATTGCCCACATAACCTCATAACTCGAGAACGGATCTTTCGATTTTCACGATTTTGGGCTTGGCTAATTCGTATTGGGCCAAGGAAGGGCACTATGGAGGAAAATTTAATATTGTGCCAAGAGGCGTGGTATGGCCAGCATAACTCATAACTCGAGAACTGATCTTTCGATTGTCACGGGTGCCTTCCACACAAAAATATAATATTTCGAGTACTCTATCGAATTAAGAAGCCCGTAACCCATATAAATCCTATATTAAACCAAAATCTGGAGAACCATTGCATCATTTGCCTTGAAGTTTGGAGTTTTTGATGGCATTCTTAAAAGCTGATCAGTGCGTCCATACGACTTGCGACTGCCCCTAGATGTACATCGACATTATTATACTATAGTTATAATTCGAATTGACCAAATAACAGGAAACAAATTTGGGCGGAACGAAGTTCGCTGTGCCAGCTAGTTTCATATATTTTGTTGGGAGTTATCATTATGAAAAACCTCCCAAATTAAATAAGTCCCTATGACATTTTCTTGAGAGTTATTTCATTCATTTTGATCATTAAGAGTTATTTAGTTTTTATTGGGAGTTATTTCATTGCGGCTACGCGGACCAAAGTTACTTTGCGTGGCCGGAATTAGGCCGGGATTAAAGATTTTCTCCTCTGTGGTATGTCCGATGACGGCTACGCGAACCAAAGTTTCTTTAATGTAACAGAAAGGAGACCCTACCTATTTCGACCTTGCTGAATCCAGTGGTGCTAGCCGTTTTTCTAGGTTAGCTCTTGTTTTCGAGATATTTGATCACAAAGTTTGCCAGTAAATCCCATACTCGGGCTCAACCTATTGTGTTTTTCATTCACACTTTGAAACAACAACAATTCACACAAGAAAAGTCGAAACAAAAATACGTCGTGTGAACGCAATTGAAATTTTAAAAGGGACTTAGAGGATAAACTGCTTAAAAAATAACCTCGTGTGATTCACGACTTACATTCGGAGTTTTTGCGCGGTCGGATGGTTTTGTTGTTGGTTTCGCGAATTTAGCTGAGTATAGACGATTGTCACATCGGCAAACGTTATCAACCCTGTTAAAGTGCTGCAAATATACGGACAATGACAGATTGTTAGGCAAAGGTGAATTGACAGTTCAGACGATTGCAAGAAAACATTACAATTTCATATATTTACAATATATTTTGTAAATATTTATATGCAGGATTGCCAATAAAAATACATTATAGACAGTGTTGCAAATAAAATGTTTTCTGGCAATAGCCACGTTCTCACATGCATAAACTTCGCACATATAACAATCTGCAAATTATCTCGCAATGACTTTTCTGCTAACGTTGCAAAACAAAAATGGTATGTTCACACGGTTGTAAATTCACAGGGTTGCATTTTTCCGCCATTTTTCTGGCAATGTTGTCCGATCTGCAAATCGTGTGTACTTACCTTTTCTATTATTACCAATAACTAAATTAATTATAGTCGTGAATCACAAGAGGATATTTTTTTTAAGCAGATTCACACGACGTACTTTTGTTTCGTATTTTCCTGTGTGAATTGTTACAACAACAAAATGCGAATGAAAAACAAAAAAGGTTGAGCCCGATAAGTCCGAGTACGGGAAAGTTTTTTCTCCCCCCTTTCCGGACTTAGTTGAACGTAAAGAATATCTATAGTGATGCATGTTTGACAGACATCTCCCTCGTACGTTGTTATTTCAGTTGCATCTCACGATCATCTGGCTGTGTTTTTCTCTGCCTTGTTATACCCTCACTTTAGTGTGACGAGGGTATATATCATTTGCTACGGAAAAAAGTGTAACACATCGAAGGAGTGACCTAAGACCCCAAGTATGTTCGGCGGAAATCCGTTTTGGGTCATTTTAAGTCGAATGAGCAATGTCCGTCCGTCTGTCTGTCTGTGTGTCTGCTGGCTGGTGCGCACGATAACTCTCGAAAGGAGTAACCGATTGACTTCAAATTTCGTATGTGGTAATATTTTTTTCTATCTCCGGCTAAGTTCGAAGATGGGCCATATTGGTCCACTCTTTCTGGTACCTCCCTCACAAAGGGTTAAAATGTTGTGAAATAGTGATTCTTTAATAACTGCTATTATACGTATTCGATTCTTCTGAAATTCCACACATAGTATTAGTTTGTTAGTCGCTATCAACTCGAGGAAAATGGTCGAAATTGCCACGCCCCTTTTGGTATCTCCCACACAAATGCACCATTTTGCACTAAAAGTTAAAAGCTTCTAACATTAATACCAGTGTTTAGAAATACTTGAAATTGTGTACTGTGTAATGCTTTTATAGTGCCTACAGTCCAGTGAAAAATGGGCGTTATTGCCGCTCCCCTTTTGGTACCTCCCACACAAATGCACCATTTTGCACCAACAGTTAACAGCTTATAACATTAATACCAGTGTATAAAAATACTTGAAATTTTGTACAGCGTAATGTTTTTATAGTGCCTACAGTCCATTGAAAAATGGGCGTTATTGTCACACCCCTTTTGTTACCTCTCCCACAAAGGCACCATTTTGCACCAAAAGTTAACAGTTTATAACATTAATATCAGTGTATACAATTACTTGAAATTTTGTACAGTGTAATGCTTTTATAATGCCTATAGTCCAGTGAAAAATTTGCGTTATCACCACGCCCCTTTTTGTACCTCCCACACAAAATGGCCAAATTATACCACAATTTAATATATCAACGTTAATACACCAGTCCATATAAACGGTTACAATTCGGCACAGTGAAATGTATTTAAAGTATCTACTGTTCAGCGAAATATAGGTGTATTTCTTAAACCCCTTCTGGTACCTCTCACAAAAATTGACAGAATAATTTGTGTAATATTCAATATTACATTACTCACAAAGTGAGGGTATACCTTAGTCGGTTTACCCGACTGAAACTTTCTTACTTGTTTTTCAGTTTCATTTGGAGTGATTCCCAGTGTCGGATGTTTTTGTGGTTGATTCTCGAATTTTCATTATTTTTGATACCCGTATTAATAAATGTTTGTGTTTTCTTCTATTTCCATCATAAGAAAGTGTTAATTTATAGTAAACAATAAAACAAACTAAATAAAATAATACATTTTTAGTCATACTTTTGCATTTGTGTTGCAGCAGCTGCACTGCTGCTCCCCTCTGTTTATGTTGTGTTTACAAAAAACAAGTGAGAGAGTGATGAGTGTTTTTTTTATGGCGTTCGGTACTGTTCTCCCCGCGTGGTTCTCTGGTGCCGTTGCCTTCGTTGACGTCGTCTCAGCCATGTCTGCCGCAATGTGCATTTATGAGGAAAGGAAGGAATTTCTTGAGCAAATCACATGGTTCTGGCGGAGTATGGACTACTAAGGTAGGTATACTTATAAGTATACTTATAAGTTTTCATTAATTGTAATAAATTGAATATGTATGTAGTAATATGTGCACAGACTGCTGATGTAGTTGAACATTTAATGCCCGTGTAAAGTAATTTGCATTGAACTCTGGCATATTGTCGGTGGCTGGTGGTTTAATGGGGTGTGCCTTAAGAATTTTTTGTAAAATGTTTATAATTTAAAAATATGTTTTTTAACAACAAAAATATATTTTCAAAAAATATATATTTTATTAGGGTTTGCCTTAATAAACAAATTTTTGTGTTTGTGATATTCATGTACAATTTTTATAATTAAAAAAATAATTGCTGTTTTTTGTTTTTCGATATGTTTTGTAATTAGGTATAAATTATTAAATACAAAGCAGAGGACATGGTCTCGAATGAGGTTTTGATAATTTTGTTGAGATTTGAAAGAATATACAATCGTACATATGTATATAAGATAGTTTGAGTATATAGGGTAACCGCGCCTAAGATCGGCATGTACTAGTAGTCGGAATTTTTTTTAATTAAAACAAATAAATAGGAATACAGCAATTAAATTAGATCATGTTAGCATTGAAAATATATTCATCTTCTTCTTTCTAATGATTCACTTGGAGTGAGATGAGAATTTTGGCGTCATTTTATCCTCATTCCGTAACCGTTTTTCAACACAGGCGGGAGTGTATTTGTTCAACTGATTTTTTAGTGAATAGACCAAGTTTAAAATTTAAGTAATCATAATAATGGGTGGTTAAATTTTAAGGGCCGATGTTGATTTTGAATAAAACACAAATTATTTAGGAAGTCATTGTCATTTCTTTTTATTATGATAATATTAGTATGGTTCAATTATGTATGGAACAAAATATCGGCGAAATGGCCGCCGCGACCTCGGCGGCACACCTCCATCCGATGGTCCAAATTTTCGATGACGCTTAGGCATAATTGAGGTTCTATGCCGTTAATGTGCCGAATTATCTCATCGTTTAGCTCTTGAATTGTTGCTGGCTTATCGACGTACACCTTTTCTTTGAAATACATAACCCCAAAGAAAGAAGTCCAACGGTGTCAAATCACATTATCATGGCGGCCTATCTCATCGCCTCGACGTGAGATAACACGGCCATTGAATATGTTGCGCAAAAGAGCCATTGTTTCGTTAGCTGTATGGCAAGTGGCACCGTCCTTTTGAAACCACATATTGTCCACATCCATATCTTCCAATTCGGGCCATAACAAGTTCGTTATCATATCACGATAGCGAACACCATTCCAAAAGCCGCACCAAACGAACTGGGCGAGCATGCACAGGTATTTTCACATCTCCTACAGACCCGGTTTGCTGAAATTTGCGCACAAGTCTCCTGATTGTGGACACATTTGGTCGATTATGCTGATCAAAAAAACATCACGAAATGCATTTTGATTAGAACGCCCATTTTCATAAAAGGCTTCAAAACTTTAACGCGTTGCTCGATTGGGTATCTTTCCATGGTTCAAATTGAGTTAGTCTGAAATTGAGAAATGTCAAATGAAATACAGAAAAAAGCTTGACGTTTAGGTGTGGTTCACATTCAACATCGGCCCTTACAATTTAACCACCCTTTATTAGCCAATAGATCAAGAAATCCCTTTTTTAAATTGCATAAAAAGCGTTTGGAAAATTTGGCTTTTCTAATGTTTGAATGCATAGACAAAATGAACATAAATGGAGATTATATAATCTAAATCTATAGTTATTCCCAGGCTAAAAAGAGCGCTGTGCTAAATTTCATCACATTCGAAGGATACGTATATAGATGGACGGACATTGTTTAATTGACTCTGGAAGTGATTCCAAGTCGATTGGTCTATCTCTTCTCCTTTCGGGTGTTACAAACAAACTCATAATACCCTAGACCACAAAGTTGCGTAGAACATAAACATAAACGAAGACATAAAACTAAATGACAACCTTAATTTGAATTCGCCTAAAAATACTACCACAGTATAATATAAAATGAATATGAAATGTATACCGATCTATAGGATTCACCCATCAGAAATAGCAACATAATTGACACTCGTCTCAGCGATCTTAATCCATTATACTCTCAGTAACTTATCTTATACCTCAGGTTGCATCCAAATGCGTCTGAAATGTTTTTTCCCTCTGCACGCTACCAAAACCTCAATTCCCTTAGTAAATACTACTCGTAGTTTCCCGAACACCTATCTACGGGATCCCCCATCAGGAAATACCCACAGGAGTGCAGGGATCCTGATACTCAATAAGCCCAGAACCTCACTGAAAGCCTCAGGATGTATCAAAATGCGTGTTCGAATGTTTTCCATCAGCTTGCTACCAAAACCGCAAATCTCGCAGGATCGCCGGCGAGGTGCCGTTTATGTTTATTATATTAAATGCAAGCGAATGAAAAATTAATTGTTTTATATAAGTGAAAAACATCCCCAGAGCGTGCTATAGTCATTCTCAGCAGGTGTTTTAGTCGCCACAATCACCTGCTTTCGTCGTTCCCAGCATGTGCTTTAAATTATCCCCACTTGGTGTTGATTTTGCTACAAACCGTTGTTGATTTTTGATGTTTTATTCTTGCACCGCCGTGTAGCATTCGTCACATACGGGGTTGGTTCATTATCATCAACGAATGTTGTCAGCTTATGCACGTATGTGATTTGTTTTCATACCCTCACTTTAGTGATACGAGGGTTTACTCGTATATCATTTGCTACGGGCCAAAAGTGTAACACATCGAAGGAGTGATCAAAGACCCTAAGTACGCTCGGCGGATATTCGTTTTGGGTCATTTAAAGTCGAATGAGAAGTGTCCGTCCGTCCGTCTGTCTGTCTGCTAGCTGGTGTGCACGATAACTCTCAAAAGGAGTAACCGATTGACTTCAAATTTGGTATACCGTAATATTTATACCCTACACCACACTGTGGTGTAGAGTATTATGACTTTGTGCATTTGTTTGTAACACCCAAAAGGAGAAGAGATAGATCCATTGTTTATTATACCGATCGACTTGTAATCACTTTCTGAGTCGATTTAGCTATGTCCGTCTGTCTGTCCGTCTGTAGATGTATTCTTGTAATCAAAGTACAGGTCGCAATTATGGCCCGATCGTGACGAAACTTTACACATATCTTTTTTTTGGCCCAATGACGATCGGTTCAGATTTGGATATAGCCCCAATATATATGTTACCCCCGATTTTACATGCAAGCGCTGTAAAAACTGTATTTTATATCCGATCAGTATGAAATTCAGCAGAAGGAGGTCTCTTATTATATGAATGAACACTTTAAAATTTCGAAGAAATCGGTTCAGATTTAGATATAGCCCCCATATATATGTTACCCCCGATTTTACATGCAAGCGCTGTAAAAACTGTATTTTATATCCGATCAGTGCGAAATTCGGCAGAAAGAGGTTTCTTATTACATGAAGGAATACTGCCAAATTCGGAGAAAATCGGTTCGGATTTAGATATAGCCCCCATATATATGTTACCCCCGATTTGACCTGTAAGCGCTTTAAAAACTGTATTTTATATCCGATCAGTGCGAAATGCGGCAGAAAGAGGTTTCTTATTACATGAAGGAATACTGCCAAATTCGGAGAAAATCGGTTCGGATTTAGATATAGCCCCCATATATATGTTACCCCCGATTTGACCTGTAAGCGCTTTAAAAACTGTATTTTATATCCGATCAGTGCGAAATGCGGCAGAAAGAGGTTTCTTATTACATGAAGGAATACTGCCAAATTCGGAGAAAATCGGTTCAGATTTCGATATAGCTCCCATATATATGTTACCCCCGATTTGACATGTAAGCGCTGTACATAGAGACTGTATTTTTTATCCGATCAGTACGAAATTCGACAGAAGGAGGTCTTTTTACATGAATGAGTATTCAGGGAAGATCGGTTCAGATTTATATTAAAGCTCCATATATATTTTCCTCCTGATTTGGTATCAAACCGCTATAGAAGTTGGATTTTACTTCCGATCATTAAAATTTTCCAGAAAGATGTTTCTCAATTTAGGAACGAATATTGCTTAATTTAGCGATTATCGTTTCAGAATTAGATAATATGTTTCTACCCATTTACCAATTATTCCAAATTATTATGGCAATGACCCTTATCGCATTGTTAGGGAGGTGTAGGGCATTATATAGTCGGCCCCGCCCGACTTTCTGCCTTTCCTTACTGGTTTTTTCTATCTCCGGCTAAGTTCGAAGATGGGCCATATTGGTCCACTCCTTCTGGTACCTCCCACACAAAGGGTTAATATTAAGTGAAATATTGATTCTTGAATATCTTCTGTACTACTTATTAGAATCTTCTAAAATTCCACACATTGTATTATTTTATTAGTCGCTATCACCTTGAAAAAATGGGCGAAGTTGCCACGCCCCTTTTGTTATCTCCCACACAAATGGACCATGTTGCATAAAAATTTAACTGCTTATAACTTCAATACAAGTGCATAAAAATACTTGAATACAAGTGCATAAAAATACTATAGTCTGGCAAAAAATGGGTATTATTGTACAGCCCCTTTTCGTACCTCCCACACAAATGCACCGCTTTACACCAAAAGTTTACAGCTTATAACTTTAATACCAGTACATACCAATACTTGAAATTTTGTATTAAAATCTACTTTTCACCGAAAAATAGGTGTATTTGTTAAATCCCTTCTTGTACCTCCCATACAAATTGACAGAATAATTAGTTTAATGTTATATATTACAGTGAGGGTATACCTTAGTCGGTTTACCCGACTGAAGCTATCTTACTTGTTAATACTTATAATAATATATTTTTCTTAGTTTTTATTTTATACAATTAATGCTCTAAAACATGAAATTGAATTTCAATGATCTCACCTAATAATTTTTGGGAACATATAATAGATACTAGCTGAAAAAACAGCGTTTCTGTAGTATATTGTCCCAAACATATTCGGCTTGAAACATCTATATGTTTAGGGTACACTTTCAACACATAATATTTGGTACACACAAAAATTGTGTATTTGGGAAGATATAGTTATAAACAAATAATTGCTTACACCCCAATGTGACTGTTATTTCCGAAAAAAATATTTATTTGCATTTAAGTATTCATAAAACACATAAATTGTGTTAAATTTTTCAGTAATTCAAAGTTAAATTTTTAGAAATTTTTAATGTTCATAAAAATAATACATAATAATAATTGAAATCGTATAATAAAGTACTTAGAGGATTGACAACTAATGATGGCTTGGAATACTCAGAAATTTGAAATGATTGATTTAAAACAGAAGTTAAAGGTACAATTCGAAACCAAGGAAAAATTAAAACTGAAATTCGAAAAAGTCAGCAATAGTTTTGGAAATCTTTTTAAATAAAATATATTTATAAAATATCCTAAGTAATAATTTTAATTGCATTTAAACACATATTTTATTTGCGAAATATTTTATATATATTAATATGTATATGCGTTCCAAATATATTTTATTGATTTTCAAACAAAATTTATTTGCTAAGAAATATATAATATTAAAAAATTTGTGTTCCAAATATATTTTCTTTCGGTTCCAACATATCAAAAAAGCCGATTTTTCCCCATGTAAGTACAAATGTAAATAACTTTCATTTAAACTAAAAAAATAAAATTTAAACTAATAAAAATTTAAATTTCTGTAGGTACGATTTTATTTTTTCCTTAGCAAAGATGTCATGCCAACTATAGGATCATCAGGTACCGAATATTGGAATCTGGCAAATGCGACGAATTTAACAAAATATATTAATAAATCAAATTAATTATAATTTTTTATTTTAACTGTTTATTAATCCTAAAACAATAACAATGATTGAAGTGAAATACAAAGTTGTTACCCCAATAGCATATTTTCATTCGGAAGGACATAAGTTATAAAAGGACAACATGTTAAACTGCCGACTACTGGTACACTTACCCTATCTGTAGTTTTCTGGAATAACAAACTATGTCAGAAATTTTCGATTTCGAGATTGTAGTATAAATGTATTCAACAAATCATTACACAGTACAACACATTATTTTGGGACTCAACTCAGAGAATTGGACATGAAAGTAGTCCCAAAAATAAGAACTTCTGCATGATTCGTTTAGTCAAGTTAGCTTAATTAAAATGTTAATGGCCATACGATTTTTTTTGCTCAAGGTGGCTTTTTCTATACTTTACACAGTACAACACATTATTTTGGGACTCAACTCTGAGAATTGGACGTGAAAGTAGTCCCAAAAATAAGAACTTCTGCAGGATTAATTAAAAAAGCTCAATTAAAATTTTAATGGCCATACGATTTTTTTGCCCAAGGTGGATTTTTAGCACTTGAACGGAATTTCTCTTTTGTGTCTGAAGCAAAGTTGTAGATATTGAATAGGAGAAAAAAATGCGGAACAAACCATCCCAAAAAATGCATCCAGTGCCTTAAAAATCGCCCTAAAAAAGCTATATACTAAATTGTTACTATTGAACAATTTTATTATTGCTGCAGATGTTATGTATATGTTGTGTTCGAATGAATCTGTAAATTTTGGTTTAGGGGTACCAGAAACAGGCAATGAAGCCGACCAAAATAATCGGCGGCTGCGGTAACTGAGCCGTTACAATTTCAACAAACGTCTGAGCCGATCAATTTCCCCCAACGGGTGGCGCATGAATGTTATTCTACGGCAACGGTTTGAGATATTTACAATTAGAGTAACAAAAAACTTTAAATTAACACAAAAAATTCAAAATCGTTATGGAAATTTTGCTGCGATGTTGAAAATTGGTTCAATAAATCGTGGCCTTCTTCAAGTATTTTAGCCCAATCAACGAGTGAGTGTTTGTACAATTTATGCATTGCTGTATTATATCTTCTGTAAGCTCTTACAACTATTTTCTTTGTTATCTAGTGAAGATTCGTAATCAATTTAAGTTATCTTAATTTGTCCAAGGCTGCGATAGAAAGCCTCAATTAAGAAATGCTAGAAGCAATATGGACATTTCCGCGGGTCGCGAACGTTCGTACGCTTTTGATGTACAAAAAATATAGAAAACAAAAATTTTCCCAGCATTTTTGTTGGTGATTTGATAGCATATTGGTAGCTCTATGTTAGGTGCAAAATATGGGTTTCATCGAGTTTTAGTTTTCATAATGATAGCAATAAACATGTGGTCACGAACGTACACGAAATAGAAGTCAACTTTGGATGAATCTAGTAACATGCAAAAATCTGCGAAAAGGAAGGAGGATTAATGTAGCTTTCTATCGAGTATTTACACAATAAATTATCTCTATTGGTTTTTTTTTCTAATTGGCTTAGGTGCCGGTCGCGAACGTACGATTTTTCCATCTGTTTTAACCGTTAAATTAATCGAACTTTTTTTTGGTCTCCTTGCATATTTCTCTTCTAAATTGATTGTAATAGAGAAATTTTGTAGAAAGAGTGCAAGCATAACATATGTTTTTATATATAAAATAATTAAATATAAAATTGTCTGTAAAAGTACCTTAAAATGGAAAAAAATACAATTTTTCAGTTTTTGGCAAATTTTCTCATGAAAACAATTGAGATATGCTATGAAACCATTATATTTTAAAAATCTATACATTTTTTTAATCATTTTTTTATAATTATTCACAATAAAATACGATGATTACCAACATTGTATTTTTCGGCCCTGGTTGACCATTCGGCGGAAATGCCCGTATACTATTCACTATTGAAAAATATTATTTTCTTCCTTCAAGGATATTTTTCATCAAGGAAACTACAATCCCATATAATCTTAATAGATAGGGTTTGAAATGCGACTATGTGTTTACCCTTTAAATAATTTGTTCTCTCTTTGAAAACAACGCATCCCGAAATGATTTTTCCAGCACCTTTCGTTCATCTATGTAGAGGTGGCCAAAATATTTCCGAGTTTTAGCCTAGATTCTATAAAGTTAATTTTTGTAATATTAATATCCTAAATAATACGTTGTTGTACTTCTGCTTGCAGTTGATTAAAATGTAAACAAATAACAGCTGATCCAGTGCTAAACAGCAAACAGATATTTCGTAATATTCTATTAAACGGTTAGGAAACTTTTCACGCTAAAGGTCGATGATATCGTTTTTTATGCACCACGTAGCTCAGTCTTATTCAAAATAAATGCCCTCTGCATCCATATCTACCAATTCCGGGCATAAAAAATTATTAAATATTTGTTCGACAGCGCAATCAATTCACCCTAATAGTTCCAGACCAAAACCGACACAAAACGGGCACAAATTGAGGCTTTTCAGCAATAATTCTTAAGTTTTTCGAGCCTCAAATGCGACAATTCTGCTTGTTAACGTAGCCTATGGCGTAAAAATGGGGTTCATCACTACAGATGGGTTTTCATCGAACATTTTGAATGTGATCCTGCAAGCGCAGCCATGGCGGCAATTTGTCTGATACTGTCTTCCATTATTAGTGGCATACGCTTCTCTTTACTTTGAAATAAACATCCGATGATTAGCCTTAAAAAATACTCCTTTTATTTTAAATGTCTAAATAAAACCTCTTATGGGAAGGCTCTTTATAAAAAAATTCCGTTCCTGTTCTTGTTGGAATTAATTTTCCTTGTTACAAAGCGTAAATTGAAGAAAGATATTTATATTATTTGATTCCGCCAAAAGGCGATGAGTGAATCCAACTATTTTCAATCTTCATGGCGCTAAATTTATTACCCCTCATAAATATGTAATCACTATCACTCAGAGAAAATCAAAAATTATTTATTGATTAAAATGAGCATTCATCCATAAATTCATTCCAAGAATTCTTAAAGGAAGAACTTTGCCTTCCTTTAATGTAAAGTCTTTGTGCAATTTGACGCGCTCAAAGGATGTTTTCATAGTTAAGCATTATTGCAATGGCACAACAATGAGTTCACACATACACCCACCATTCTCGAGGGATATTTCCAATTAAAAAGTGCAATTTACAATGTTACACACCATTTTCATAGCCATTAACCGCTGCATATACTATCAGTATATCCAAAGCAAAGAACTTCTCTCTCTCTCTCTCTCTGTCTGTTGGTCCTTTCACATTGCCCAACTTCAAAGAACTATTAATGACAACAACGCCAAAAGGAAGAAGACATACAATATGTAATAAATATAAAAATTAATGGGTCATTGTTGGATGATATCGAATGAATATCCCTTTATTTTCTGCAGTCAATGACTTGTGATGGCCAACGCAGAGGAGACACTGTCATCACTGTTATGGTTTGAAAGTTGCATTTATCACCCAACTTCCTCCAACATACATCCTCCACCCTCCACCCAGACTTCCTAATAAGTACTACTTGCCACAGCATAGCGGTAAGGCGTTGACTAATGCTAACGTTAAAAATTGTTGCATATTTTCAGGCGCTCTTGAAGTGCTTGCTTCTTTTTTGCTTTTTCAGTTCTGTTCATGAGGACTACGACTGCCCTCATCAAGTCACAAATTTTATATACACTTTTCGTTGTTGAAACTTAGCGTGTTTTTCCTTTTCATCGTCTCTATTTTCGTTGGGTGGTTCGCCTTGAAGATCCTCTTGAGAATAATTATAAGAAAAATAACTTAATTGAGAATCATCATCTGTAACAGCAGAAATTACAACATTATCAGCATCTCAACATCATCATCGTTATTGTAGCCGTGAACAAAGGGAACAAGATTATGGCTTAGATTCTAAGTGTGCTAGTAAAATGTGTAGTAAATGAGCGCATTTTTTCTTGAGGACCTAAGGAGGGGCGAATGAAAGGTGTGGTATTTTTAATAGATGCAATTTATGTTGTTGGACCTTTGCCAAATAACCCAAAGAAAAATAACCCAAACGATTGAATGTATATATTATACAAATTAATTTTTACTATTTAATGGTTGAACTTGGAATATTTTTACTAACTGGACCTCTAAGCAATATATAACCCAACTGGTCGTCACCTATGTAGTAGATATCCCAGCTATTGCACTAATAAGGATCAGATAGACCAACTGGTCGTCATCTAAGAAGTAGTTAACCCAAATATTCCATCCACTACTAATGAGTAGATAACCCAACTTGTAGCCTGCTAAGGAATAGATAGCTCAACTGGATTTCTGCAAATTACGTAGTAAATAAATGAACTGGTACTCTACTAAGTAGAAGACAAACCAACTGGCCGCCTAGTAAGGAGCAGATAAGTAAACTGGACTTTACTTAGGAGTGGATAGCCCAATTGGCCATTAGCTAAGGAATAGATAACCAACATGGTCCTATACTAAAAAGTAAACAACCCAACTGACCTCTACTAAAGAGTGGATAGCCTAACAGATCGCCAACTTAGTAGTAGATAACCAAACTTGGGATATACTAAGAAGTAAATAACTCAACTGATTATCTACTATGAAGGGCATATCGTCAAATAAGAAGTAGATTTCCCAACTGGTCGTCAACTAAGGAGTCGATAACCCAACTGGTCCTTCATTAATTGTAGGCACCCACATTAGTCTTCAACTAATGAGTAGATAACCCAATTGGTCTTCAACTAAGGAGTAGGTAACCCAACTGGTCCTTCATTATGTGTAGGTACCCATACAAATGAGTAGTAGATAACCCAACTAGTCCTCTACTGAGGAGTATACGAGTATATCCCAACTGGTGGTTTACGAATGGGTAGATAACCTATCTAGTCGTAAACTTAGATATAGATAAACCAACAGCTGCTTCATTTTGTTTAGGTACCCAAACTGGTCGTCAACTTAGATGTAGATAACACAACTGCTCCTTCATTAAGTTTAGGTACCCAAACTGGTCGTCAACTAACTTGTCCTTCATTATGTGTAGGTACCCAAACTGGTCGTCAACTAAGTAGTAGATAATAAGGAGTAGATATCTCAACTGTTGGTGTAAGTACTCAGATACCCCAACTGGTCGTCTAATAAGGAGAAGATAATGCATTGGTTCTCTACTTATAAGTAGATAGCCCAAGTTGTCATCAACTAAGATGTAGACAACCCAAATTACCCTATACTAAGCTGGTCCACTGTTCAACTGGTAATCTACTAAGAAGAGGATATCAAAACTAGTCGCCAAAAAAAAACAACCCAACCAACTAAAAAGTAAACAACCCACCTGACCTCTACATACTAATGAGTGGATAGCCTAACTGGTCGCCAACTCAGGATTAGATAACCACTTACGACATACTAAGAAGTAAATAACTCAACTGATTATATATAAGTACTATGTAGGGGATATCCCAACTGGTCGTCAACTAGGGAGTAGATAACATGTTGTCAACTTATAAGTAGATAACTAAACTGCTCCTTCTTTAAGTTTAGGTACCCAAACTGGTCGTCAACTAAGGAGTAGTTACCCCAACTGATCCTTTACTTTAAGGAGTAGATAACACGTGTGGTCGCCACCTAAGGATTATATGACCGAAGTGGTCATTTACTAAGAAGTAGATAACCCAGCTGGTCGCCTGCTTAGGAGCAGATATTCCAACTGGTCGTCAACTACGATCGTTTACTAATGTAGATAACCCACTTGGTCATCTAATAAGGAGTACTTCTCTACTTATAAGTAGATATCCCAAGTTGTTAACAACTAAGATGTGGATAACCCAAATTAGGCTATACCAAGTAGAATATCAGAATAACAGCTGGTCGTCTATTAAGGATAACTCAACTGCTCTACTGTTCAACTGGTAGTCTACTAAAGAGTATATATCCCAACTAGTCGCCAAAAAAAAGTAGATACCCCAACTGGTCGTCAGCTAAGGATTAGATAACCCAACTGGTCACCAAGAGGGGAGCAGATAACAGTGTCTTTAATAAGGAGAAATACTCCAACTGATCCTTTACTATGGAGTAGAGAACAAGACAGGTCGCCAATTAAGGATTAGATAACCGAAATGGTCATATAATAAGCAGTAGATAACACAGCTGTTCGCCTGCTAGGAAGCAGATAATCCAACTGGTCGTCAACTAAGGATAAGATATTTTAACTTGTCGTCTACCAAGGAGTAGATAACCTAACTGGTCGTCAACTATTGAATAGAAAGCCCAACCGTGGTCGCCAACTAAGAAGTAGGGAACCCAGGTATTTGTCTACTACGGAGTAGATAACCATATCACAGATTTGAACTATTTTTGTTTATGAAGCTCTATTCTATATTTATTATTATATTTTATTTGACACTCTACATGCATTATTGGTGGAATTCAAGCTTTCGTCAACAGATGTCTTCAGCGAATATTGCGAATTCAATGGCCGGCGATAAAATCGAACCAAGTACTACACGAGAGATGTAAGCAAGACCTTTGTGTTCCGAAATCATGGAACCTTTCTGGACTGGCGATGGAGGGGACATACGCGGAGAAAGCCAGAAGGAATTATTGCCACAGAAGCCCTGGAATGGGATCCACAAGGCACCCGCCCAAACGTGGAGACGACAAATTTAAGACGAACTAAACAAGGCCGACATAAGTTGATTCGAAGCAAAGCATTTGAGAAACTTAGTTGTGGCCCCATGTTTCACATTCGAACGTAGATAATAATAATAACACTGTTCAACAGCATTTTTGGAACAGAATAGCGACCTTTTAATTTTGAAAGGGCATGTTGAGTAGATAATTATTGTAGGTCCCGCTGGTCTAAGTATTTTTGTACAGTGGGTCAACGTTTTAATGTTTTTATCGAAGGAAGCATTATACTAAATAAAAAAATGCTTTAAGTTAATGTCTGAGAGATTTCTTATTGTCAGAGATATATAGTGGAATTTTATGAGGATAATTTTTGTGGATTTGTGCGTCAACCGTTGCACAATGGGCTAAAATGAAAAAAAATTGACATAATTCTGCCATTTCAAAACCACTTATCGTATGGTGATGAAATTTTAGGTGTGTATACAAGAGGTGTTAGAGAGTTTAAGTTCGGAACATGGGCACCCTATCTCATACAGGGGCGGAGCTACAGGGCCCTAAAGTTGACCACTTCGGGTATACAAAATTTTGATCGGCTTCTAACTTTTGAATGGAGTTTCCGATTTTAGTGGCGTTTTTTTCTGTGAATACTCCTAGACCAGACCTGCAATAAACAATTTATAGTTTGACGATATCTTGAATGGTTTCCGGAGTGGATTTTAAATTTGAATTTTTCATTTTTTCGCCGACTTTGCCTTGGAGTTTAGCCAATATCTCAGTATCTCGGTTCAGATTTAGATATAGCCCCCATATATATGTTACCCCCGATTTGACATGTATGCGCTGTGGAGACTGTATTTTATATCCGATCAGTACGAGATTCGACAGAAAGAGGTCTTTTTACATGAATGAGTATTCAGGGAAAATCGGTTCAGATTTATATATAACCTCCATATATATGTTCCTCCTGATTTGGTTTCAAAGCGCTATAGAAATTGTACTTTACTTCTGATAATTAAAATTTTCCAGAAAGATGTCTCAATTTAGGAACGAATATTGTTTAATTTAGCGATTATCGTTTCAGAATTAGATAATATGTTCCTACCCATTTATCAATTATTACAAATTATTATCGCAATGACCCTTATCGCATTGTTAGGGAGGTGTAGGGTATTATATAGTCGGCCCCGACCGACTTTCTGCCTTTCCTTACTGGTTATACCTGTCAATGATTACGGGTTTCCTAGAAATAGTGCCACAAAACAATATTTTCTGAAAGGTAAATCTTACTAAATTTTATTATTGTTTGATAAAAACATGTGATCTACAAGAAATCAGTGCATATTGACTGATATAATAACTAATAAGTACAAGAAGGTAGGGAAAAATTAAAAAAAAAATTCCATATAGACAGAAACGTAAATACGGCATAAAATTCTTAAAAATGTATATATTTCGATGAATTTTTTTTAAGTTCTTTATTTTGATATTGGGAATAATAATCAGACGCAACGGGTGGAAATTCCTAATGGAAAATCCCTCAATTCCCAAAAAATACATCAAAAATCCCCAAAAATGGGATTTTTTACTTTTAGCCTATATCTTCGATATGAAAAGCCGCGCTCGGGATTCCCTTTGCAGTCGATTTTGTTACACCCTAATACAAATAAATAAAAAGAAAAATTTAACAATTTAGCTTTGCGATTGGAGAAAATCCATCAAACTTTTGAAATTTATGTAAAAAAAAGGTCCAAATCGGAGAAGGGTGGCAACCACACCAGTTAAAATTTTGGCTTCGGATTTTCTCTAACAGATTCTGTAAAACGCCTCCTTTAAAATGAGTATAAATTTGATATACTTTGTGTAACAAACTTTTTCTACAATTGGACTTTTTTCGCCAAAAAATCCCCAAAAATGAAATTTTTTCTAAAATTTGACTTTATAGGGCCATAACATTCTTATTTCTTGACATATCTTATCGATTCTTTTTTTATGATATTGTAAATTTTATTGGAAATCCATGCAAAAACACGCGAATAAAATCGGTAAACTTTTGACTGAGATATTGGCTAAACTCCAAGGCAAAGTCGGCGAAAAAATGAAAAATTCAAATTTAAAATCCACATAAAATCCATAAGAAAACTCTATGTTAAATTTCACACTGATCGGATATAAAACACGATTTCTACAGCGCTTAAATGTTAAATCGGGCGAAACATATACATATATGGGGGCTATATTTAAATCTGAACCGATTTTCCCCGAATTTGGCAGTGATTATTCATGTAATAAGAGAACTTTCTCTGCCGAATTTCGTACAGGTCGGATATAAAATACGATTTCTACAGCGCTTACATGTCAAATCGGGTGAAACATATATATGGGGACTATATCTAAATCTAAACCGATTTTCCCCGAATTCGGCAGTATCTATTCATGTAATAAGAGAACTCTCTCTGCCAAATTTCGTACTGATCTGATTTAAAATACAGTTCCTACTGCGCTTACATGTAAAATCGGGTGAAACATATATATGGGGGCTATATCTAAATCCGAACGGATTTTCTCCGAATTTGGTAGTGTTCATTCACGTAATAATAAAACTCTCTCTGCCGAATTTCATAAAGATCGGATGTAAAATGTGGTTTCTACAGCGCTTACATGTCAAATCGGGTGAAACATATATATGGGGACTATATCCAAATCTGAACCGATTTTAACCAATTTCAATAGGGATCGTCCTTGGACCAATTGACTGGCCCCAAATGTGAAATAAACTGTTCACCGAACTCGCCTCTCAATTGGGCCATTAATTCACGTGCTGTGTGGCATGTGGCACCGTCTTGTTGAAACCACATCCAGCTCATCCATTTCGAGTAAAAAAAGTTTATAACCATCGCCATTCACAGTAACCTTCCTGCCTTCGTCGTCTTCGAAAAAGTACGGTCCAATGATGCCACCGGCAATATTTTCCTCTGTTCGCACTCTACGTATGCAAATTGGTAGTAACGCGAAAACATCTAAACTCCCTTTATAAGGGTTAATTACATTTTTGGTTATAATTGGCCCTGCACGATTGTTTGTAGTACACTTTTCAGGCCTGTGGAGTACTCAAATTGTAGTAGGGTGTTTATCAATGGAAAGTTACAAAAGTTAATCGTATTTATTGCTTACTGCCACAAGTTTTGGAATTCATATTTTTGTCGCCTAAAGTCGTTCCTGATAAAATATTTCACATAAACATCCCTTCCTATTGCTTTCAATGCTTTGGATATTCTCTTTTTGCTGAGACTTAAATTTAGGTAGCAGGGTTAGAATTCCAACAAAACTACAAATTTGCATAATTTTTTTTTCAAACATATTACATTTTGTAAAAATCTATTTTCGGTAACACCATTAAATATAAATATTTTAATGGTCGCTGCAAAAGAACAAAGTACCGTGGGCGTATAATTGTTATATCGGTTTACATCTCACATACGCCATATCACATTTCTATTAATATTACTTATACGTAAATAGGGAAAAGGGAATAAATTTAAAAATTCCAATTAATGGTTTTTCCAAATAAAAACACGTAAAAGCGTTCAGTTCGGCCATGCCGAATCTTATGTACCCTCCACCATGGATAGCATGTGACCTCACAAAATAAAACAAAACCTAAAGAAAATAACACCGAAAACACACAAAAAAATATAGATGAGAACAGTAGGAATCACAACAAGTTATATGCTATATATGGGAGCTATATCTAAATATGGACCGATATCACCCATTTTCAATCCCAAGTTATCTGCAGCTATAAGAAGTATCTATACCAAATTTCAGCCACCTAGCTCAAGTATTATAGATTTTAGAGTGATTACAACTGACGGACAGACGGACATGGCTAAATCGTCTTCGAATTTTAAGACGATTAAGAATATATATACTTTATGGGGTCTCAGATCAATATTTAGACGTGTTACAAACAGAGTGACAGAATGAATATACCCCCTATCCTATGGTGGAGGGTATAAAAATATAATATTCTGCAAGTTCAGTCCACTGATGAGAATCTCATTACAAATTGGGTCCATTAAAGGCGCTAAAAGTGTAAAAATCAAAAATCACTTTAGGACTTTTAGGTAAACATAATTGACATTTTTTGGTAGACCCTGCTAAAACTAAAATACAGTTGTGATGAAAAATAAGAAGATACGAGTATATTATATTTTCCCTAATTCGTAGTTGATGTAGTAGTTGATGAAGTCTGTGAGCAATATGATACTCTTTGAAGATTATATGATAATTTTTGGTGATAAGGTAGTATAGAGCTTTAAGAAAAATAAATGTCAAGGCATGTTTTCTATTTTCTTCTTAGACATACAACGGACATTTCTACATATTCTGCCTCAAATGCATTGAATATTATTTTGGTTTAATAACGATTCGTTTTGAAAATTTGTAAAAGCCCTAATTCAATGTAATTGCCTTGGTGTGAAAGTTTTTTTCGAAACAAACACTTAATCCCCCGCTTAAATTAAAACAAGTAGATAAATAACACTTAATGTTACATTTTCTAAGAAAAGCACCACTAATCCCTATAATTTCACACCTTTCCAAAAAAACCTGTCTCTATGTTGGGTATTGAATTGCGAATTGAAGTGTTTGGGGAAAACATGCAGCAACATATTTAAAAATGCATTTTTCTCGACTACTTAAGTACCAGTAAAAAAAAGGATATTCAACATTTTGTTAACAGAAAAGGTTTTTTTGTAGATTTGGGTTTTTTTTGCACCATGTCTTCATTCAAATAAACATTCTTATTTCAAAAGGACAGGTGTTTGTTTCTCTTCGTATGAGAAATCACGAGGACGAATGTTGCTGAATGGATCAGTGAGTGGATGGCGAAGAGGTTTTCAAGAAATAACTGGGTAGGGGATTTAGGACTACTCGTAGTCGTAGTCATACTCTCGTACTACTATTCCAGATGACACTTGTGCTGCGTGTCATTCATTTAAATGTCACCAAACGAGAAATATTATAATGAACTCCAACGAATGGGGCAACCTCCATGCAGCACCTTCAACATTTCCTTCAGCATCACACACTGGGGGAATTTTTAGCTAGTTACAAGTCAAAGGATTGAAATGCAATTTGGCACGCTTATAGAATTGCTTGTAGGGTAAATTGAAAAGGATTCATTTACGCGGATTTATGTAAGATTTTTTATTACAATATCCCTGCACGATTTTTCTGGTACACTTTTCCGGCATTTCGGGTACTGAAATGGTAATAATCTATTTATCTCCAACGACCTGCAAATATGAACCTACAGCTTAATGCAGAAAATTATAATAATAACCAAAAATAGAGTTTTTGCTTATGACTGGCTCTGCACGATTTTTTGTGGTACACTTTTCGGAGCATCAGATTACTCTAATGGTAATAAAATCTTTATCAGTATAAAGTCACTTTCCCTAAGATGTGCTGAAACCTACTTGTAGCATATTATAGGAACTTGTAATACACCAAAATTAAATGGTTATGATTGACACTGTACGAAATTTGTGGTACACTTTGTGGACCTTTTTATATTACTCAAATGGTTATGAAATGTTTAACACTGTAAAGCCATATCCGTAATGATGTGCAGAAATATATTTATAGCATATTGCAGAAATTTATAAAAACAAAAAATAAATGTTTGGTTATGTTTTGTCCTATACACATTTTGTGGTGCTTTTTGGGCCTTTATTGCACTCAAATGGTAATAAGGTATTTATAAAAATAATGTTATCCACAAATATGTGCAGTTGTGTATTTATAGTTTACTGTAGAAAGTTATAATAACCGAAAATACATTTTTTGATTATGACTGACCCTGCGCGATTTTTTGTGGTACATTTTTAGGGACTTTAGTGTATTTAAATAATAATAACATATTTGTCAGTGTTGTTATGTCCCCATACAAAGCACTAGGTTGGCCCTCCGGTAGCTCTTCGGATCTCAGTCGAGTTCTCAACCCGCCAAAACCTAGCCTTGAGGTATAACACAAAAAAAAGTAACAAAATAAAACATCACTACACTTACACAAAAGAGATATCCACGTATTTATGGTCCTTGGTATTTGAACCAACACTCTGCCCTCCCTTCCATGGTCCAATTTACCATATTAATCAAATTTTTTTCTTGGACCCCATTATGCCTCGTTCTCACCTCATACCATTATCCCATTCCTTCCATAAAAATCACTTACAAGTTTTTCATTATTTCGTCTTACATTAGTATAATTTCATTTATTAGACAAAAATTTTAATAAACCAAAAAGGTTGGAAAGAAGACTATCTAAATCTTTCTTATAGCTAAACAATAGATACACACGAAGTACACAAACAAATGGGACCCACAAAGCATGGAGATCTCGTCCTTGATTCCAGGACCAAAAACCTTCTCACTTATTAAACCTACCTAATTGAGCTCAGTTAAGTGGAATAAAAAGGAAATATTAAGGCCACGTACATATGAATCGCCCCTTTTTTTATGAGATGACTCGCTTACTTTGCAAAATCCCTAACAAGATAGTAGATTCACCTAAAAACTATTTAAAATAATCGTTGAAATAGCAAAAAAAAATACTTAAAACTATATCAAAAAAACTGGTCTTGACTTAAATTAATAATTTTGCTTCTGACGAATGATCGCCTGCACTTCGTACGTTAAGAGTATAATGTAAATTTTTTCCTAATTAATCAAAACACCTAATAACGATTTTTAATAGTCTAAAACTAAATTATATCTCCATCTGTACTGATGGCAACCACTACATTCATAAGTTGCCTCTCACTACCACTAACATGTATGGTTTCCGGTTAGCTCCCCTTTTCTTTCTTTCACGGATACCCCTAATTATTTTTAACCCAGCGGTTGTTTCACTTTATTTAGTTCATTTGGGTATAATCTGGGATTATGGATTCAGGGATTTTTTTTCTATTTGGGGATTCCTCTTCACCGGGATAAATTGCGATCCGGTTTGACGATTAACTCGTGGTATGCCACCACACGGACGAACGCAAAATTATTGACTTAATTCCATACCTCATTAAGCGTGATTCGACGAAATCATTTACACTTATTCCGATCCGAGTAGCTTCAGTCTTTCCAATCTCCAACCACAGAGGGTACTTTTCAGGATATCTCACAGACTCCTACTTCTGTTCGGCTTAATAATGATTGGCTTCCTGTGGAAATGGCTCACGGGTTTACAAAAAATGTCACGCCTCCTGTTTTCACCAGGAGGCTACACAAGACCTATTGAGGTTATTTATTTATTATAACGTTTTTGTTTTCTTTACAACTACTTTGTCATTAATTACCTTGCTAAATTCGCAAATTTTGCACGTTGATAATAGAACCCGGAGTTTGACCACCTTATTCGCACTTGACAATCTTTTTATATTCACGCTAAAGCAAAGAAATATCACCTTAAACTCGAACTGACTTATTTTTTTATAACACATTACTCCTTTCTTACTTTTTCTCTTTATTATTCACGATATGTCTCCGTCCGTATGAGCTTTGAGTTTTCTTTGTACAAATGGCCGATTTCTCCTGACTTTTCCTTTTTATACTCCTTTTTTCCCGCGAAAATCTATTCCCAATCGCCCGAAATAACAATGTACAAGAAGTTGTTCTTGTATCTAAAAACCAGGTTTGTTTTCCTTTATTTCAAAATTACCGGTTCCTTCAATTCCCTGGAAAACATCATTTTCTTTCTATTTCCCCGTTTCGGGCAGATTTATGAATGGGCTTGTACCATTTAATGCAACCCTGTCATAGTAGTACGTAGTAGTGTAACATCGGCTTTCATAATTCCCTGTCCACAACAGCTGTTTTCCATCAGATGCCCATTACCTCATGGCATCGACTGAAGCAAAAATTATTACATTATTGGAAAAAAACAATATAAGGAAATCCAAGTCCGGTGAACCGGCTAAGGAATGCCCTCCCATTGTTAGTAATGCATTGCGGAACACGAAATATTGCTTGGTAGACAGATAAATTGTAACGCCTCGCTCTGCCTGTAGTGATTAGAAATGCCTGGCACACGTGAAACATTGGATGATTGGTACTGCAGATGTACAGCGTCATTAAAGCTGGGTATGGTTTCATCGATCTGTGTGGCATGTACCAGAAGTGGCGGAGCCACTTGCCTCATTATTCTCGTGTGATAACGAAAGATGGGTTATTACAATATGCGAAATTGTAGAGGATTCGGGTAAATTGCACAGAAATTATCGGAGAATCATTATCTCATTTATGGGCGTGATACTAGACCATGTTTTTTATTTGGTCATTTCATCAGCTTGTGTGTCGCCTGTCACTTTATACTAAAAGCACAGCATGGGTTTCGGGGTCATTGTTGACTTGAGCGTATTTTGCCCAAACAACCCTTCAAGTCAGAGTTATATTCCCTAAATTAGATACATTCACAGAGAAGTGAACATCGGTTAACACGAATTTTGTTACATCCCCAACAATGGGCAAATGATAAAATTATTAGAGTCATATGTCTCCCATTCTATGTTACACAACAGCATCAAATCGGGGAATAAAATTTGTTCACGGGTGTCAAAATACAATATACATTAGGGTGTTTGTTTTTTTTTATTTGATTCCACTCGCAACAAAACGCCGGGGTTTTCAAGGCACGATGTAAAAGAACGGCGTGCGCATGTTTGCCTTCCATGCAATCATTCCTGGGGCCTCATTGTATTATACATAACGCTTGGACGCATGATGTTATGACTTTGTGCACTTATTTGTCACACACAAAAGGGGAAGATAGGACATTTCCAGATTGGTTTAACTATGTCTGTCATTAGATGTATCATTGTAGTCAAATTACCGGCCGAAATTACGCTCTGATGACTACAAAATGTAGCTGGGCCTTTGTCTCAAGAGAGATCTCTATCTAAATTGACGTATCAGCGCTATAAAGGTTACATTTTTAATCCAACATGTGTAAAATTGGTCACAACGAGTACAACTCCTTCAAAAATAAAATTCCATTCAGATTTAGTGCCCTATATGATTGACTATACTGTTACACCAGGAGTAGGGTATAATATCTTCGGCTCTATACTGACACATACGAGTGTTACTTATAGGTTATTCGACGTTTTGGGTCATATAAACACGCTCGCTGGCAGCATGGAATCGAGTTGGGCGTGATCAACGTGGGGAACTCCCACACCCTGAAGTCTCATTAGCCGGGCTCAATACTGATTCTCAGGGAAGTTTTCTAGCCACTCAGATAATTGTAAATAAGCCAGTTACTTTCGTAAAGTATTTCTATTTTTTTTTTTTTCAGGAGTTTTTTTTTGTTTTTATTTCTGTCGTTCTGTGTATGGGTGATCATAGAAATTATGACGATGTACGTCGTATTGGCGAGGGTAAGTTTAACACACAAATAATTACGCTATAACATAGGACAGATACTAACATGCAACACGATTGTATGACAACACCTTCCTAATTCTATATTGCACGTAGTTTATCCTAATATCACAGGTATTTCATTGCACTATTGTCGCTATTTCTTTAAACTTTGAGGTCTTTAGCATGGGCTACACCTAAGGGTCTTCCCTTTAGATCTTCCAATTCGTACATATTATTGCCAATTAATTTTGAGATCCTACATTTAGTAAATTTTCTTGCAAACTTCGCATTGAAATTTTTTTCAAAATTACTTAGGACATGGTTCCTCCTATAAATTTCTTGGCCGGGGATAAATTTGACTGTTCGAGCTCTTTGGTTATATCTCTTTGCGCTTAATTCATATGCCTTATGCATATTTTCCTTGATTTTTTCGCGTATAAGTGACATTCGGTCGGTTTTATTCATATTATGTATCTCATGGTCAGTCATCGATTTCAATTTTCGGGCAAGATTATAATCTGCACCATTTGAATACATGTGAAATCCAAACAAGGCAAAATATGGTGTTACGCCTGTTGCCGAATGCACTGAGGATCTAAGGGCGCATTCAATTTCTGAAAGGTACAGATCCCAGTCTCTGTGATCTTTATCCAAATAAGCCCTAATTGCGGCTATAACCGATTGGTTAACCCGTTCCGACGCGTTCGATTGCGGGGAGTAGGGTGCTGTCTGCATGTGGTTAATTTGATAGGTTTTAATCATTTCTTGAAATTGTTTGGACATAAATTGTGCCCCATTGTCACTGTGGATTGTTTCGGGAACCCCAAATTTTCGGAATATTTCCTCTACCATGAATCTTACGACATTAGACGCTGTGGCATCCCTCATGGCTTTTAAAAAACAAAATTTCGAGAAATGATCCATGACAATAAATATGTAAGCGTTTCCGCTTTTGGACCTGGGATATTTACCCAAAAAATCTACATATAATTTTTGAAAGGGCCTTTCCGTTCGAACCTCGTTCCCTATGGTTGGCTGTGTATGGTAATTGGCAGGTTTTGTTTCCTTACATATGACGCAATTGGAAACATATTGCCGGACTTGCGATGTCATATTTGGCCAATAATACCTCTGCCTAAGACGATGTAGAGTTTTTGACATCCCCCCATGTGCCGCAGTTGGTACGTCATGGGCCTTTTGGATCAATTGATGCGTTAGCGTTTCCGGGGCCCATAGTTTCCATTCGCATTCTTGGGTTTCTTCGTTCCCTTCACTCTGCATCCTCTTAAATATCAATTTATCTCTTATTTGAAGATCTGGAAATTTGTCTTTATTGAGTTCTATGGTTTTCCTAATATCCTTATACCCTTCGCTATCGAATTCTTTCGCATCAAAGTCAAATACTTGATTTATATCCAACTCGTCTGCGGCAGAGAGTCTGGATAACATATCCGCTACAATATTGTCCTTACCCTTTCTGTGTTCAATGTCAAACCGATATGCCTGCAGTTGCAACGACCATCTGGCGAGTCTTCCACTCAAATCTTTGAGGTTCATTAACCACTGTAAACTCGCGTGATCAGTGATTACGGTGAAATCCATTAATTCAACATATGGACGAAACTTCTTTACCGCCATCACTGCAGCGAGACATTCCTTTTCTGTCACACTGTAATTCTTTTGACAGGAATTTAATTTCTGTGAATAAAACGCGATCGGGTGTTCTTCGTCCCGATCATTAAGTTGGAAGAGGACAGCGCCAATTCCATATTCAGATGCATCACATTGTATGTAGAATTTCTTTCCAAAGTCAGCGTGACGTAACACGGGTGCTGATGTCAAAGCCTTCTTTAGATTTTTGAATGCCTCTATAGCTCCTGTAGTCATCGTGAACTTTTTGGCCTTTTTAAGGGTGTCCGTCAACGGTGCTGATATTGTTGCAAAGTCCCGAATGAACCTGCGGTACCACCCCGCGGTACCCAGAAAACTACGAACTTCTCGAGGGTTCTTTGGAATAGATATCTTTCGTATAGCCTCTACTTTCTCTGGGTCGGTTTTTAACATCCCGCCCCCTATGATAAATCCGAGATATTTTAGCTCCCTAAAGCAGAATTGAGATTTTTTAAGTCCAATCGTCAAATTCGCGTTTTTCAAACATTTGGCGACTTCTTTCAATAACCTTATGTGCTCGTCAAAATCACTAGAGATGATAAGCAGATCGTCTAAGTACACGAACACATTTTCCTTAAGTCTACTTGGGACGACCTTGTCCATCAAGCGGCACAATCTCTGTGCCGCATTACAAAGCCCGAAAGGCATAACTCGAAATTGATATAAAGGTCGTCCAGCGACCGTAAATGCTGTATACTTTTTACTCTCTTCGTCTAGCTCTATCTGCCAGAAAGCAAACTTTAAGTCGACACTACTTATATAATAAGTTTCGTCTATCCTGCTCAATATTCCATCTATGTTCTGGAGCGGATACGCGTCCTTTTCAGTCAACTTGTTCAACTTCCTGGCATCGAGACAAAACCTGTTTTTCCCGGGCTTCCTCACCACGGTGGTTCGGTTGCTCCAAGGGCTTTCGCTCTCTTCAATGACGTGTAAACGCAACATTTTATCGATTTCATCGTAAGTAATCTGTTGAACGGCCGGAGAAATTGGATAATATCGATCCTTGACCGGTTCAGCTCCTTCTATAAGTTTAATACTATGTTTTTCTATTTTAGTACATCCTAGACCTTTCTCTTCAAACGATTCAAATTCCTTTATTGCTTCTTTTAATTTGATATTTTGTTCCTCAGACAGTACATGAGGGTTCAGTTTATAATTGCTGTGAGATTCTGACATATCTGGAATAACTTTTCCTAATCCTATTTCGGCCACCCCTAATAACTCTGGAGCAAGTTCAAACTGCCTCCAAAAGTCTATCCCTAGATAAAGTTTCTGCTCTAGATCTGGACAAAGGTATATCTGCATTTCCTTTTCTAAATTGTTATACTTCACATTACATTTTACCTTCCCTATAATCCGATAATGTAAGCCACTAGCTGTTGTAACGTTTTTGAATATGGGTATCACTTGAATATCTAAATTTTCTACAAGTTCCCTACATTCCTTGCCCAAGATGCTCACAGAAGCTCCGGTGTCTAAAAGTCCGTTAATTAATCGTCCTCTTAGTTCTATTTCCGCAAACATACGGGGATCCCCGTCTTTCATATTAGCTTTCTGGATGGATTCTATCAACATCCTTTTAGTTTCCCGTTGTTCTTTTATTTTTTGTCGTATTTTCAATATTCGATTTGATAAGGGTTTTGTGTCCTCTGTATTGTCAAATATTCGTGCCCGTACTTCTTCGTAATTTCTTTTCCTAACATCTAAAGGCAAATAATGCCTCTCTCCTGCCATATCATTATTACTCACTGCCTCTTCTGGATCAGTACTCAGCGTTTCGGTCTTTTTTTCAGACATTTTTCGTGATATAGTTTTGATATTTTCTATTTCCCAGGGTTTTCTGTGGGACGTGGCTCCCCTGTCTTTTCCACGCCCCTTCTCTGGTTTCCCTGCTGACAATTCGGACATTTTGGCGTGATCGTGTTGGGTTTGCCGCACCTATAACAAAACAGAGCTCTCTCTGAGGATGTGCAGTCCATAAAAAAGTGTCCGGGAGCTTTGCAATTCCAACACGCTATTTGTTTCTGTTGGTTATACCTGATCGCAGCAACTTCTTCATGATAATCCGATTCTGAATGTTCATACTCGTCCACATATGCTTCACTGATCTGTCTTATGGGGCGTGGATGGACCGGGGCTTGTCTGGGATCACGTCTCGGGAAGTTACGTTCCGCTTCTTTGCACTCAATACGCAACATTTCCACTGTTGAAATGGCCATCGGGTAAACTATCATTTTTATATTTTCCTTTATATTTACTTTCAAAATATTTATCATGTCGAGGTCAGTTATTGGTTGAAGCAATCGAGCACGAAGCTGTCCCATAATATGAAAATATGTATCTATGGGCTCGTTTGACATCTGTTTCCTGTCCACTAATTCTCGCATGGCTTCAAATACAGATTTAGTCGTTCTATACTGACATAACAACGCCTGCTTTAACTGAACCCATTGAGTGAAATTTCTTGCTCTTTGAGATTGCCAGAACCATTCTAGAGCCGGACCCGAAACCAAAAGACGGAAGTCCCTTAGTACCTCCTCCCATGGAATGCCATATTGGGCCTGGAGACACTCTAAACGAAATATAAATTCCTCGACAGTTAGTCTCTGTAAGTTCCCATCAAAATTTATACCAAATTTATCCACTCTAATGCGTAATTGATCATTCACTGCAGGTAATTGATAGTGACTACCTCCGTTTGCTGAAGCCGGGACCCCATTTGGCATGCCCCTATACGAATTGTCCCTTGATCCCTCTTGTCGGAATTGAACTCCGTTATCGCCTAGATACGGGTTACCCTCCGATACGGAAACATGTGCAGACGTGACCACATTTTGGTTCTGGAGTACCAACATCGATATGTTCTGTACAGCCTTTTCCAGCGATTCCATTGTTTTACGAACATCGCTCAATTCATTGCTAACTATCGACTTCATTTTATCTTCAAGAGATTTTTCTCCTGTAGTGTTTCGACTTGGACCAGGGGTCAAATATCGATCCACACCTGGATCCACTCCCGCTTGTCCTGTCTGTGTGAGATCCGAATCTAAAGCCTGCCCTGGACGTCTTATAATCGTCGCCGAAATATCCCTAATCTGCCTATTTTCGTCCGTTACAACTTCCTTTTCCGCCATCTTCGGTTTCTTGTTTTCTATTTCGTGCTGTTCTTTATTTAAATCAAACGATAGTGGCCAGTTCCTCTTATTTGCCGCTCGTGATCTAGTAATCATACCCTATTCGAATTCTATTCAGACCTCAACGTTAATCTTGTCCTATATGTAAAACCAACTGTGATTATAGATTTCAAATTAATTTAATGAGAAATGACTTTCTAATTGAGTCTTATTATAATTATTCTTATGCTTAGTTAATTAACTATGGACTTATTATATTAGGCCTTTGACGATATTTTGATAAAGTAAAGTCCATTCAAGTATTTATGAGATTTTCTTTTTGTTCGTTTTTGCTATTTGGAAGGAATGTTTTAATGTATTTTCAGAGGTAAGAATATAGGCCTACGATGATTTCTTTTGCAATGATTCGCTTTCCGTACCTGGATTTTCAAGACAAAGTATGTTGTTTATACATTGTTGAGAAAAGACCATTGTTTTTCTTAGAGTGTTCTCGTGTGAGATTTCCTAACGTGGATATCTAAAACAAAACTATCACAAAACATATATCAAACGTTCTAGTACTCTAGCAGTTTCCCTTTTAGTACCGGGTCACAGATCTCGAGAGTATTTAGGGTTTTCAATACTACTGACTTCCGAATATCAATCCGAAACGGTTATTGATTTTCCTGTCAAGAACTCTTTCAATTTTTTTTCTTATTTACTATGGTCTTTACGTTAAAATACACAAACACAGGTCGATTACAAAACATCTATTGTTACACACAAACTAACAAGATATTGCACATGACCCTTATTTTGGTTTAAAAACCCAGTCTTATAACTAAAAATACCTAAAATTAATATTGCACTTCAAAAAACTCAGTTATCTAAGTCTGGATGCAATATTAAGTAGACATAATTAGCTTCTGACTAGACCTTTATTACTATATTGGGATATTGACTTATTTTAGTAACTATTGAATGGTACTCCGGTGTCACTGTACCTTTTTTTTTCTCGCTCCTGATATTTCTACTCCTGTTGTAGCTTGCCCCCTACGTCTCTCTTATGAGCCAGGCTTTCGCTGCCACAACATGAACAATACATCGAGCTGTTATTTTTAGATTGGGCGCCATTTCTGTTATGTCCCCATACAAAGCACTAGGTTGGCCCTCCGGTAGCTCTTCGGATCTCAGTCGAGTTCTCAACCCGCCAAAACCTAGCCTTGAGGTATAACACAAAAAAAAGTAACAAAATAAAACATCACTACACTTACACAAAAGAGATATCCACGTATTTATGGTCCTTGGTATTTGAACCAACACTCTGCCCTCCCTTCCATGGTCCAATTTACCATATTAATCAAATTTTTTTCTTGGACCCCATTATGCCTCGTTCTCACCTCATACCATTATCCCATTCCTTCCATAAAAATCACTTACAAGTTTTTCATTATTTCGTCTTACATTAGTATAATTTCATTTATTAGACAAAAATTTTAATAAACCAAAAAGGTTGGAAAGAAGACTATCTAAATCTTTCTTATAGCTAAACAATAGATACACACGAAGTACACAAACAAATGGGACCCACAAAGCATGGAGATCTCGTCCTTGATTCCAGGACCAAAAACCTTCTCACTTATTAAACCTACCTAATTGAGCTCAGTTGAGTGGAATAAAAAGGAAATATTAAGGCCACGTACATATGAATCGCCCCTTTTTTTATGAGATGACTCGCTTACTTTGCAAAATCCCTAACAAGATAGTAGATTCACCTAAAAACTATTTAAAATAATCGTTGAAATAGCAAAAAAAAATACTTAAAACTATATCAAAAAAACTGGTCTTGACTTAAATTAATAATTTTGCTTCTGACGAATGATCGCCTGCACTTCGTACGTTAAGAGTATAATGTAAATTTTTTCCTAATTAATCAAAACACCTAATAACGATTTTTAATAGTCTAAAACTAAATTATATCTCCATCTGTACTGATGGCAACCACTACATTCATAAGTTGCCTCTCACTACCACTAACATGTATGGTTTCCGGTTAGCTCCCCTTTTCTTTCTTTCACGGATACCCCTAATTATTTTTAACCCAGCGGTTGTTTCACTTTATTTAGTTCATTTGGGTATAATCTGGGATTATGGATTCAGGGATTTTTTTTCTATTTGGGGATTCCTCTTCACCGGGATAAATTGCGATCCGGTTTGACGATTAACTCGTGGTATGCCACCACACGGACGAACGCAAAATTATTGACTTAATTCCATACCTCATTAAGCGTGATTCGACGAAATCATTTACACTTATTCCGATCCGAGTAGCTTCAGTCTTTCCAATCTCCAACCACAGAGGGTACTTTTCAGGATATCTCACAGACTCCTACTTCTGTTCGGCTTAATAATGATTGGCTTCCTGTGGAAATGGCTCACGGGTTTACAAAAAATGTCACGCCTCCTGTTTTCACCAGGAGGCTACACAAGACCTATTGAGGTTATTTATTTATTATAACGTTTTTGTTTTCTTTACAACTACTTTGTCATTAATTACCTTGCTAAATTCGCAAATTTTGCACGTTGATAATAGAACCCGGAGTTTGACCACCTTATTCGCACTTGACAATCTTTTTATATTCACGCTAAAGCAAAGAAATATCACCTTAAACTCGAACTGACTTATTTTTTTATAACACATTACTCCTTTCTTACTTTTTCTCTTTATTATTCACGATATGTCTCCGTCCGTATGAGCTTTGAGTTTTCTTTGTACAAATGGCCGATTTCTCCTGACTTTTCCTTTTTATACTCCTTTTTTCCCGCGAAAATCTATTCCCAATCGCCCGAAATAACAATGTACAAGAAGTTGTTCTTGTATCTAAAAACCAGGTTTGTTTTCCTTTATTTCAAAATTACCGGTTCCTTCAATTCCCTGGAAAACATCATTTTCTTTCTATTTCCCCGTTTCGGGCAGATTTATGAATGGGCTTGTACCATTTAATGCAACCCTGTCATAGTACTACGTAGTAGTGTAACATCGGCTTTCATAATTCCCTGTCCACAACAGCTGTTTTCCATCAGATGCCCATTACCTCATGGCATCGACTGAAGCAAAAATTATTACATTATTGGAAAAAATGCCCTCCCATTGTTAGTAATGCATTGCGGAACACGAAATATTGCTTGGTAGACAGATAAATTGTAACGCCTCGCTCTGCCTGTAGTGATTAGAAATGCCTGGCACACGTGAAACATTGGATGATTGGTACTGCAGATGTACAGCGTCATTAAAGCTGGGTATGGTTTCATCGATCTGTGTGGCATGTACCAGAAGTGGCGGAGCCACTTGCCTCATTATTCTCGTGTGATAACGAAAGATGGGTTATTACAATATGCGAAATTGTAGAGGATTCGGGTAAATTGCACAGAAATTATCGGAGAATCATTATCTCATTTATGGGCGTGATACTAGACCATGTTTTTTATTTGGTCATTTCATCAGCTTGTGTGTCGCCTGTCACTTTATACTAAAAGCACAGCATGGGTTTCGGGGTCATTGTTGACTTGAGCGTATTTTGCCCAAACAACCCTTCAAGTCAGAGTTATATTCCCTAAATTAGATACATTCACAGAGAAGTGAACATCGGTTAACACGAATTTTGTTACATCCCCAACAATGGGCAAATGATAAAATTATTAGAGTCATATGTCTCCCATTCTATGTTACACAACAGCATCAAATCGGGGAATAAAATTTGTTCACGGGTGTCAAAATACAATATACATTAGGGTGTTTGTTTTTTTTTATTTGATTCCACTCGCAACAGTGTAAAGCTATTTTAACAAAACATGTGCCCAAATATATTTATAGTTTTTTGTAGAAATTTATAATTACTATAAATTATATTTTTTGGTTTAGATTGGCCCTGTGCGATTTTCGTGGTACACTTTTCGGGCGTTTGGTTTACTTAACTGGTAATAGAGTGTCTATGAATATGAAGCTATTTTCCTAAAGACATGCAGAAACGTAATAAAAGCTTACTGTAGATAATTGTAATAACAATAAATTAACTTTTTTGGTTACAAATGGTCCTGTTCCATTTTTCTTGTACACTTTTCGGGCTTTTAATGTATTCAAATGGTAATAACGTATTTATCATTAGTTTATAAATTATAATCTATATACGAGTATAAATTATATATTTCACCAAAAATGTGCCGAAATATATTTATAGCTTTTTGTAAAAATTTATAATTACCAAAAATTATATTTTTGGTTCACATTGGCCCTGCGCGATTTTTGTGGTACACTTTTCGGACCTTTAGTGTATTCAAATGGTAATAAGGTATTTATCAATGTAAAGTAATTTCGCTAAAGATGTGCAGAAGGTCATTCTTAAAATATTCTAAAATATTATAAAAACAAAAAATTTAATTTTCTGTTATGATTGGCCCTAGCAAATTGTTTGTGCAACCCTTTCGGGCCTTTGGTGTACTCAAATGATAATAAGGTATTTACCAATGTAAAACTATTTCCCTATAGACATGCAAAAACGTATTTATAGCTTATTGTAGAAAGTTATAATAAACAAAAATTAATTATTTTTCTTATAGCTGGCCCTGCAATATATTTTGTGGTACACATTACGGGCCTTTAGTCTACTGAAATGGTAATAAAGTATCTATGAATATTAATATATTGTCCTAAAGTCGTGCAGAAAAGTCATAAAAGCTTATTATAGATATTTGGAAAAACTAGAAATTTAGTTTTGATTATAATTGCTCGATTTTTTGTGGTACAGTTTTCTCAGCTTTAGAGTACTGAAATGGTAATATTGTATTTATCAATGAAAATTTATTTCCCGCAGTATGTGCAGAATCTTATTCATAACATATTTATAAACGTTATAAATACCAAAAATTAAATTTTCGATTATAACAGCTCTACCTAATATTTTTGTGGTATACTTTCCGGCCCTTTAGTGTTCTCAAATGGAAACAAGGCAGTTATCAATGTAAAACTATTTCCCCAGAGACATGCAGAGACGCGTTTACAGCTTATTATAGAAAGTTATAAAAAACAAAAAATAATTATTTTTCTTATAGCTGGCCCTGCAAAAAATTTTGTGGTACACTTTAAGGGCCTTAAGTGTACTCAAATGGTAATAAAGTGTATATGAATATAAATTTACTGCCCTAGAGTCGTTCAAAATAGTGATAAAAGCTTATTATAGAAATTTTTAATAACCAGAAATTTAGTTTTTGGTTATAATTGGCCTACCAAATTTTTTATGGTACAGTTTTTGGGCCTTTAATGCACTTAAATGGTAATAAGGTGTTTATCAATGAAAAAATATTTACCGAGATATATGCAGAAACTTTAAAAATGTTATAATAACCAAAAATTAAATTTTGGATTATATCGGCACTACCCAATATTTTTGTGATACACTTTTCGACCTTTAATGTACACAAACGGTAACAATGCGTTTATTAATGTAAAACTATTTCCCTAGAGACATGCAGGAACGCATTTATAGCTTATTGTAAAAAGTTATAATAAACAAATATTAATTATTTTTCTATAGCTGGTCCTGCAATATTTTTTGTGGTACGCTTTACGGGACTTTAGTGTACTCAAATGTTAATAAAGTGTCAATGAATATAAGTTTATTGTCCTAAAGTCGTGCATAGAAGTTATAAAAGCTTATTATAGAAATTGGCAATAACCAGATATTTATTTTTTGTTAACAATTGGCTCTGCACAAACTTTTGTGGTACCTTTTTCGGGATTTTAATGTACTTAAATGGTAATAAGGGGTTTATACATGAGAAATATTTCCCACAATATATGCAGAGTCTTATTCATATTATATTTATAAATGTAATAATAACCAAACATTACATTTTCGATTATATCGGCCCCACCTTATTTGTTTGTGGTACACTTTTCGGGCCTTCAGTGTACTCAAACGGTAACAAGGTGATTATCAATGTAAAACTATTTCCCTAGAGAAATGTACAAAAGCATTTATAGCTTTTTGCATAAAGTTATAAAAAAATAATTATTTTTCTTATAGCTGGCCCTGCAATATTTTTTGTGGTACACTTTACGGGCCTTTTGTGTACTCAAATGGTAATAAAGTGTCTATAAATATAAATGTATTGTTCTAAAGTCGTGCAGAAGAGTAATAAAAGCTTATTATAGACAATTTTAATAACTAGACATTTATTTTTGGCTATAATTGGCACTGATCTATTTATTGTGGTACAGTTTTCGCGCCTTTAAAGTAATGAAATTGTAAAAACGTGTTTATCAATGAAAATATATTTTCCGAAATATGTGCAGAACCTTACTCATAACATATTTATAAACGTTATAATAACCAAAATTAAATTTTCGATTATAACGGCCCTACCTAATATTTTTGTGGTGCACCTTTCGGCTCTTTAGTGTACTAAAATGGTAACAAGGCATTCATCAATGTAATACTATTGCCCTAGAGACATGTCGAAATGCATTTATTGTTTATGGTAGAAAATTATAATAAACAAAAATTAATTATTTTTCTTATAGCTGCCCTGCAATATTTTTTGTGGTACACTTTACGCGCCTTTAGTGTACTCAAATGGTAATAAGATGTGTACGAATATAATTTTTCTGCCCTAAAGTCGTGCTGAATAGTGATAATAGCTTACTATAGAAATTTGTAATATCCAGAAATTTAGTTTCTGATTATAATTGGTCCTGCACAATTCTTTTTTGGGCCTTTAATGTACTTTAATGGTAATAAGGTGTTAAGCAATGAAAAAAAATTCCCGCAATACGTGCAGAATCTTATTCATAAAATATTTAGAAATGTTATAATAATCAAAAAATATTTTTTTGATTATATCAGCCCTAACTAATATTTTTGTGGTACACATTTCAGACCAAAAATTATATTTTTGGTGCAGATTTGCCTGCGCGATTTTGTGGTACACTTTTCGGACATTGTAATAATGTTTTATTTTTCAATGAAAAAATATTTCCCGAAAGATGTGCAGAAACTAATTCATTAGAAAATAATAATAACCAAAAAAATACATTTTCTGTTGTGATAGCCTCTACCTAATATTTTTATCCCCTCACCTTAGAGAGGAGGGTATATATCATTTGCTACGAGCCAAAAGTGTAACACATCGAAGGAGTGACTTAAGACCCTAAGTATGTTCGGCAGATATCCGTTTTGGGTCATTTTAAGTCGAATGAGCAATGTCCGTCCGTCTGTCTGTCTGTCTGTCTGCTGGCTGGTGCGCACGATAACTCTCGAATGGAGTAACCGATTGACTTCAAATTTTGTATGTGGTAATATTTTCTTCTATCTCCGGCTAAGTTCGAAGATGGGCCATATTGGTTCACTCCTTCTAGTACCTCTCCCACAAAGGTCTAATTTTTAGTGAAATATAGATTATTTAATAACTTCTATACCACTTATTTTAATCCTCTGAAATTCTACACATAGTATTAGTTTATTAATCACTATTACCTCGAGAAAAATGCGCCAAGTTGCCACGGCCCTTTTCGTACCTCCCACATAAATAGACAATTTTGAACCAAAAGTTAATAGCTTATAACTTTATTACCAGGGCATACAAAGACCTGAAATTTTGTACAGTGTAATGGTTTAATAGTACCTACAATACAGTGACAAAAGGGCATTATTGCCACGGCCCTTTTGGTACCTCACACACAAATGGACAATTTTGTTCCAAAAGTTACCAGGTTATAACTTTAATTCCAGTGCATACAATTACTTGAAATTTCGTACAGTGTAATGCTTTGCATGCCCCTATTGGTACCTCCCACACTAATGGACATTTTTGTCCAAAGTTAACAGCTTTTACTTAAATACCAGTGCAAACAAATACTTGAAATTTCGTACAGTGCAATGCTTTTATAGTACCTAATCTAGAGAAAAGTGGCCGTTATTAGCACGCCCCTTTTGGAACCCCCACATAAATGGACCATTTCACACCTAAAGTTAATAGCTTATAACTTTAATACCAGTACATACTTTAAAGTTATTGAATGCAATTTAAATTGATAATAATAAAAATAAATAAATTTCTAATATTTTTTCGGGACTCAAGGTGAGGGGATTCATAAGTCGGTTTACCCGACTGAACTTTCTTACTTGTTGTGGTACACTTTTCTAATCTAAAGTTTGGATAAGACATTTATAAATGTTAAACTATGTCGCTAGAGACATAGAGAAACTCGTGTAGTAACGACAAAATAATTTTTTTTGCATTATTTCTTGTGGCACACTTCTCCGGCCTTTTCTGTACTCAAATGGTAATTAAGTGCTTGTCTATGGATTAATATATACCTAATATTACGTCCCATCTTTTCTTGAAATCCCCACCACTGTCCAGTGCCAGTAACAAGAACAACAACCACAAAAAAGAAAACAAAATTTGTTGAGAATTTATTTCGCAGGTACTTTTGGATGTAAATGTTTGGCTGCAACTTGTCGAGATTTTGAAAGGGGTTTCTGCTTTTTTGTTTTCATATAAGTAAATTTTTTTCTATTTTTTTCGTTTGGAGTGAAAGGGTTTATTTTGACAATTGCTGTTTTATATGCACCTGAACTTCTCCTAGTCGCTCTCACAAATAGTGACTCGGTTGTTCTGCCCAACAGATGAGCACAAAATATGTAAATTCTGGAGGTGTTTTTTTGGGGGGTGATGTTATTCAAATTTATATGCACCACTCGGCACCTGGGGTTGAATATGTGTTAAGTTGCGTTTTCGCTGACAGCAAGGAACATTTGTTCCGGGGATTAGTTCAAAGTTCTGCGGTGACAGATGTCAAATGGTCCATTAATATTTTACATCGCGTAACTGTCAACATGTCCGGAGATTTTTTTCTTCCGCCTTGTGGGCGAGGGCAAAGTTCTCAATGCTGTGGAATGGTAAAAAAATATGCATTTACAAAGTGCAAATTGCAGTTCTTAACTCAGTGCAGAATATTGAGACATTGAGAAACAATAAAACCCTTAAAATAGTAGTAGTGCAGGATAAAGTAGAAGTCTTCAGTTATCCAGTTATCCAGTTATCGAATATCGAAATTCCTAAAAAATAATTACACGAATTATCAAATTGAATACATCCGAGGTCAACATCTATAAGGCCCCTTAGATATATACCGTGTATGGTATGTAAGACCCAAATTTCAAACTTAAGCTTGCCAATTCTGCAGAAGTTTCAATTCAATCGGCTTATACCCATAGCCGAATCTTCGACAATTGCATACAGTGGATCACAACTTAAAGTATGTGATACTTCAATAAAATCCTCCTCAATTTCAAAAACTTGTTTTCGCCGTTTATGATTGGCCCTGCACTATTTCTTGTTGTACACTTTTCGGACTTTTATATTACTCAAATGGTAATAAAATGTTTATCAGTATAAAGTCATTTCCCCAAAGATGTACGCAGGAGTGTATGTATATATGCTTTATTATAGAAATTTATAAATACCAAAATTTAGCTGTTTAGTTATGATTGTCCCTGTCCACATTTTGGTGGTACTCTTTTATGGACTTAAGTGTACTCAAGTGGTAATAAGGTGTTTATGTTTAGTTATTAGTTAGTTAGATTGGCCCTGTCCACACTTTTCGTGGTACACTTTTCGGGCCTTTAGTGTACTCAAATGGTAATAAGGTTTTTATCAATGAAAATCTACTTTCCGAAAAATGTGCAGATGGTTATTCAAATAATATTTTAGAATATTATATTTTGTTTTTGTGGTACACTTTTCGGACCTTTAGTGTACTCAAATTGTAAAAGGTGTTTTAATATTGAAAATCTATTAAATTAAAATTTTCGGTTATGACTGGTCCCGCCTAAAATTTTTGTGGTACACTTTTCGGGCCTTTAGTGTACTCAAATTGTAACAAAGAGTTTATCAATGTAAAACTATTTCCCTAGAGACGTGTCGAAATCTATTTATTGCTTTTTGAAGAAAATTATAATAACCAAAAATACGTGGTGTACAACGACTTTATGTGGTACACTTTTCGGGCTTCCCAAAAGATGCGCCGAAGCTTATCTGTAACATATTTAAGAATGTTATAATAAGAAGGTATTACATTTTCGGTTACTATTTTCCACTTTTGTTGTAAATTTTTCGCACCTTTGGTGTACTCAAATGGCAATAAAGGGTTACTCAATGTAAAACTATTTTTCTACGGACATGTGGAAACCATTTATAGCTTTTTGTAGAACGTTAAAATAATCATTAATTATTATTTTGGCTACAATTGGCCCTGTACTATTATTTGTGGTACACTTTTCTGACCTTAAGTGTACTCAAATGATAATAAGGTGTTTACTAATGAAAATCTATTTCCCGAAAGATGTGCCGAAGATTATTAATAATAACATATTTTAGAAAGTTATAATAACAAAAAATAAAATTTTCGGTTATGACTAGCCCTGCCTAATATTTTTGTGGTGCACTTTTCGTGCCTTTGGTGGTGTACTCTAATGTTAACAAAGCGTTTATCAATGTAAAAGTATTTCCCTAGGGACATGTCGAAATCCATTTCAGGCTTTTTGTAGAAAGTTATAATAATAAAAAATTATTTGTTTCTACAGTTGGCCCTGCAGGACTTTATGTGGTACACTTTTTGGGTCGTTGTCGTACTCAAATGGTAATGAGGTGTTTATGAATGAAAATCTATTTCCCTAAAGAAGTGCAGAGTTTATTCGTAACATATTTTGGAATGTTTTAATAAGAAGAAATTAAATTTTCGGTTACTATTTTCCCTACCTTTTGTGGTACATTTTTCTCACCTTTGGTGTACTCAAATGGTAATAAAGAGATTATCAATGTAAAATTATTTTGCTACGGACATGTCGAAACGTATTTATAGCTTTTTGTAGAATGTTATAATAATCATTAATTAATTTTTGGGTACAATTGGCTCTGCACTATATTTTGTGTAACACTTTTAGGACCTTTAGTGGACTTAAATGGTAATAATAAATTAATCTATGAATTACTAAAGTGTACATTTTCCATTTTGAGTGACCCTGCCTAATATTTTTGTGGTACACTTTTCTCACTTTTGTAGTACACAAATGACAGCAAAGAGTTTACTAACATATAACTATTTCCCTAGAGACATGTTGAAACGCATTTATAACTTTTTGTAGGCAGATAAATTATCCAATAATGTATTTTTTGCTATAATTGGCACGGCTCTATTTTTTGTGGTACAGTTTATCCACAAAACTCTAATTATGGTAAGAGTTTACCAATGACAATCTATTTCCCGAAATATGTGAATATTTTAGAATATTATAATAACAAAATATTAAATTTGCGGTTATAATTGGCTCTACCTAATTTTTTTGTGGTGCACAAAAAGTCAAAAGCCATTTCCCGAAAGATGTGCAGAAGTTTATTCATAGCTTATTTTAGAATGTTATAATAATCAAAAATTTATTTTCGTTTACGATTAGCCCCACCTCATATTTTTTGGGGTACACTTTTCGCAGTTTTGGTGTACTCAAATTGCAGCATTGCATTTATTAATATAAAACTATTACCCTAAAGAAGTGTCGAAGGGCATTTATCGCGTTTAGAAAGTTTCAATAAAAATGTATTTTTTTTTTTAATAATTAACCCAGCTATATTTTTTGTGGTACACTTTTCGGGACTTTAGGGTATTCAAATGGTAGTAACGTGTTTACTAGAGAAAATCTATTTCCCAAAAGATGTGCAGAAGCTTATCCATAGCATATTTTACTATACATATTAAAATAACAAAAAAATAAATTGTCTATTATGATTGGCCCTAACTAATATTTTGTGCTACACTTTTGCGCCTTTAGTGTTCTTAAATAGTAAGAAGGCGTTTATCAATGTAAAACTATTTCCCGAATGATATGCAGATGCTTATTTATAAAATATTTTAGAATGTTATAATAACAAAAAAATAAGTTTTCCTTTAAACATTTACGCTACCTTTTATTTTTGTGGAATACTTTACCTTTAGTGTAATCAAATGGTAATGATGTGTTTATCAGTCTAAAACTATTTGCCTAGAGTCATGGCTAGCACATTTATAGCTTTTTGTGAAAATTTATAATAACAAATAATTTAATTTCTGTCTATAGTAGTATACACTATTCGGTCCGTTAGTGTACTCCTATGGCGCTGCGGTGTTTATCAATGAAAATATATTTCCCGAAAGATGTTCGGAAGGCCTACCTAATATTTTTGAGTAAACTTTTTACGCCGTAATAAAATAGTAATAAAGAGTTTATACGTGTACAACTATTTCCCTAAAGATAGGTCGAAACGCATTTATAGCTTTTTATAAAATAATAAAATGTTCGGCCATTATGTTATGTTTACTTTTCAATCAATCGGTTTACATTTCTGTACTGTAAATATAAGAAATTACTTCTGGATAAAGTAAGATGTTAAATTTAAAGATGTTGGCCCTGCACTATTTTTTGTGGTACATTTTTTGGGTCGTTTGTGTATTCAAATGGTAATATTGTGTTTGTCACTGAACATCTAATTCCCAAAAGATATGCAGAAGCTTACTCATGGCACTTTTTAAAATATTGGCTCTACCTAATACACAATTTGTGGTACACTTTTCGCGTCTACAATGTACTCAAATGGTAATGAAGCGTTTGTAAATATAAATCTATTCTCCTAGAGATATGTCAAAACGCATTTAAAGTTTTTTTCGAAAAAGTTATACTCGTAATAACCATTAATTTATATTTTGGCTATACTTTTTGTTGTAAACATTCCGGGCCTCCAGTATACTCAAATGACAATCGGGTGCTTATCAAATGAAAATATATTTCCCTAAATATGTACAGAAGCTTATATAGGGTGATCTAAGTAGAGATACTTTTTTCAATAGCCTTTTATGACAGATCCGACGATCCGACGTACCGGAATCATCGGTCCATATTTCTTCAAAAATGATGCCGGTGAGAATGTAACCGTCAATGGCGACCGTTATCGTGCCATGATAACCGACTATTTGATGCTTGAAATTGAAGCTCGTGATCTCGGCGACATTTGATTTTAACAAGACGGCGCCAGTTCCCACACATCGCATCAATCAATGGATTTATTGAGAGAAAACTTCTGTGAGCAGATAATTTCATGTTTTGGGCCAGTCGATTGGCCACCAAGATCGTGTGATATCACACCGTTAAACTTTTTCCTGTGGGGATATGTAAAGTCTAAAGTGCGGACAATCCCGCTTCGATTCAGGCCTTGGAGCAAAACATCACGCGTGTCATTCGCCAGTTACCAGTCGAAATGCTCAAAAGAGTCATCGAGCATTTCCAACATTTGATAGACATAGTCTTCAAAAAATAAATGACAAAGAATGTTCTTTCAAATGATAATAAACATTCCCTATTCAATTTGAATTTTCTGTGTTCTTTTTTTCTTTAAAAAATAGGGAACATTGAAATAGATCGCCCTATACATATCATATAGATTTGTTAAGAAACAGCAGATATATGTTCATTGGTTCCTCTCTGAGTACTGGCTGATCATTTTCACATGGCTGAAAATAAATTATTTTATAAGAAGAAAGATTTGTTCAATTAGCTAGACTCTCCAGTGAGAAAAATCTATTTCTTGTGTAATTGGTCACATTTTGATTATTGAATTAGCTTAGGATTTTGTTACAAACTAACGGAAACCAAAAAAAAATGGAACTCGAAAATATTTTATTAACATTTTTTAAATATTAAATATATTGTCAATCTGCACATCTTTGCGAAAACAGCTTTCAAAAGATATATATTGTATTAACATTTTATGAAATTAAAAACCTTAAAAGTGCCACAAAAGAAATTCGAGCCGTGGAAATTCGAGTGCATTTTGTTCGAAATATTATTAAAAATGTCGAAAAAATATGATTCTACACTTTCCTGGGAAAATAACTTTCCACTGGTGCTTATTTGATTATAATTTGACGAAATAAAGATACTAAAAGTGTGCGACAGAATTTAGTTCAGGGCCAATCATAACCAACAATTTTTTTATTATTATAAATTTCTGCAATAAACTATAAATAAATTACTGACAAATTTTGGAAAAGTGATTTTCACTGATAAAGACCATATTACCATTTGACTAAGGTACGAAAATAGTACCACAAAAATAGCTACAGGGCAAATCATAAGAACAAAAATGTTTTGGTTTTTATAAATGTTTACCATAGGCTCCAAATACATTTCTGCACATTTTTGGGAAAATGATTTTACATTGATAAACATTTTATGACCAACCGAGTAATCTGAAGCTCCGAAAAGTGTACCACAAACATGTTAGGTAGGGTCAATCATAACGAAAAACTAAATTATTATCAATTATCAATAAGATTCTGCACATCTATCGGGAAATAGCTTTCCACTAATAAACACCTTATTACCATTTCAGTACGGAAAAAACACAAAAAGTTTACCACCAAATACTGTGTAGGGCCAATTATAGATCAAAATGCAACTTCTGGTTATTACAACTAGCCAAAAAAAAACGTTTCTGCTCGTCTTTAGAGAAATAACTTTAAATTGGTAAACATTTTATTACACGCTGAAAAAAATCTCTTCTGTAGTCCCAAACATATTTGGCTTGAAACATATATATGTTTAGGGTACACTCTAAACATATAATATTGGGTACACAAAAAAAGTATATATTTGGAAAAATGTTATTCTAAAGACATTTTTGTTTACATCCCAATATGTTTTTATTTGGGACTATTATTTCCGTAACAAATATTTATTTGCACTTACGAATTCAGAAAATACGTTAGTTGTGTTAAATTTTTTACTAATTCAAAGTTATTTTTTTAGAAATGTTTAATGTTCGTAAAAATAATAAATAATAATAATTGAAATCGTATAATCTTGGATCAAAATAAATTAATTGGAAGATTGAAAAGAAATGTGACTTGGAATACTAACTCAGAAATTTGAAATGATTGATTTAAAACATAAGTTAATGCTGCATATGGTATCATAACTGGGAGGAGCAATTCGAAACCAATTAAAAACCAGTAAGGAAAGGCTAAAGTCGGGCGGGGCCGACTATATAATACCCTACACCACTCTCGTAATATTGAATAACTCTGATATATAAATTTTGTAATTCATATATAAATTGTTTACATAAATTTACTTTTGGGACATTTTATACTTAAATAATACCCAGTACCACAGTGTGGTGTAGGGTATAAAAACGATTGGATCTAAAGAGCCAAATCGGATGAAACATACATATGGGAGCTATAGCCAAATTTTTACCGATTTTCTTCAAATTCGGCAATGTTGGTTCATGGATCAAGAAACTCTACCATTCTAAATTTCTAAAGGATTGGGTGTAAAATACAGCTTCTATAGGATTAAAGGGCCAAATCGGACGAAATATATATATGGGAGCTATTTCTAAATCTGAACCGATTTCAACCAAATTCAATAGCGATCTTAACAGCTGCGAAATACTCTAAACTGCAAAATTTCAGAACGATCGGAGTGAAATTGCGACCTGTAGTCGACGAACAATTTTACATGGACAGACGGACGGACGAACGGACGGACATGCTTAAATCGACTCAGATAGTGATTCTGAGTCGACCGGTATACTTTAAGGTGGGTCTAGCTGTGTTATTTTCAGGTGTTACAAACATCTGCCGTGAAACAAACTTATAATACCCTGTACCACAGTGTGGTGTAGGGTATAAAAATATTAGGTAGGGGCAATCATAACGGGAAGTTAATTTGTATACCCTACACCACACCGTGGTACAGGGTATTATAAGTTTGTTTCACGGCAGATGTTTGTAACACCTGAAAATAACACAGCTAGACCCACCTTAATGTATACCGATCGACTCAGAATGGTCCATACGTTCGTCCGTCTGTCCATGTAAAGTTGTTCGTCGACACAGGTCGCAATTTCACTCCGATCGTTCTGAAATTTTGCAGTTTAGAGTATTTCGCAGCTGTCAAGATCCGTATTGAAATCGGTTCAGATTTAGATATAGCTCCCATATATATCTTTCATCCGATTTGGCCCTTTAGTCCTATAGAAGCTGTACTTTACATCCAATCATTTTGAAATTTAGAATGGTAGAGTTTCTTGATCCGTGAACTAACACTACCGAATTTGAAGAAAATCGGTTAAGATTTAGCTTTAGCTCCCATATATATGTTTCGTCCGATTTGGCCCTTTAGTTCTATAGAAGCTGTATTTTACATCCAATCGTTTTGAAATTTAGAATGGTAGAGTTTCTTGATCCATGGACTAACATTGCCGAATTTGAAGAAAATTGGTTAAGATTTAACTATAGCTCCCTATATGTTTCATCCGATTTGGCTCTTTAGTCCTGTAGAAGCTGTATTTTACATCCAATAGTTTTTATACCCTACACCACACTGTGGTACAGGGTATAAAATGTCTCAAAAGTAAATTTATGTAAACAATTTATACATGAATTACAAAATTTATATTTCAGAGTTATTCAATATTACGAGAGTGGTATAGGGTATTATATAGTCGGCCACGCCCGACTTTAGCCTTACTTTACTGGTTTCATATTATAACATTCCAAAATTAAGTTATGAATAAAACTCTTCATATCTTTCGGGAAATAGTTTTTACTAATTAACAGCTTATTACCATTTGAGTATGCAGAAGTCCAAAAAGGGAACCGCAACAAATTATGCAGGGCCAATTATTGTCAAAAATTCAACTTCTACTTATTACAACTTTCTGCAACTAGCTACAAATATGTTTCAGCACGTCTTTAGGAAAGTGACTTTAAATTAAATAAAAAAGTAATTACCAATCGAGTAGTCTGAAGTTCCGAAAAGTTTACCAGAAAAAAGTTGCAAGTCCAATTAACATTAAAAAATTGTTTTTTATTTATTATAACATTCTACAATAAACAACGAATGCATTTCTTCATGTCTGTAGATAATTATTGCATATTGATAAACGTCTTGTTACCACTTGATAACGCTTAAGGCCCGGAAAGTATGCCACACAAATGTTAGGTAGGGCCAATCATAATGGAAAATTGAAATTTTGCTTATTATAACATACAAAAATAATTTATGAATAAGCTTCTGCACGTCTTTCGGGAGATAGCTTTTTGTTGATAAACAACTTATTACCACTAAAGTACACAAAAGGCCTAAAACGTGTACCACAAAAATATGCGCAGGGCCAATTATAGCCTAAAATGGAACTTCTGGTTATTACAACTTTCTAGAACTAGCTAGAATACATTTCTGCTTGTCTTTAGGGAAATGACTTTATATTCATGGGTACTGATGCTAATAAATTGTATATCAATAAAAAGTTGATTTGCCGAATATGTGCAGAGACATAGTTTCAAGACAAAAAATTAATTTCAAGACAAAAATTAATAAATGAATTATTTTATAATAATAAGGCTAAACATATTTTTTGTGACATGACGAAACGCATTTATAACTTATTGTTGAAACTTATAATAACAAATTATTTATTTTTTGGCTATAATTGGTCCTGCACTGCTTTTTGTGGTACACTTTTCGGACCATTAGTGGACTCGATTACATAAATAATTAAAATAAATAATTTGTTATTATAAGTTACAACAATTAGTTATAAATGCGTTTCGTCATGTCACAAAAAATATGTTTAGCCCTATTATTATAAAATAATTCATTTATTAATATTTGTCTTGAAATTAATTTTTTGTCTTGAAACTATGTCTCTGCACATATTCGGCAAATCAACTTTTTATTGATATAAAATTTATTAGCATCTAAAGAATTTTTAAGTCCTAAAAGTGTACCACAACATTAATGGCAGATTTTTTTTAAGGATTTCTTGAAATATTGGAAATTAAATAAAATGTTTTAATAACAATTAAATTATGACCTCGAGCTTGACTATTTATTGGCTATTATTTGATTTCTTGAATTTTTATTATTTTTATTTTAATTTTCGCTTATCTTTTTTATTTTTATAATTTTAGTTCACTTTAATTTTTTTTGTATCCTTAAGTTAAAAAAAATTAATAGTCAAATAATGCTTTTTTGTTCCAAAATAAATTTCGAGTTTTCAAGAAACACTAGGGAATAGTGTAGCAGAAATAATTACCCATAAAACACTTCACTGAACTTTTCAGAAATTTCATATTACTTTTGAAAGAAACGAAAAATCATTTCCTCCCTTCTTCTACCAATTATCCAACTATTTACTTAATTTCAAAGAGAGCGAAAAAAAAGTTAAAAATTAATTCTTAATTAAAAATCAACCAACTGTTTAATTTTCATATCCTTTGACGTCTTCTCTCGCTCTTTCTTTCTGTTTTAAACTTAAACTTCTGTTTCAATCACAACTGTCCAAATGTCGTTCTCATGTAGACGACGAACAAAAGTTTTTCACTGTTTTTTTCACTTCAATTCTGTTTTACTCAGTTTTTTTTGTGTTCTGCTCCTCCAAAAGAACTTACCGGACCAACAAGTTGTGAATTTTTTCTCGTCCTCCTCCTTTAAGAAGAAATATTCCAAAAAAAGAGCGCCAAATCCCGCGAAGGAGAAGAAAGGGAGAACGTGTCAAACGTGAATGTCGTGTGTCTGCCAAAGGCAATTGAAGTTTTTGAAAATACACTGAGAGTGAGTGACTGCACCACCGAAACCGAACTTTGCTTCTCTTCTCTTGCCTTGTCTTCTGCACTCACTTAGTCTTAATTGATATCTTAACTTTCGAAGCAAGTCTTTTCAATTCTTTATTTTGTAATTTGATGAATTTTTTTAAGTATTTCCGAAAAATAGAAAAAAGACGATTTGCCAAAGTGATGGAGAAAATAAATATAATTAATAAATCAGATTATTATTTATGCGGAAACATTTTTTCAAATTTTCAAACAGAACAGATCACAATTGAACAGAAACAGAATAGTGTAGTTTGAAAAACGCACACGTTAACGCACCTGCTGCTTCTTGGCTAAACTAAAAATGGCCAACTGTCGAGCGCCAACCAACCGAATGAACGAACGAACGAACCAACCGTCCGAGTATGCGAGCCAACGAGTGAGCGACCGAGCGAATGAACGAAAATAATGTTTAACAATGTTGGCAATTAAAAAAGTGTGTGCAACCCCGTCGTCCAGTCACTACAAATACTGAAGCACGACTACAACGGTAACTGCGATTACGAGTGAAGAATACGATGGCGATGGCGATGGCATTGACGATGGCTATGCCAGCAGGCAGCAGCAGTGGCAGCAACAGCAGTGTGGCAGCAACTGATGAACTAAAAGCGAATCTGCAACACACAGCCAAGTCAGTCAGTGCCAGTGCCACAGACACTGTCACCTCCAGACAGTCAGACAATAGTGCACAGTACTTCGAAACAGCACAAAAATAGTAAAACAAATAAAAATAATTCTGGTTACAAAAACAAATAAAATCAAATTTATAATCGGGATTTTTGAGTTACCTTGAATTTGACAAAAAAAAATCTAGACATTTTGAAATTATTGATCTACGGATATTTTATAAAAATTCTGCCGCAAAAATTTCCAACTTTTCAGACACAAACTAAAACGGTCGCAAGAGCACCACAGGACTGGGACACACATAAGGAAGAACTCAAGCATTACAAACTAAAGATGAGAAAAGTTAAAAATAAATTCTGGATAGCTTTGTTAATGACGGTGAAAGCTTATCCGAAGTTTCAAGATTACGGAAAATTTTAGCCTCAACACCTTGTACCATTGGGTACATTAAGAAAGATCATAGTTCTGGGACTACGTCCAGTGAGTGGAATCGCTGGGACTGCTCCCGTATACACATTTCAGGGCAAATCTGAAAAGGCATTGAATTTGTCAATTGAGGATTCCTTTTGAAGTGCAGCCATCAGCGAGATTACGAATCTAGAATTCGTTGGGCTATCAAAAGTTTTAAAGCTTTTAAGTTGCCAGGACCTGAAAATGTTTCACCGGCAGTGGCTGATACAATTGATCTCTGTCTCAGAGAAATCTATATACCAACAAAATGGAGAGGAACCAAGGTTGTTTTCATCCCAAAAGCGGAAAAAATTGTCTTATATAGGAACTATGGATTTCAGGCCGATTAGTCTATTGTCATGTCTGCTTAAAAACCTGGAGAAAATAATAGATATGTAGTTACCATAGGACTAAACTTGATCACAGGCTCAGTCCAATTAGGATCCACGAATCCTATAGATCATATCTATTCCCAGGATAGGTCACAAGCCCAGGCCTTTTTGAGGTCCTACTGGTAGTGTCTTCGGCTACGAGGTATGACCAGTTCCAGTCCGGCTGTTGATGTGGTCCCTTCGGAGAGCATTGTACTGGATGTGGTTTAGACCCATCTTGCTGGCAGAGTATAATCTCGAATGTGAAGTTGCAAATAAATTGGGTGCCATGGCTTTCGATAACATAAATCCAGCCGCTATAATTACGGCTTTAGCAATCCTTAAGAACCACATTTCAGCTAGCTTAGAATAAACTGACCTAAATAGATTTGTCAGCAGGGGAATGGCCCGAGGGGTGTTCTGCCTCATCTGCTTTTGAACGCTATGGATGAGGTTATTGTCTACGCAGAGGACGTGGCAATATCTTTTAAAGGGATGGTTCCGAGTACCCTTTAGATATCCTATATCAGACGTTTCATAGGATCGCATGATGGTCTTCCGACGGAACTAGTAATTTTCAGCAGGAGATAAAAGGTCCCAACAGTTGTACCTATCTCCTTGGAAGGTATATTATTGGTATAATTACCTTCTTTAAAAGCACAAAATACTTAAAAGATTTTCTTGACAGAAAGTAAAACTTCCAACCCAACATTCTGCAAAAAAGCAAAGATTGTGGTAAAACTATATACTTGTAAAAGGCCAATAGGAAAACGATAGGGTCTGATATCGCATATAACTAATCTCTGCAGAAATCCACTTTCTCCGCGATACTAAACAACTTTCAGCAAATGACTGATATGTGTATCACGATGTGCGTTGAGAACTGCGACAACTGAGGCTCTAAATGTTACACTACATTTAATGCCGCTAGACATTATAGCAAGGAAATATGCTGCATCTACTGCTATTCAACTTAGGGAATTGTCAGTCTGCTCAGGAAATGAACCTTCCCGGCATTGTTCATCACAGTATGTCTGAACCACATTTTGACAAGAATTATCTTAATCTTATACCTGATAGATCAGAATGAAATGGTCGTAACCCAGGACACAGTAGATTCTTGAACTTCTATACCTGGCGCTCTTAAATATTTTTATCTAAGCCATATTTGTCAAACAATTTGGGTTTTAAACATTTGTTTACAATTAAATCGAACCACATCGATTCATGTTTTGATTTTATTTTTTATACCCTCCATTATAGGATGGGGATATACTGTTTGCACTACCTTGATTTACTGATCTGAGACCTTATAAAGTATATATGGGCATTTCCAAAGATATGTCAACCGCAGCCAAAAACTTGAAAGTCTATAAAAGTATGTTGTTTTACCATTTTTTATAGGGAATCTATGAAATATTCGAGCGCAATGTCGAACAATTGCCAAATTTATGTTTTAAACATTTATATTACCTGTTAAGTTTTGATTAATGACCTCTCTTTTAAATCTCGATTTATATTTATAGAATATAAAAAAAATTATTTTTGTTGTGAAAGTAAATATATTTAATATATTAAAAATTATTTATAATCAACCAATGGATGTTTAATTACATAAAGAGTAAAAATATAAACATAAAACAAGTAAGAAAGTTCAGTCGGGTAATCCGACTTATGAATACCTTGAGTCCCAAAAAAAATATTCCTAAATTTACTTATTTTTTGTTTTAATTAAAATATTATCAATTTAATTTGCATTTAATAACTTTAAAGTATGTACTGATATTAAAGTTAAAAGCTGTTTACTTTTGGTACAAAATGGTCCATTTGTGTGGAAGGTACCAAAAGGGGCGTGTCAATAACGGTCACTTTTCTCTGGACTCTAGATACTGTAAAAACATTACACCGTACAAAATTTCAAGTATTTGTATTCACTGGTACTAAAGTTAAAATCTGTTAACTTTTGGTACAAAATGGTCCATTTGTGTGGGAGATACCAAAAGGGGCGTGCCACCTGTGGACTCTAGGTGCGATAAAAGCATTATACTGTACAAAATTGCAAGTATTTATATGCACTAGTATTAAAGTAATAAGCTGTTAACTCTTGGTGTAAAATTGTCCATTTGTGTGGGAGGTACCATACGGGGCGTGCCAATAACGTCCACTTTTCTCTAGACTCTAGGCACTCTTAAAGCATTACACTCTAAAAAATGTCAAGCTTTTGTATGAACTGGTATTGAAGTTATAAGCTGGTAACTTTTGGTACAAAATTGTCCATTTGTGTGGGAGGTACCAAAAGGGGCGTGCATATAACGCCCACTTTTCCTGGACTCTATGGACTATAGAAGCATTACACTGTACAAAATTTCAAGTATTTGTATGAACTCATATTAAAGCCATAAGCAATTAACTTTTGGTGCAAAATGGTCGTGTGGGAGGTGCCAAAAAGGGAGTGGCCACTTCGGCCATTTCTCTTGACGTGTTAGCGACTAACAAACTAAAATTCAGAAGATTGAAATTTCAGAGGATTCCAGTAAGTAGTATAGAAGGTAAAGAATCAATATTTCACTAAAGGTTAAACCTTTGTGGGGGAGGTACAAGAAGGAGTGAACCAATATGGCCCATCTTCGAACTTAGCCAGAGATATAGAAAAATATTACCGACAGACAGACGGACGGACGGACGGAATAAAAATTTAGGTAAAAAACGTTTTTTGCTGGCTCAAAAAAATGCATAAAAAACCAGTAAGGAAAGACAGAAAGTCGAGCGTAGCCGGGGCCCTACACGTCCCGAACAAAGCGAAAATGTGCATTGTGAAATGATAAGAATTTGGCAGTGTTCATACATTTAATAAGAAAACTTTTTCTGTTGAATTTTGTACTGATCGGATATAAAATATGGTTTCTACAACGCTTACATGTCAATCTGAAATCTGGACGAATTTTCTCCGAATTTTGTAGTGTTCATTCACGTAATAAGAAAACGCTCTCTGCCGAATTTCGTACAGATCAGATATCTCCATTCTAAACTATGCTAGAGCAAAAAGGTAGTTTTTCAGGAAATACAATCAAAGTTGGATGAATTTTTTAAATTTGTGTTGAATTCTTTTGTAATCGAAATCGAATGACCTGTACGGTTTTGTGAATAACTTTTTTTTGGGTTGACGGCTAAACACCAAATTTCGACTGAATGTAATTTGAAATATTTAGGTTTAAAAGGCAATCTCCCTAAAAACATACAAAGTCGAATGGAGGTATCGAAATATGGGGGTTATATCTAACTCTGAAAGGATTTTCCCCGAATTTGGCAGTGTTCATACATGTAATAAGAAAACTCAATCTGTTGAACTTCGTTCTGATCGGATATAAAATATGGTTTCTACAGTACTTACATGTCAAATCAGGTAAACATATATATATATATCTAAATCTAAACTGATTTTCTCCGAATTTGGTAGTGTTCATTCAAGTAATAAGAAAACTCTCTCTGCAAAATTTCAAATCGGGGGTAACATATATATTGGGGCTATATCTAAATCTGAACCGATTTTGACCAATTTCAATAGGGATCGTGCTTGGGCCAAAAAAGAGCACTGTGCTAAATTTCATCACAATCGGACCATAAATAGAACCTGCACTTTGATCACAAGAATACATGGACAGACAGACAGACGGTCATGGCAATCGACTCAAAAAGTGATTCTATGTCGATCGATATAATAAACTATGGTTCTATTTCTTCTCTTTTTGGGCGTTACAAACAAATGCACAAAGTCATAATATCCTGTACCACAGGTTGGTGTAGGGTATAAAAACGTAAAAAATATTTTATTCCATATTTTAAATCGTGCAAAAAATTCACATTTTTATAATTTGTTAGTGACGACACAGTTTAAATCTTTTGATTAAAACCAACGGTATATTATAGTATAACTTTCGTATATTGTGTAAAAATTGCATGAAGAAATATTAATATTCGAAATTTCTATTTTTTTAATTGTTGGGAACACTTCGAAGTGAAAAACGCGACTTTTTCCAAAAAAGTCGGATAATTTTTTTGTAAAATAAAAAAAGCATTCATGAATTTGAAAATTTTCCAAGAAAATAATAACCTGCTTCTCTATCTCCAATGAAAACCTAAGCTAAGCTTCGTTCGCCTGGCCATACATATATAACGTAAGCAATTTGCAAATTGGAAAATAATATAATTGCAAGATAAACAATTTCGCAACTTCCTACCAAAAAAAGCATACAATTTTATAAATTTGAACAAAATATTTCCAACTCTGTTCAGTATGCGTAGCGATGGGCACAACCAAAACAAGAACTCACCCAAAACAAAACCGCTGCACATGCTCAACTGGTGGTCGCATTGTGCATCAGCGAGATGCAGAACTGCTGCTATGCTCGCACCAACCAGACAGACAGGCTGAATGACATTGCTAAAATGACTGCCCAAAACTGATATCCGCCAAATATTATTGGCCCGCCGTATACCCTTGTTCACAATAGTGGGGGTATAAAAGCCGGATTATGTTGAAATTCTCTTATTTTTACCAAAAGTGGTATAATCTACATTTATCTATAGATTTTCTTCAAAACGGGATTGTTTTCTTCTTTAGGATGCTAGCTTTCAAAAATTGAAACAAACAATTTATTGAGATTTTTATACCCTACACCACACTGTGGTACAGGGTATTATAAGTTTGTTTCACGGCAGATGTTTGTAACACCTGAAAATAACACAGCTAGACCCACCTTAAAGTATACCGATCGACTCAGAATCACTAGCTGAGTCGATTTAACGATGTCTGTCCGTCCGTCCGTCCGCCCGTCTGTCCATGTAAAGTTGTTCGTCGACTACAGGTCGCAATTTCATTCCGATCGTTCTGAAATTTTGCAGTTTAGAGTATTTCGCGGCTGTTAAGATATAGCTCCCATATATATCTTTCGTCCGATTTGGCCCTTTAGTCCTCTAGAAGCTGTATTTTACATCCAATCGTTTTGAAATTTAGAATGGTAGAGTTTCTTGATCCATGAACCAACATTGCCGAATTTGAAGAAAATCGGTTAAGATTTAGCTATAGCTGTTGTTTCGTCCGATTTTGCCCTTTAGTCCTATAGAAGCTGTATTTTACATCCGATCGTTTTGAAATTTAGAATGGTAGAGTTTCTTGATCCAGGAACCAACATTGCCGAATTTGAAGAAAATCGGTTAAGATTTAGCTATAGCTCCCATATATATGTTTCATCCGATTTTGCTCTTTAGTCCTGAAGAAGCTGTATTTTACATCCAATCATTTTGAAATTTAGAATGGTACAGTCTCTTGATCCATGAACCAACACTACCAAACTTGAAGAAAATCGGTTAAGATTTAGTTATAGCTCCCATATATATGTTTCGTCCGATTTGGCCCTTTAGTTCTATAGAAGCTGTATTTTACATCCAATCGTTTTGAAATTTAGAATGGTAGAGTTTATTGATCCATGAACCAACACTACCGAATTTGAAGAAAATCGGTTAAGATTTAGCTATAGCTCCCATATATATGTTTCGTCCGATTTGGCCCTTTAGTCCTATAAAAGCTGTATTTTACATCCAATCGTTTTGAAATTTAGAATGGTAGAGTTTCTTGATCCATGAACCAACACTACCGAATTTTAAGAAAACCGGTTAAGATTTAGCTATAGCTCCCATATATATGTTTCGTCCGATTTGGCCCTTTAGTTCTATAGAAGCTATATTTTACATCCAATCGTTTTGAAATTGAGAATGGTAGAGTTTCTTGATTCATGAACCAACATTGCCGAATTTGAAGAAAATCGGTAAAGATTTATCTATAGCTCCCATATATATGTTTCGTCCGATTTGGCCCTTTAGTTCTATAGAAGCTGTATTTTACATCCAATCGTTTTGAAATTTAGAATGGTAGAGTTTATTGATCCATGAACCAACATTGCCGAATTTGAAGAAAATCGGTAAAGATTTATCTATAGCTCCCATATATATGTTTCGTCCGATTTGGCCCTTTAGTCCAATAAAAGCTGTATTTTACATCCAATCGTTTTGAAATTTAGAATGGTAGAGTTTCTTGATCCACGAACCAACACTACCGAATTTTAAGAAAATCGGTTAAGATTTAGCTATAGCTCCCATATATATGTTTCGTCCGATTTGGCCCTTTAGTTCTATAGAAGCTATATTTTACATCCAATCGTTTTGAAATTGAGAATGGTAGAGTTTCTTGATTCATGAACCAACATTGCCGAATTTGAAGAAAATCGGTAAAGATTTATCTATAGCTCCCATATATATGTTTCATCCGATTTGGCCCTTTAGTTTTATAGAAGCTATATTTTACATCCAATCGTTTTGAAATTGAGAATGGTAGAGCCAACATTGCCGAATTTGAAGAAAATCGGTAAAGATTTATCTATAGCTCCCATATATATGTTTCATCCGATTTGGCTCTTTAGATCCAATCGTTTTTATAACCTACACCACACTGTGGTACAGGCTATTATTTAAGTATAAAATGTCCCAAAAGTAAGTTTATGTAAACAATTTATACATGAATTACAAAATTTATATATCAGAGTTATTCAATATTACGAGAGTGGTGTAGGGTATTATATAGTCGGCACCGCCCGACTTTAGCCTTTCCTTACTTGTTTCTATTATGATTATGATTTTTTTAGCGCCAGCGAAAAACGTTTTTTTTTTTTTGAAAAAAATCAAATTTTTTTTAATTGTATTAACGACAGTTACTAAACTTCTTTTTCCACGTGATAGCATCATAACAGCTTTCTGTAAATGGGCGCTACCTCAATCTTATCGAGCACTACGAAATATATTTTTTTCTACGAATTTGGATAGCCGCTCTATTGCCATTTGGCCACAGTGAGAGCAATTACCCCTTGGTGTACTTATTCAAACTGTGTGACAATATTTTATTACGATTGAAATGGTTACATCTTAGTGACTTTTACAACTATCCTAAAATTTGTTAGTCCTGAATCAAAGGAGGCAATTTTTACCAAACAACTGTCACAGTTTGTAGGGGAGAGAGACAGGCGGAAAGAGCTCTCTGCCTCTCTTTCCTACAAACTGTGACACTTGCTTGGAAAAAAATTGCCTCGTGATTCAGGACTTATTGGATCGAAATTGGCTTTGATATCAGAGCTTTTTTTACAAAATACGACATAAAGGTGGCGCCAGTTATCACATGTAGCTTGTGTCTCTACTAGTCTAATTATAATTCATCCTCAGACACATATTACGCGAATGAATACTTTGCTTGGGCCACATTCATAAAGATATTGAATGTTTATAGTTATTATTAGCATTGAAAATGAGTTCAACAAACGTTCGACATTTTATGAACATGACCTTAATAATTTATTTTATTTTTTTTTTTTTTTCAATTCAAATATTATAAATACAATATCTACTAAATTGATTTACTTTTAGTCTCAATTATAGACCCAATATAACTGTGCGAATATATATTTCCCTTACGAGTAAATGTTATCATTTCTATTCACTGTGCCTCCGAGTAAGTGCTGGTAGAGCTGATGATGATAGTTGTAGTTCTTGCACTCAGTGGCAATGATGATGGCACGAATGGAAATGGCAGCCAGTCATTGTTGTTGCAATGGTTGGCTGTTGTTGCTTCTACTATTGCTGCTACTGCTGCTGGTGCTGCCACTGTTATTTTGCTTTCCTTTCCCTCTTGTTATTATTCAATTTTCCGTGTTAACCACCAGCACCAACAACAGAAGAAGCCACCCTCACACACAGTTAGCTCTACCTCCTACACCTACACCTTCACCATAACCCCTATTAGCAGCAGTAGAGGCTTCAGTTTCATGTGTCTGCTACGAGTAAAAGTGCATCAAATGTAAAATGTAAACATGAAACGACGCTACAATGTGAATTGAAACTTGCAGCTTCAGTTGAGAATGCTATGGAATTGAAATGGGCACGACTGTTAATTCATTGTTGGCATTTAAATCGTGTCCGATGCAATCGGGCCCCCGCCTAACAGTTATGCTTTGCTTTGTTATCACTACCCATAGAACACCTCCTGAAAGTTATGCTTTGCTTTCTGCTGTTCTTTTTGTTGTTTGCTGTTGGTTGGTGGGGCAGGGGGGTGTGAAGCGTGTTTGTTGTAGTTAAATGTTAACATATGTTCCTATTGCCTATTTTTAGGCTGTGCGGAACAATTGTTCCTTTAGCATGTAAGCTACATACACATAGCTGCTGTGTGCTTCTGCAACTGCTGGTGCTGCTGCATTATTGTTGTTGATGAAAATGAGCATGAATCAACTTTAGTTTAGTGTGCATTTATTCTTTTACTGTTCATACTGTTTTTTTGTAATGGAATAATTCTACTGTTAAGCATTAATGGTCTCATTCATGGATTTTCCACTACATGAAATAACAAATTGGGAACATTTGGAACGAGGTTTGTGTTGGATTCTTGAGATTAGATTTAATTTAGAAGACGAAGAAATGACTATAAGCAAATTTCGTCAACATTTAATTTTTCAAGAAAAAGTTGTCGAAAATGCTTTTTTTTGAAAATTTCATCATCGTCTCATTCAAGAAAATATCGTCGAAAATTTTTTTCATGCTAATTTCGTCGTCGAATTTTCAGAAAATTCGTCGAAAATACATTATTCCAAAAAGTTGAATATTATTTACTAAGTTTTGTCGAAATTACAATTTCTAAAAAATTCCTTCGCAGTTGTAATTTTCTGGAAAAAACATGCCCAATTGTAAAAATTATAAATTTGTTGAAGTTTGGAAGGTCAGTTTTACCAATATTTTCTAGAAATCCAATTTTCATGGAATATTTAAAAAATTTAATATCGACGGAATTTTGTAGAATAATTTTATATCCCAGAAATATTGTAGAAATATGTAATTTTTTACTATATTTTTTTTTAAATTCCACTTTCTACGAAAATAAAATTTTATAGAAAAATTAAATTGTGAAGAAATTTTCTAGAAAATTTTTTTTAACAATATTAACGAAAATTGGATATTTTCTAGAAATCCAACTTTCATGAAATATTTAAAAAATGCAATATGGACCGATGGCCCATTGTTTTATAAAAAATCTCGTTTTAAGCAAAATTTATATGGAAATGACAATAAAATAAAATTTTCTGAAAAATTACAGTTTTGGAAAAATTTTCTGAAAATTTAATTTTCATGAAATTTGTAGGAAAACTATGTCGGATGTTTCTAGAAAAATTATATTTCCAAGAAATATTGTAGAAATATTCAATTTAGATTATTTTTTTTTATAAAAATTCAATTTTAAATATACTTTCTATAAAATTACAATTTCTAAGAAAAAAATTTATTCTATGAACATTTTATTAGAAAAATCGATTTCTTTATCGAAACATACAATTTCTATAAAATTTTATAGAAGGATTTTTCAAGAACATTTCGTTTGTCGCTGAATTTTTCTAGAAATTATATTTTTATAGAAAGATTCGTACAATTTATTTGTATAAAATGTGTTTGTCAAAATTGCAAAAGATTTCTTCGAAATGGAACTTTTCTGTAAAATTCCGTCCATATTGCATTTTTCTTAAAAATTTCATAGAAATGAAAATTTAACAAAAAATCTAGAAAATAAAAAATTTCAAAATTTTCTATAAGACAATTTTCACGAAATTGCATACAAAATAAATTACAACGTTATTTTCTATAATACAAACGAAGTGTTATGAAAAATTCAAGTTTGACAAGATTTTATAGAAAAATTTAATTTTCATGAAATTTGTAAAAAAAAACAGCAATATCGAAAAAATACAAAATTCTAAAATTTTTTTTATAAGAATTTAATTTTGACCAAACTTTTTTCAAAAAAGCAACTGCGATCTAGAAATAATACATTTTGAAGTAATTTTCCAGAAAAAATAAAATTTTATCAACATTGATTTATAAAAATCCAATTTCATCGAAGATTTATATAAAAATGCCAATTTGATGAAATTTTGTGGAAAATGCATTTTCATTTTTAAGAAAACTTCAATATCGACGGAATTTTGTAGAAAATTTCTATTTCGAAGAAAATTGAAAAATATGCAGTTTTGACAGTATCTTTTTTAAAAAATCCAATTTTAATGAAATTTCTATAAAAATTCAATTTCAATAAAATCAATGTTTCATAAAAATCAAATTTAAAAAAAAAATTATATTAAAATTCAATTTTTATGTAATTTTCTGCAAAAATCAGTTTTGGCAAAATTTTGTGGAAAATACAATTTTCATGAAATTTTTAAGAAAAATGCAATTCGTCTGATTTTTTTAGAAAAATTCTATTTCGAAGAAGAACATGGAATTTTGACAACATTTTTTTTTATAAAAATACAATGTTGATGAAACTTTCCACGAAAATGCAATTTTGACAAATTTCTTAGAAAAATTAAATTTTGAAGAAATTTTCTAGAAAAATACGGTTTTTTAATTTTATAAAAATCCATCTTTAAATAGTCTTTATATAAATATTAAAATTTTGAGGAAATTTGGAAGAGGCATTTTTGACAATATTTTCTGGAAATCCAATTTTCTTGAAATTTTTAAAAAATGCTATATTAACTAAATTTTGTAGAAACACTGTATATCTAAGAAATATTTTAGAAATGCATATGTAATATTTGAAAAAAACGTTTCAAATATCCACTATCTATCAAAATGAAATTTCTATTAAAATTTTAGACAAAATAAATTTAAATTAAAACAATTTCTAGAAAAATTATTTAAAAATCACAAATTTTAACAAAACCTTATATAAAAATGCAATTTTTCACATTTTCTGGAAAAGCACTTATGCCAAATTTTCTAAAATTTTTAATTATCTGAAATTTTTTCTGAAAAAAATTTAATATCGTTAAATTCCAACACATATGCAATTTTGATAACTTTTTTATAAAATCCAACTTACAAATTGCAATTTCGACAAAAAAAAATTAGAAAAATTTAATTTAATTAATTAATAATATTAATTAAACAAAAAGTTATATTTATGTCGCAACATTTTTATAAAGTTTTGTAGAAAAAGCATTTTTGGAAAACTTTTCTGAAAATAAAATTTTCATGAAATTTTTAAGAAAACGGCATCGGAATTTTCTAGAAAAATTCTATTTCCAAAAAATATTGCAGAAATGTGCAATTTTTGACCAAATATGCATTTTATTAAAAATTTTGTGGAAATTACATACAGAAAATTTCGTCAAAACGAAATTTCATATGAATTTTTCTATAAAAATTCTATTTTGTATGAACATTTCTATAAAAAAAAACAATTTCTATGAAATTTTCAATAAAAAATCAATTTCTACAAAATGTTCTATGAATGTTTCAATAAAAAATCAATTTCCTTTAAAAACTTAATTTCTATGAAATTTTGGGGAAAATTCTATTTCAAAGAAGTTTTTTAGAAAAAGCAAATTCGATAACACTTTTTTGGGAACATACAATTTCTATCAAATTTTGTATAAGAATTTTTCGAGAACATTTCGTTTGTAGCTGAATTTTTCTAAAATTATATTTTTATTGAAAGATTCGCAAAATTGTATTTTTATAAAATGTGTTTGCCAAAATTGCAAAAGATCTCTTCGATATAGAACTTTTCGGTATAATTCCGTCGATATTGCATTTTTCTTAAAAATTCCATGAAAATTAAATTTTCTAGAAAATTTTGCCAAAACTGAACTGTTCAAGAAAATTTCATCAGAATTGCATTTTTATATAAAGTTTTTATAGAATTTTTCTAGAAAATTGTTTAAAAAAAGACAAATTTTAACGAAACTTTATGAGAATGCCATTTTGATAAAATTTTCTAGAAAATGCAGTTTTGCCAAAATTTTCTATAATACGTAATTTTCTAAAATGCAATTCCCACGTAATTACCAAGACGTGAAATTTTGATAACATTTTTTTATAAAATCCAATCAATAAAATATAATTTCAACAAACAATTTTAGAAAAAGTTAATTTTGAAGAAATTTTCTAGAAAAATGCGATTTTGATATCATTATTTAAAAAAAATCCATTTTAAAGGAATTAAAAACAAAATTTGAAAAACCAAATTGATAAAACTTTCGATAAAATTTTTTAGAAAAACTAAATTTCGAAAAATTAAATGTCCAGAAAAATATGAGTTTTATAAAAAAATACAATTTTAATGTATATTTATATAGAAATGACAATTTTGATAACATTTTCTAGATAAACACAATTTTTGGAAAAATTTTCTGAAATTCCAATTTCATTAAATTTGTAAGAAAGCGACATCAGAATTTTCTAGAAAAATTCTATTTCCAAGAAATATTATAGAAATATCCAATTTTGACTATTTTTTCATAATAATCCAATTTTCTCTATACTTTCTATAAAAATGCAATTTCTATGATATTTTCTACATAAAATAAATTTCGAAGAAATTGTTTGAAAAAATAAACAATCTTAACGAAACTTTGTATAAAAATGCTATCCTACGAAATTTTCTGGAATACATCAGTTTTGGCATAATTTTCTAGAACATTTAATTATCATGATTTTTTTTTAAAAAAATGTAATAACGACGGAATTTTTTATAAAAGTTCTATTTCGAAGAAATCTTTTGTAATTTTGACAAATACCTTTTATAAAATTACAATTTTACAAATATTTCTATAGAAATATAATTTCTTGAAAAAATCAGCTGTAAACGAAATGTTCTTGAAAAATGCTTTTACAAAATTTGATAGAAATTGTATGAACATTTTGTTGAAACAGTTTTTTATTGAAAATTTCATAGAAATAGATTTTTTATAAAAAAAAACTACAATGTGTAGTTTCGACAAGATTTTAAATAAATTTTTATTTTAATTTTTAATATAGTGCAATCAATACACATTTTCCAGACAAATTCAATTAGACAAAATTTTAATTTCTATTAAATTTTCTATAAAATAAAATTTGGGAGAAATTTTTCTAGAAAAAAGAATTTCGTCAAAATGAAATTTCATATGAATTTTTCTATAAAAAATAAATGTCTATGAACATCTCCAACAAAAAAATCAATTTGTATGAAATTTTCCATAAAAAATTATTTTCAACAAAATGTTCTACGAAATTTTCTATAAAAAATCAATTTCCATTAAAAATTTTGTTTTTTTAAGAGAAGCTTAACAAAAACAAACTCGTTTTCTTACAAATTTCATGAAAATTGGATTTTCATAAATTTTTTACAAAGCTGCCTTTTTCTAGAAAAGTTTAGGGGTAATTAAAGGGGTATTTTTTATTTCACAATGTGTAAAAATCATATTTTTCTAGAAATTTATTTCTTCGAAATTTAATTTTTCTTAAAAATTTGTTAGAAATTGTATTTTTGTGTAAACTTTTATCAATTTGGATTTTCATAACAATTTTTTTTTACGAAATTTCGTCTAATTGGATTTTTTTATGAAATAATGATATAAAAATCGATTTCTTCTAGAAAATTTCTTCAAAATTAACTTCTTCTAAAATTTTTGTCGAAATTGTATTTTGTGGATTGGATTATATAAAAAAAAAGTTATAAAAATATCAAATGTCTTGGAAATTCCATCGATATTGCGTTTTTCTTAAAAATTTCAGAAGTTTATATTTTCTAGAAAATTTTTGCATAACTGTTTTTTTTTTTGTGCAAAACATGCCATCAAAATTGGATTTTTACATACAATTTTGTTAAAATTTTTCTTTTTTAAACAATTTTTCTAGAAAATGTCTCAGAAATTTAATTTGTCTAGACAATTTCATAGAAATTTCATTTAGATAGAAAGCGGATATTTAAAAAAAAAATTGTCAAAACTGGCGAATTTCTCCAATATTTTTTGGACTTAAAATTTTTCTGCAAAATTCCGTCAATATAGAATTTTTTAAAAATTTCTTTAAATTGGACTTCCCGAAAATATTGTCAAAACTGCCTCTTCTAAACTTCGTCAAATTTGTATTTTTTATATAAAGATTCGTTAAAATAGGATTTTTCTAAAAGCGTATGTTTCTCGAAAATTTCTTCGAATTTTAAATTGCATTTTTGTGGAAAGTTTTATCAAAATTGTAATTTTATACAAAAAATGTATTCAAAATTTCATGATTTTAAAATATTTCTTCAAAATAGAATTTTTCTAAAAAAAATCTTTCGAATTACATTGTTTTTAAAAAAATTAATGAAAATGACATTTAATAAAAAAAAATTGCCAAAACTGATATTTCCAGTTTTGAAATTTCGTCTAAATTGGATTATTATAAAATAATGACATCAAAATCGAATTCTTCTAGAAAATTTCTTCAAAATTAACTTTTTTGTCGAAATTGTATTTTGTGGATTGGATTTTATAAAATGTTATAAAAATATCAAATGTCTTGGCAATACCATCGATATTGCGTTTTCTTAAAAAATTCAGAAATTTATGTATTCTAGAAAATTTTTGAAAAACTGATTTTTTTTGCAGAAAATGCCATCAAAATTGGATTTTTATATAAATTTGTTTTAAAATTTGTCTTTTTTAAACAATTCTTCTAGAAAATTTCTCCGATATTTAATTTGAATAGAAAATTGTATAGAAATTTCATTTTGATAGAAAGTGGATATTTTAAAAAAAATTTCAAAAATAGCGAATTTCTCCAATATTTTTTGGACTTAACATTTTTCTGAAAAATTCCGTCAATATAACATTTTTTAAAATTTTTTTTAAATTGGACTTCCCAAAAAAAAAAAATTTTAAATTTTAAATTTTATATAAAGATTCGTTAAAATTGGATTTTTATAAAATCGTATGTTTCTCGAAAATTTCCTCGAATTTTAAATTGCATTTTTGTGGAAAGTTTTATAAAAATTTTATTTTTATACAAAAAATGTGCTCAAAATTTCATGGTTTTAAAATATTTCTTCAAAATAGAATTTTTCAAAAAAAATCGTTCGAATTGCATTGTTTAAAAAAAATAATGAAAATTGCATATTATAAAAAAATTTCCAAAACTGATATTTCCAGTTTTGAAATTTCGTCTAAATTGGATTTTTATAAAATAATAATATAAAAATCGAATTTTTCTAGAAAATTTCTTCAAAATTATCTTTTTTGTCGAAATTGTATTTTGTGGATTGGATTTTATAAAATGTTATAAAAATATCAAATGTCTTGGCAATACCATCTATATTGCGTTTTCTTAAAAATTTCAGAAATTTACATATTCTAGAAAATTTTTGCAAAAATTTTTTTTTCAGAAAATGCCACAAAAATCATATTTTTATATATAATTTTGTTAATTGGTATTTTTTAAAGAATTTTTCTGAAAATGTCTCTGAAATTTAATTTGACTAGAAAATTTCATAGAAATTTCATTTTGATTAAAAGGGGATATTTAAAAAAAATGTCAAAAATAACACATTTCTCCAATATTTTTTGGACTTACAACTTTCCTACAAAATTCCGCCAATATAGCATTTTTTAAAAATGCCATTAAATTGGATTTCCCGAAAATATTGTCAAAACTGCCTCTTCTAAACAAAATTTTAAATTTTATATAAAGATTTGTTAAAATTGGATTTTAAATTGCATTTTTGTGGAAAGCTTTATCAAAATTGAATTTTTACACAAAAAATTTGTTCAAATAGTTCTTCAAAATAAAATTTTTCTAAAAAAATCTTTCAAATTGCATTTTTTTTAATTCATGAAAATTGCATTTTATAAAAAAATGCGCCAAAACTGATATTTCCAGACAATTACATCAAAATTGCATTTTCATATAAAGTTTCGTAAAAATTGGATTTTTATAAAACATTGATTTTTTTAATTTAAATTTTTATAGAAATTACATTAAAATTGACTTCAAAATAGAATTTTTCCTTAAATCCCTTCGATATGAATTTTTCTTAAAAATGAAAATACATTTTCCACAAAATTACATTTTTATATAAAACTTCGTAAAAATTGCATTTATAAAAATCAATGTTGTCAATATTTTATTTTTCTGGAAAATTACCTCGAAGAAGAAATTTTCTATAAAATCCCGTCGATATTGAATTTTTTTTTAAAAAAATGAAAATTTATATTCCACAAAATTGCATTTTTTAAAATGCTCCGTTAAAACTGGATTTTCATAAATCAATTTTGTCAACTTTTTTTTTGTAAATTACTTCGAAATTTATTTTTTCGAAAGTTTGGTCCAAATTTGATTTTTATAAAAAAAATTTTCAGAATTGTATATTTTTTCGATTTTGTTTTTTCTTAAAAATTTCATTAAAATTAAATTTTTCTATAAAATGTTGTCACAATTGAATTTTTCTATAACACTTCGTTTGTATTATAGAAAATATCGTAGTAATTAATTTTGTATGCAATTTAGTGGAAATTGCCTTATCGAAAATTCTGCAATATTTAATTTTCTATAAATTTTTGAAGAAACTGAATTTTGTTATAAAATTTATAAAAATTGAATTTTTATAACAAGTTTTGGCAAAATTGGATTTTATAAAAATGAAATTTATCAAAATTTAATATTTAAAAAATTTAAAATTTGCGAAATAGTGTTTATTACAGAAAACCGATATAATATTTTTCTTACAAATTTCATTAATATCACATTTTTAATAAAAGTTTCGTTAAAATTATTCAGTCAGAATTTATTCGGTTTAAGACCATATGCTTCAGTTACTTTCTGTCGATTGCAAAAATGTAATAGAAACAAATACAAAAATTGGTAGAGTTTTAATTGCTTGGTATAATTGACTGCAGTTTCGATAGACACCACTCTATCATCTTCAGAATTCAGTAGCAATAGTGTATGTCTTTAACTTAAATCAGCTGAAATACTTGTGGAAGCAGTAAATTGCATTTAACAAGAACTGCTAACCAAACCCGTATTTTGCCGAACTAAGTCAACATACTAAAACTCTCATACCAATACATTTTTGTTTTTTTGCTTGGGTTAGCTTTGCGAGCCACGAAAACAAATGTAGTTTTGTCAACGGATAATGGCGACATCATCGTTTCGTAATAATTTAATGCTTATAAAAAAAAATTTTCAAAAAAGTATATTATTTTTGATGAATAATTCTAGATAAATTAAGTTCCGAAGAAATTTTCAAGAATTAACTTTTTTAATTTTTTTAAATTAAATTTTAACGAAATTGCATTCAAAATTTTTTCAGAAATATGCAATTTCGTAAAATTTTATTTTCATAAAATCCAATTTTGCCAAAACCATCTATAAAAATGACATTTCTATAAATTATATAGAAAAATTCAGTTTCTTCAAAAATTTCTAGAAATTAAATATTGCAGATTTTCGATAAAATAATTTCCACGGAATTGCCTACAAAATTGATTACGACAGCATTTTCTTTAACACAAACGAAATGTTTTTGAAAAATTCAACTTAGAAAATATTTTATAGAAAAATTGAATTTTCACGAAATTTTTAAGAAAAATACAATATCAAAAAATATACCATTCTGACATTTTTTTTTATAAAAATCTGATTTTGACAAAACTTTCTATAAAAATGCAATTTCGATCTAGAAAAATTAAATTTTGAAGTAATTTTCTAGAAAAATAAAAATCCGATTTTAACGAAACTTATTATATAAAAAATGTTAACGAAATTTTATATCTGGCTGAATGATGTCAGATATAAAATGCAATATCGACGTAATTTTGTAGAAAAATTCTATTTCAAAAAAAAATTAAAAATAATAAATTTTGTAGAGAAATAAATTTCATCAAATTTTCTAGCAAATGCAATTTTAAGGCAATTTTGAAAAATTAAATTTTGACGAAATTCTTTATAGAAATCCAATATTGACAACATCAAATCGAATTTCGATTTAACTTTCTACATATATGCAATTTCTACGAATTTTTTTAGAAAAATTTTATTATGAAGGCATTTATAGAAATTTACGAATCTTTATATAAATATTGGGTATCTGCAATAAAAACGTATTTCAAGGCATTTTGTAGAAATATGCAATTTTGACAAATTTTATTTTTTTTAAAAATTCCAAGTTTGCCAAAATAAAAATGCAAGTTTCTAGACATTTAAATATTGAAGAAATACATTTAAATGGCAATATCTACGAAATTGCTTACAAAATGAATTACGACAGTATTTTCTATAAAACAATTTTCACAAATTTTGTAAGAATAATACATTATTGACAAAAAATGTTAACCAAATTTTTAGAAACATTAAATTTCAAAAAAATTTCCAGAAAAACATTTTTTTAAAAAAATCCAATTTTAATCAAACTTTTTATAGAAATGCAATTTTTAGGAAATTTTCTGGAAAAGACAGTTTTTGCAATTTTTTTTCTAAAGAAATACATTTAAATGGCAATTTCTACGAAATTGCTTACAAAATGAATTACGACAGTATTTTCTATAAAACAATTTTCACAAATTTTGTAAGAATAATACATTATTGACAAAAAATGTTAACCAAAATTTTTAGAAACATTAAATTTCAAAAAAATTTCCAGTAAAACATTTTTTTAAAAAAATTCAATTTTAATCAAACTTTTTATAGAAATGCAATTTTTAAGAAATTTTCTGGAAAAGACAGTTTTTGCAATTTTTTTTCTAATTTTATGAAATTTTTAAGAAAAATGCAATTCGATGGAATTTTCTAGAAAATTATATTTGGAAAAAATTTTTAGAAGCATGAAATTTTGACAATATTTTTTTTTTTACAAAAATATAATTTTGATAAAACTTTCCAAAAAATGCAATTTTGGGGAAATTTTTTAGAAAAAAATTTAATAGCAGCGAAATTTTCTTGCAATATAAAATTTTTATAATTTTTTTTTTATAAAAATCCACTTTAGAAAAATTCAATTTCGTTAAAACTTTCTACTTTCGATTTTTCTTATAAAAATACAATTTTAAACAATTGCTTACAAAATGAATTACGACAGTATTTTCTATAATACAACTTTCACAAATTTTGTAAGAAAAATACATTATTGACAAAAAATGTTAAACAAATTTTTCGAAAAATTAAATTTCAAAAAAATTTTCCAGAAAAACATTTTTTTTTTTTTAAATCCAATTTTATCAAACTTTTTATAAAAATGCAATTTTTAGGAAATTTTCTGGAAAAGACAGTTTTTGCAGTTTTTTTCTAATTTTATGAAATTTTTAAGAAAAATGCAATTCGACGGAATTTTCTAGCAAATTATATTTGGAAACAATTTTTTAGAGGCATGAAATTTTGACAATATTTTTTTTTTACAAAAATATAATTTTGATAAAACTTTCCAAAAATGCAATTTTGGCGAAATTTTTTAGAAAAAAATTTAATAGCAGCGAAATTTTCTTGCAATATAAAATTTTTATAATTTTTTTTTATAAAAATCCACTTTAGAAAAATTCAATTTCGTTAAAACTTTCTACTTTCGATTTTTCTTATAAAAATACAATTTTAAACAATTGCTTACAAAATGAATTACGACAGTATTTTCTATAATACAACTTTCACAAATTTTGTAAGAAAAATACATTACTGACAAAAAATGTTAAACAAATTTTTCGAAAAATTAAATTTCAAAAAAATTTTCCAGAAAAACATTTTTTTTTAAAAAAATCCAATTTTATCAAACTTTTTATAAAAATGCAATTTTTAGGAAATTTTCTGGAAAAGACAGTTTTTGCAATTTTTTTTCTAATTTTATGAAATTTTTAAGAAAAATGCAATTCGATGGAATCTTCTAGAAAATTATATTTCGAAAAAATTTTTTAGAGGCATGAAATTTTGACAATATTTTTTTGTACAAAAATATAATTTTGATAAACCTTTCCAAAAAATGCAATTTCGGCGAAATTTTTTAGAAAAATTTAATAGCAGCGAAATTTTCTTGCAATATACAATTTTTATAATTTTTTTTATAAAAATCCACTTTAGAATTTTTACAAAATTCTCTAGTTTAGTTTTCTCGAAATTTATAACAAAATAACAATATCGAAGGAATTTTAAAGAAAAAAATCTCTACCTACGAAATTTGTTGGAAATATGTAATTTGGACAATTTTTCTATAGAAATTCAAGTTTGACATTTTTTTTTAAAAAAAAAATTCAATTTTTACGAAATATTTTGGAATAATAACATGTTAATAACTTTGTTTTATAAATGTCTTCTTATTTTTTATTATAAAAATCCAATTTTGATGAATCTTTCTAAAAAAATAGTAATTGGACAAAACTATATAGAAAAATTATTTATTTTTTTTTTAACATAATTCCAATTTTAATGAAATTATTTTTCTATGAGAAAATTTCTTTAAAAATTTCAATTTCTAAGAAATTTTCTAGCAAAAATACAATTTCGGCAAAAAATTTTCTAGACAAATTTAATTTCGACGAAATTTTCTAGAAAAATTCAATTTTGTTGCATTTTCAAAAATGTAATTCTGACGAATGTTTTAGAAAGTTTTCAATTTTGAGGAAATTTTCTATACACGCAATATAAACTAAATTTAATAAAAATTGCATTGTATGAAAATTACGAAATTTCTAGAAAAATAGTATTTTGAAGAAATTTTCTAGCAGTATTCCTTTTTAGGAATTTTTGTTAAAAAGGTGAAATTTCTATGAAATTTTGTAGAAAATATATAATACAAATGCAATTTCGATGAAATTAGTTAGACAAATTTAATTTCGACAACATTTTGTAGAAAAATCCAATTTTGGCGAATTTTCAATAATGTGATTTTGACGAATGTTTTAAATAAATCTAATTATGTGGAAATTTTCTATAAATATACAATTTTGACAAAATTTTTTTTTTTATAAAAACACAATTTTGATAAATCTTTCTATAGAAATGCAATTTTGACGAAAATCTCTAAACAATTTAAATTCTGAAGAAACTTTCTAGAAATTTAGATTTTTGACAAAGTTTTATATATGCAATATTATATGTACTTATATTATAAAAATCAAATATTAACAAAACTTTATATAAAATCAAATTTTGAGGAAATTTTCTAGAAGAAATTAGTTTCTGCTAAATTATTTAGAAAAATGCATTATCGATGGACATTTCTGAAGAAATCTACTTCGAAAAATTTTCTAGAAATATGAATTTTGTTAGTCCAATTTTGACTTTATAAAATAGCAATTTCTATGAAATGTTTCAGAAAGATTTAGTTTCGGCAACATTTTCTAGAAGATGCAATATTGAAGAATTGTCTAAAAAATCAAATACGACAATATTTTCTTTAAATACGCAATGCAAACTAAATTAAATAAAAAATTAAATTTTCACGAAAATTGTGTGAAAAATTACAGAATTTTCTAGAAATTCTCTAGTTCTGTTTACTCGAAATTTATAAGAATTTTAAAGAAACAGACTATATCTGCGAAATTTTGTAGAAATATGCAATATTGACAGTTTTTTTTTATAAAAATCCAAGTTAGACTATTTTTTTAAATGCTATTTCTACGAAATTTACTAGAATAATACAATGCTAACAACTTTGTTTTATAAATATCTAATTTTATTGAAACGTTATATAAAAATTCAATTTCGGCGAACTTTTCTGGAAAAATAAAATGTTGAAAACTTTTCTTTTAATAAAAATCTAATTTTGATGAAACATTCTTTCTATAACAAAATTTCCACCAAAAATATAATTTCTAAGAAATTTTCTAGAAAATATACAGTTTCGGCAAGACAAATTTAATTTCGACGAAATTTTCTAGAAATGTGCAATTTTGGTGCATTTTCAATAATGTAATTTTTGATAAATGTTTTAGAAAAATTAAATTTTGAGGAAATTTTCTATAAACGCAATGCAAACTAAATTATAAAAATGCAATTGTATGAAAAATTAAGTAATTTTCTAGAAAAATAGTATTTCGAAGAAATTTTCCAGCAAAATGCAATTTTACGTTAAATTATTGTTGAAAAAGGTAAAATTTTGTAGAAATACAATACAAATGCAATTTAGGGAAAAATTTCTAGACAAATTTAATTTTGACGAAATTTTCTAGAACAATGCAATTTTGGCGAATTTTCAATAATGTAATTTTGATGAATGTTTTCGAAAAATCCACTTTTGAGGAAATTTTGTATAAAAATACAATTTTGACAAAAAAATTGTTGTAAACAAATACCATATTGATGAATGTTTCTATAAAATGCAATTTTGACGAAAATATAAAATTTTGACAAAGTTTTATATATAAAATATTATATTATAAAAATCAAATTTTAACAAAACTTTATATGAAATTAAATTTTGATCAAATTTTCTAGAAGAAATTAGTTTCTGCGAGATTATCTAGTATTTTGGCTTTCCTGAATAATGTGTAATTTTGAGATAGGCTAGGAAATTACTGGTATCACGTGTCTATAATTTTTATGAACTTAGTTTTTAGGATACGCCACATAGCACTTATTTTAATATTAATTATACGGTAGTGTTCAATGCTGTTTCTACTGTAAATCTATTGTAGGCTAACATATTTTTAGGATGGCATAGTTATATACCATGATCTAGTCCTGGGTCTGTTTAAACTATTTTCAATTTTTTCTCAGATTTATCAAACCCACTTCCTTTTTACCCCTTTGCTACAACAGTCCATAAAATGTAATGAAAATTTGCTCGGTTTTGTTCTTGTACTTATGGGCGTTTTTTCTCTACTAGTAACTGTTCATTTCTTTCGTTTGCTGATGCTGAGTCTCCTCTTGTTGTTGCAAGGATATGTCGCGTTATTGTAGTTGTTTTTATTATTGTACACAATTTATTATCCTTTACTCTCACCCCAAAGTAAGAGACTGTGTTGTTCGGGCAACACCTAAATGTTTGTATGTACGGACAAACAAAAAGACGGACAGACGGACGGACGGACAAACGCATCTAGATGAATGTCTGAATAGAGTGTAAGTGTAGCCTTTGTGTCTTTCCTTCGGAGTCTGTTGTCTGTTGACTGAGTCTGTTGAATGTTTGTTTTGTACTTCTCCAGTGGACGAGGTGAGGTCCGTTGTCGAGCATGCCTATCACGGCGATGAAGATATTAAGGATGATGACTCTCATGATAATGATGATATTGCTGCTGCTGCTTTTACTCAGAATGGTGTTGTTGATGGTAAATTCTTTGTTTTATTGTCTCGCACGGCTTAAATTCCCATTTTTCTTTCCTCTTTTGTGGCACAATTCGCGTTGTTTTATCGGTTGCTGGTTTTTTTTTCACTCCCAGTGAAAGGCTTTCTAGAAGCGTTGAAACGGCAGTTAATGTGTTAAAGGTTAAAGTGTTACTCATGTGTCGCTTTGAGCTATGGATTAAAGGACCCATTTTCATGCGTTTTTCTCTTCTGCAACTGTTGTGATTGAAGTATGGCGAATCCTCATTTAATATGATACTCTATTTGGATGAAGTTTGTGGTGAAGGCGGATTTACGATGGTCTTTGTAAAATGTAAATGTTGATATATTGTAAACGATATAGTTGAGGCGGAAAAATTTGGCTGATAAAATTAAAAAAATATATAAAAAAAGGATGTATAATTTAAATATTTAAAATGTTTATTGTGTATTGTTCAAGAAGAACATGCTAAAACATCGGATTGAATGGTTTAATTGCTATGTTTCGTTTTTCTGATCATCTTTGCATTGTCGAGTAACCTATGTTTCGTATAATCAATATTAATAGATGTACTTTGTTGCGCATGACATATTACAATTAGCATATCCATCATACTTCATCATACAAACTCATCATCCTATTCTTTTTAAGCATAATGTTCGAAATAATATAGTATATTTGATATAGAGAGCTAGAAAACTGAAAATGTTAGCTGTGTATATACAAAGGGTGTCAACTCTATTTTCAAATGTATTATTTTTATTTGAACAACAAGAACATTAATGAAATGATATCGGGGAAATTACCTTCACGGCTTTGCCGAAACATAAGAATCGGTTGTTTTATTTATAAGTCACATTTTCGGTAATGATTAGACGGTTACAAATTGGTCATATCCGACAACAATACTATAAATTCACCTTACTTTGGTTTGCCTTTTCATCTAAAGAGACTAACGCCAGAACAACGCTTGTAAAGTGTGTAAGGTCATTATTTTATTTCAATCAAAAGTTTCGTTACATCTAAAAACGTCCTATACTGCTTTATATTCCTTATATATTATGTATTTTTTTCATGAACATTACTACACCTTCATTTGTACTCTGATGCGTATAATCACTAATAATAGATGTACATTGTGGCGTATATCACATTATTATTATCATATTCATTATACGCAGAAAAAGGAGCAGGCAAATATGGGTCTGTGCAGCTTTAACTATAACCATTTCAATATCTCATGAATTTCCTTTAGATATGACATGCTTTCAAAAAGTATTTGAAAGTTATATTCCACTGTGCCACTATATTTAGATCTTCTTTAGACTAGGTCATACTGGAATGTTAGTACTATCGCAGCATAGGTAAATTCGAGCTTCATTGTCCAAAGTTAATGGACTTTCAATTAAAACAAGCATGAATTTAGAGTCGAAATATATATTTTAGGTCCGAGAAGAAAATAAGAAAGACATACATACTTGCCAGTGAAATCGATCCGTTTATTCCCCACATTTTCCCTTAAACGTAAAAAAAATATCTTAAATTCCAAAAACATCTAAACTATGAAGTCAAATGTCCCTACCAGAAATGAAGTGCCAGTTTAACTGAGTCTACTAATAGGTACCTATCACTGATCTGATGACATAGGGAATGCTATAAATCAAATTATTAAGGTAACATGCACCAAACAGTATTGCTGGATATTGTATGTTATCATACTACTACAGCAGGGAAATCTATTACATACTCCCTAGTAGAGCATCTTTTCCTTAGTAGACGAACAGTTGAGTTATTTACTTCTTAGTAGGCGGCTACTTGGGTTATCTACTCCTAAGTAGACGACCAGTTGGGTTATCAATTCCAATTTCGTAGTAGACGAACAGTTTAGTTATTTACTTCTTAGTAGGCGGCTACTTGGGTTATTTACTCCTACGTAGACGTAGTATCTACTCCTTTGTAGGCGATCAGTTGGTTATCTATAGATTACAAGCTAGGTTATATATTTCTTCTTATGCTGCCAGTTTGGTTATCTACTCGTTAGTAGACGACTATTTAGGTAATTTATACCTTTGTAAGGTGTCAGTTGAGTTATTCACTCCTTAGTAGACTTCCATGTTGGTTTGGCTATTCCTTAGTAGATGATCAATTGGGTTATTTACTCCTTAGTAAATCAGTTATTTACGGTTATTTACTCCCTGTTATCAGTTAGATTATATAGTCCAGATGTGTTAACTACTCCTTAGACAGGACCAGTTGTCTTATCTATTCCTTAGTAAATTACCGGTTGGGTTATTTAATCCTTACTAAGCTACCAGTTGGGTTATCTTCTCCTTAGTATACGACCATTTATGTTATCTACTCCTTAGTAGGCGGCTACTGGGGTTATCTACTTCTTCATAGGCAACCAGTTTGATTATTTATTCCCTAGTAGATTTCCAGCTGGGTTATCTATTCCTTAGTAGACGACCAGTTGTGTTATTTACTCCTAGGTAAGTTTCCAGCCGGGTTAACTACTTAGTAGACGAACAGTTAGTTTGTCAATTATTTAGTAGGAAGTTAGTTGGGTTATCTACTCCTTCATATGCGACCAGTTTGGTTACCAGTTTCTTAGTACTCGTATATGACCAGTTTGGTTATCTATTCCTTACAAGACGACCAGTTGGGTTTTCTATTCATTAGTTGACGACCATTTGTGTTATCTTTTGCTTATTAGCCGGCCAGTTGGGTTATTTATTCCTTAGTATTCTGCGAGTTGGATTATCTACTCCTTAGTAGACCAGCAGTTGGGATATCTACTCCTTTGTCTATTTGATCCTTAGTATGCGGCCAGTTAAGTTATCTACTACTTAGTAAACGATCAGTTGAGTTATCTACTCCTTATTAGAGGATCATTAGGGTTATCTATTCCTTATTATATGACCAGTTATGTTTTTTACTCCGTAATAAGTTGCCAGTTGGTTTATCTATTCCTAAGTAGAGGATCAGTTGGGGGTAATCTATTACATAGTAGACAATTAATTGAGTTATTTGATCCTTAATATGCGGCCAGTTGGCTTTGAAACTACTTATTAGACCACCAGGAATAACCCGCTCCATAGTAGAATACCATTTGCGATATCTACTCCATAGTTGACGGCCAGTTTGGGTACTACTGTGTAGTAGAGTACAAGTTGGGTTATATTCTTCTTATTAGACCACCAGTTGGTTTATCTACTCCCAAGTAAGTTGCCCGTTGGCTTACCTACTCCTTAGTGGACGACCGATTTGGTTATCTACCTCTTAATATACGACCAGTTGGGCTATCTATTCCTTAGAAACAAGAAAAGAAAACTGTTCATGGCAACGTTCCCGAGTATGAGATTAAGTGAGGGAAAAAAACTGTGTTGTTTTTTGCTTTCACATTTCACTAGGGTCGTATTGTAGAACATGGATTAATATTGTTGAACGCCCCCTTTACATGAGGAACAGCTACCATGGATTATTCCATGACAACAATTAGACATTCAGTGAAGATAATCGGATCGATCGGACGATAGGCTTTGATCTATATGAATATTAACTCTGAAATAACAGAAATCAATATCTAAAAAATTTTCAAGTGAATACGGATCTAAATATCAAATAAAAGTCCTTCCTTCCTAGTGTGGGATATTGTGGTGTTAATTTACATATAAATCTTAACATTAATCATATTTGCCAAAATGCTCCACCCTTACGTATAACTAATATTAATATCATTACAAGGTGGCGTATGATAAATCAAATTTATTATAATACTCCTGCTATGAAGAAACAAATGCTGATTTCACACATTTAGTGTCTTGTTTTTAATTTTACCGTTTTGAAAATGCAGAATTTCGCCTATATTTGTTTCGTTTCGTAAATTTTAACAAAGTTTATTTAATTGCTAGGAAAACTTTAATTTTCACTTTTAATTTTGGTTACAATTTCATATCAATGTTAATTTCTACCACTTCAACTGCTATAAGGCTTTGAAAAAAGACCCTTAATTTAACCCCTTTTTAAAAATAGAATTCCTTTAACAAGACATCTCATTAAAAACAAATCACTTTGAATGCTTCAAATGCTGCTGCTGCTGCTTCAAGAACACCTTTCCCTATTTTATGGTATACAAAATGGAATGACACACAAAAGTTCAAGCGACTATTTTGAACTCATCAATAAATGAGTTTGCCTACAAAAGAGATTAACAGATTCCGGTAGCTTTCACCCATCCATCCATCCATCGATCTATCCATCTATTCAGCCATCCATTCATTCCCCTCAATGCTTTAGAGTTTATCTGCTTGCAGACAAAGGGCATGACAGATGTCATGTTGCACTTGCACCCTCTGAACTCTGGTGACGAAAGTTGAATTACACATTCACACCCTTTTTTCTGCCAGTTTCGGTGTTCATTTTAATATCATTTCTCATTTGAAGTTGATGCAAACGCTGATGGAATAGTAAAAGATGATGACAAGCTTGTTAAACATGTTGGACTTTTGAGTTGATTGCACCTATCAAAAGAGGGGTGGGCGTCACGGGGAAGGCTTAGGAGCAAGTCATCGTAATGATGGTGACATAGAAAGTGGGTTCTTCTTCTGCTTCAATGGTGTAAATGATGCATAGACATCTGTTGTTGACGAAGATAAGGATGGTAGTGCTAAAGTGCGTTAAAAAGGGTAATCTATATTGGAATGCTTAGTTTGTGGAACTTTGAAAAACTATAGAAAAACTTCAGAAGTAGGCTCTAGTTTTAAGGAATACCTCAGTGGTCGACTCTTTTATAGAAAGAAAACTCAGAGTTCGACTCTGGTTTAGAGGAACACCTCAGAGGTCGACTCTTGTATAGACGAAGGCCTCAGTAGTCGACTCTAGTATAGAGGAAGACCTCAGAGGTCGACTCTAGTATAGAGGAAGAAATCGGAGATGGACTCTATAAAAGGAAGACCTCAGAGGTTGACTCTAGTACACAGAAAGACCTCAGAGGTCAACTCTAGTACATATGAAGACCTCAGAGGTCTACTCTATTATACAGGGAGAACTCAGAGGTCGACTCTAGCATAGAGGAAGACCTCAGAAGTCGACTATAGTTCAGAGGAAGACCGCAGAGATCGACTCTAGTATAGAGGAAGACCTCAGAGATCGACTCTAGTATAGAGGAAGACCTCAGAGATCGACTCTAGTATAGATGAAGACCTCATAGGTCGACTATAGTACAGATGAAGACCTCAGAAGTCGACTCTAGTATAGAAGATGACCTCAGAGGTGGACTCTAGTATAGGGGAAGACCTTAGAGGTCGACTCTAGTATAGGGGATGACCTTAGAGGTCGACTCTAATATAGGGGAAGACCTCAGAGGTCGACTCTAGTATAGAGGAAGACATCAGAGGTCGACTCTAGTATAGAGGAAGACCTCAGAGGTCGACTCTAGTATAGAGGAAGACCTCAGAGGTCGACTCTAGTGTAGAGGACGACCTCAGAGGTCGACTCTAGTATAGAGGAAAACCTCAGAGGTCAACTCTAGTATAGAGGAAAACCTAAGGGTGGATGAAGTCATCCAACTCTAGTTAGACGAAGACCTCATTCTGATTGTTTTTATGTTTTCTCTAGTTTTTGGACAAATGGGCGTTAAAACAAATAAATAAACTTTCTTGATTATACTTATTATGCCAATTATAATTCATCATACCTCACGTGGTACACCTATTACTATTAATTATACGCAACATAGGCAAATGTTAGATTCCACAAAGAAATCCAGTTTATTAATTAGCTATTGGAAAAATATCACCCTCCAGTATTTTATTTCCATTATACCCAATTTATTGCACCCTATTGTGTATGTAATCCAATATTGCATTTGCAACTTCAACTGTCCCATCGTATGTAATTGACAAAAGATAATGTCCAGAGAAGTTGTCCATTACCTGGTACCGACTACGGTACAAATTGGGTGTGGTAAGAGGTGTGCAAGAGGTCTACAAGTACACCAAATAAAACGAGCGCAAACATTGTTGATAGTGGTGCCATTCAGTGAGGCCATTTATTAAGCCGACAAAACAACAGCATAAACAGCACAGTACATGTTGTTGTCCCCGAACAAAGTTTACTGTTTTTCGGGCTAAGTATATTTACCGCTAGCTAACTGTAGGATCCGAGGATAAATCACTGACCAAAACCAATACCATCATTTCAAACCCAGCCAGCCTCTTGCCACACCAGGTGGATTTCTGTGATTACCATACTAGCCGGTTTGGGATGCAAGGACTCGACGAGTAAATTACATCTAAATACCAACTAACTAAACACATGGACACAAGCCCACTCCTTCTCCTCAAACTCTCTCCTGATTCTCATCGGTTGTGCTTTGTATGTTCTACTCTAATTGCATTTTCATACTTTTTGGGAGCAGAAAACACCTTTTGCCCATCATTTAGTAGAACTTTTTTGCAACACCCTTCACCTTCACGTTGATTATGAGCATCTAAGTGTGTGTCTGTATAAGTTTCCCTATAACATCTTCATTCTGTTACCTTGGAGTACAAAGGTCTGAGATGTACTGATGGGTTTACTGCATCATGAACTATGTCTGGGCGGTAGATAGATCTTTAACGAAGATTTAGTAGTTGGGTGTAAACATTTAATTCAGGTTTTCTGTACATTTTTATGTGGAGAACATATTGTTTGTAAAACACGTAAATTTACATGTTAATTAAATTTTAAAATAGCACAAGTTTGTTTCTCGGATATTTCTATCTAAAGAGATAGAAAAAGAATGAGTAAATTTTAAGTTGAAAAATATTGCAGGGAACATTTAAAGAAGTTTGTTCACAAGTTTTGTATTGAAGAATAATTTCTCTCAAATAGAAAAAAATGAACACTAGTGCGTATACTTATTACAACAATTTTAATTCATCATACTTCGCATTGTCCAACTATTAATATTAATTATACGCAACATATATAAATTGAAAAAATCAAAGAAATAAATTTGTTTATTAAATCGGGAGGGAAGTCTACAAGCATACCAAATAAAACGAACAAAATTAAATAGAAATAATACGATTTGTCCAAGCCTTAAGCTTAGTAATTCGAATGATAATATTCGTTTATTGAAGTTAAGTTCGGTTTTCGAGATATCCGACCACAAAGTTTTATGAGAATTTAAAAGGTTAATAATTTTGCTGGTAAAATAAATCACAATATACCCCATTTGACTGATAAGAAATCAAATAGCTTGTTCGATTAAATATTTCTCTCAACGTAAAAGGACCAAATAAACAAATTTGCATATACTTGTTACTCCAGTTAGAATTCATCATACCACACATTGTACACCTATCAGTATTAGTTATACGCAACATAGGTAAATTAAACAAATTCCAATTTAAAATATAATTTATCATTATAGCCAGTTAAGTGATTTGGCTATAATAGGGACACCAAAGTGGTATTCATATCCAAAGCGGGAAGGATATCACACAATAGGCCAAAGGACTTCAGGCCAATTAGTTTATCCTCGTTACTATTAAAAGTTCTAGACAGGCTCTTAGATTTATTCTTTACAGAAAACCTGGATACAAAACTCTTGTCGGGAAACCAACATGCTTACACCAAGGGCAAGTATACAGAATCATGCCTGCATGGACTGGTGAGCACTGTCGAATCGTCCTTATATTTCAAGGGATACACTATTATAGCCTTTGTTGACAGCATTCACTCAGATCCGGTAATTGCGGCGATATCGCATCTAAGGGTGAACTATATGTAGGTTAGACTAATTCTGCTTATGCTCAGCAGAAAAGCTCAGCCCACCTGTATGAACTGGTGGGTACTATTGAATCGTCCCTATATTTCTTCAAGGGATACACTTTTGTAGCCTTTCTTGACGAGAGACTTTTAACAACATTCACTCAGATCCGGCAATTGCGGCGATATCGCATCTAAGGTTAAACTGTATGTTTGTTAGACTAATTCTGCTGATGCTCAGCAGAAGGCGCATACCAACAAGTATCGGGGCCATAACTCTAACAGGATGTGTAAACAGAGGGCCTCCACAGGAGGAGTACTATCTTGCTGTGGCTGTAGAGTCGTGTCATATGGGGACGACGTTGCAATCACAGTAACTAACAATTTCCCCAACGTCCTTAGAGACTATACAGATGGCTCTGAACAAATTGTACAGATGGGCCAGAAGAATTTGACAGACCAGGCAGAATTGGTTCTCTTTACCAGGAAGTACATGGTTCCACAGGTTAAATGGGACTGAGCTAGTCTTTTCTGAAAGTGAAAAATTTCCAGGTACAATCTAGTTAGAAAATTGTCCTTCAGACTTAATATATTAGAACGTGTAGGAAAGGCCAACGTAGCCTTATATTCCTGTAGAAAAGCTGTAGGGTCGCATTGGGGGCCTCTCTCCTAAAATCGTCCATTGTATATATGTATATAGCAGTTGTTCGCCCAATACTATTGTACCGCATTGTGGTGTGGTAGACGGAGACGCACCGGCCAATTAATGAAGCTTCAATGAACTGCTTGCCTAAGGACTACAGTGACATAGTCTACAAATCCTACTTCATCTACTGCCGATTCATATTGTGGCTAGAGAAGTTGCAACCAGAGCGGCAATAAAATTAAATTGTCTATCAATGTGGAGGTACAAGAACTACGGTCACATGAGGATATCAAAGTGTAGTGCCATGGTAACCGATCGAGTTGACTATATACCAATGGTGTACACCTTCGAGGGGCACGTTGTCACTAAGATACCTTCCAGAGAGAATTGGGTTGGCAGAATACCAGGAAATAGAAAATATCTCCACTTCTATACAGATGGATTGATGCTTGATGAGAAGGTTGGCTTCGGTTTACACTGTAAAGAACTTAGTCTTGATATAGCCCACAGACTATCAGATACTTGCAGCGCCTATAAAGCCGAAATTATTGCAATAGGAGAAGTCGCCAAGTGGCTGAGTTGCAACATAGTGGCCAACACTGAAGTCGTCATTTAAAGGGTGGTTAAATTTTAAGGGCCGATGTTGATTTTGAATAAAACACAAATTATTTAGGAAATTATTGTCATGTCTTTTTATTATGATATGATATGTATGTGTCAATTATGTATGGAACAAAATATCGGCCAAATGGCCGGCACAGCTCCATCCGATGGTCCAAATTTTCGATGACGCTGAGGCATAATTGAGGTTCTATGCCGTTAATGTGCCGAATGATCTCATCCTTTAGCTCTTGAATTGTTGCTGGCTACCCACTTTCAAATAACCCAAAGAAAGAAGTCCAACGGTGTCAAATCACATGATCTTGGCGGCCAATTGACATCGCCACGACGTGAGATAACACGGCCATTGCATTTGTTGCGGAAAAGAGCCATTGTTTCGTTAGCTCTGTGGCAAGTGGCACAGTCCTGTTGATACCACATATTGTCCACATCCATATCTTCCAATTCGGGCCATAAAAAGTTCGTTGTCATCTCATGATAGCGAACACCATTCACAGTAACTGCCTGACCGGCCTCATTTCGAAGAAGTATGGCCCGATGACGTCGCCAGCCCATAAGCCGCACCAAAGGGCTAGCATGCACAGGTGTTTTCACATCTCCTACAGACCCGGTTCGCTGAATTTTTCGCACAATTCTCCCGATTGTGGACACACTTGGTCGATTATGCTGATCAAAAAACTTCACGAAGTGCACGAAATGCATTTTGATTTGAACGTCCATTTTCGTAAAAGGCTTAAAAAACTTTAACGCGTTGCTCGATTGTGTATCTTTCCATGGTTCAAATTGAGTTAGTCTGAAATTGAGAAATGTCGAATGAAATGCAGAAAAAAACTTGACGTTTAAGTGTGGTTCACATTCAACATCGGCCCTTACAATTTAACCCCCTACTTCGACAGCCAGGTTGCCATTAAATCTCTGGAAATTCACCTTCGACTGCCGCAGATCACTCAAGGAAATGCCTGAGCAGTTTATCATCCACCTCATATGGGTACCTGGGAATAGGTATATCCCGTGGAATTGCAAAGCTCATGAACTTGCTAGGAAAGGGACGACATTACAAATTCTCGAAGAATTTGCATATATTGATGCGCCACTATCCACATCCGAGCTTTGGCTTAGGCAAGAGGCAGTTGGATGGAGAGATGGACCGAAATCGTTATCTGCAGGGTAGCTATACAAATCTGGCCAAAAAACTCTCTACGTTAGTGTCACTTCTGATGGAACATTGCCTGATCGGCGAACACGTCAGCAGTTTGGGAATTAAGTTAATTAATTAAGTCGTGGAGATATGCACCTGGTATTCCAGTAAGCACTTGCTTTTTACTGTCCCGCATTAAGTAAACGATATCTGGATATATTCGGGTCGGCCTTTCTAGGAAGACTGGCAGACCATGACGGTGCCAAAGTTCGTATTATTATGAACATGTGAATCAAACAAGTGGTTTCCAATGATATCGGTGATATCGGAATATACACTTGACGACTGAGCAGAAAGTAAAGTGAAACCTTGAAAAATTACTGCTCCCAAAGAGATAAGGACCAAATGAACATTATTGTTTATATTAACCCTCGCCTTACCAAAGGTTTTTATGTACATCGTTTACCAATACCCACCGTGGTGACCCAGCACTTATATTCATCTGCTTATGAACGATGAACCTGGATTGTCTCATAAAGCAAAGAACGTAATTGTTATGAGAGGTTTCAGATTTTCGCTTTGCAAAGTAGATCACAAAAACAGCAACTTTATTTCTTACTCTCTTCCTCTATACCGTTTTCTAACGGGATTTCAAATATGTACGTATGAACAGCCATGCCGATTTTCTCTATAATTTGCCATAAGTTGTAATGTTAGAACGTTAACAAGTGGTCGCGGACTATTTCGAAATGAGTCGTGAAATAAATTTTGAATATCTTTCAGCAGGCGCTATTTCCAGGTTTTTTATTTATAAACTAAATTTTTTCCAAAGTAAAAATAACTATTGTAAGGTATGTTTTCATAGGCTATCTCACGAAGAGAGAAGCATATTTTCTTCGATTAATTGACGCTGAATCAGATTTAGATGATACTGAGAATTTGTTTGGGAATGGTGATGAAGACGAGGATTTTGTGCCAGGTGGAGATTCTGATGTGGAACAGGAACCTTGCGAAGTTGAGGTAAACGATGAAAGTGAGGGTGATGACGATGATAATGATGAATCGAATACTGATAAACCGACATCGTCATGCGGGGATAAGTCGTATTACATGACTAAAGACTCCGTGAAATGGTAAATCGGCGAGGTGCGGTCAATATTATACGCGACAAACATTATATGGGCCCTAATCCAATCACTAAAAATATGTCCAGGGCTGATACGTTCAACTGCATTTTCAGTGACGTTGTTAGAGATTTAATTCGAAGATTTTCAAACAAAAAAGCCGAAAAAATCTGGAAACCAATTACAGACGAGGAATTATCAGCATTTTTTGGCATTTTGTTAATAATGGGCACACATAAGTCTTGCCAAGAGCCCCTAGCAGAGCTTTGGAAGAAAAACGCATATCCACTATATCGGGCAACTATGTCGCGGAATAGATTTTCCAAAATTTTACGATTTATTCGCTTTGACTGGCATGCAACAAGAGCGGCTCGTCAAAATGAAGACCAGGCTGCGGCTATCAGAGACGTCTTCGAGATGGTAAATACCAACTTGAGATCGCATTATCAACCACATGAATCAATTACGGAGGACGAACAATTATTCGGATTTCGGGGTCGAACACGTTTCACGCAGTACATGCCTTCCAAGCCAGCTAAATATGGAATTAAAATCTGGTGGGCGTGTAACTCAAACACGTATTATCCACTTCAAGGGCAAATCTACACTGGTAAAGTGAACACTAATCAAAGAGAGCGCATTGTAAAGGATTTGGTTGGCATGTACAAAAACACTGGAAGAAATGTCACAATGGATAATTTTTTTTACAACATTGCCGTTAGCCAAGGAACTGGCTACTTGCAAGTTATCCGTTGTAGGCACAGTAAAAAAACAAGAGATATGTTCCCGAAGAATTCAAGCCGTCCCGATGCCGCGAGGTCACATCAAGTATATTCGGTTTCTCTGAAAATGTTACGCTGGTCTCCTATGTCTCATCAAAAAACAAATCAGTTGTTCTGTTGTCCACGATGCATAAAGATAAAACTATTTCTGGTCCACAGAATAAACCAGAAATTATTCTATATTACAATAAGACTAAGGGCGGTGTGGATACCATGGACAAAATGTTGTCACAATATTCCACAAAACGAGCAACATTGCGCTGGCCTTTAGCATTGTTTTTTAATATTTTGGATACGGCGGCCCTTGCTTCATTTACAATATACAATGAAAATATTGGAGATCGTTCTGTAAAGCGATCGCAGCGAAAGCAGTTCCTTGAGAGTCTTGGTGAAGACCTATGTCTTCCTCTAATATTGACCAGGTCTAAAATACAGGTCGTATCAAAATAAAGGGCAAATGTTACATTTGCTACTCTTCTAAACAAAGAAGAAATACACGACAAGTTTGCATTAGGTGTAAGAAGCCTATTTGTGCAGAGCACAGCGTCAGCCAAACCAAATGTGAAATATGCCACCAAGGCTGATCAACGTAATCAAATGAAATTTTAAAATTACTAAGAGAAATGAATTACAACTGAAATAACCATTACAATAAATATAATAACCGTTATAAAATATATAATATGTTCTATTTTCTTTGAATTCCTTAAAGGGTCACCCGGGTGGGTATTGGTAAACCACGTAATAAAATTGAAAAACAATCCAAAAATCTTTAAAAAAATAAAAATGTTATATTTTTTTTTTGCAAATTTCGTAATTACTTAACAATTTGTTCAGTGAGTTAAAATTTCCCCCAGATCGGATAAAAATTAACAAAGTTGTTAAAGAAACAAAATCAAAATGGTCACCCGGGTGGGTATTGGTAAGGCGAAGGCTAACCAATTCATACTAGATCAATTATAATTCAACATACGCCACATGGTACAGTTATTAGTATTACTTATACGCAACGTAGATAATTTTTAAAAATTACAAAGAAATATAGCCTAGTACAGCATTATCTGCTGATTGATTTGGGACTCAATTCTGAGAATTGGTCATGAAAGTAGCCCCAAAAAAGAAGAACTTGCTGCATCATTCGTTTAGTTAAGTTGGCACAATTAATAATTTAATGGTCATACGATTTTTTTGCTCAAGGTGGATTTTTAGCACTTTTTCTATATTTGTTTTCTCGGTATACCGTACGGAATATGTCTTTTGTGTCTGAAGCAAAGTTGTCGCAAATCCTATATAGCTTTTGCAACTTCAACCAGACCTTGATATGTTATTATTATTATTTCCTTATATCCTATTAGGATCATAGGACCGTATCAAATGGTTTCCACCTAGATCTATCTAAAGCTAGCACATTGATTCAAACTTTTCTCTTGCGTGGCAGCTTCCTTCTCAACTTGTCGTCGCTATGGGCGCGCTGGTCGACCTTACCGTCTACTTCTTTGCGGATTCCATCTAATTGATGTTGATATTGATATCTCCGCCAGGTTTTCTTAACGTGTGTCCGATCCACCTCCATGTATTTCTTAGAATCTTGTCCTTGATCGGGGTTTAGATAGTTATTTGCCATAAATTGGTGTTTGAGATTGTGGCTGGCCAGAATAATTTTAATATTCTGCGCAGGCATCGGTTGGTAAATACTTTAACTGCGTTTATATCTTGGGTTGCTGCGTTGCATGATTCACAACCGTATAACGGTGTAGATTTAACACATGTGTTGAAAATTTTTAATTATTGGTATTGACAGACGGAGTTTAATCTTCCAACTGATTGGTTTCCAGCATTTATTCTATTTTTGATGTCTGCACACGATCCGCCTGATGTAGTCAAGATACTTCCGAGGTAACAGAAGGACGTCACAGCTTTCATATATTCATGGTTTATATGGATCCTATTGGAGTTTGTAGTATTGATACGCATGCTTTTTGTTTTGGAGATGTTAATCTTCAGATTTGCTTTGGATGCTTCTAGCTTCACTTATACATCAATTAGCTTATTCTGCATATCCTAGAATCTGTGTGAGAGAAGACATGACATGAATGACATATGTCATCTGCGTAATCAAGTTCTTCCAGCCTCTTTGTTAATCCCCATGTTATCCCTCTGGTGGGTAAAAGGCTTTTTGTAGTACGCAGTCAAGGACAATATTGAAGAGTGTTGCTGATAGCACACATCCTGGTCTAACACCCGCTTTGAAGTTTATTGTGTCGTTATGTAGTATTCGTCATTTTGCATTGGTGTAGAGAGTTTGGATTTTATTAATTATTTTCATGGGTGTTCCTTTGCAAGTTAAAACGTTCTATATTGCGGAGTGTGCCAGTGTTTTGAACGCGAAGTCTATAAATACCAGATATAGTGGTGAGCGAAATTCCACAGACTACTTGATATATAATTTATAACCGATAAAATCAACAGCAATTGTCAATTATCCAATGGAACAATTTGATAAAAGCTGTGGGAGGGTACTACTTACAAGAACACCAAATTAAACGTGCCTTATAAATCCAGCGATAATAGTCGATTTTCTATCGTAGCTCTTATTTGTTTTAGACAGCTCTTATTTGTTTAGGGAAATAAAATGATTAGTAATTTCAGGGTTTTAATAAAAACAGAAGGTTTCGGAATATGTAATACACAACTGTGAATGAAATAAAAAGCTCCCTTGAATACAAATTGTTTTCAATTCACTCGACCCCCCTCACACGCCATTAACTGAGAAAAATCGCCATCAAAAAAATACAATTTAATTTTTTGCAAACAATTATTTTGTTCCCCGGGAAAAGAATCAAATGAGTAATATCTCGTTTAATAATTACACCAATTTTAATTCATCATACACCACATGGTACACCGATTAGTATTACTAATACGCAACATTGAAAAATTTCAAAAATTACAATGACAGAATTAATTAAACTTTGTCTTAGCCATTAGTGTGTAATATAGTCAATTTGATCCACATATTTGTGTATATAATCATATATTATATTTGCAACTCCAACTGTTCCATTGTAAGCAACTGACAAACGATAACATCCAGACATATTGTCCTTTATCAGGTGACTCCAATGGTGCACATATTAGTCCTTTTATCTAAAACTGTTTTACCCATAATGAGTCAGCAAGTGTATATTCACATTTAATTGTGATTATTTACTATTGTATTTTCGTTTGTTTTATTTTGGTCTTTAAATCATTATAGATTTTTAACTAGGATATTCTCCTGGCTTTATACCATCTTTGCCTCTGTTATGTATTATAAAATGCTAATTTTTTTATAAAACGGTGAAGCAAATACAATTCCTTGACAGCTCAGCTCTTCGTAGTATAGATATTTTACGGATGCTACTCCGATCATTCAGCGAGGTTTAGCTGCGATTATACGGTCAAAAATCCAGCTTTAAGAGGCATAGCTTCTTCCAATCAAATAAGAATTATTCCTCACTTCTGTTATTTCAACTCAAAAAACCACGTGAAGTAATCGTATTTGCTTCGTCGTTTTATGAAAAAACTTTGCATTGTATAATGCATAATGGAGGCAAAGATGGCCAAAAGCCAGGAGAATATTTAAAAATCAATAATTATTTACTATATAAACCCTAGACTTAAATTTTAGATTTCGAAGCGCTATGCCGAAATACGCCAATTTTAAAGATAAGTATACTTTATTTTATCATACGTCCCAGAGTACCCCTATTAGTATTAATCACATGCATCATGGGAGTTCGTAGGAGATATTACATATACATATATTAGGGTGGGTCGAATTGTAGTGGCAGAAATTTTCAAAGGCGCATCGCGATTCTTGTTCTATGGATCATTTCAAGAAACATTGCCGAAGAAAACAATAGCCCAAAAATTAATTTCGAGCCCCCGGATTATTCAAAATAGGAATTTTTCCAAAATATGCTAGTACATATAATATGTATTAAAAATACCTACTTTGAAGACTTAAATTAAATACTTAATTAGCTACAACTTTTTTAATTATGCATCGATTTTCTTCAGAATGGTCTCATTGTATTCATGACCGATCAGACTGCATGATAAAATAAAAAAAATATTATAATAGCGAATCTTCCGATGTTATTGAGGGGTTTTTATTAAAAAATTATCAACATTTTCTCAAAAAATGACGCAATTCCTTACGCATAAGATATCTTTGAAACCGCTGATGGAATGAAGAAATTATATTAGAAGAAGATGAAGACTTCTTCATTTAGCCTTATTTAAAGCTTTCCAGAACCAACTACGATAAATGGTTCTGTTTTAGAGGTTTATCTTTATTTTGTTAGATAAACAGGTCCCACCCCGGTGATAGACCACAAAGTTCTTAAAGAGCAAAAAATCTAAAAATTAAAAATTAAATTTAATTTTGTAAAAACCCATATTTTGGCGATTTTTGTTTCATTTTCTTAAAATGATTGAAGAAAAACCAATCAAAACCACTTTGGGTAAATTTTTTAAATACACAATACAATAGCTAATTAGTTAAGTGGATGGGAAAACCCGTTTAACGAAAATTTCACAATTCTGCACCGTCCTACTGGGGCAGTCCTTAACCGATCTCGTTGAAGTTGTGTGGCAAGTTACATCCCGATCAGAATACATCGCTTTTAAAAATATATAGGTTTTACTTTTTAATTTGGGATAAAATGTTTAGCGTTGAAATGTAAAGAGAAGTATACTTATTATAAACATTATTAGTAATCTACGCCACGTCGTACCCCTATTAATATTAATTACCCGAAATATGTAACAGAAGATAAAGACTACTTCATTTCCCATTATTTAAAGCTTTACAGAATCAATTACGATAAATGGTTCTTTTTTAAAGGTTTATCCTTGTTTTGATAGATAAACAGGTCCATCCCACTAATAGACCACAAAACTCTTAAAGGAAGCGACCTAAGCTTTCTTTTGAGCAAAAATTCTAAAATTAAAAAATGGGTTTTTTATAAAAAATTTAAAAAAAAATTTCTATTTTCTTCATTCTCTTAAAAAGATTGAAGAAAACGCTATCAAAAACACTTGTTGCAACATTTTCGAAATACAATAGTAAATTAGTTAAGTGGATGGGAAAAAAGAATCGTTTGACCAAAATTGCAAAATTCATTACTCTCCTTCTGGGACAGTCCTTTACCAATATGGTTGAAATTTTGTGGCAAGTTTAATCCCGATCAGAATAAATCGCTTTTAAAAAATGACTCACTTGACACGAAGTCCCCATATACGAGTATATATTTTCGTATTCACTTATTTAATTTTTGGCATAAAATGTTTAACGTAGAGATGTAAAGAGAAGTATTCTTATTATAACAATTATTAGTGATTATACGCCACGCCGTACCCCTATTAATATTAATTACCCGCATTATGGACAATTTCCTGTGCAATATTTTTATATTAACCGAGACACTAAAAAACAAAACAAAAATAGGAAATCATAGTAAATACATTTTTGATAGACTCTTTTTTTGAGCTGGTCATACATTTCAATATCTACAAGCTGATCCATGATTGGGCTGATTCCTGAGGAAGACAATAATATTTGGCGAACTTCAGAAGTTATTTAGATTTTCATAAAGCGCTATTAGTCATATAACGCTGTAGAAGCCACAATTTTTAACAAACACGTATTAAATTGGACACAAAGAAGTCTCTGGAGCTATACATAAATAGTGCCTAATTACAGTAATTTACATTCAATCATTATGAAAAGAAGAGATAGAAAAATATCGTCACAACTAAATTTTTTTTGAGGTGGTCGTATTAAATTATCCTACTTTTCAATATCTACAAGCTGATCTATGGTTGTGATGATTCCTGGGGAAGGCAATAATATTTGACGTACTTCAGAAGTTATTTCATCCGATTCTGCTAAATAGTTATTTTTGTACAGATTATTTAAAACACTCTTAAGTGAAATGTCATAACTCAAAATGTGAAGTTCTTTTTTCTAAATCAGCGACATGTTTGTATTTACTTATTTAATTTGGGATAAAAAGTTTAACGTAGAAATATAAAGAGAAGTATTCTTATTATGACAATTATTAGCCATCATACGCCACGCCGTACCCTTATTAATATTAATTACCCGCAATATGGAACATTTCATGAGCTATATTTTTATATTAACCGAGACGCTAAAAAACAAAACAAAATTGTAGTCATAATATATCAATTTTTTATAGGTCCTTTGTTTATTATAGAGCCTTTGTTATACCGCTAGACTTACAATCACTTATAGCCATTTTTTCTGCGTTCGTCTGTACAGACAGTACAGGCCGCAATTTTTGTCCAGGTAACTACGAAATTTGTTTTATTTTTTCCACAAGGACTATCCCTATTTAAAAATGCTGAAAATCAGTTCTTATTTTCATAAAGCGCTATTAGTCATATAACGCTGTAGAAGTCTCTGGAGCTCGACATAAATAGTGCCAAATTTCAGTAATATACATTTACAATCGTTATGAAATTTGGTTGAATCAAGTTTGATGACAAAAGAACGATTACTTTAAAATGTGAAGGAAATTGGCTCAGATTTGGAGCCATATATATGTTCCGTCCGATTTGGTCTCTAGACGATATAAAGGCGGTATTTTACCTTTAATCATTTTTAATTATGAGTAAAGGATTTCATTTATTAAAGGGCGAACACTGCTGACTTTGAAGACAATCGGTTCAGGTTTAGAACCCATGTATATTTGCATTCTGAGCGATATATAGGGTTTTTTTCAACTAGTGCTTATTGCGTGAATGGGATCACTTAGCTCATGTCTGATTTGACAGATAATTAGTTTTATCCTTCCGCTGAAGGAATATGTGTATATTGCGACATTACTTTGAAAATCATGGTAATGTTGCAGAATGTGGTAATGGTAATGTTGCAGAAGAAGAGAAGCACCGTCAGCTCCGTATGTTCGTTATCTTGTGAAAAAAGTGAAAGAAACTGGCATCCTCATCGATAAACCAAAGCGTGAAAAGCCAGAAACAGTGCGTACACCCGAGAATATTGCTGCTGTGGCAGAAAGTGTGCGTGAAGCGCCATCAACATCAATTCACCGTCGTTCTCCACAATTGAACATTTCGGAGACGTCATTGAGACAAATTTTGCATAAAGACCATGGTATGACGCCATACAAAGTCCAATTGGTTCAAGAGTTGAAGCCAACTGACCATCCAATGCGTTTTCAGTAGTTTTTTTTATAGCATTTTCAAAAAAAAAAAGTTATTTGGCGAACCCCTTATACATAAGTAGTTTTTCATTTGATAGTTTTAAAATTGGGTACAGGAAGTTTATTGCACTGTGAAAATTTGTGCAAATAATGACAGATGAAGTCATCTTCTGGTCTCACATTTTTATACCCTCACTTTAGTGTGACGAGGGTATATATCATTTGATACGGAAAAAAGTGTAACACATCGAAGGAGTGACCTTAGACCCCAAGTATGTTCGGAGGAAAACAGTTTTGGGTCATTTTAAGTCGAATGAGCAATGTCCGTCCGTCTGTCTGTCTGTCTGTGTGTCTGCTGGCTGGTGCGCACGATAACTCTCGAAAGGAGTAACCGATTGACCTCAAATTTGGTATGTGATAATATTTTTTTCTATCTCCGGCTAAGTTCGAAGATGGGCCATATTGGTCCACTCCTTCTAGTACCTCCCCCACAAAGGATTAAAATGTTGTGAAATATTGATTCTTTAATAACTGCTATACTAATTATTCGAATCTTTTGAAATTCCACACATAGTATTAGCTTATTAGTCGCTATCAACTCGAGAAAAATGGGCGAAGTCGCCACGTCCCTTTTGTACCTCCCACACAAAGGCACCATTTTCACCAAATGTTAACAGCTTATAACATTAATAACAGTGTATAAAAATACTTGAAATTTTGTACAGTATTATGCTTTTATATTGCCTACAGTCCAGGGAAAAATGGGTGCTGTTGCCACGCCCCTTTTGGGACCTCCCACACAAAGGTACCTTTTTGCACCAAAAGTTAACAGCTTATAACATTAAAACCAGTGTATAAAACTACGTGAAATTTTGTACAGTGTAATATTTTTATAGTGTCTATAGCCCTGTGAAAAATGGGCGTTATCGCCACGCCCCTTTTTGTACCTCCCACACAAAATGCCCAAATCATACCACAATTTAATATCTCATCAGCGAAAAATAGGTGTATTTGATAAACCCCTTCTGGTACCTTGACAGAATAATTCGAGTAATATTCAATATTACATTACTCACAAAGTGAGGGTATACCTTAGTCGGTTTACCCGACTGAAACTTTCTTACTTGTTTCTGGGTACACTGGTACGCATAATCATTATGACAATTATTAGTAATCATACACCACACAGACCTTCTATTAATATTAATTATACGCAATTTAAATACACATTATAACAATAAGTAATTTGTGGGAGCAATTTCAAAAGAATGAGTTTTAATTGTTTTAGTTAAATAGCTATTAAAAAATGAAAAAATCGTATGAATATTGCTTTGTTTTATATTGATTAAATTAATTTTTTTATATCAGTCAGTCAACTCACAGTCCTCCTCCATAAACCACTGACCACAAGAAATCTCTTTCAACTTTAAACAGAAAAAGCACTTAAACAAGAGTTTTTTCCCCTTCTAACCAAAAAAAAAATGCCAGAACATATCTCAAAAAAAAGAAACGTGAATATCATAAATATGCATATGAAATGGCTACAAATGAAGTTAAGTCTCTAGATTTTTTTATGGCCACAATACGCACGCGAGAGACACTCACTTGGTTTTTTTGGTGCAGTTCTTCCCCTTCAGTCCTTTTACATATTCATCGTTTGTAACAACAATTTCATTTATGGTTATTTTTGTGTTAAATGCAAAAATCGGGTTTTTTATTTCTGTTCTGCAGTGCAACTTCCCTTTGAAACGGTTGTTGTAAAAATGCATATATAAATAAAGAAAAAGGGAACAGAAAACGCAATACACAATTGCTTTATTTTAATTTATGTTGAAAAACGTACCCCAATAAAAACTGAGGAGAAGTGTGAAATTACTCGTATATATATATAAAAATAATTTTTTGTGTGAATTCTGTGAGTAATTGAATATGTCAGAAATATTCAATTTTCAGGAAAACACTTGAGATACACATTTTATCATAAAGCCTAATAAGTATTTCTTTAAATTCGCCAATCAGTGGTAGAAAATCAAATAAAATATGTCATTATCAAACGGACAGACAGACGGACATTAATTAAGTCATATCTTTTGAATCCATTGAGCACCCATTCTGAAAATTTTGTATTTTATGGGTAAATATGGGGGTTATATTCATAAGTAAAATAAAAAAAAATGTAAAATACTTTTTCAGGATAATCAAGGATTATGGACATTTTCGTCATTTTGGTATCAATAATACACATTTAGTTATCGTTTTGTCATTATACTTAGAAAGAACGTTAATATCTTTAAAATGATACTTATTTCATTTAAATCTGACCTTCCGTTCTAAAGTTAGGGCGACTTGAACATAGCTTAATTTTCAAAAAAAAAAAAAATGTAGATGCCCCACTTTGGCGCCCTCTAAAATCTAAATCGCTATAAATTTTGACAAACTGTAAACTGTCTTTATTTCGTATCATCTTGCAGTATGCTCGTACATAATTTCAGCAATATCGAAGTTCATTAAAATTCAGAGTGGGTCGATTTTCTTTGGAATTACCCGAACGTGAATTTTCGTAATAAAGTTGAACGGTTTGTAAACGTTGTTCAGTCTTTCCATGATGAAATGCCAAACAATACTCAACAAAAATAACATGACAGTATGACACGACTCACACGTGATCTGTCAAAAAAAATGCTATTAAAAAAAGTATCTCTACTTGGATCACCCTTAGCATTAAACATATAATTACAAATAATTATACGCAGTGTCTTTCCAATAAATAATATACAAATTTACTGTTAAATATCCAAAATCAATGAGTAAATTTGAATTTCTTTTCGCCTATTTGTTTTGTCATCAAATAGTCAATATTGTGAAATTGCATTCAAATTTGAAACCTTTTGTTCACATTTAGTTTTCAGTGAAAAACATAAAAAAAAACAACAATAGAAATCAATAGAAGACCTCTTTTATAATCTGCAAATTTTTGTAGGTCATTTGAATTGGGAAAACAACGGTCAGTGGTGGTGGTGGTGGTGCTTGTTGTTGTTGTGGTGCACTTTTCAGGTTTCCCAGATAAGACGAACAAAATGACCAAAAGCCAAAGTATCGATTTCCCAGCGCCACACATGTTCCCATTGTCACAGAGACGTGACAAAAAACGTTATACCACTCAACCGTCACACAACGGTATTAATTAGATTTAAAACATAACATTATTCACTTTTAAACAAAGAATATCAAAGAAGGCCTATAATTTTCCCTTCCCTCCCCTATGCAAAGAAAAAAGGAATTCTTCCATAACATGCGTCCGATTTATGGAGAAACCATTAATTGTGTTAATATTGTTAACAAAACTCGCATTTGTTGTAGGTAAAATTTATTGCTTCCAAGAATCTGGAGAAGAAGCAAACAAAAATGATTGTTCTAATGTTGTTTTCTTTCCTACTCTAAGCCTGGGAATCTCAATTGTTGCTATTTCCAGTGCCACAAGTCTTCCTCAGCCATCTCGTCCTCCTCTGCCTCGCCCTCTTCCTCGACGGGCTACCGCCATTGACTGTGGTCTGTTGATGTCATCATTTGAGAGGGAGGCCTTACAATGAACATTGTACTCGAATTCTGGTGTCTTTATGAATTTGTTATTATATTTTTTGTTGTACTTTTTTTTAAACAAAAAGTTGGTGCAAAACGCACAACAAGAACTAAATAACAATAGTGCTAAAGTGCTTTCATAAGATACCAAAGACTACATATTTCTACTTTGCTTCAAGAGTGTCATAACTCTAAATCTAAAAATTTCAAGTCGAAAACTAGAAGTCAGTACAAAATGCTTAAAAATAATTAAAAATATTATAATTATAAGTAAAATGGTTGTTTCCTTATAAATATTACAAAGTTGCTGAGATTAGTTTATGGAAATTTCCAAATTTCTGTAGGGAAACATAAGTTCAATGTTTATTTCTGAGTTATGACACTCTTGAAGTAAATTAGCGTTATAAATTCTATATGAATGCTTGGTTGTCTTGTGAAAATATGACATTTTCCTTAACTTAAAGTTAATTGCTTTTATGTTGGCAATTATGTTAAAAGAAAATTAGCAAAACTTTTGAAAACATATGCTTTTATAGGCATAAATAACTCCTGGAGGAATGGGTTCAAAGAGCGTTTGGGAAAGTAATTTGAGTAATTAGTTAAAATGCATTTTAAAACCATAAGCATTGAAAAAAATCCTAGTAGTATCTTTAAACATTAAATACTCACATAAAAAAAGTATGTTTGGATATGAACATCTAAGACATCCTTAATCAAGTGGTATACTATGAAGTAAGATATTTAAATTGTTAAGATATGTAAAGCAAAATGTTGGACATACGATAAATATTAATTAGAGCATATGATTGATATTAATGCAATGTCAATAAACTTACAGCCATTTGGCTCCTCTACTCAGTACCTGATCTACCATATGTGCTAAATGGGCTGAAGCCTTGCAGCGCAAGATAAATGAGGGGCGCAACATTTTTGGCATTCTCGTTTTTATACCCTACACCACACTGTGGTACAGGGTATTATGACTTTGTGCATTTGTTTGTAACACCTAAAAGGAGAAGAGAAAGACCCATTGTTTATTATACCGATCGACTCAGAATCACTTTCTGAGTCGATTTAGCCATGTCCGTCTGTCTGTCCGTCTGTCCGTCTGTCTGTCCGTCTGTCCATGTATTCTTGTAATCAAAGTGCAGGTCGTATTTATGGTCCGATTGTGATGAAATTTAGCATAGTGCTCTTTTTTGGCCCAAGGACGATCCCTATTGAAATTGGTTAAAATCGGTTCAGATTTTGATATAGTCCCCATATATATGTTTCACCCGATTTGACATGTAAGCGCTGTAGAAACCACATTTTATATCCGATCTTTATGAAATTCGGCAGAGAGAGTTTTATTATTACGTGAATGAACACTACAAAATTCGGAGAAAATCCGTTCAGATTTAGATATAGCCCCCATATAGTGTAGGGTATTACATAGTCGGCTCCGCCCGACTTTCTGTCTTTCCTTACTGGTTTTATATTGGCGAAAAAATATAATTTATCATAAAATTAAGAAATCACAAAACTGATGTTTCTAAATCTTTTTCAAAATTAAAACATTCCGATTTACACGTCTGTATTGCTGTTTAGAAAAAAATAAAGTTATAAAAATTAACAATTTTATATTTGAATGCTTATAATTCGTCCTGCTTTGGAAGCCAACAGTCAACTAGATCAGGCCTTCCAAAGCATGCAGGGGGCCGTTGACAAGGTCTTATGAAAAGTATCAAATTAATCGTTTCTAATGGAAAGTTTGCAATTTTTAGACAACATAAGGGATTAATTTTCAAAATTGTTTTTAAAGATTTTTTAAAATATTCTATAATTTTTTAAGATTTTTTTTTAATTTCAAAAAACCAAAAAATCTTTAGTTTTCCATGTATTTGCCATTCAGATATGCTTTTTAATATGATTACCTTGTCCCGCATGTAGCTAGGCTAAGTCCCGCTCTAGAAAATTTTGGCGAAATATGATTTTATTGAAAATGTCATAGAAGTTGCAAATTTTTAGGAAAATTTCATAGAAATTGCAATTTTGTTGAAAATTTCATAGAGATTGCAATATTATGAAAATTTCTTAGAAATTGAATTTTATTGAAAATTTTTTGCATTTATATAGAAAATATTTAAATAGAAATCAAAATTTTGTCAATTTTGAAAATTGTATTTTCTATAAATTTGATGAATGATTTTATGAAAATATTGTCAAAATGAAATGTCTGTTGAAAATTTAATTTTTCCTAGAAAATTATTATAAAATCAGCGACGTTATTCCTAGAAAATTAGTATAAAATCAACGATCTTTATTCCGGGCACTGGCCAATATTCAGAAGTCATCTTCCATTAAACGACACATCGATCTTTGCATTTATATAGAAAATATTTAAATAGAAATCAAAATTTTGTAAATTTTGAAAATTGTATTTTCTATAAATTTGATGAATGATTTTATGAAAATATTGTCAAAATGAAATGTCTGTTGAAAATTTAATTTTTCCTAGAAAATTATTATAAAATCAGCGACGTTATTCCTAGAAAATTAGTATAAAATCAACGACTTTATTCCTAGAAAATTATTATAAAAATCAACGACCTTTATTCCGGTCACTGAAATTAGGCCTAGAAAATTATTATAAAATCAGCGACGTTATTCCTAGAAAAATATTATAAAATCAACGACCTTTATTCCGGGCACTGGCCAATATTCAGAAGTCATCTTCCATTAAACGACACATCGATTTTTGCATTTATATAGAAAATATTTAAATAGAAATCAAAATTTTGTCAATTTTGAAAATTGTATTTTCTATAAATTTGATGAATGATTTTATGAAAATATTGTCAAAATGAAATGTCTGTTGAAAATTTAATTTTTCCTAGAAAATTATTATAAAATCAGCGACGTTATTCCTAGAAAAATATTATAAAATCAACGACCTTTATTCCGGGCACTGGCCAATATTCAGAAGTCATCTTCCATTAAACGACACATCGATCTTTAATCCGTTCAGTGAACCATAATCCGTTAATTGACACTTACTCCGTTCAGTGGCCCTTAACCTCATCGACCATTGCAATTTCAACAACATTTTCTTGAAAACATTTAAAAATACAATTTCCACAAATTTTTTAAAAAAAAAGTGAAATTTAGTGAACATATTTTTAAAAATTCAATAGTATACTATTTACAACTGACGAAAGTAGTCACACTACAGTAGTTTTTAAGTATTGTTTGTTGTTGTATTTCACATTTACACAACATTCATCCCTGATGAAGGAATTCAATGATAATTCCGAAATATTGCAAAATAAATAAATATTAAATATTTAAAAAAGAACAAACCTCGAGCTTGAAATAATAAAAAGAAAAGTTATCTATGAAAAAGGTCGAATAAAACAAAAAACATAAATTATTTTTGAAAAATACAAACTTGAAGGAATTTTTAGAAAAATTCCCAATTTTTTTTTTTCAAAAAATTTAACTGTTATTACATTTTCTGTAAAAATGCAATTTTCATTACATTTTCTAGAAAAATTTAATTTCAACGAATTTTTTTTGAGAAATGCAAATTTGATTCGATTTTATAAAAAAAAACCAATTTCAATAAAATTTTGCAGAAATATTAAATTGCATTTCAAGAAAAAATACAATTTAAACTCTTCTTGAAATAGTTACTAAAATAATCTCTTACAATTAGAAATACAGGGTGGCTGATATGTAATGCAACAAAGTAAAGCGCTATATTTTTTTATTTTTTTTTTTAAATTTTATTGTTCAAAAGCAAAAAATGTCGGAAATAACATAAAATTTTAGAAACAGTTTAGATTCGTGCCACCTTTGGCACGAATTATGGCCTTCAAACGGCCGACAAAGCCATCACACGCTGCACGAAAGTGGCTCTGCGGTATTTTGGCCCATTTTTAAGCCATTCTTGGTTGACGCGTGCTGAGTGCGATGGTGCTGAGTCCTGTTGGAATGTCCATGGTCTGCGGCCGAAATGTGTGTCTGCCCAGGGCTTCAATACTGTCTTTAGGACATTTTCCCGATAATATTCGGCATTTATTTTGACCCCATGGTCGATGAATACGAGCGAAATGTTTCGGACCGACCTGCAAAAATTTCAGTCGAATCTTGCAATATTTCCGGAGCAAATTGCAGTTTTCTAAACACACTCGGAAAAATTGAATAGGTCATAACTCGCGAAAAAATCAAAATTTTGCAAAACGGTTCAAATTGTTTTATTTTTTTCAAATTCTCAACCATATTAATAACAAATTTCAAAAAAATCTTGACCTTTCAAAAAATGTTGACACACTTGTTTCATTTTTACCCTATTAACAAAAAATGGGCATTTTATATAAACAGTTCTCTAGTAATAATAAAATTACCGTGTGTGGAGGCGCAAAATAATAATTAGCCCCGGGACGCCCGACCACCTGGATCAGGCTCTGCCTTTACTATATGTATATATTAGACGTGTCATCTATTTTGTAGTAGACGGCCATCTGCGTCATCTATTTTGTAGTAGACGACCATTTAGGTCATCATATTTGCAATAGACTATTTGAGTCGTCTACTTTGTAATAGACGACCATTTCGGTCATATACTTTGTATTAGACGACCATTTGTGTCACCTAATTTGTAGCAGCGGGCCATTAGGGTCATATAATTTTTAGCAAGTAATCCTCATTGTATCTGCTGTAAAGTAGATTACCATTTTCATTATCTACTCTAAAGCAAACGACCATTTAGGTTATCTACTCTACAGTTGACGACTATATAGGTCATCTACTCTACAGTTAGCGACCATTTACGTCATATTTTTCATTCGCATCTGATAGACATTATACAGCAGCTCTAAAGACCATTGATCCAAGATTAATGAAAATTTTATAATTGTCCTTTTCTATATTCTAATTCGATAAAATAATTAGGGACATTGACCCCGGTTTAACCCATTTAGATTTCTGGGACTATTTACCCGATTTTTGGACTATATGATCTTCATATCGATACCTCCATTCTAAACTATGCTAAATGCAGAAAGGTAGTTTTTCAGGAGAGGCAATCAAAGTTTGATGCATTTTTTAAATTTGTGTGGAATTCCTTTGTAGTGGAAATCGAATGACCTGTACTGTTTTGTGAATAACTTTTGATTGGGTTGACGGATAAACACTAATGGCGTTTTCTTTTGTGCCAAAAAATGCTACATTTTTTATGCCTTTCGCCCCAAAAATGCCTTTTTGTCTTCGATTGTAAAATAAATGCTGCACTGTGAAAGGGTTTCGTTTTCTTTTGTGAAAAATGTCGAACTTGCACGGGACAAAAATGCAACATTTCAGCCCTGTATTTAATCGAAGGCGTGGACGCTGCCCTACAAAACAGATGTTTTTTCTGCGTCGAGCGAATAGCCTAAATACCCGCGTGTGTCCGTGCGTGCTTTTTTATAATGAAGTTTGGTCAGATGCTTTATTTAGGCGGCGCCGTGGAGTATTCTTTGTTTTTAGTTTAGTTTATTTATTATTATAAGGCTGGTTTTTCGCATTTTTGTTATCGATTCTGACTATAAAAAATGCAACAGTACAGGAGGGCGTAGGCGACATTATTACTATGCTGCTCTCTGACAGGGCAACATCTTTTTTAGAAAAGAAAACACCATAAGTTTTGACTGAATATAATTTGAAATATTTAGAAATTAAAAATGCAATCTCCCTAAAACTATGCTAAGTCGACTTAGCATGTTTTAGAATGGAGGTATCGATATGATATGAAAACATATTCTGAATCAAAACTGAACAACATCCGTGTAAAAGCTTCAACAGCAGCTGCCCCAGCTGCAACTTTGCAACTTATAACATCGCCACCTGTCGACATCGATTAAAACCAAAAATGCAGTGATGGTAACGCCGTTACTGTGACATTTTTTTTAGTTGTCTACTCACCCAGCTCCGCATACGACACACTACCATAATAAAATAAAAAAATAAAATATATATAATTTTGTGTTCTTTTTTTCTTTAAAGTTAAACAATTTGTTGCATTACAAGGTCAATATACAATACATATTCTAGATTTTAAATTTGCAACAAATTGGTGAACAACATAATCTTGCAAAATAACTAGAGTGAACAATTTATTTATCTAACTATAGTTTTAGTTAGGTGAGTATTAGGTATAACCTCACTTTGTGAGACTGTCTAAAGTGGAAAATATGGAAACACAAATATTGTGTTCGAATAAATCTTCCAATTTGAGTGGGAGGTACCAGAAATGGCTTGACGAATACACCCATTTTTCGCTGAACAGTAGATACTCCAAAGACATTACACTGTACTGAATTGTAAGTGTTTATTTGTACAGGTATTAACGTGGGTTTTGGCCATTTTGTGTTACTCTAGCTATAGCTAAATCTTAACCGATTTTCTTCAAATTCATAGGACTAAAGGCCCAAATCGGATGAAATATATATATGGGAGCTATATCTAAATCTGAACCGATTGCAACCAAATTCAATAGGGATCTTTACAGCTGCGAAATACTCTAAACTGCAAAATTTCAGAACGATCGGAGTGAAATTGCGACCTGTAGTCGAAGAACAACTTTACATGGACAGACGGACGGACATGCTTAAATCGACTCAGCTACTGATTCTGAGTCGATCGGTATACTTTAAGGTGGGTCTAGCTGTGTTATTTTCAGGTGTTACAAACATCTGCCGTGAAACAAACTTATAATACCCTGTACCACAGTGTGGTGTAGAGTATAACAAATGCCGCCGATTCGATATTTTTGCGCCTAAATGTATGCATGAAATTGGAGTGTTAAATTTTTAAATTGGTATAACAATCTCTTATAGTGTAAAGCGTGTTATGTCTACAGTTTTGCGCATAACATTGGGCAATATTGCTACAAAATTGAAAAAAATCACTGGAACTTCTGATATGACATGGTGTAGGTTGTAGGACTCATCGAGTACGACTGAAAAAAATATTTTTAACCCTAAGTTATTGTAAAACGTTTTCGTTCGTCTACAACGAAGTCAAAATCAGTCGATTTATACGCGAAATATATAAGCCAAAGGAGTCTACAATGCGTCATGTACTATAGGAAAGCTGGGAAATAGTTCGTACCGAAAATATTTCATTACTGTGTTTTATAGATTTCGAGTTATAGTTAATTGAAATTTGACGTTTTGTCGTAAACGAACGAAAACGTTTTACAAAAACTGGGGGTAAGTGTTGTATATTTTAACATATTATTCTGAAGGTGTGTTTATTCGTTATTAAATTAAGTGTGGTTTTACAACAATCGGGGATAAATTGCGTGAGTTAGTACATTTTTAAAAAAAAATAAAAAATTTTAAAATATTTTTTAAAATAACAAATGTGGAAGTGCTGAAAAATGCCATAAGATATCAGCAAAAATTTGAACGTACCCGAGTACTGAAATAATGAATTTTCTGCTAAGTGACATTTAGTGAAATGCTCGAGTACATCAACATTTTTTCTGATATATCAGAAACTACTTAAAAGCGCTCTCTCAAATTTAATTTTTTTTTTAAAAAATATATGATTCTTTTTGCGCTGAATTTCTATAATTCTTCTCCAAAAAAATATTTCTCAATAGTAGTCGTAGTAGTAAACCCCATTTTTCAAAATATGCAAAACTTTAAAGTCACACAGTTTTCAATTTTTTTTTTAAAAATTTGGCTAACGTAGTAACTTGCGGCACCAAACAGTTCTCCAAATTTCAATAAAATCGAAAGACCTCCGAAAATTTGTCGTTGGTTTAACATGAAATTCCTCACAAGTAACAACTCCATATAAAAGCGCAAAAAAAATTTTATTTTTTCGAAAAATTCCCATTACTCACGAAATTTATCTCCGATTGTTGTAAAATCACACTTTAATTAATTGAGAATAAACACATTTTCAGAATAATATTTATTTTTTAATAATGGATATTTTTAAATTAAATTAAAAAAAATTGGAGGCAAGGCTAGATTGTCAAAGAATACTCGTACTTAGTTAAAAAGGGAAATTTTCAGGAGAGGCGAATCAAAAATTTATGGAAATTTTACATTTTGGGTGGAATTCCCTAGAATTTAAATCGAATGAACTCTACTGCTTTGAGTTTCAATTTTGATTGGTTTGAAGAAATTGACAGTAGATAATTTCGAATATTTACAATTTTGAAATGCAATGTCTAATAAAACATGCTAAGTCTACTTAACATAATTTTCATTGATTTTTTATATTTCTTAATCCTTTTTGCCTGTTTATTCCAAAAAATATTTTGTATCTCTACACGCTGAAAGAAAATCGCTTCTTTAGTATATTGTCGCAAACATATTCTGCTTGAAATATACATATGTTTAGGGTAAACTCCAAATATGTAATATTTGACTCATATAAAAATTATATGTTTGGGAGGATATTGTTCTAAACAAAACTATGTTCCCATCCTAATATGTTTTTATTTGGAATTAATATTTCCGAAACAAAGATTAATTTGTATTTAAGCATTTTGGCAATGTATCAATGTCTTAAATTTAAAGGCAAATTTTCTGTTGTTCATAAGTTTAAATTACAATCTTTTTAGAAATCGTATATGTTTGTAAAATTAAAATCCTATAATCTTTCGTAACTATAAATTGCATTGATGGATGGACAAAACTGAATGAATTGGAATATTTATTAATAAAAATTTAGTGCTGTAAAACAAAGCTAATGCTGCTTGTGACATTTTAACTATAAAGTCTAACACAAAATCAACGAAAAACGAACTAATATTCGAAAAAGTCAGCAAGGTTTAAAACGAGTTTTTTAAATAAAATATATTTGGAAAACTTCTTAATAAAAACCATTCTTCGTGTGTAAACACATATTTTGTTTGTGAAAGTTAGTTCGCAGACATATTTTGTTCTAATATATTAATATATTTGTTCCAAACAAAATTTCTTGATTTTCAAATAAAATTTATTTGTTAACAAATATATAATATTTTAAAAAATTGTTTCCAAATATATTTTCTTTGGATTCAAACATATCAAAAATGGCGATTTTCCCCCGTGTATATAAATAATCTAATAATGAAGGAAATAATATTATTTCCTTTAAAACTAAATTATTGGTAATTATTTTCCTGTTAACGGGTTTTCCAATAGGGATGATATGATTTTGAAGTGACGTTTCGGCCATTTGTAATATGCCATGATCTGTCATTTGTTTTTCATTGTATTCAGTAGTGTTTACAATTTTATCATGGAGAGATATACGCAAGAACAACGTTTTAAAATTATTTAGTTTTATTATAAAATAATCGCTCTCCAATTGCAACTTTTCGTGCGCTAAGTCCATTTTTTGTTTTTAAATCCAAAAAAACACTTTCCAGTCGTCCTTGATACCCATGAGCAATATTTTAGCTCTCGTTAAGAGCTATCTTTTTACCATTGACCGATTCCCGATCCGACGTACCGTTAAGGAGCTAGAGCAAAAAAAAAACTTTCCGTTCATATTTGACAATGATGCTAAGTCCATTTTTTTTTAAATCCAAAAAAACCTTTCCAGTCGACCTACGACCTTGATACCCATGAGCAATATTTTAGTTCTCGTTAAGAGCTATCTATTTGCTTGTGTTTGTGGCTATGTGCCACACAGCAAATGAAACAATTGAAATGTTGCGAGAAAAGTTTGGAGATTCGATTATTTCAAGAAATTGTGATATTACCTCCAAGAAGTTGTGATTTAACACCACTACACTATTTCTTGTGAGGTTATTTGAAGTCATTGGTCTTTCGAAATAAACCAAACTCTCTTCAAGCTTTACAAGTCAATATTGAACGTGCCATTCATGACATACGACTTGATTTAGTGGAAAAAGTGCTCGAAAATTGGCTTCATCGAATTCGTTCCTGCAGAAGAAGCCATGTACTATCAAAACTGATATTTTTAATACATGTTAGGCGCCCTCTTGTGGCAATAATACGAATTTAATCGAAAAATAATTTCCATTTATCCGCTATATTGTTATTTGTTTAGTCCTGATTTACACGAGAGCTCTTTTCGCTTTCTTCTCTCTCCTACAAACTTTGACACGGACATAGGAAAAAATGGCCTCGTATTAATCAATACTTATCAAAATGTTAAATTATATAAATCAATGTTTTAGAATTTTCCTAAAAAAAAAATTTCGGCTGCGGCGAAAATCAGCGGCTCAGAGCGGCGGCTTCGTACTCTGATCAGAAGTTATTTTTGACTAAAAAAACTAAATTTTATCAGATATATATTTATTTGAAGTGGATCGGAGAACTGAAGTAATCAGCAATTATTTGCCGTACGATTTTAAGGAACATATCAGTTTTTTCCCAGGATGGAATCATAATTAGGTTTTCTGTTTCCTCTTCGGTTCCAGTCGCTCATTTCCTCACTATCATCTCTCTATCCACTTCTATCTTCACACATAATTCCAAAAAACACTCCGCTCTGTTCCGCAAAAATTCCCCCAACAATTCAATGTTTTTATTTCAAGTTGCAAAAAGGAAACACAAAGTACACTTCAATATCCTTTATGTCATAACCTAAATCGTATGCTTTACTCCAGCTTTTTATAACTTCCTTAATGCCATCGAAATCTTGTCAATGTCTAATACAATGTTTCTGTTTTCAAACTACTTAGTATCTTCCTTTGGAACTTCAAATCATAACATCTGAGTTAACATTTTACGGCGTTGTCTACTGAAGTAATGTTGAAAAATCTAGCGAATGAATTGACACTTAACATTTGACAGTAGATAAAAGTATACGGTGCACAAATTCAAGAAATTGTAAAGGAATTTAAAATATGACAATTTCGTTTGGTAACGAACACATCACGAACACCATAAGTGTAACACATCGAAGGAGTGGCCTAAGACCCTAAGTATTTTCGGTGGAAATCCGTTTTAGCATATTATAAATAATTTGAGCAATGTCCGACCGTCCGTCCGTCTGTCTGTCTGCTGGCTGGTGCTAACGATAATTCTCGAAAGGATAAACCGATTGACTTCAAATTTGGTATGCAGTAATATTTTTTTCCATCTCAGGCTATGTTCGAAGAAAGGCCTTATTGGTCCACTCTTTCTAATACCTCCCCCACAGAGTGTTAACATTTAGTGAACTGTTACTTCTTTAATAACTTCTATACTACTTACTCGAATCTTCTGAATTTACACCAATAGTATTAGCTCAAAAAATGGGCGAAATTACCAAGCTCTTTTGGTACCTCCCACACAAATGAACAATTTTGCACCAAAAGTTAACAGCTTATATCTTTAATAACTATTGATAGAAATACTTGAAATTTTGTACAGTGTAATAATGCTTTTATAGTACCTAGAGCCAAGAGAAAAGTGGGCATTAATGGCGCCCAAACAAATGGACCATTTTGCACCAAATATTAACGGCTTAGAACAAGTTTTGAACAATTTTGCACCAAAAGTTAACAGCTTATATCTTTAATAACTATTGATACAAATACTTGAAATTTTGTACAGTGTAATAATGCCTTTATAGTACCTAGAGCCAAGAGAAAAGTGGGCATTAATGGCGCCCAAACAAATGGACCATTTTGCACCAAATATTAACGGCTTAGAATTTTGATACCAGTGCATATAACTACAGGGTTTTCCAATAAGAGTGATATGATTTCTTTGACACACTTATTGTTAAGGATATTCAAAAGTTTTTTAGTTAATGTGAAGTACAATCGATACAATTAAACTCTAATTAAACGTCATTCAAATGGCCTCCACGGCTTCTTCTGCAGGAACGAATTCGATGAACCCAATTTTCGAGCACATTTTCCACTAAATCAAGTCGTATGTCATGAATGGGACGTTCAATATTGACTTGTAAAGCTTGAAGAGAGTCTGGTTTATTTCGAAAGACCAATTACTTCAAATAGCCCCACAAGAAATAGTCTAATGGTGTTAAATCACAACTTCTTGGAGGCCATTCAATATCACAATTTCTTGAAATAATCGAATCTCCAAACTTTTCTTGCAACAATTAAATTGTTTCATTTGCTGTGTGGCAAGTAGCCACAATCGGTCAATGGAAAAAACATAGCTCTTAACGAGAGCTAAAATATTGCTCATGTGTGTCAAGGTCGTAGGTCGACTGGAAAGTGTTTTTTTTTTTGGATTTTAATAAAAAATGGACAGCATAATTTTCAAATGTGAACGGAAAGTTTAATTTTACACTAGCTCCTTAACGGTACGTCGGATCGTGAATCGGCCAATGGCAAAAAGATAAATCTTAACGAGAGCTAAAATATTGCTCACGGGTGTCCAGATCGTAGGTCGACCGGAAAGTGTTTTTTGGATTTTCAAAAAAAATGGACTTAGCGCACGAAGAGTTGCAATTGGAGAACGATTATTTTGATAATAAAACCGAATAATTTGTAAACGTTGTTTTTGTGTACATCTCCCCATGATGAAATTGTAAACACTACTGAATACAATGAAAAACAAATGACAGATCATGACATATTACAAATGGCCGAAACGTCACTTCAAAATCATATCATCCCTTAGATCATCAATTTAGACAGCAGAATAGTATAAAAATGTTCCATAAATGTACTCCAGATCGGAGTATGAGCCCATCAACTTTTGTCAGGACATTAATTTTTATTATTGTTTTTGTCTAACTTATTAATGGAAAATAATAAATTTTTTAGTAAAGTAATAAATTTTTTTTGTAATCATTACGATTAGAAAATTGATATCAATCGATACGTGCAAAAAAAATTCAAGAAAAGACGGCGGAAACCTATTTTTTTGCGTTTGAAAAATCATTTCTATTCGTTCGTAACTCGAGAAAATGTAAACAAACATGCGATGGCACATCTTCTATATTCATTGACTTTGACTTACACCATGTATGCCTACCAAAGTCGATAGTTCATGCCCTCATCGTCAGCCGCTTTTCATTGTGTCTTTCATCGTCAAACTGCCTTCGGATATTTTCTCTCGAGTGTTGTCTACACCTCATAACTAAAATTGTCTCAAATTTATTTTTCTCTTTTTCTTAGTTTAGTTGTTGTCGCCGTAGTTGTTATTGTGGTTTTGGTTGTAGTTGTAGTTGTGGCAGTCGTGCTGTTATCAACAACAAGAAGCCATCGAATCTAGTTTGACAACACACGGTAACGGCAACAGCAACAAAAACAACATAACACTTGACAAAATATGAAAACAATTTGTTGGGCATGGGTTGTTTTGTTGTAGTTTTTGCATTTGTTTGCCTTTGGTAAATACTCGTGCATAACTGTTTTGTACGGCTCTCAGTCTATGTCAATCTCTCTCCCATTGAATTGACACAGTTCGGCGCTCTTTTTAGTGGTGGCGCTACTACTCAAGTAAAAAACGAAAAAAAAACAACATTAGATTGTCATCCAGAAATGCAGAAATGTATATGAACTGTTATTTAAATATTCGGAAAATACGCACACATGTATATGTATATGTACATACATACGTAAATGAATTGATACCTATATATAGATGAGTGAAATGCTGTTGTTTATCACGACGCGTGTTCCACGTACGAGGGTTGTGTTTTAAGTTCAGATAAAAGTATACATAAGACTAAAATGTAGCAGACAAAGCCTATAAATTACTAAGGTGGTTGTTACTCCGCTCTTTGTTTACATTTTCACCAGATACGAAAGAATAAATGTGATTTTGCATATGCAAAATGTATACATTTTTGTTAACATTTCTTGGACTTTTTGATTAATACGTATTATTGTTCTAATTTCGATATTAACAAAAATTTCATAAAAATTGGTCAGAAAATATATGAAAAACTGTACTTGTTAAAATCAAAATTCTATTCTTTCGTCACTGAGTAACTCGTATAGTACAGCTTATTTCTCTATGGTTTTGATAGAGAAAGGAATTTAATGAAAACAATTTTTGGTATCAAATTGATTCAATAATAGACCCCAAATCTCTTAAAGGAATGACCTAAGGTTCCGTTTAAAAAGTGGAAAAAATATACGGTTTTTGACAAAAATTAAAAAAACAAGTTTTAATTCGCAAAAAAGAATAACAAACATATTTTTTTAAAGATTGAAAAAAGCTATCGAACACACTTTGGACAAAATTTTCTAAATACAATACCGAAATATATATATGAGGAAAAAGGGCTGTTTGACCAAAATATCAAAATTCAACACCCTCGGACAGTCCTTAACCGATTTCGCCCAACTCGGACAGTCCTTAACCGATTTCGTTGAAATATTGTGCCATAACTACTATCCAATAGGACTAAACTTGTTGAAAGGTTCATTCCGATCAGGAGACATCTCTTTTAAAAATTCACTCACTTGACTAAAGTATTCATTCACTCACTTCACTAATTTCTTTACAGAACTTTATAAAATTTTGCAGAAAACTATTTCTTAACAAAGAATGATATTTGAATTAAAAAAAAAAAAAAATCTGTTCAGATTAATATTTAGACCCTATATACACCTATATCCCGATTTTGCATCTAAGGCCTATATACGACCCTGTGCTGTCTTTCACATCCGCAAGAATATTGGGAATTCGGATTTGCAAATTTCCCTTTTTCTCGTAGATTATGCAATAACACCTGCTATTATCAGCTTCAAAAGAAACTGAAGTCTGAAATCTGCGTGACTTACGAAAAAAGGGCACCACAGGGGCGATAATCCTCATTTTTATCAGATCTTTATATAAAAATTATCAAAAATGTAAATGGTCATTGGTCTACAGATTTTTTTATTACTCTGGAGGTCGTACAGTCACTTCTAAATAACCGTTAATTTCGTACTGATATTTCTGTAGGTATTTCTCGAAACTGAAAGCTCAACCTAATATTTCTAATTTTTTTTATTTTTTGTACTCTGAACTGAGCCAAAGAATTCATCTTGAAGACTGAAACCCTCCGATATTTGACTTGTATAGTATAATTTAAAACCTACGATTTCCACAATGAAGAATGCTTTAAAGCCAATGATTGCCTTATTAGAGTCTTCTGTAAAACCTACTGTTAATACAGTAGGTCATTTGTTCCTGCTAATCTACAAATATTCAGCTATGAAATATCCAGCTGTGAAGGCTTACACATAGTTCTGTTATTATATTTTCTAGATTTTCTGCTTTGAAATCTTCTTCAAAAAGATCTGTGAATGTTCCTCTAAAAAGTATTCTGCAGGACAAACGGCTATTTTCTGTAAGACCTCCGTTTGTTCTGGAACGAAATCCTCCATAAGATCTACAATTATTCTGCCAATAAGTCTTATGTAAAAGCTACGATTGTTCTGCGTTAAAGTAATTCGCAAACCTATCAAATATCCAGCTGTGAAGGCTTAGACATAGTTCTGTTATTATATTTTCTAGATTATCTGCTTTGAAATCTTCTTCAGTAAGATCTGTGAATGTCCCGCATTTGTTCTGCAGCAAAATCCTCCAATAGATCTATAATTATTCTCCTATGAAAAAGCTCACAATATCTACTATTTTTCAACTCTGAAGTCTCCCATAAGATCTCCAAATATTCTGCTAATAAGTCTTCCATAAGATCTCCAAATATTCTGCTAATAAGTCTTATGCTACGATTGTTATGCATTTTCCAACTCTGAAGTCTCCCATAAGATCTCCAAATAGTCTGCTAATAAGTCTTCCATAAGATCTCCAAATATTCTGCAAATAAGTCTTATGTAAAAGCTACGATTGTTCTGCGTTGAAGATCTTCACAAACCTTACGATTGTTCTACTACGAAATCTTCTTTCCCATTTTTCAGCCGCGAAACCTTATGACCGATCTGCTGTTATTTTGATATTACACTTTTTATCATATGTAAAACATACTATTGTTCTGCTAAAAAGTCTAATGTTAGACCTATTATTGTTGATCTGCGCTGAAGTCGCGAACCTTATTGTTCTGCCACAAACTGCCACACAATATTTAGTCAGATCTTCTCTTATTCCTTTATAAAATCTTTTGCAAGATCTACAGCTTTTCTTATGTTAAACCTTTTTTAAAACTAGGGTCGCTCTATCACAAACTCTTCTGTAATATTTACCGGCAATTTTTTAAGCCTATTGTTAATACATAATCTTCAGCTGATCTATAAATATTCAGCTATCAAATATCCAACTGTGAAGCCTTAGACATAGTTCTGTTATTATATTTTCTAGAGTATCTGCGTCGAAATCTTCTTCAGTAAGATTTGTGAATGCTCCTCTAAATAATAGTATTCTGCAAGACAAATGACTATTCTGCGCATAAGACTTTTGGAAATTGTACATTTGTCTTCTGTAAGACCTCCGTTTGTTCTGCAACGAAATCCTCCATAAGATCTACAATTATTCTCCTATGAAAAAGCTTACAACATCTACTATTATCTAACTGTGAAGTCTTCCATAAGATCTCCAAATATTCTGCTAAGACTTCCATAAGATCTCCAAATATGCAGCTAATAAGTCTTATATATTTTTCGAAGCATTATGAAAGATCTGCAGTTATTCTTATAAATATTATACTTGGATAATATCTTAAACGTCATATTGTTTTGCTAAGAAGTCTTATGTGAGATCTATTATTGTTCTGCGAAAAGGTTTTATGTAAAATCTATGGCTGTTCTGCGCTGAAGTTGCAAACCTTAGTTCTGTCACAATGTCTTTTTTCAGATCTACACTTATTCCTTTCCGGAAAGGTTTTATGTAAAAGCAATGCTTGTTCTGCGCTGAAGTCTATTGTTCTGGTAAAAAGTCTTATGTTAGACCTATTATTGTTCTGCCAAAAGGCTTTATGTAAAGTTTATGGTTGTTCTGCGCTGAAGTCGCAAACCTTATTGTTCTGTCACAAAGTATTTTGTCATATCCTTTATATAATCGTTTAGAAGACCTACAGCTTTTCTGATGTAAACCTTTTTTTAAAACTAGCGACGCTCTGTCAGAAACTCTTCTGTAATATTTGCCTGCAATTTTTCAAACCTATTGCTAATACAGTTGGACATAGTCTCCAGCTGATCTACAAATATTCAGCTATCAAATATCGAGCTGTGAAGGCTAATACATAGTTATGTTCTTATACTAATAATAATATCTTCCATAATAAGTATTCCATAAAATCTCCAAATATTGTGTCAATAAGTCTTATGTAAAAGCTACAATTTTTCTGCGTTGAAGTCCTTCGCAAACCTTACAATTGTTCTACTACGACTTCTTCTTTCCAATTTTTCGAAGCCTAGTGAAAGATCTGCAGTTATTCTTTTATTATACTTGGATAATATGTTAAACATAATACTGTTATGCTAAGAAGTCATATGTGAGACCTATTATTGTTCTGCGAAAAGGTTTTATGTAAAATCTATGGCTGTTCTGCGCTGAATTAGCAAACCTTAGTTCTGGCACAATGTCTTTTTTCAGATCTACACTTATTCCTTTATAAAATCGTTTGCAAGACCTACAACTTTTCTGATGTGAAACCTTTTTTTAAACTAGGGTCGCTCTGCCACATCTCTTCTGTAATATTTACCTGCAATTTTTCAAACTGTTGTTTATACAGTATGACATAATCTCCAGCTGATCTACAAATATTCAGCTATCAAATATCCAGCTGTGAAGGCTAAGACATAGTTATGTTATTATATTTTCAAGATTATCTGCTTTGAAATCTTCTTCTTCTTTAAGACAAACGACTATTCTGCAGATAAGTCCTTTGGGAGTTGTACATTTGTCTTCTGTAAGGCCTCCGTTTGTTCTGCAACGAAATCGTGCATAAGATCTACAATTATTCTCCTATGAAAAAGCTTACAATATCTACTATTTTCTAACTCTGAAGTCTTTCATAAGATCTCCAAATATTCTGCTTATAAGTCATCCATAAGGTCTCCAAATATTCTGCTAATAAGTCTTTTGTAAAAGCTAAGATTGTTCTGCGTTGAAGTCCTTCGCAAACCTTACAATTGTTCTACTACAAAATCTTCTTTCCCATTTTTCAGCCGCGAAGTCTTATGAAAGATCGGCAGTTATTCTGATAATATACTTGATTCATATGTAAAACATAATATTGTTCTGCTAAAAAGTCTTTTGTAAGACCTATTATTGTTCTGCGAAAAGGTTTCATATTCATATGTAAAACATAACATTGGTCTGCTAAAAAGTCTTTTGTAAGACCTATTATTGTTCTGCGAAAAGGTTTTATGAAAGTCTATGGTTGTTCTGCGCTGAGGTCGCAAACTTTATTGTTCTGCCACAAAGTCTCTTGTCAGATCTACACTTATTCCTTTATAAAATCATTTGCAAGACTTGCAGCTTTTCTGATGTGAAACCTTTTTTAAGCTAGGGTCGCTCTGTCACTAACACTTCTGTAATATTTACCTGCAATTTCTCAAACGTGAAATGTTATGAAAGATCTTCAATTATCATATGTAAAGCTTACGATTGTTCTGCTTTAACGTCTTAACATAAAACCTATTGTTCTGCTAAAAGGTTTAATGTAAAACCTATGTTTGTTCTGCGCTGAAGTTCTGTTCTGATACAACCTTTTGGCAGATCTACACTATTCCGTTAAAAATCCTCTGAACGTAGAATTGTTCTGCTATGAAACTTTTTTTTAAAACTATGGCTACTTTGCCATTAACTCTTCTGTAATATTGACGACTCTTCCGCTGTATTACAGGCAATAGTAGTATATTACTATTGTTTTCTTCTTCTACGATTCCTCTGTAAATTGTTTTATTTTTCTTTCTTCTCATTTGACCAATACTTATTGGTTTACCCTCGCTAAAATGCTGATGGCAGTTTACTCATATCAGTATTTTTTGTACATAAGTTTCCAACTACATATATAACAGTCCATTTGTTTGTTTGTCTTTCATTTTTTCTCGGTTTTGGTTTGTTTTTTTATTATTATTTTTCATCGAAAGTGGTGATACGAGTGTATGGATAGTGGTTTCTTATGCCACAGTGGCCACCAGCTATTTCTGTTCGCCCAGTCGTTGAGCAACTCTATAATACAAACACTTCCTATAAAGATTGAAATGAAAACGAAAGTGGTCCGGTTGGGTCGGCTCTAGTCTGGTCTGATATTTCTTCCCATTGTCTGAAAGTGGCAAATGTGTTGGACCTACATTTGGAAGTGTTCAGCAAATGGGGCGGCCGTCTGGGTTTTTAGGTTGAGACTTCTTGCTGAGTGTTAATAGAGCATAAAAATTAGTTTATCAGGTTTCTTGAAATTTGTGTACCATTGTCATTATTTAGTTCAAGTTCAATGCTATAATGTATTTAGGGGCAAAAAATACTTTTCCAAGATTCATGACAAACTATCACAGTTTTTGAGTGTATACAACGATAACGTTCCATTGGCTTTCGAGTGTAAACATGTCCGTCCATTCGCATGTCCGTCTGTCTGTCTTTCTTTCTGTCTGCCGCCGCTTGTATGGCTTGTTTATGTGACCATTTTGTTGTGGTTATGTACTCTTGTGGTATCGCTTCGCACTGGGAAAGCACTCAGTCCGTCCATCCGTCCGTCTGTCTGTCAGCCAGACAGAAAACCCACAACCATTACCATTTATGTGTGTTTTCAGATATCAAATCATTCCATTCCATTGCATTCGTCTCAACTAAGCGAATGTATTTTTCGGTTGGGAATTTGTTTTCCTATCGTTTTTGCTGTTTGCCCATTCGAAAAAGTTTTGTTTGTATTTATATTTCTGAAAAAACACAAACGATATTTATTTAAGAGTGTAGTCATCGTCATCATTTTTTGTTAATAAATAGTAATATACTCTCGTACATGTATGTTTTTCGAAAACATAGAAAAAAGTCAAACAATAGCATTGCTCGAGGCAGAAAACCCCCATGAAATAATGGAAATTGCCATGTTCCCCCAAAAGTGTTGTACTCTGTAAATAGACGACAGTATTTATTTGTAAAAAAAAAGGTAAAGCGAAGCCAAACATGTGAACTTTAGACCCCAAAAGGTTTTAGATGGGCTTTAGATGCAGAAGTCTAACTATTAGGTGGTTGTTATTTCTCAGTGAATGAAATCTGTACTTAAGTAGAAATAATTTCCTATATAACTCAACAACAATACTCTGAATAAAAACGTTCATCATTATAATATGCACTTGTAGTCCATAATAGTATGCAATAGAATGAAGGAAAATATGAATCTATGTTATTAAATTCCTTATGTTCTCTAGATTAAGAAAAGAAAACGTTTTTTGTAATAAAATTCACGATTTCAGGACATCTAAAATATACAAAAATTGATATTTAATATAATAAGTAGTACATAGATAACCCAATTAATCGTCAACTAATGAGTAGATAACCCAACTAGTTGTCAACTAAAAGGTAGATAATCCATCTGGTTATCTACTAAGGAGTAAATACACAAACAAGGCCTCTTCTTACCCAACCTGTCTTCTATTAAGGACTAGATAACACAACTGGTCCTCACCCAATGTGCAAATAACACAACTGTTTGTCGACCAAGGAGTAGATAACCCAACTGGTCCTCTACTAAGGAGTAGATAACCCAATTGGCTGCCTAATAAGGAGTATATAACCTAAATGGTCGTCTACCACGGATTATTTAATTCAACTGATCCTTTACTAAGGAGTAGATAACCCAATTGGCTGCCTACTAAGGAGTATATAACCTAACTGGTCGTCTACCATGGTTTAATTAATTCAACTTATCCTTTACTAAGGAGTAGATAACCCATGTTGTCCTCAAGTAAGGAATAGATAACCAAACTGGTCCTCTACTGAGGAGTAGATAACCCAACTAATCGTCTACAAAGAAATAGATGATCCAAGCAGTCGTCTACTAAGGAGTAGATAACCCGTATTATATACCCTCCAACATGGATAGAATGGGAATGGAGTAAAAATAAACTATATATACCAAATTTCAGCCCAATTCGTTGAAATTTCAGGTTTTTGTGGCGTTACGAAGTCAAATTTAGAGGGACTATTGTACGGGGACTATATCAAAACATGGACCTATGACTACCGTTGTTCGTGTGAAGCATTCGGGGTATAAATAATCCCCAGTTACCAATTTTCAACCCGATGATCAGTTAACATTTGTTGTCTCTATGAAGTTAAGAAGTAAATCGGGAGTTGCCATTTATGGGCGCTATATCAAAAAATTGACCGATATTGTCCATTTTCAATTCCAATTTACCTGCAGATATAAGAAGTATCTACACCAAATTTCATTCATCTAGCTCAATTATTGTAGACTGTATCGTGATTACAACTGACGGACAGACGGACAATGCTAAATCGTCTTAGAATTTTACGACGTTTAAGAATATATAGACTTTATGGGGTCGCAGATCAATATTTAGAGATGTTACAAACAGAGTGACAGAAGAATATCCTATGGTGGAGGGTACAATTATGAAAATCGGATGTACCATAAAGTTTTTAATATTAATCATAAGCGTGCATAACAAATTCTATAAATCATATTTCCTGTTTTTTTGGGGCGAAAGGCAGAAATAATTTAGCATTTTTTGGCTCAAAAGAAAACACCATGAGACTAAAAAATGTTTTATTTATTATTATTTGTATAAGGAAATGAAGTAATCATTGTCCTTTATTGAATACAATTTGTAATTGTGGCTATTCGCTATTTTTGACGGGAATTTTTAAGTTTTTTTGTAAAATATTCCATAAATAATAATAGTCATACGCAACCCTGTCCTCTTCAGAAAATCACTATTTCAACTATGAAGGAGGCTGTGGCTAGGGAAAAAGTTTTTGGATTAAGAAGTCACTACTGCTTTTCTAGTACCACCAAGTTTTTAATATTAATCATACGCCTACATAACAAATTATATAAATCATAATTCCTGTAATAATTATATGAATCACACACTCCCTTTTCTATTATTATTAAAACCTTAATTATATACCGTGGAATACTTTCAAAATAGGAAATTGATACAGGAAATGTTCAAAGGTCAAAAGTTACAGGTGGCGAATTGTGTTTGTGTGGGAGGTACCAAAAACGGAACTGCCACTGCGCCCACTTTTCTTGACATGTTAGCGACTAACAAACTAATTCTATGTGTGAAATTTCAGAAGACTCGAGTAAGTAGTATAGAAGGTATTAATGAATCAATATTTCACTAAAAGTTAACCCTTTGTGGGGGAGGTACTAGAAGAAGTGGACCAATATGGCCCTCCTTCGAACTTAGCCGGAGATAGAGAAAATTATTACGGCGTACCAAGTTTGAAGTTAATCGGTTACTACGTTCGAGAGTTATCGGCGCACCAGCCAGCAGACAGACGGACGGGCATTGCTCAAATGACTTAAAATGACCCAAAACGGATTTCCGCCAAACGTACTTAGGGTCTTAGGTCACTCCTTCGATGTGTTACACGTTTGGCTCGTAGCAAATGATATATACCCACCCCTTTAAGGTGAGGGATAAATATTCTTGTTTTGAAGAAGGAACTACTATTTCGGGGATTTTTGTTTTTATTTCCGCTTCTCAATTTATTTTATTTTATCTCCTTGAAGAGGAATCTCTTTTCGTTTAGTTGACTTTTGAATTGTGAAAATTTTTTAATTGAATTACAAAGTTACGTAGGTATTATTGAAACAACCCCATAAATAATATGAATCATGCACTCCCTATTCCATTATTATTGAAGCCTTAATTATATACTGTTATATACTTATAAAAGGAAATTAATTAACTACATTTTTAAAGGTCAAGGGCTTCAGCAGAAGATGGTTAACTAGAAAATCTACATACAAACCAATAAATAATATCAATCATATGTCAAAATGCAATTTTACTGAGACTAACAAATGTTTTATTTATTATTACTCGTATTTGTATGAGGAAATAAAGCAATCATACAATTCAATTTTTTATTTTGGCTATTCGCTATTATTTATGGAAAATTTAAAGGTTTCTGTAAAATATTCCATAATTAATAATAGTCATACGCAACCCTGCCCTCAATTGAAAATCACTACTTTAACGAGGTGGGAGCCTGACACTAGGCAATTGGTTGTTGTTAAGGTGGGGGGTTTGCCAGCAAGGGAGGTGAGGATAGGCGATGCGACGAAATCCCTTCTATGGCAAACTCCAATAACAACGATAGCTCAGTAGTGGGGGAACGATGTGTGTGTTTACGTATGCATTTATTCATGCGTGTGTAGTGAGCGACGTTGGCGATGCAGTAATGCAAAGGGCGAAATAGAAAAGGAAAATAAATAAAACACAAGAGTTTAGTTTTTTCGATAGTGATAAAGGCAGAGCTTTATTTCGTATAAATGATAACGTATATTACCATGTAGCGATGCGTAGGATCCGTGGAGATCCAAACGGCACGATAGCAAAAAGACAAGATATATGTATGCGCGAGTGCGAAACAACGACTATTAGTGATGTGCGCGATTGTATCGCCTAACAAAGACTACTTTCAATACGAGAGCCAGATGAAGCAAGGAGTCGAAAATCCGCAACCGCCTCTGCTTGCGGGAAGTCCCTCTCTACATCCGAACTATGCGAATAACGTCCCGGGAGAGTCGGAGAGAGATACAACGCTGGAAGTCTCTCCTTACAATCCGTGCCATGCGAATATCGTCTTGGGAGAGTTTGTAGAGAGATTCTTTTAATCCCTCTACGATCCGTGCTGAGCGAATTCGTCCCAAGAGAGTCGAAGGAGAGCACCAGACGCTGAAAAGCCCTCTCACAATCCGTACAAGCGAATATCGTCCTGGGAGTGTCGTAGCAGAGGCTTCTTCTCATTCAACCCACTAGGGTTGCCAATCAACGAAGGAGATGCACAAGCTGGGGAAGTTGCGCGACAATGTTACGAACTTAAACATTACCGGCCCCCTTGCAACATCTAGCTCTGTTGCAAAATTATATAAGTAAACTATAACGAAAATTAGGTTAGTAAATTAGGAAGGAACGTAAATTCAGTTTCCTAGTGAGCATTCAATTCGTACTTCAATGTTATATTAAGAATTCGTAAAATAATTAATATAGGCGAGGTGATGCTAACATAGCTAGTTTCGATTTCAAAATTAGTTTGAGTTTATATAGACTCCGACAAAAAATAAAGGGTTGCGATATTAATTTGTGACACAAATTCGAGAGATACAAAAGGCAAGTTTCAAATTAATTCAAGAAAATACGTGTTCGTAGACACACGATCAAGAAAATTTCTATTAATTCGAGTTGAATAATTTATAAATTCACAAGATGTGACCATTTATAAAAATCGAGGCAGTTGTCAAAATGTGACCAACAAACAAATTCAAGTAGAGGTGCGACGAAAAATACAAACGAAAGTGAGTCTAGCAAGTAATGAAGCAGATATCAAACCTACGAGGTGGGATGGAATTCAAGTTCGGTTCTCAGACCAACGATTGAAATTCCCGAAAGGAAGAATATTTCTTGCTTCCGTATTACATGTTCTATTGCCAGGGGTGAAGACCGCGGCTGGGCTTGTAGAAATATTAAAAAGGGCGCAAGGAATTGGTCCAGTAACGACATAACCGAAAATGGTATTTTGAGCCAGTAGTGACTCAAGCACAATTCGTGGGGGTTCAGCCAAAAGAATTTTCGGATACAAATCAGCACCAAGTAGAACGTCTATTGGGCGATTTTCCAAAGAATCAGCCAATCGCATATTGGCGAGGCGAGATTGGAGGATGGTAGCAAACGAAGGCGACGGCAAATTTCCAGAAATGTTCGGAAGAACATGGGCTACCGTTTCTAAGACGCGCGTTGGGTCTATGGGTGAGACGATTTCAAGAGAACAAATTTCTCTTGAATTTCCGGGAAGAGTACAGTTTTTGCCTGAAACTGTAGCATTTGTAGAACGCGTTGAAATTCCCAGTCGTTGCCGAAAGCGATCCGTAACTATAGACGTCTCGGAAGATGGGTCAATAAGAGCCCGAGCTGAGTACGAAATACCCTGGTGAATGATATTCACGGTGGCGGTCCCCAAGAGCACATTTCTATCTTGGGTGGTATGAAATACATGTCTACTAATTGTGGGTTTTACGATCGACGAAGTGCAGGGAGAAGTTTTCCAATTCTGGTCCAAGGAGGGATCTTTAACAATAAGAGGGATGGAGGACGAAGGTGTTACAAACCGAGAAGATCCCACAGTTCGATGGAGAAGGGTGTGGTGACGACCATTGCACGTAGTGCAATTATGGCTACTATTGCAGGTTTTCACTGCATGTCCTCGTGAAAGACAATTCACGCAGCACCCATGCTTTTTTATGACCGAAAATCTATCACTAACCGAAAGGTTCTTGAATCGAGAACAAGAACGCAATACATGACTCTGCTGGGGACAAAGCACACAACACGTGTTCGAAGGTGACCGGTGAGGACTCAAGGGAGAGACATTCGTAGAATGCAAAGTTTTGTCCTTCACCACGGGCTTTTTCTCATAGTCAAGACCCCTGAGCTCCCGAAGGCAAACTAAAGTCTGAATTCTTTCCGTGAGGAAAGAATCTAAGTCGTGCCAGGAGGATAGGGATGACTTATTTTTTATACTCTGTTCCCAAAGAGTAAGGGTTAGTTTCGGCAAACGACGGAGGCATTGAAAGACCAATATGGGATCCCAATGGTCAGTCACGACATCGTAGACTGCCATTGTCGAAAGACACCCATTTATTCCCCGTTGTATGGTCTTTAAACCCGAGCTAGTCTCGCGGTCTAGCACGGGAAGATCGAAGAGGAGCTTTAGGTGACTATTCACAAGAATGCGTTTGTTGTCATACGCATCTTCCAATGCTTTCCAGGCAAAAGCGAAGCTCCTGTGGGTGAGAGGGAATCTCGAGACTATTTCCCTTGCCTCACCGCTAGTTTTTTGGACCAGGTGACAAAGGCGCTCAATGTCACTAAGACACGAATTGTTTATAAAAATCGCCGAAAAGAGGTCCCGAAACGTAGGCCAAGTAACGAAATCCCCATGGAAAACGTCAATATCGATAGGGGGTAGATTCAAATTATGACTTAAGTCAGAATTTTCTAAATTAGACATTCTACAAAACTATTAAATTTTATCAAATAAGGACCGAATGTAGGGTACGTGGATGTACACGACTAATCAAAATGCGATAAACCAGAAGAAAAAACGACACAAATTTAATAAAATTGTAATTTGGATCAACTAGACTGGCTGTAGGGTGACTATGGTCGACTGTAGAGTGCAACAACGACTAAGCAAAATGCGATAAACCATAAGAAATAAAGACAAAAATTTAATAAAATTGCAATTTTGATCAACTAGACTGGCTGTAGGGTGACTATGGTCGACTGTAGAGTGCAACAACAAGATTAAACAACGAAGTAGTCAGCAAGAAATTATAAGCTATGAAATTATAAGCTAGAAGAACGCAAAAAATAATACAATAAAATTTTATTATGAAAATTTCCAAATAATGTCCAATTGACCGAATGTAGGGTGTACAGTGTCGTATATGACCGATTGTAATTAACGAGTAGCGTACCACTCACCGTTATTCCCAAAAATAGCACGACAAAAAATATTTAATTTATTTTTCCAAAAGCTGTTATATTTGGCTGTTTCGACTATTTTTCCAACTGGGATGTGAAACCAAGCTCAGGTGACGACGACTCTCTCTATTCGAGTATGTGGGTGCGTACGTGTGTGTTTCTTTTCGAGTAACAAACAACAACAAATGCAATGCGAAGTTGTTGGCGAGATACGCACACGCAGTCGGTAGGGGGAAATGCAATCGACCGATTCGATTAACGAAGTCAACGAGAGCAAGAAATAGGAGCTAATTTTATGACGCCGACTTTCGCGCCTTTTCTAATGCAAGACGGTTGGAGAGTGTTCCTGTTTTTGTTGTAATTAAGCTAGACAGCCTCTCATGCAGTAGGGACGACTGCACTGAGATTGGAAATAAATACAACAATGCCGAATGTACAAATAAACGGGCAACACACTACACAACGCAATAAAGAAATATATAAACAATAATTGTTCTAAGATTTAACGCGAACAAAACAAATCGAAATGAAATATAAAATAAATTAAAGCGAACAAAAACAATCGAAATAAAATATTAATGTTTTGTATTGGGATAGAATTATTCCCGATAGATTCGAAAGTGATTTAGCAACGACAAAGTGGACTGTATTTTTTGAGGAAAATCGCGATAGCGTAATCAAAAGTCGACTAATATTATACCGTAGGGTATATTTGGATGTATTTGTAATTTATTTTTTTTTGGACAAAAAAACACTCGCGGCGCTCACTATTTAGGAAAACTGAGAGTACGTTACCTGCGATTTTGTTAGTAAGATTGGTGATGAGTGGTTGAAGCACCAAGGTTTTCCGTAGGAAAGCAGCAAAATCACCAAATAAACGAGGATGTATGCCAGCACAAATCCGATTCGATTGGATCAAATGTTAAGGGAGTACAAATCCGGCTCGAATACGACCAATGTTAAGGTGGGGTGTTTGCCAGCAAGGGAGGTGAGGATATGCGATGCGACGAAATCCCTTCTATGGCAAACTCCAATAACAACGATAGCTCAGTAGTGGGGGAACGATGTGTGTGTTTACGTATGCATTTATTCATGCGTGTGTAGTGAGCGACGTTGGCGATGCAGTAATGCAAAGGGCGAAATAGAAAAGGAAAATAAATAAAACACAAGAGTTTAGTTTTTTCGATAGTGATAAAGGCAGAGCTTTATTTCGTATAAATGATAACGTATATTACCATGTAGCGATGCGTAGGATCCGTGGAGATCCAAACGGCACGATAGCAAAAAGACAAGATATATGTATGCGCGAGTGCGAAACAACGACTATTAGTGATGTGCGCGATTGTATCGCCTAACAAAGACTACTTTCAATACGAGAGCCAGATGAAGCAAGGAGTCGAAAATCCGCAACCGCCTCTGCTTGCGGGAAGTCCCTCTCTACATCCGAACTATGCGAATAACGTCCCGGGAGAGTCGGAGAGAGATACAACGCTGGAAGTCTCTCCTTACAATCCGTGCCATGCGAATATCGTCTTGGGAGAGTTTGTAGAGAGATTCTTTTAATCCCTCTACGATCCGTGCTGAGCGAATTCGTCCCAAGAGAGTCGAAGGAGAGCACCAGACGCTGAAAAGCCCTCTCACAATCCGTACAAGCGAATATCGTCCTGGGAGTGTCGTAGCAGAGGCTTCTTCTCATTCAACCCACTAGGGTTGCCAATCAACGAAGGAGATGCACAAGCTGGGGAAGTTGCGCGACAATGTTACGAACTTAAACAGTTGTCTTACTGCAGCTTTTCTTGTAACACCAAGTTTTTAATATTAACCGTACTCCTACGTAACATATTCAATATTTTTTGTTGTGTATAAAATTATGTTATGTACCATATTATTGTTTGCAAATCTGACATTTGACTGGTCAAAAAACATAAAAATTATATCAAATTAATTTTCAGCCGATATTTATACCCTCACTTTTGTGATACGAGGGTATATATCATTTGCTACAGCCCAAAACTGTAACACATCGAAGGAGTGACGTAAGACCCCAAGTATGTTCGGCGGATATTCGTTTTGGGTCAATGAGCAATGTCCGTCCGTTCGTCTGTCTGCTGGCTGGGGCGCACGATAACTCAATGTTTTATTAGTTATAAATTTTTATGAGGATTTGAAGCAATATTCTTTCATTGTCCAATGCAATTTTTAGTTATGAAAATCATATATTATTTATGCGAAATATTAGGGTTTTTGTTTAATTTATAATAGTCCTACGCAACCTTGTTCCCAATTGAAAATCAGTTTTTTTACAATGAATGGCAAATAATTGTGGATTAGACACAATTTAAAACAAAACGAGACACAATACAAATATTATAGACACAAATGATAGCAATTGAAATTGCTTAAAAAATATTTCAAAAATTATTTTAACAAAAATATTTTAATAATCAAAAAAAAAATATTCTTGCTTTGAAGAAGAAACTAATGTTTCGGGGATTTTTGTTTTTCATTTCCACTTCTTAAATTATTTTAGAGGAATATTTTTTTGTTTAGTCGATTTTTGAGTTGCGAAAATTATTGCATAATAACAATTTTATGAAGGTTTATTGAAACTACCCCATAAATAATATGAATCATTCGCTCCCTCTTACATTGTTATTAAAGCCTTAATTGAGTAGGTACTTTTCAAAACTTGACTATTCCACTTTTTGTGTTTTTTTTTCACAATTTGAGAAAATAGTTTTATAGCTATGGCACTGTGTATTTAACCCGAAATTTTTGTGCATTTTGAAAGACGTCAAGATTAGTCATTGCCCTGTATAGGATTCAAATATGTTCCTCTAATATATTTTGAATAAATCCCAAATTTGAAATGGAATAATCAAGTTTTGACGCGGCTGATTGGAATAATCAAGTTTTGTTATGTGCTCCAGAGGAATAATCATGTTTCGATTCAAACCACTGTGGATTAATCTTGTTTTGCTAAAACTAGTTTTGTATCAGAAATATTATTCTGAATTAAAATTACCTTGGGCTTTAAATAAATAAAACTAAAACAAATTAATGACAATATGTTTTATTTATATTTAAATTCTTACAGCTATTTCACGTTCAAGGCAATCACAATCCTCTGAATGTACATTATAATTTCCATCATAACTTTCAACGTCATTGCTATCAATTTCAGTTTTTCATTTCCTAGTCCTGTTGTTATTTCAAAGTTTCAAAGGATAAAATTTTTCAAGAAAAAAATTTAAATACTTTATGATATCGATAGGTGTCAAATAAAAGAAAAGCATTTGTACTATATCTAGTATTTTTATACGACTATTCCAAGACAAAAATTATGAAAATCGGATATTATTTACGGAAATTCTGAAGGTTTTGCAAAATATCCCATAATTATTAATAGTCATACGCAGCCATGTCCTCTGCAGAAAATCACTATTTCAACGATGAAGGAGGCTGCGGCCTGGGGAAAAAAGCTTTTTAGTACCATGAAGTTTTTAATATTAATCATACGTCTGCATAAGAAATGCTATAAATCTATTTCCTGTAGAGTATAAAGTTTATTAGGCATCTTTATAATTTATCCTTTTCATTTATACAATAAATTCCACACCTAAGATTTCAAAACGTAGTATTATACGTAGTATTTTGCTTTTAATAAGGAAATTAATATATAATAAATATCAGTCATTCGTTCATAAAGGATTTTCCAACAAGAGGTGTTATTTTGGTATTCAAAGAAAAATGCAATTTTTTGAGATAAATGATCGGATGTTTATTTCATAATAAAGAGGAAGGTATACCGTTAATAATGAAAAACAACATCAGCCAAATGGCCACCACGACCACGCTTACGTGATCATGTCGTTTTCATGAATTTTTCCATAACCAAATCGCAAAGTGGCTGCCCTATGTCCTCGATATCATCACGAATGATATCTTTGAGTTCTTGAATCGACGCTGGGCTGTTGGCGTAGACCTTATCTTTCACGTGGCCCCAAAGGAAGAAGTAGCAAGGTGTTAAATCACAAGATCTCGGTGGCCAATTGTGATCACCTCTTCGGGAGATAACACGGTCCGAAACTTTTTCCGTAACAGAGCACTGGTTTCGTTGCTTGTGTGGCACGTAGCGCCGTCTTGTTGAAAGTAAACGTTGTCCAGGTCAATACCATCCAACTCCGACCATAAAAAATCATTAATCATCTCTGGATAGCGCAAACCATTCACCGTAACTGTTGATCCAACCTCATTTTCGAAAAAGTAAGGTCCAATGACCCCACCGGGCCATAAACCACACCAAACAGTCACACGTTGAGGATGGAGAGGATCCTCTTTGGTTTTCCCAGCACCAGATGCGACAATTTTGCTTGTTAAGGTAGCCACCACGATGGAAATGGGCCTCATCGCTTCAAAAAATAGCTTTAGTTTTGCTAACTGTGACTGCAAGATTTTCACCATTTTTGTAGTGAATTTTAATAATATCAGTGCGTTGTCGAATCGTGTATCGTTCCATTTTTAGTAATGGCGTAGTTTCTACTTGTCAAATGTCAAAGAATAAAAGCTTCAAAAGTGACAGCTACCGAAATACCGGGTGATTAAAAATAACACCTCTTGTTGGAAAACCCGTTATTATATTTTATTGAGTTTTCTACTTTTATGACGATTTGAAGCAATCATCTGCCTTTTCGAATAACATTTTAAATTATGAAAATCGGACATTATAAACGGAAATTTTGAAGGTTTTTCTAAAATATCCCATAATTAATAATAGTCATACGCAACCCTGTCCTCTACAGAAAATCAGTATTTCAACGATGAATGAGGCTGCGGCTAGGGGAAAAAAGTTGTTGGATTAAAAAGTCACTGCCGCTTTTCTAGTAGCGCCATTTTTTTAATATTAATCATACGCCAACATAACAAATTCTACATATCATATTTCCTGTAGTGTATAAAGTTGATAAGGCATTAATTTATCTCCTTTAATTTATGTAATAAATTCCACACCTAAGATTTCTAAACAATTTAGTACATTTATCAAAGTTTACCCCGAAATAAAACTCTTAGATTTTTTTGGTATTATTTGTTACTTATTTCAATAATAATTTTATTAGTCTTTTTCATTTCTTATTATTTTCCATCATCATTTCATTTTTTGTTTTGTGTGTGTCTTATCTTTTTCTCTTTTTTTTTTTTTTGGTTTGTTTATTTGGTTTTTTCTTCTTTCTTTTGTTATAATAATTTATTAAATATATAATTAATATTCATTATTAATTTTAAATTTAAATTAATTGTGTTCAGTTTGTTGTTTGTGGTTTGTTTTTTTGGTTTTTCTTTCTTTTATGTTTTAGATTTTTTAAATAATTTTTTTTCTCACTCATACATGAGAGTATGAGTCTTTCGCCTGTAAATGAGTGTTTTTTTCTATTGATTTATTTTTGTGGTTGAGTGGGTGAATCATGTGAATGTGTTTCGAGTGAAATGGGGTGTACATGTGAATGATTTTTTTTTGGTTTGTTTTGCTTGTTTTTTGTAATAATATAATAAAGATAATACAATTAAGTATTTTTTGTTGTTATTAATTTTAAATATAAACAAATTTGTATTAATAATGAAAACCTTTACGGGTTTGTTTTTTTGTGTAAATGTTTTGTAGTGTTTGGTTTTTTTGTCATATAAACATTCAGGATTCCTTTTTTGGGTAGGGGAGTTTTTAATTTTCTGTTTTTTTTTTGTTATTTAAAAAATTAAACAAATTATATACTATTCTTTTGAGATTTTCTTTTCTGGTTTTTTGCATTGTGTACAAAATTTTTTGTTATAAATTTCGACTATGGTTGTTTTATATTAGTTAATAAAGAAATACAAATAAGTTTTCATTTTCGTTAATTTTATTTTGTTTCCGTTTTAGAAAAAAATTCATCTATTAAAGTCTTAAAAACACAATTCTTGTTAGTTGTTCTTTTGTTGTCATTTTTATATTTTTTTTTTAAGAAAAACTTAATATTTTATTTTCCTTTTATCAGTTTAACTTACACTGAGAGTGTATACATAGTTATGTTAAGACTATATACAAAATATTTATAATGAAATGATTTTTTTAATAATTTTATTCATCATAATTTTGTGAATGAGAGCGAAAAAAAAAACTTGAAATAATTTATTTTCATTTTGAAAAAATATAAAAAATATATCATACAATATTTATACATTTATTTTTATATCTAAAAATATTTTTTTTTTATTTTTTGTGTTTCATTAATGGACATTAAACAAATAATTCTTATGGGGAAACATTTAACACAAAAATGACATTGATAGACATAAATTCATAAAACAAAACATTGATTTTTTCATTAATTTTTCTTAGAGTGTTTGGTTAGAGGCTTTGGGCAGAATATTAATTAATCATCATACATATACAAACATATACCATACATAACATTTAAAGACATAAATTGTTTTGACAGAATTTTTTCTTCTTTACTTTTTAATGTCCTTTATTTTATATATCTTAATTATAACTTAGCACAGAGTAAACATAGTTCTTAAAGAAACCATAATAATAATAGAATAATAGAAAACTAAGGTACCTATGTTGAAATGTGTATTTGTAAGAGTAAATGTGTGATTTAGTTGGTTTTTTATTTAATGTAGATATATATGTAAACAAAAATTTTATTAACATTAATATAATAATAATTGTAATATATAACATTTGAAATGTCTTCATTTTCGGGTGGAACACAATCAAATTAAACATTGAGGAATCTTTGAGTTTGTACATGGTTTTGAACTGAAAGAAAGCTAATACAAGCGATTGTGACTTTTGAAAATACTTTATAGAAAGGATGTCAAAAGAAATTTGTTTAAAAAATCAAAAAAAATTATCATAATGTTTTTTTAGATTTATATTTTAAGAAAGTTTTTGAAATCATCAAATGTTCCTGTATTTTTTGAGATTTATTTAAACTTATCTATGTATTCCTCTTCTGTGTATTACAGAAGGCCATTCCTTCTTTTCGTCAACGTTTGATTTGCAAAAATTGTCTAATAATTTCCAAAGTTATGATGGTTTTCGGAAAGCAACCCAACATTTAATATGAATCATACGCTCCCTATTCCAATTTTATAAAACCGCTATTTACATTCCAATGTATTTTCTAAAAGGCAAATAATTTAATTAAATAAAACATTTGTAAATGCAAAAATTCTTCAGTAGACTTTTGAAAATACTTAATGGAAAGGATGTCAAAAGATATTTGTTTAAAAAATATACAAAAATCAAATCAACTAATGTTTTAGGTATTTTTTAGATGTATTACATCTTTTCTATTTGTTCCTATTCTACCTTTTAAAGATAGCATTCTCTTCTTCTAATCGTCGTTTGAATTGGGAAAATTGATTAATAATTACCAAAGTTATGATGATTTTCTGAAAGCAAACAATAAATAATATGAATCATACGCTCCCTATTCCATTAATTTAAAAACCTTGTTTAAATACCGAAATATAGTTTTAAAAGCAAATAAATACAAGAAACCTTTTTGAATAAACTAATTCTTCGATAGAATGTGACATTTGAAAATCTAGGCACACACACATACAAAATAATATCAATCATACGTCACTTTTGCATTTGTAGTATATTTTTAAAAATAATATAATAATTTATTTATTATGTTTTGTCATTAAAATTGTAGCAAAGTTCAGTAGAAGATAATAAACTATTAAACCGACATATTCATCAGTAAATAATATCAATCATACGTCCTTTTCAACATGTCTGAAGCGCTATTAAAATTGTGTAGTATATTTTAATAATTCTGAATAAATAATTGTATTTTAATCATTGGAAAATTATAAGCGGTTTCTGTAGAAGGTAATGAACAAACTACATTCAAAATAGTTTAGTCAATACAAAATATCAATCATACGTCTCTATTTAATTTTACCTAATTAGGCTTTTTGTGTTTTACCCTTTTTATCAATCAAATAAATCATTAAATCCAATCACTCAGAGAAAATAATTTTTGTTTGTCTGTTAAAAATGCACAAAAGGCAAAAATACACATTGAAAAAATTTATTTTGCTTTGGAAATTTTGAAACCTATTCCTAGTCTATTTTTATTTGATTTGATTTATTTATTTTTAGGTTAGAAACACTTAAAAATCAATAAATCATGGAAGAGTCATTGAACCGATTTCGACTTTAAAATTAACTTTAAGTCTTTCATAACTTTTTGTGACTTTGGATTGTTGAAAAATTTGATTTAACAATTTAATAGGTTTTAGCCAAGAAATTAGCCACACAATATCAGTCAAATAATAAATTATTAAAAACTAAATGCCAACTAAAAAGGGAAATCATTTAAGTTACAATAAAAGTAGAAAGAAAAAAGGTAAATTTATAAAAATAGAGGAAAAACAAAAGATCATAAAAACATTTTCAAAAGAATTTTGTCTGAAAATATCAAAATTGTCTGAACACTTTATTTATATTTGGGATTAAAAGATAATCCAATAATTCTGATATATTTACAAGTCTAATCCCAATAATTTATTAATTTTAATGTATCTGTTAAAAGAGGAAACTTTTTCCTTTTATTAAACTTTTGATACGATAAAAACATCATAAGTGAAAAACTTTTTCAAAAGAATTTTGTCTGAAAATATTAAAATTGTTCCACCAGAACACTTTATTTTTATTTTGTTTAAAAAATAATCGAATAATCTAGATATATTTACCAGTCTAATCCCATTAATTTATAAATTTTAATGTATCTACTTAAAGAGGAAACTCTTTCCTTTTATTTTATCTTTGAATTATGAAAATCGGGTAATAATTAAAGGAGTTACGCAGTTTTTATTGAAACAACCCAATAAATAATATGAATCATACGCTCCCTCTTCTATTTTCACAAAATCATTATTTACCCTCCGTGGTATATTTTTAAAAAGCCATTGAATGTAGGGAATGATTTTAAGTGGTCACAGGCGTCGGTAGAGTAAATAATATCAATCATACGCCGATTTTCAATTACAGAGAAAAAAGTTAAATGTATAAAAATAGAGTGCAAAAAAATATCATAATTGTGGAAAACCTTATCAAAAGTATTTTGTCTGAAAATATCAAAATTGTTCCACCAAAATTTTTTTTGTTTAAAAAATAATCGAATTATCCACATATATTAACCAGTCTAATTCCATTAATTTATTAATTTTAATGTATCCACTTAAAGAGGAAACTCTTTTCTTTTATTCAATTTTTGAATCATGAAAATTGGGTAATAATTAAAGAAGTTACGAAGTTTTTATTGAAACAACCCAATAAATAATATGAATCATACGCTCCCTCTCCCATTTTTCACAAAAACATTATTTACACTTCGTAGATTATTATTTAAAATCAATTGAATGTAGGGAATGATTTTAAGTGGTCGCAGGCTTCATTAGAGCAAATAATATCAATCATACGCCGATTTTCAATTCCACTGAAACGCTACTTACAAACTTGTTGGATAGTTTTAAAAGGTTTAACATATAATTTTGTTTATTTCAAAATATAACGCGAAGATCAGAAAGCATCAATGTATATATATTTTTTTAAATAAATTTTGTATACAAATTTCAAAAGGCTTCCACTAGAACATATTTTCCAATTTTAGTTTCTACTAATTTTAACACAACTCCTTAAGAAGGAATCTTTCTCCTTTTAATATACTTTAAAACTGAAGGTAGGAGAATAAAAATGCGGAACCAAACTACCGGAAAAAATTGCATACAGTGCCTTAGAAATCGCAAAAATGCCCACAAAGTCATAAACTATCCGTCAGTAAAATATTGAAAAATACTATACGTATACGAAATACGTAAAACGTATGGATATAAAACAGGACATTAAAACAGAGCATTATAAAACAGAACATTTTTGCGATTTTAAGGCACTGGTTGCACTTTTTTCGGGTAGGTTTGTTCCTCATTTTTTCTCCTTTTCAATATCTACAACTTTGATTCAGGCACAAAAGAGATATTCCGTACGGCGTACCGAGAAAAAATAAAGAAAAAGGGCTCAAAATCTAAGTTGGGCTAAAAAAATCGTATGGCCATTAAATTATTAATTGAGCCAACTTGACTAAACGAATGATGTAGAAGTTTTTATTTTTGGGGCTACTTTCACGTCCAATTCTCAGAATTGAGTCCCAAATCAATGAGCTGAACAATGCTGTACTGTGTTATATTTTGCAAAGCTTTATTGAAGTTTATCGTTTCAAAATAATAACTCGTCCAACTATTGTTTCATATTAGAATTTAAATTACAAAGATAGTTTAATTTTGACAGCAGATTAAAAAGGCTCTTCCTAAAATAGTTAGAAATTATAATTAATCGAAGTCTTTTCTGGGAACAAATAGATGTGAAAAGTTTACTTAATCGGTTAAAGGGTTTTTATAGTTCAAATATTTATTTTGATAAAATAATTATCCATCCAACAGATTGAAACACTTAATTTATATGGAAATTTAAATTACGAAAATCGTGTAAATTTGCCAGTAGTTACAAAGTATTTTCCTATAAATGAAAAAAATCATACTCTACCTGGTTGGAATTTCAAAATATCGCTCTTTTTAATAATTTTGGAAATATTTTCGTGGAAGAAAGATATGCGAAATTTCAAATTTATTTTATAATTTCAATGCTTTCTTGTAATCTTTAATTTCAAAATAATTTTCTATCAAATAGAATAAATCTCAAGCTTCATATGAAAGTTTAAAATATGAAAATCGGTTAACTTTGACAATAGCTACAAAGGTTTTCCCACAAAAAGCCAATCATTAAAATAAATCATACGCTACCTGGTCCGAATTTCAAAAAACCGTTTTCAAACCGGTCGAAGTAATTTTTGGGGACATATAGATGTGGAAAGTTTTCTTAAGTGATGAATTGATTTATGGCAAATTAATATTTGAATATATTCGCCTTAGTTTTATAGCACAAATCATTGTTTCGATTTTGTAAAGTTTATAAAGTGAAATGTCTTTTACAATTTCAATGTTTTGTCGTAATCTTTCATTTCAAAATAATTTTCTATCCTTAACTCTGGCTTCACATAGCATCGTATATTACAAAAGCCGAAAAAAGTTTGTCGACAGATACTAAGTTTTTCGTAGTTTTTCGTTTTTCAATTAATAAAATTAATAAATAATCATACGCGATCTGGTCCAAATTTTTAAAATCCACATATTAACCTTTCAAAGTATTTTCTGGGCGCTAGTAAATGTGGAAAGAAATCCTAATCGACAAAAAAGTTTGGGTGAATTCAATTTGTTGATATAAATTAGTTTTTACAGCAGAAATATTTGTTTTAATTTTGTCGTCACTAAATCTAGGTAGGTTTATTTTACAATTTCTATGTTTTGTTGCAATTTATCATTTCAAAATAATTGTCCATCCTATGGAATAAAGCTCATGCTTCATATGCAAGATTAAAATATTAAAATTGGTTAACGTTGACAGTAAATACAGAAGGGTTTCCACAAAATACCAATAATTAAAATAAATCATACGCTACCTGGTTCGAATTTAAAAAACCTTAATTTCAAACCATTCATAGTCATTTTTGGGATCAAATATATGTGCAAAGTTTTCTTAAGTGAAAAATTGGTTTATGGCAAATAATATTTGAATATATTCGCTCAGTTTTATAGTACAAATCATTATTTCGATTTTGTAAAAATTAAAAAGTCAAAAGTCTTCTACAGTTTCAATGTTTTGTCATAATCTTTCATTTCAAAATAATTGCCTATCCAAAGCAATGAAACTCTTGACTCTTGTGAAAAGTTATATTACTAAAATCGGTTAATTTTTAGAGCATTTGTCAAGGTTGTCGTAGAAAGAGCCAATAATTAAAATAAATCATACGCTAGCTGGTGCAAATTTTAAAACTGCTTTTCTAGGCTTTAGGGGGAATTTAATAGGCAAAATTAGTTGTTTATTAGAAATATTTGCGTTCATTTCGTAAAGACTGAAAATATAATTTTTTTGAAGTTTATATTTTATACAGTAATTTGTAATTTCTAAATACTTGTCCATCCAAAGCAATTCATGCAACTTTAATTTCAAAAATCAGTTAATTTTCTGCTGTTATTAGTCAAAGTAATTTATTTAAATAAATCATACGCCATCTGGTCTGAATTTTAAAAATCTCATTTTAATAATTTCGGAGTACTTTCTGGGAATAAATAGTTATTGAAAGTTTTTTATATAATATTTTCCCAATTTCTGTAAAAATTTTACCATTTTTAAGAAATTATTTTAAATCTGACATCCTTTTTTATTTAGTTTTTTCTTAAAAGTCATAATCACTTGTTTTTTTTAATAATATTTTAAAACATTGAACAAAAAACTTAACTGAACAAACATCTAACAGTTTTCTCGGTGTTCTCATTTTGTATTTTCTTTTTGCAATAAATTAGTATTTTTTCATATTCTAACTACTCGTGTGTACTTTCTAGATACCATTTTTCCAGCATTCAGCTTCAGTGTAAAAGATATAATATCCCTTCTTCTTCTTCAATTTCAAGTTCAATATCAATTTCTTAATTCAATGTATACTTGTTTTTTGTGTTTTCAACTAATTCTCATTTTATTTTTTTGTTTTTGGATTTAAGACCACAGCCAATCAACAATGAAAACAAATCTAAAACAGACGGTCCCTATGTTCGTCAATTTCAGCGCCCTACAAATGAACTCGCTGAGGGACTGTATTTCGTTTTTCAAATTTGTTTGTTTAATAAATTCCTATTTTTATCTCTTCTCTCATTTTTATACTATTTCATTTAATTTCGTTTTTATCAATACATACAATACAAAAACTCATTTTAATTTCTTAACAAACTTTTTCCGCTCTTACTTATCTCAATACAAATTCAATCAATTTCTTATCGCCTTTTTGGGGGCCTTAAGACGAACAAAAATATCGTTGTTCTAGTCTAGATGTTGATTAAAATTAAAAAAAAATTTGAAATTATCAGAGTGATTTCGTACTCGTTCATATTTAAAATAAAATATTGTATTTTGTTATTTAATTTGCAATTTTTTGTGTTTTTTAATCAAAGTGTGTACTTTTGGAATATTGTTTGTTATTATTTAGAATTCTAAATAAAATTTACAAACTGTAATTTATACCTTCATCCAGATAAAATTGTAGGAAATACAAAAAAATAAACAAATTATTCAATATTAATACTTAAACTTAAAATTTATATTGATTTCTTTCATTTCAAATCAATATTTAGGAAAATTAAAAAATCAAATTAAATTACATATTTTTAAGATTTTTTAAATACTTTCGCTTTTTTACTTTCAAGAATATATTCTTTTCTTTCATTATACGTTTGAATTTTAAAAAATGATTAAGAAATAAAAAACTTGCAAAGGATTTTGTAAAATTACCCAATAATTTTTAACACTTATACGCCAACTAGTCCAAATTTACAAATTCAAATTTTAAGCTTTGTGGAAGGCTTTTAGAATCCGAAGAAATGGTGAAGTTTGAAAAGTAAATTTCTCTACCCCTTCCAATTAAAAAAAAACATAAAAATTACAGGTTTTTAAGAATCAAAAATTTAGAAAAAATAAAAAATTTTATTCACGTAACATTTTTTTACATTTATTTAAATATTGTTTTCCAAACATTTTTATACTTGTTAGTATATATAATTTTCTATCATTTAACGTTTGGATTTTAAAAATTCATTAAGATATAAAAAAGCTACTATGGACTTAAAATTCCCCAATAATTATTAACACTCATACGCCAACTAGTCCAAAATTTTAAAATCAATATTTAAGCTTTGTGGAAGGCTTTCCAGGCTTTTCCTATCCAGTTTTCCATTAATAATTATGTTCCAAAACCTCAGGTAGATCATACAACTTTTTTTTCCCCTCTTTGAATGCAAAAATTTAGAAATAATAAAAATTCACGCATCATATTCTTAGATTTATTTAAATTTTTTATGCCAACTTTTTTTACTTGGAATAATATATTCCTTTCTTTCATTATACGTTTGAATTTTTAAAAATGATTAAGAAATAAAAAAATTACAAAGGATTTTGTAAAATTAGCAAATAATTATTAACACTCATACGCCAACAAGTCCAAACTTTCAAAATCATTTTTTAAGCTTTGTGGAAGGCTTTTAGAATGCGAAGAAATGGGGAAGTTTGTAAACTAAATTCCTCTCCTGATTTGCATTAATATTTTCCAAAACCTCAGGAAGAAGATACAAGTTAGAGATACTGAAGATGTCCGCATATTTTCTTTTTTAAAATTCAAACATTTTGAAAATTAAATAACAAGTATTTCTTCACTTGGAAAAGTAAACTCTTTTACTAAATTATACCACTAGTCTAAACTTTCGCAATCAATTTTTTAGACTTTGTGTGAGAAAAGAAAAGAAGAAAACTAATTATTTTCCTTTCATGTTTTCCTTAATATATTTTCCTAAACCATGGGATGAATTTATATAGGAGAGGTTATTAAGAAGTATTCTTCACTTGGAAGAATCAACTATTTTCTTTCAATATTGCTTTGAATTTTAAAAATATGCTGAGAAATAAAAAAGTTGTAATGAATGTAGAAATCAATATTTAAGCTTTGTGGAAGGTTTGTGAAGGCAGGCAAATGAGGAAATTAGAAAACTTAATTCCTTTCGCGTTTTTCATTAATATATATTTTCCTAAACCTCAGGATGATGGTATAAAATAGTGGTTTTGTAGATGTCTTCTCTAAACATCTTTTGACATTGCTGAAAACCCTAATGTTTCACGACGAAACATGGAAGTATTATTGATGTTAGCAATCTTTTAAATGAAATCCTAAAGAAACAGAGAGGTATAAGTGAGTATTTTGTCTTTCATTGTAGTTTATGTCGAATAAATTAATTTCATTATAGAAATCATGTGAATTACGTACCATTTTCTACGATTTACTGACACTTTCTCATTCAACTTCATCATTCACTTGGGAGGATGAAATCTCTTCTTTCATTATTCGTTTGAATTTTAAATATTCATTTAGAAATAAAAAAGTTACAGTGCGTTTAGTAAAACTGTCCAATAATTATTAACACTCATACGCCACCTAGTCCAAATTCTAAAAATCATTTTTAAGCTTTGTGGAAGGCTTTGAGTGTTCAATCAAAATAAGAAATGAAGTAACTAATTTTCTTCTAATTTTTTATTAAAATATATTTTCCTAAACCTCAGGATAAAGTTATAAAAATTGAGGTTTTGTAGATTTCTTCTCTAAACATCTTTTGACATTGCTGAAAACCCTAATGTTTCACGACGAAACATGGAAGTATTATTGATGTTAACAATTTTTTAAATGAAATCCTAAAGAAACAGAGAGGTATAAGTGAGTATTTTGTCTTTCATTGTAGTTTATGTCGAATAAATTAATTTCATTATAGAAATCATGTGAATTACGTACCATTTTCTACGATTTACTGACACTTTCTCATTCAACTTCATCATTCACTTGGGAGAATGAAATCCTTTCTTTTATTATACGTTTGAATTTTAAAAATCCATGGAGAAATAAAAAAGTTACAGTGCGTTTAGTAAAACTGTCCAATAATTATTAACACTCATACGCCACCTAGTCCAAATTCTAAAAATCATTTTTTAAGCTTTGTGGAAGGCTTTGAGTGTTCAATCAAAATAAGAAATGAAGTAACTTAATTTTCTTCTAATTTTTTATTAAAATATATTTTCCTAAACCTCAGGATAAAGTTATAAAAATTGAGGTTTTGTAGATTTCTTCTCTAAACATCTTTTGACATTGCTGAAAAACCTAATGTTTCACGACGAAACATGGAAGTATTATTGATGTTAACAATCTTTTAAATGAAATCCTAAAGAAACAGAGAGGTATAAGTGAGTATTTTGTCTTTCATTGTAGTTTATGTCGAATAAATTAATTTCATTATAGAAATCATGTGAATTACGTACCATTTTCTACGATTTACTGACACTTTCTCATTTAACTTCATCATTCACTTGGGAGAATGAAATCTTTTCTTTTATTATACGTTTGAATTTTAAAAATTCATTAAGAAATAAAAAAGTTGCAGTGCGTTTAGTAAAACTGTCCAATAATTATTAACACTCATACGCCACCTAGTCCAAATTCTAAAAATCTTTTTTAAACTTTGTGGAAGGCTTTGAGAGTTCAAACAAATTGGAAATGGAAGTAATTAAATTTCCTTTGCATTTTTTATAAATAAATATTTTCCAAAACCTCAGGATGAAGGTATAAATTAAAGGTTCTGAAGATGTCCGGATATTTGTTTGTAATATTAATTTGGTGCCATTATTGTTATGTACATATTTTTCTTTCTTGAGGGGTACTTTAGTAATTTGTTTATTAATTTAAATATTTGTGTTGTTTGTTTTGTGGTAATATTGCACTTTAAAAGTTTGCTTTTAATATTTTTCCATTTTGTTCATTTATATTAAATATTCTGTTTTTATTTTGGTTTGCTAAATAATTTTGCACTTGGTTACTTGACTTATTTCATTTCAATATGCAGGTTACAGGGTTGGTTTGGTTTTTTGTGTTTGTTTGCATTTTATTTATGAATTGCTATTTATAGATCAATTGGTACAAGGAAGGGGTCCTTTGAAGTAGTGTTTTTCTTTTTTGTTTTAACTTTTAAGTTGTTTATATTTTTGAATGGTACTTGGTTAACAGGTTGTGTGTTTGGAAATAAAATTTAAACTGAAAAAAAAAAAAAATTAATAAATGTCGAAATTTGTTTAAGAAATGTTATGAACAATTTATTGTTTTTTCTCTCTTTTCCTGTTAATATTATGTTTAAGTGAAAAAATATGTTTGTTTTTATATTTTTTAATTTTTATTTTAACAATTAAGTTTTTGTCTCTGGGTGAATTTTATTTCTTTAACTTGGTAAAAATGCTAGTTATTTGCAAATGTTTTTTTTTTGTTTATTTTTGGATTTTAGTCCTTCTCTATTCCAAATATTTTTCAACAACTCCTTAAAATGTATTGGTTTAAATATCTTTTCTTGTTTTCATTCAGCTTTAAATATTTAAAATGTATTTTATTCAAAAAATGTTCTTGTTCTTGTTCTTGTGTAATGCACTTAAAAATGTACTTTATGGGTTTGTTTTTTTATTTTCATCTTCTATTCTTTAAATAGATATATATGATGTATATATAATATCGCTTAATAGCTAATTTTGTTTAATGTGTTTATAAATAATTTCTGTTTCTTTTTTCCTTATTTTAGGGGGAGGTTTTTGTTAATTTTTTGTTTTGCTTAGCAAATGTTTATAAATATTTTCTATATTTAAGCCTAAATATGGTTAATGAATTTAACGCTATTTTTACAACAATGAAAAACAAAAGTTTGCCCTCGCCCTTTCTTAATGTCTGTACAAGGTCATATGTGTGTTTTTTATGTGCATAAGGTGGGAAAACTTTTGTCTCTTACTGTGTGCCATTTGGTTTTGAATTTCTTCGAATGCAGTATACTTTTTTTGCTTAATTGAGGTTTATTGGGTTTTTATTGTGTTTTTTGGTGAGAAAAATAACTAATATTTATTACACTGTACCTAAGCAAATCAAAGACACACTTGAGAAAATAATATTTATTCCAAATTAGAAAGAATCCGGATGATTTAATTGGTTTTTATATTACGTTAAAGTTCAAGAGGAAATAATTTGGTATAAAAATTAAAAACATTTTATTTATGCAGCGTTTTTATCAATTTCTTACCAAATTATTTATCAGCAGTTTTCATCATTTTAAATAATCAACTCTTTTCTTTTAAAATACGTTCGAATTTTAAAAATTCATTAAGAAACAAAAAAGTTACAATGGATTTAGTGAAACTATCCAATAATTATTAACACTCATACGCCAACTAGTCCAAATTTTAAAAATCAATATTTAAGCTTTGTAGCAGGCTTTTAGGATGCAAAACAGCTGGAAAATTAAATTGTAGATGTCCAACAAGAAAATTAAATTATTTTCATTACCAAATATTTGTTTAAGTCTCATTCTGAAAATATATATTTGCATATGTTAGAAGTTTTGACAATGTCTATATAATTTGTAATTTTCGGATTATATAATAGTTTCTTAACCACATTCTGGGAATTGTGGAAATCTATTACAAGGAAAATAACTAAGGAAATTCAATTGAAAAGGTTCGTGGCTCATGGCAAAAATTTCACAAAGCCTACGAAAATTAATAATCCACTTTTTCTGGAAATCCAATAATTAATATCAATTATTCGATATATTCCAAATACTGGTACATCTTGCTAAAAAAAAAAACGTTTCAAGTTGAATAGCGAAGGAATTTCAATACAAAATCCTTACGAAGAATGTGAAAATCATTTACTGTTGAAGAAAGTCATTTTAATTAAGAAAATATATTTTTTTGTCTAAAATACAATGGCATCTTTAACAATATATATGTAGGAATAAGAACCTCATCAATGATATCCCAAAGAAATTGGAAGTTATGTATAGTTTTTCTGAGTTTATTTGATTTTTTTAATTAGTTTACATAAGTCATAATCTAAGTCATGTCATTCTTGAGCCCATTATATCGATTTCCCAGTATTTTATTTATTAGAAGTATTTTTTATTTAAAATAATCAAACCTTTACTTTAATTATTCGCTTGAATTTTAAAAATCAATTAAGAAATAAGAAAGTTACAAACGATTTACTAAAACTATCCAATAATTATTAACACTTATAGGCCAACTAGTCCAAATTTCAAAAATCAATATTTAAGCTTTATGGCAATATTTTAGGAATCAAAACAACTTCGAAATTCATTTACTCTCCATATTTACTTAACATTCGACCACTAAACCAGATCCTCCAAGTACTCTTTTAGGTATTGCTAAAATAGTTCATGTTAAATAAAGGATGAATTCCAATATAAAATCCTTCTGTGCTTACGAAGAATGTGGACTAAGAATTTATGGACTATTTTTGAAGTAAGTCATTGTAATTAAGAAACAATTTTTTCTCTAAAATACATTGAAATCTTTAACAATACATAAGAATAAGATTCTCATGAAATTTCCGAGTTTAATTGCAATTTAAGATGAAGGTTACTTATATCATAACCAAAACCATGTTGTTCATGCCCCCATTTCATACATTTCTAAGATTATTCTTTATCTGCTGTACTTTTTATTTAAAGAAACTAAATCTTTCCTTGCATAACACGTTGGAATTTTAAAAATTCATTAAAAAATGAAAAGGTTACAATGGATTTAGTGAAACTATCCAATAATTATTAATACTCATACGCCAACTAGTCTCAATTTTAAAAATCAATATTTAAGCTTTGTAGCAGGCTTTTAGGATGCAAAACAACTGGAAAATTAAATTGATAGATTTCCCACAAGAAAATTCAATTATTTTAAATTATATTAAAGAATTTAATTATATTTAAATTATATATTTACATATATTATTTGGGAGATTTGACAATGTCCAGATGTTCATAACCTTATTCTGGGAATTGTGGAAATCTATTACAAGGCTAAGGATATACAATTGAAAACGTTCATGGCCCATGATGAATGTCACAAAGCCAACGAAAATTGTTAAAAGGCTTTGATTAATAATCCACTTTTTCGGTAAACTCAATAATTAATATTATTTATTCGATATATTCCGAAATACTAGTAGATATGCTAAAAAATTGCAAGTTAAATAGATGAGGAATTTCAATACACAATCGTTACGAAGAATGTGGAAATTATTTATTATTGAAGAAATTCATTTTAATTAAGAAAATATATTTTTTGTATAACATACAATGACAAGATCCTCATTAATGAGATCAAAAAGAAATGGGAAGTTCTGTATAATTTTTCAAAGTTTAATTAAAATTTTTTATTAGTTAACTTATGTCATAATCTAAGTCATGTTATTCTTGAGCCCATTATATCGATTGCGTATTTTATTTATTAGAAGTATATTTTATTAAAAATAATCAAACCTTTGCTTTAATTATTCACTTGAATTTTAAAAATCCATTAATAAATAAGAAAGTTACAAAGGATTTAGTAACACTATCCAATAATTATTAACACTCATACGCCAACTAGTCCAAATTTCAAAAATCTATATTTTAGCTTTATAGCTGGATTTTAGAATTTAAAACAACTGTGTTATTTATTTACTCTCCATATTTATGTAATATCAATCATTCGGCAACTAAACCAGATCTTCCAAGTACTCTTTTAAAAATTGCTAAAAACCATTTCAAGATAAATAACGGAGGCATTGTAATATAAAATCCCTCAGTGCTTACGAAGAATATGGACTATTTTTGAAAGAAACTATTAAGAAAAAAACTAGTTTTTTCTTTAAAATTCATTGAAATCGTTACAAATGATAAGATCAATGACATTCCAAAGAAATTGCAAGTTAGATATTAGTTAATTAATTAAATTTCAATTTAAGAAGAAGTTCAGTAATATCATGCTATAATTCATGTTATTTATGATTTCATTTCATGTATGCCTGAGAATATTTTCATTTCATTTATAAGAACCAAATCCTTTCATTCATTATACGCTTGAATTTTAAAAATCCATTAAAAAATAAAAAAGTTACAATAGATTTTGTAAAACTATCCAATAATTATTAACACTCATACGCCAACTAGTCCAAATTTTAAAAATATATATTTAAGCATTGTGGGAGACTTTTAGGGAGCAGACAAATGAGGAAACTAGAATACTGAATTTCTTTCAGGTTTTTCATTAATATATATGTATATATTCTTAAACCTCAGGATGAAGGTATATAATAGAGGTTTAGAAGATGTCTTCTCTAAACATTTATTGACATTGCAATATCACGACGAAACATAGAAGAATGTCTCACGTCAACAATCTTATCAATGAAATCCGAAAGAAACAGAGGGGTATACAGGGTGGCTGATATGTAATGCAACAAAGTAAAGAGCAATATTTTTTTAATTTTTTTTAAATTTTATTGTTCAAAAGCAAAAAATGTCGGAAATAACATAAAATTTTAGAAACAGTTTAGATTTGTTCGAATTGGCCACCTTTGGCACGAATTATGGCCTTCAAACGGCCGACAAAGCCATCACACGCTGCACGAAAGTGGCTCTGCGGCATTTTGGCCCATTCCCGGCGAAGCGCCGTCTTGAGATGATCGATACTTTGGTATTTTTTAGTGCGAACCTTACTCTCTAAAATGCCCCAGGGGCAAAAGTCCAACGGATTGAGATCCGGAGATCTTGGTGGCCATTGTGCGGTAGAAATGAAGCGAGGAACCTCCTTTTTAAGCCATTCTTGGTTGACGCGTGCTGAGTGCGATGGTACTGAGTCCTGTTGGAATGTCCATGGTCTGCGGCCGAAATGTTTGTCTGCCCAGGGCTTCAATACTGTCTTTAGGACATTTTCCCGATAATATTCGGCATTTATTTTGACCCCATGGTCGATGAATACGAGCGGGGAGCGACCATCGGCCGTTACGGCGGCCCACACCATTACCATCGGCGGCGCTTGAGTTCTGGTGGCCAATCGAAGGTGTAAATTTTCAGCTGACCTCTTTGGCAAGTAAACCCGATCATTTTGTTTGTTCACAAACTGCTCAATTTGGAATGGCTTCTCATCGGAGAAAACCAAATTCGGTAACTGGCCACTTTCGTGCAAGCGAAGCAACTCCTTGGCTCTTTCCAGTCTAACTTTTTTTTGTGCATCGGTGAGCTCTTGCACTTTTTGGAACTTCAATGGCTTTAGTCCAAGCTCATTTTTTAATATGTGCTGTATCCCTTCTCGCGATATGTTCAGCTCACGAGCAATTTTTCTGCCACTGCGGCGTGGATTTCGATCAAATCTGGCCTTCACTTTTCGGATCATTTCTGGTGTTGTTACCGTTTTTTTTCGTCCACTTTTTGGACGCGATGCAACACTGCCAGTATCACGGTAACGAGCAATGGTACGAGAAACAAAAGATTTATTCACATTTAAATGCTGGAGGGCTCTAACGTAGCCACTTGTGTTTTTCTACCCAAATATAAAGCAATCACACTACACGCTTGAATTCCATCACGAATAACTTTTTTTCTGAATGCAATAGATCAAAATGCTTTTGTAAGCTTGTAAACAATAAAATGAACTGTCACTGAAATAAATCTGTCAGCTATCAGACTAGCGGTTTAGAAATGATAGCAACCTGAAGTTGGTTACAATACATATCAGCCACCCTGTAAGTGAGTATTTTGCCTTTCATTGTAGTTTATGTCGAATAGACTAATATGATAATAGAAATCATGCTATTTACGTAACATTTTCTACGATTTACGGACATTTTCTATTTCAACTTTATTCTTCACTTAGTAGGATGAAATATTTTCTTTCATTATTCGTTTGAATTTTAAATATCCCTTAAGAAATAAAAATGCTACAGGGCGTTTAGTAAAACTGTCCAATAATTATTAACACTCATTCGCCTACTTGTCCAATTTTTCAAAATCTATTTTTAAGCTTTGTGTAAGGCTTTGAGATTTCAATCAAATTAGGATATGAAGTAATTAAATTTCCTTCGCATTTTTTATTCATAAATATTTTCCTAAACCTCAGGATGAAGGTATAAATAACTGAAAGGTTTTGAAGTTGTCCGGATATTTTTTTTTCGTAATATGAATTTGGTTCCATTATTGTTATGTACATATTTTTCTTTCTTGATGGGAACTTTAGTAATTTGTTTATAGGCAATTTGTTTGTTTATATCTGCAGAAATATATACCCTACCTGACAACTAAAGTACGATTGTATATAGCAGTTACATCGGTTCCAACAACTTGAATTTTATTTTAAATATTCCTTTTAAATCTAAAAATTTTCCATACACGATACAAATTTTAAAACTATTGTGAGAATACTTTAAAAAAAAGTTTGCACTCATCAACATTTCCAATAAAATCGCAAAGAAGAATTGTCACTCAAGCCTTAGTAACCTCCAAATTATCTACATCAATTCTGTTTATGCCTAAATTTTAATTATTAAAATTATGTCTAGAATAAAATAGATTTTCTCAAGTGTGCATTTAATTTTCTTACTTAAATTATATAAAAAGTATGAGTGTATTTTTTATTTCAATAATGAACAAGCCTCAGTTTTGCTATTTAAAAATATTATTGTAGATTTTTTTCATGTCTATTCTGCAAATTAATTATTTTTCTTGTATTTTTTTTTTCTATAATTCAAAATGCTATTGTTTTAGCAAATTTAGAAAATTAAGATTGTGTAAAAATTGTATATCTTTAATAATTCATGCAAATCATTCTTAAATATTTTCTTTTGGTTACGACAAATAAATGCACATATTTACATAAACATATTTAATTATTGTTTAATTTTGTTTTCTTTTTTTAATTTATATATCTTAATTAGTTTTGTTTTAATGCTAATGAGGGGTAGCTTAGGTTTATGTTTTTCTTTTTAATTGTAATTTTAAATGTAGGTTTATGTGTTTTTTGTTATTTACTTCTTTTATTTTATAATTTGAACTTAAAGAGAGGTATTTCTATTTTCCCAAGTGTTAATATCAGTATTTATTTATTTTTTGTTTGTTATTAAATTTGTAAATTTATTAATGTTTGTTTTAATAAAAATATTCAGTGTGATTATCGACTTTTTTTCAAAGAAATGTCACAAATTGATTGATATTAATATAATTTAAATATTGAATCAAAGAAATGTCCAAAATTTCTCAATATTAATATAATTCAAATGTTAAATATCTGTATTGGTTGAAATAATTTCAATATTATAGTTTTAATGAAAATGAAAATAAATTATCTAGATACAAATTTCAAATAATTTGTGCTATACTTGGTTTGATTAAAATTTCTCAGATTAGGCTTAGTACTTTCTGGAAAGGGTGAACATATTACTGTTGAAAAATTGTTGATTGTCTTAATTCGAATAACAATTTCAAATGTTATATAGACTTTAATCGAATGATTCAATAATTATTATGAATCATACGCCACCAGTACCAAGCTTCTAAATTTGTTCTTAAATATTGAAAGCTGCTTTTATGATTAATTTTTTTATCATAAAGGCCGAGAAAATAATCGATTGACCATATTCCTTAAGTTCGATTTTTTTGCGAAATTTTTGGGATAATTGTAAATTTGACAAAAATTTTAAAATAACCATTTTTTTGGCATAAATTTATGTAATAAATGTAATTTTCTACAAAATTTGAGGAACCAATTGCTAAATCGTTGCTTTTTCTTATTTCCCCATAATAGTCATGTTTTAACAAAATTTGAAGAAATGTTAACATCAAAAGAATTAATTCGAAAAATTTTGATTTTCATTTCCACTTTTTTTGCGAAAATTTTCAAAAACTGGAAAAATAGAGACATCGACAATTTTCATTGGTGTGGAAGATAGGGGGCACTGCATCTGTAGAAAATTTATATTTTCTTCGAGAAGTCAATATTCGAGGATATTTTGCACATTTAATGAAAAATCGGTTTCTTCCCCGTAATTTTAACATAATTTGACGAACAAATTCCATTCCATGAGTGTAGTCGATTGCCATAATATGTAATATATCGAAATTTCAAACTTTGATTTTATTGTCAAATTTTTGTCATAAGTTAATACACATTTGAACCCGTATATCATATTTAACATAAATCAAAATTATATTTAATGTTTTTTCTAATTTCCTTGCAGATTCTTATGCATGCCCGTGCAGATTCTTTGCAGATGGGTTGGAAATCTTTCTGACGAATCCTGACGAGTAATATGAGGGCTATTTGATGAAAATCCATTGATAAACGAAGGAGTTATGTCGTTTTTTGGCAGAAGTGCCACAATTAAAATTGAAAAAAATATATCGCACCTGTAGAAATCTGTAGATCCCAGAAACTACTTCAGTTAATATTACTGACATTAAAGCAATATGTCAAAAAATATAAAAAATATCGTTTTAATTGTATTATTTTACAATGACATATTTCCGTTAATATAAATTTTTAGAAATTAATATTTACGGTAACAGTTTTCAACCTCTACTGATTTTTTTGTTATTTAAAATCTCACAAATGTAAAAACATGGTAATTGTGGAGAAATTATTTGAAAAATCAAAATGCAATTTTACTTCTCGAAAAAAATTAAAATTACGCCAAAATCGTTCCATGCCAGTTTTTCTTAAAATTTCGTTAAGTTTCGGACATGTGGAAAACAAAGGAACATATATTATTATATAAAAAATTAATTCATCTAATTATGTTGAAATTGAAGAAAGGTTGTTTAAATAAAAATGTAAAATTGCACAAAAAAATAAATATTTTTCAATATTACAGAAGAAACGTTATTATAAACAAAAGAACAATAAATTATTACCAATTTTGGCAAAAAAAATTAATTTTTGTGAAATTAACGAAAGTTTTATATTCATTAAAAATGCAAAATTTCTTTAAATATTGGAAAAAAATAATTACCAAAATTGCACAAAAAAACAAGTTCAAAATTTCGTAATTTAAATATTAGATTTTTTCTTAAAATTTTGTTAAATTATTATGATTGGGAACAGATTTTTATTATTAATTCAATACATATTTTCTTAAAGTATAAATTGTCCCCAATTCACTGTGAACGTTTTTGTCAATTATGGAGATGGGTTACACTTATGGGAAAAAATTACATCAAAGTTTGGAATTTCGAAATATTTTTGGAAAAAGGGCAAGAAACAATGGCAAATATGGAAAAATAAAGGAAAACTGAAATTTCCGCAAAAAAATTGTCCATCGATTTCTACAAATTTTCTTAAACATTTTACAATTATGATGAAATTAAGGAAAATCCAATTCTCATAATTTTGTAGAAATAAAGCAAAACACAAATTTCCGCAAAAATAAAATTCCATCGATTTTTAAAAATTTTCTTAAACATTTTTCAATTATGGTAAAATTAAGAAAAATCCAATTTTCATAAAAAAATGCAAAATTTTATTAAATATTTTTTTAGTTAATTTTGGCAAAAATGTTTAAATTTATGAAAACCCGATCTTTATAAAAAAATGCAAAATTTCCCTTAATATTGACAAAAATTTGCCAAAAATGTACAAATAACAATTGCTCGGATTTAAGCGATTCGGATATTGTGTTTTATAAATTTGCCAAATATTTTGTACTCGTCCAATGAAATCGTTCCATGCCAGGTTTTCTTAAAATTTCGTTAAGCTACGCAAATATGGAAAACAAAGGAACACCTATTTTTATAAAAAAAAAATAAAATTATGTTGAAATAAAGGAAAAATTAGATGTTCGTATAAAAATGCAAAATTTCCTTAAATATTGACAAATAATGGCCAAAATTTCACAAATAATAAAGTTCGGAATGATATCGTTACATGCCATTTTTCATCATGTTTTGGAAAATATGGAGAAGTAGGGGAAAACTCAAATGTTTGCAAAAAAAAATGGTTCATCAACTTTTAACAATTTTCATAAAAATTTAGAAATTAAAAAATAAACTCGATTTTCCTGTAAAAATATTTTTGCCAATTTTGGAAAAGTGAAATTTTCATAAAAAATTGATATGAATTAAATGGAAACACAAACATATAAAAATGGTCCATCGATTTTTAAAAATTTTGCAATTATGGTGAAATTAAAGGAAAATCTCATTTTCACATAAAAATGCGAAATTTTTTTTTAGTTGTAAATTTTGTGCAATTATGATGAAGATAAGGAAAAGCCAAATTTTCATTAAAAAAAATGCAACTATGGAGTAACAAATGAAAACACAAATATTCGCAACAAAGGGACCATCGATTATTAAAAATTTTGCTATTATCGAGAAATTAAGGAAAATCTAATTCCCACATAAAAATGCAAAATTTTATACAAAATTTTCTTTTTGTAAATTTTGAGCAAATTTTGTGCAATTATGATGAAATTAAGGAAACCCCGATCTTTATTTAAAAATGCCAATTTTTCCTAAATATTGCCAAATAATTGCCAAATATGAACAAATAATCAAAGTTTGGATTTTGTGATTTAAAAATTTGCCACATATTTTGTACTCGTCGAATGAAATCGTTCCATGTCAGTTTTTCTTAAAATTTCGTTAAGTTTCGCACATGTGGAAAACAAAGGAACTCATATTTTTATATAAAAAAATTAAATCATCTAATTATGTTGAAATTGCGGAAAGGTTGTTTATATAAAAATGTAAAATTTCCTTAAATATTGACAAATAACGGCCAAAAATTCACAAATAATCAAAGTTCGGAATGGAATCGTTCCGTGTCATGTTTACTTTATGTTTTGGAAAATATGGAGAAATGAAGGAAAACTCAATTTTATGCAAAAAAATGGTCCATCAATTTTTACCAATTTTGATACAAATTTGGAAATTAAAAAATAAACTCTATTTTCCTTTAAAAATATTGTTGCCAATTTTGGCAAAATTGGTGTAATTATGTTGAAATTAAGGAAAAGCCCAATTTTCATAAAAAAGCAAATACGGAAAAGTAAATTAAAACACAAATTTCTGAAAAAATGGTCCATCGATTTTCCCATGCCACTTTTTTCAAAATTTCGTTAAGTTTCGCAAAAAATGGGAAACAAAGGAAACCCTATTTCTATATAAGAAATTTGAAAAATATTTATAATTATCTTTGGAATTAAAGAAAAACTAGATATTCATAAAAAAAGACAACATATTTCCTTAAATATTGACAAATAATGGCCAAAAATGCACAAAAATGAAAGTTCGGAATGAAATCGTTATATGTCATTTTTTCATAAAATTTTGTTAAAACATGGCAAATATTGTGAAATAAAGGAAAATGCAAATTTTTGCAAAAAAAAAAACCATCGTTTTTAAAAAATGCTAATTTTCCTTAAATATTGACAAATAAACAAAGTTAAGAATGAAATTGTTCCATGCGATTTTTAATCAAATTTTTGTTAAAATATGGAGAAATAAGGGAAAATGCTAATATTTGCATGAAAAAAAATTGACCATAGATTTTTAACAATTTTGTTAAAAAGTTGAAATTATAGTGATATTAAGAAAAATAAAATTTTTTTAACAAAATTAAAAAAAATGGTATCGAACGGTTTTATTCGACGAGAATAAACTATTGGCATTTTTTTGATTATTTCTGAAATTTTGGAATTTGTCAATATTTAACAAAATTTTGTATTTTTCGAAGAGTATAAAATATTTGCCAATTTTTGAATCACAATATTCCGAAATTTTATTATTTGTAAATTTTCTGCAATTATTTGTCAATATTTAGGAACTTTTTGCGTTTTATATATTGATCCGGTTTTCCTTATTTGCACCATAATTGCAAGAAAATTACCAAAAAATATTTAATAAAATTTTGCATTTTATGTGTAAATGGGATTTTCCTTAATTACAAAATGTTTACAAAAAATTTTAAATATCAACGGAACATTGTTTCTAAAATTGTTTTTTTTATTTATTTCTTCATATTTGCCAAATGTAAATTTTTTATGAAAATTTCCTTAATTTCACCATAATTACACAAATTTTACCAAAATTTGCAAAAAAAAAAATATATAATACATTTTTATACGAAAATCAAGTTTATTTTATAATTTCAAATTTGTTGCCAAAATTGGTAAAAATCTATGGACCATTTTTTGCAAAAATTTGCGTTTTCTTTTATGTCTCCCTAATTGTCTTGTTTTACAAAATTTTATTAAAAAATAGCATGAGACGATGTCATTTCGAACTTTTATTATTGGTGCATTTTTAGTCACTGTTTGTCAATATTTAAGGGAATTTTTCATTTCTGTACGAACATCGAATTTTTCCTTCATTTCAACATAATTACATATGTATATTTCCCTTGTTTTCCATATTTGTGAAACTTAACGAAATTTAAGGAAAAACTGGCATGGAACGATTTCATTCGACGAGTATGAAATATTTGCCAATTTTTTAATCACAAGATTTCGAACTTTTATTATTTGTACATTTTTGGAAATTAAATGTCAATATTTAGGGAAATTTTAATTTTTACATGAAGATCGTGTTTTCTTTAATTTCACCATAATTGCACAAACTTTTACAATATTAAAAAAAAAAGATTTAATAAAATGTTGCGTATTTATCTGAAAATTAGATTTTCCTTAATTTCACCATAATTACAAAATATTTTACAAACATTTTAAAAAATCAATGGAATTTTTTTTTTTTGTTTCAAAAATTGGTGTTTCGATTTATTTCTTCATATTTCATCATAATTGCAAAATTTTTGACTAAATTGGCAAACATCAATGGATCAAAATTGTTTTTATAAAAATGTATGCTTTGCAATTTTGACAAAAATTTGCCACTATTTAAAAAAATAATTAAAGTTCGAAAACTAGTGATATGAAAATTGTCAATAGTTTATACTCGTCGAATAAAATAGTTCCAAGTCACTTTTTAAATTTTGTTAAAACCTAACAAATATGAAGAAATAAATTTTTGCAAAAAAAAAATAATCATCGATTTTTAAAAATTTTGACAAAAAGTATGCAATTATGGTGAAATAAAATAAAAACTAAATTTTCTTATAAAAATGCAAAATTTTCTTAAATATTGACAATTTTTTCCGAAAATTTACAAATTTTTCAATGTTGTGGAATGTGGTGATTTTAAAATTACCAATAGTTTATACTCGTCGATTAAAATCGTTTGATGCCATTTTTTAAATTTTGTTCAATCCTAAAAAATATGAGGAAAAAAATTTTTCCAAAAAAAAAATGATTCATCAATTTTTGCAAATTTTGACAAAAAGTATGCAATTATGGTGAAATTAAACAAAACCCAATTTTCATATAAAAATGCAAAATATTCCTAAGTATTATCAAATGTAGTTGCGAAAATTCACAAATATTCAAGGTTTGGAATGTTGTGATTTTAAAATTGCCAATAGTTTATACTCGTCGAATAAAATCGTTTGATGCCATTTTTTTTTTTAAATTTTGTTAAAACCTGAAAATATGAGGAAATCAATTATTGCAAAAAAATCATTCGTCGATTTTTGAAAATGTTTACAAAAATTGTGCAATTATGGTGAAATTAGACAAAATTCCAAATATTCTTATAAAAATGCAAATTTTCCCTAAATTAGTTTATATAATAAAAGTTCGAAAACTTGTAATTTAAAAATTGCCAATAGTTTATACTCGTCGAATAAAATCGTTTGATGCCATTTTTTTTAGTTTTTTAAAACCTGACAAATATGAGGAAATTAACTTTGCAAAAAAAAATGATTCATCGATTTTAGCAAATTTTGACAACAAGTATGAAATTAAACAAAAATCCAATTTTCATATAAAATGCAAAATTTTACAAATATTTGCGAAAATTCACAAACATTTAAAATGTTGTGATTTTAAAATTGCCAATACTCTGAACTCGTCGAATTGAATCGTTTGATGACATTTTTTTAAATTTTGTTAAAACCTGACAAATACGAGGAAATAAATTTTTGCAAAACAAAAATGGTTCATCGTTTTTTGCAAATTTTGACAAAAAGTATGCAATTATGGTGAAATTAAACAAAAAACCCAATTAGCATTTAAAAATGCAAAATTTTCCTAAATATTGACAAATAATTCACAAATAATCAAAGTTTGGCATAATGTACATAATTTGAAAATTGGAAAATTTTTAAATTAAAATCGTTTTAAAAATGCATTTCATTTTATTCAAATATTGTTTATTTGCAAAAAAAAATTGATTCATCGATTTTTGCAAAAAAAAAAAACAATTTTTTTCATATAAAAAAACTTGTGATTTCAAATTTTCCAATAGTACTTGCAAAAAAAATGATTCATCGATTTTTGCAAATTTTAACAAAAAGTATGAGATTATGGTGAAATTAAACAAAAATCCCAATTTGCATATAAAATGCAAAATTTTCCTAAATGTTTACAAATAATTGCGAAAATTCACAAATTTTCAATGTTTGGAATTTTGTGATTTAAAAATTGCCAATATTGTTTACTCGTCGTATAAAATCGATTGATGCCTTTTTTTTTAATTTTGTTAAAACCTAAAAAATATGAGGAAATAAATTTTTTAAAAAATGATTCATCGATTTTTGAAAATTTTAACAAAATGTATGCAATTATGGTGAAATTAAACAAAAGTCCCAATTTTCATATAAAATGCAAATATTCCCCAAATTTGGTTTAAATAATAAAAGTTCGAAAAATTTCGAACTTTCGTTTGGTGTATCACTGCTGTCAACAATCCAATTAATTTAGAAGTTCTAGCCAATTTTGTGAAAGTCCCACAGATATTGGTTAGTATACGCTGAGATTCGTAAGTGTGTCGTGCTTAGCAAAGCCACCTTTGGCTATAAATAAAATTCGAAATTCCAGAGCATACTTTTAGGATTTAATTTATTCCGCTGCATAGAGTTCATAGTTAAGCTATTTCACCATGAATCTTTATAGCAGTGTAAAATGCAGCTCCTAAAAGTATGCTTTGAAATGTGTCTTTGATTTGGTGTCAAAGGTGGCGTAGCTAAGCACGGCACACTACAAAATCGAACGCTTTCTTACCCATTGCTAAGGGCATTTTACAAAATTGCCTATAACTTCTAAACTAATTGGGTTATCACCACAAATGATACAGGAAATGAAAGTTCGAAACTTAAACTTTATATCTGAGTTTAGATATAGATCATATTGTACATCGTTAAGAAATTATGTCCATTGTAATTTGGTTGCCGTTCTCAATATTGATAAATACAATGCTAGACATAATGTAGACGTTTAGATCTTTCGTTTAAGCCCTCATTTATAGCGATACGTGAATTTTTTTTTTTTTTATATCGAAGATATAAGTTTTTCCCTCAGTCTGGCAAGGTTTGGTCAGCAAATGACGTCATAATGACGTACCAACGACAGTGTTGCCAGATTTTTTATGATCAATGGAGTTTTAGAGAGAATCCAAAGCATACTTTTAGGATCTAACCAGCAGCCCCATTACTTTGTGTGCAGTGACGATTCACAATAGTTGAGAAAGGGTAAGAAAATTGGTAATATCTCCTGGAAAACTCAACCGATTGAAACAAAATTGGCAATATTTCAAAGGCGAAAAGGTCTTCTTTTGATTTACCTATTCAATTGTTTTAAAAGAGTAAACTAAGAAGGAAGAAAATCAAAATAAACTATAAAAACTAAAATAAAACAATAATTCTTTTTTTTTTTTGTTTATAATAAGCAAAAATATTTTTCTCTTTATTTAAAGAAAGTATTTAGAAAAAAATGATAATAATTAATTTATAGTTGTTGTTGTTTGTTTTCTTCTTTTCTGTTTTTTTTTTTAATAAAAATACATTTATAATAATTTCATTAATTAATCAATAATATTTATAAACCCAACTTAACAAAACAAAAATAATAATAATAATAAAATATATTAAACAAAAAAACTAATGGTAATAATAAAAATAATAATAATTAAAAAATATTACAATTCATCAAAAGAATATTTAAAAAAAAAACACAAAAAACTAAATAAGCAAAACCTGTAAAAATAGCCTTCTTTCAAAATAAAGTGAAAAATATTATTTTTTAATTTTTTCAACTTTTTTTACAAATTTCTTTTATTTTCAAACATTTTAAAACTAAATAATTTAAAAATTAAAGAAATATGAATTAACTTTTTAAAGTTAATTGCTAGTTTTAAAGAGGAAAAAATTAAGACTTACAATTAAAAATGAAAAAAAAAACGATAAAACTATTAATATTACAAAATATTGATGTATATAAAATTGTTTCTCAGCTATTTACAGATTTTTTTTCGATTTTTTGTAAATAATATGATTATGATTTTCTTTTTTGTTTTAGTAAATCAGTTTAATTAAATAATTAACAAATGTTTAATTCTTTTTATTTTCGTAGAAATTATTTAAAGAAATTATATATACATTTACAGAATTTTTCTAAAATCATAACTCACAACTCTTAAAAACATAAATATTAATTAAAATTGATTAAAGCAAAATATCAAAGTTCTGTTACTTAAATTATCGATAAAAAATAAACATATGTAATTTGAAAATAACAATTCTTTGTAGAACATATCTGCTGTGTATTTTTTTGGACATAATTTCTTGAAATTATTTTGGAGCTGTTGCAAAAAAATTAAATGTCTCTTAAATTAAGTTATTTATTTTAGATTTTTTTTTTTTGTGTAATTAATAAAGCATTTCTTTTGTAATGTTTAAAACATTATTTAAAAAAATTAACTAAATATTGTTAGAAATTTTTAATTATAGTTTTTTTTTAATCAAGAAATTTGTGGGAATTTTTTATTTCTGTTGTTTTTTTTTTCTTTAAAAGAAATTTAATTTAAAAAGATAACAGAAGAGAAGCTGAAAATAAAGTTTCATCGAAAACATATGAATTTTTTTGTTTAGACGTACAAATTATTTCAAATTAAATTTTAAATTGAAAACAAAAAATTTTATGTATTTAAAAATCCAAATATTTGAGATTTGGCAATTGTTGGCAATTTATTTTATTTTTCGAAAAAAAATTAAGAATTCCAAAATTTTAGATTCCTTCCAAAGAAATCCTCAACAATTCCAATTCAAATTTTGTATATATTTTCTGATTTCTTTCAATATTGTCTTTTAAAAGACTTGTTTTTCTTGAACTTAAATTATCACACTGAATATTTTTAGTTGGTTTTTTATGGTTTATTTTTAGTGTTGGTTGTTATTATTATTTTGTTTAAATTTTTTTGCTTATATGTTTTTTTTATATTTCTTTTATTTGCCTGCTAAGCAATATTGTAAACAAATTTTACTAATAGAATTTGGGGGATTGTTGTAAAGAAGGAGGGTGGAAATCTAATACACAGTTTAGTATACGTATTTACTTATTTTAACAAATCAACTCAGTCCAGAATAGAATTTAAACATTAAGCAAAACCATTAGGGTAATGGAACCGAAAAGGGTAATGGAACTGTTTTCCCATATTTAATTTTTAAAAGACTGAAGTCGAAGGACCAAATATATTAGATTCAATTTTTTTATAAAAAAAATGTCGAACACAATTATTTTTAGAAAAAAATCGTCCAACACAATTTTTTATAGAAAAATCGTCCAACACAATTTTTTATAAAAAAATTGTCGAACACAATTTTTTTATATAAAAATTCTCGAACACAATTTTTTTATAGAAAAAATCACGAACACAATTTTTTTATAGAAAAAATCACGAACACAATTTTTTTTATAAAAAAATTCTTGAACACAATTTTTTTTATAAAAAAATTCTTGAACACAATTTTTTTATAGAAAAATTGTCGAACACAATTTTTCATAGAAAAATTGTCGAACACAATTTTTCATAGAAAAATTGTCGAACACAATTTTTCATAGAAAAATTGTCGAACACAATTTTTTCATAGAAAAATTGTCGAACACAATTTTTTCATACAAAAATTGTCAAACACAATTTTTTCATACAAAAAATGTCGAACACAATTGTTTCATAGAAAAATTATCGAACATAATTTTTTCATAGAAAAATTTTCGAACATAATTTTTTCATAGAAAAATTTTTTCTTAGAAAAATTTTCAAACACAATTTTTTTTATCGAAAAATTGTCGAACACAATTTTTTTATAGAAAAATTGTCGAACACAATTTTTTCATAGAAAATTGTCGAACACAATTTTTTCATAGAAAAATTGTCGAGCACAATTTTTTTTATAGAAAAATTGTCGAACACAATTTTTTCATAGAAAAATTGTCGAGCACAATTTTTTTTATGGAAAAATTGTCCAACACAATTTTTTTATAGAAAAATTGTCGAACACAATTTTTTTATAGAAAAATTGTCGAACACAATTTTTTTATAGAAAAATTGTCGAACACAATTTTTTTATAGAAAAATTGTCGAACACAATTTTTTTATAGAAAAATTGTCGAACACAATTTTTTTATAGAAAAATTGTCGAACACAATTTTTTTATAGAAAAATTGTCGAACACAATTTTTTCATAGAAAATTGTCGAACACAATTTTTTCATAGAAAAATTGTCGAGCACAATTTTTTTTATAGAAAAATTGTCGAACACAATTTTTTCATAGAAAAATTGTCGAGCACAATTTTTTTTATGGAAAAATTGTCGAGCACAATTTTTTTTATGGAAAAATTGACCAACACAATTTTTTTATAGAAAAATTGTCGAACACAATTTTTTTATAGAAAAATTGTCGAACACAATTTTTTTATAGAAAAATTGTCGAACACAATTTTTTCATAGAAAAATTGTCGAGCACAATTTTTTTTATAGAAAAATTGTCGAACACAATTTTTTCATAGAAAAATTGTCGAGCACAATTTTTTTTATGGAAAAATTGTCCAACACAATTTTTTTATAGAAAAATTGTCGAACACAATTTTTTTATAGAAAAATTGTCGAACACAATTTTTTTATAGAAAAATTGTCGAACACAATTTTTTTATAGAAAAATTGTCGAACACAATTTTTTTATAGAAAAATTGTCGAACACAATTTTTTTATAGAAAAATTGTCGAACACAATTTTTTTATAGAAAAATTGTCGAACACAATTTTTTTATAGAAAAATTGTCGAACGCAATCTTTTTATAGAAAAATTGTCGAACACAATTTTTTTATAGAAAAATTGTCAGAAAAATTTTTTTTTAGAAAAATTGTTTAACACTATATTTTTCATAAAAAAATTGTCGAACACAATTTTTTTATAGAAAAATTGTCGAACACAATTGCTTTATAGAAAAATTGTCGAACACAATTGCTTTATAGAAAATTTTTCTATAAAAAAAATTTATTATAGAAAATTATATAACACAATTTTTTTGTGTTCTTTAGAACCCAATTTCGAACAAATTTCGATTTTTCATTCGAGTTCATAATCTTTTATAAAAAAATGTAACACATATTTTATAAAAAAAATGTGCAACACAATTTTTTATAAAAAAAAATTGTCAACTCAATTTTTATAAAAAGAAGCTGTCAACACATTTTTTATAACAAAGATTGCCAACACATTTTTTTATAAAAAAATGTGAAATAATTTGTTTATAAAAAAAATGTGAACACATTTGTTTATAAAGAAAAATTGTCGAACACAATTTTTAATTTCTGAAAATAGAAGTACATATTAAACTTATAAAAAGGCAATAAAGGCAATAGGACGTATGGCCTTAAACCGAAGACTACGAATTTAAACTTAATAGAAAAAAATTTAATTTAAAGAGTAATTTTTCAGGTCTGGAGTATTTCAAAATAAACGACTTCAACTTATACTATTTACTTATAATGCAACAGAATCTGAAAAACTCTATGCGGTTTGAATTATTTGGTCCTTCGATGCGATGTATACAAGTGATAAAATCAAAATGTATACAGAATTTTTGTATGTACATTTTTACATTATGCGAAAATAAATGAATACAGAAAAAGTTATTTATGTAGAAACTCACTTTGTTATTATTATTATGAAGCAATACGAAGGCAAAAAATCTAGGCCAAAGGGAAGAGAACGTCGATCAAATTTCCCTAAAAATTTAAGTCGCATTTTTGTAATCTTGGATTTGTTCTTGAGAATAAAAATATTTCAATTCAAAATAAAAGGAAAATAATTCAGAATTTGGAATATAAATGTTGAAATTCCAAGAAATTTGGATGAATGTAAACATTTTTCAGATGTCAAATCGTTTTCAAATTTTACGCTTCTTATTAAAAAAAACAAATTAATTATATAAAATGAAAAATAGATAAAAAAAAATATACTCTTTATTTTGGAATTTTTAAACCCTTCAAAAGTTGTAATATTTTACAAAAATCCATACGAAGTTTTTTTGAAAATTGTCACAACTAACACATTTTTAAGCGTATTATTCCCCAAAGATCATTTAGTCGAAAGGCAATTTGAAAATTGCTCGAAGAAACGACATTGATTTCATTCTTATATTTTGTAAAAATATTCTAGTATCTCTGTTATTAAATTATTTAACAGACTGAAGTCAAAGGACCAAAAATGAGAATATTTAACATCCAAAAATATTGGGAATTTTACTCGAATCGAATATTGATTTTTTTTAATTAATTATTTGTATATGATGAATATCAGATTATAATTGTGGTAAACATAAAAATGATTTTTATTTAATTTTTCACCAAAAAATTAATATGAAAAATTACAAATTGTAAAGATATAACTTAAACACAATGTGAAAACAATTTTTTATAAAAAAAAATTGTCAAAACATTTTTTTATCAAAAAAAATATTGTTAAAACAATTTTATATAAATAAAAAATTATCAACACAATTTTTTATAATAAAAAATATCAACACAATTTTTAAAAAAAACATCAACAGATTTTTTTATAAAAAAGAATTGTCAACATAATTATTTATAAAAAACACAATTTTTTATAAAAACAAATTGTCAATATGTTTTTTAAGAAAAACATTGTCAAAAAAACACATTCTCCTATAAAAATAATTGTCAAAACAGTTTTAAAAAAAATGTATTTTTTTGTAAAAAATCAACACATTTTTTATAGAAAAAATTGTCAACATTTTTTTATAAAATAAAAAAATATTTTTTATAAATAATGTTAGTACAATTTTTAATGGAAAATTAAATAATTTTTTAGAAAATATGAAGTATAACTCAATTTCTTTTAAAAAAAATACTCATATATGTAATATAATTTTTTTTATAAAGAAATGTATAAATCTTTATAGTTTATAATAAATTTTTATTTCGAATACATATTATTTCCGACTTTAGAATATTTTGTAACTTTCTTCAATTCTCAATTTTTCACAAGATAATCAAAAAATATAACTTTAAAGACTCTTCAGAACCAACAGGTTTGAGATATGAAAATATTTCTCTGAAAACTTTGAAAAGTTAATATTTCATATTTAATTTAAATAAATAAATCATCGAACGGATCTCTGCTGCACTATTGTCAACGGTAAATATATAAATAACACAAATCAATGACATTTTTATATTGAAATTATTTTTCGAAATTTAAATTAAATTCTTCAAAAGAAGAAAATTACTTTGTAAATTTCATATTTCAAAGCACACAATAAATTAAGTCGTCGAAAAAAACTGCTGCACTATTTTCAACTGTCAAAACATGACAATTTAAATTCCACAAATCTATGTGAAGTTCAAAAATGTCTTTCTGAAGACAAAAAAAAACGATTCATAATAATTTATTATAATTTGTTGTATTGAAATTTGTTTTCGAAATTGAAATTAAATTCCTCAATACACATTCTTAGGGGCCATCTTCAGAAACAAAGGCACCCACCCTTATTCCAGTTGTCGTCACCGACTGAAGACAACATAGTTTGTGTCGACAACGGAAATTGGAAAAATTTCAAAATTTTGTTTGTGTAGTTTAAAATTTTAGTCGAAATTCAAAAATTCCTTTTGAAATTTAAAACACGCCAATTAAACTGCAAAATTTCTATATTGCGGGTATACAAGATTAACTAATAGTATTAAATATTATTTAAAGAAACTTCAATTCAAAAATTTAAATTGATTCCTTTGAATTGCGTCGGTTTACTTCAATGTATATCATAATAATTATTAATTTTTGAATTCAATTGATTATATTATAGCTTTTAAACGTAAAAGAAACATCTCTTATTTTATTATTCTTTATAATTGTTGTTTCAATTGAAATGTTCTTAATTTTAAATGGAAATATTATAGTCTCAAATGAAATTTAGTAAATTTCAAATTTTATCAAATTATAGACGGAATATATTAATTCGAAATGAAATTTATTAAATTTTACTTTAGAAACCTCAAATATAGTTGGTTTTAGACGTAAAATTTTGATAACAAATAAAAGGTAGCCAAATTCAAATTTAAAAATATTATTTTCAAATGCAATTTTCTCAATAAAATGGGAAACTTCACAATTAGTGTTGAAAACAAAATAAAATCTCAATTTCAAATGAAATGCATTCAATTGTAAATGAAAAGTCTCAATTTCAATTGAAATTTATTCATTCCAAATGTAAAATATTACTTTGAAATAAAATTAGTCATTTCAAATTAAATTTGTCAATCTCAAATGCAAAATCTCAATCTAAAATTAAATTTATTGCATTTTTAATGGAAAACCTAAATTCCCATTGAAATTTTGCCATTCTAAATGAAAAATCATAATTTCAAAGAAAATGTTGCCAATTTCAAATGTTAAATCTCAATTCAAATAAAATTTATTAAATTTCAGATGGAAAACTTGAAATTTTAATTAAAATTAAGCCAATTCGAAATGTAAAATCTTAATTTCAAATAAAATTTAGTCAATTTCAAATAGAATTCGGTCAATATCAAGTGTAAATTTAATCATTTGAAAATTTAATCAATTTAATCATTTTGTAAATTTAATCAATATCAAGTGTAAATTTAATCAATTTCAATTGAAACTTGTTAAATTTTATTGAAATTTTGTCATTCTAAATGAAAAATAACAAATTCAAAGAAAATGTTGCCAATTTCAAATGTTAAATCTCAATTCAAATAAAATTTATTAAATTTTAAATGGAAAACCTCTAATTTTCATTAAAATTAAGCCAATTCAAAATGTAAAATTCTAATTTCTAATAAAATTTAGTCAATTTCAAATAGATTTCGGTCAATATCAAGTGTAAATTTAACAAATTTTTTAATAGAAAACGAAAATTTCAATTGAAATATATTAAATTTTATTGAAATTTAACCATTCTAAATGTAAAATCATAATTTCAAAGAAAATTTTGCCAAATTTAAATGTTAAATCTCAATTCAAATAAAATGTATTCATTTTTAAATGGAAAACTTGAAATTATGCCAATAAAATTATGTAAAATCATAATTTCAAATAATATGTAGTCAATTTCAAATAGAATGCGGTCAGTATAAAGTGCAAATTTAATCAATTTTTTAATAGAAAACGACAATTTCAATTGAAATTTATTAAATTTTAATTTCAAATAAAATTTAGCCAAAATATCAATTGATATTTATTAAATTTTATTAAAATAAATTTTATCTAAATGTGAAATCATAATTTCAAAGAAAATTTTGACAATTTCATATGTTAAATCTCATTTCAAATTAAATTTATTAAATCTTAAATGGAAACTTCAAATTTTCAATAAAATTGAGTCAATCCGAAATGTTAAATCTTAATTTGAAATGGAATTTAGTCAATTTCAAAAAGAATTCGGTCAATATCATGTGCAAATTTAATCAATTTTTTTAATAGAAAATGACAATTCCAATTGAAATTCATTAAATTTTATTGAAATTTATTAAATTTTATTGAAATTTAGCCAAATCAAATCTCAATTTCAAATTAAATACATTCATTTAATTATAAATTCAATAAATTGAAATTTAGTAATTTCAAAATTAGTGTGTTTCAAATGTAAAATTTATTAAATTTTTAATGCAAAATTTCATTTTCAAAATTAATTTAATAAATTTCAAGCACAAAGTATCAATTTCAAAACAAATTTTGTAAATGCCAAAAAGAATTTAGTCAAATTTAAATGTAAAAAACTCAATTTTAAATGAAATTTTTTCAATTTTAAATGTAAAATCTTAATTTATATTAGCCAAAATAAGATGTGAAATCTTCAATTCACATAAATACTATTCAATTTCAAATGAAATTTAGCCAATTTCAAAAATAATTAGACAATTGAAAATGAAAATCTAAATTTCAAATGAAATTTATTTAATTTGAAATGGAAAATCTCAATTTCAATTGAAATTTAGCCAATTTAAAAAGTAAAATTGCAGTTTCAAATAACAATTAGAACATTTCAAACAGAATTTAGTCAATTTTTAGTACCTCAATTTAAAAAAAAATTCAATTTAAAATCCTAAATTATCCAATTTCAAAAATAATGTAGACAATTTCAAATTAAATATCTTAATTTCAAAAGAAATGTACTGAATTTTAAACGGAAAATCCAAAATTTAATTGTAAAATCTTACTTCCAAATGAAACAGATAGAATGGTAAAATTCCCAATTAACTATATTAACTCAATTAAAAAAAAATGTTTTGAATTTTAATGGCCCTCTCAATTTTTCAATGGAAATTTGGCCAATTTCAAATGTAAAATCGTAATTTTAAATAAAATGTATGCAATTTTAAAAAGAATTTAATCAATTTCAAACAAATATTTGAATTTCTAAAATAATTAAGTCAATTTCAAATCTAAAGTCTCAATTTCATAAAGAATTTAGTCAATTTCAAATCTAAAATCTCAATTTCAAATAAAATGTATTTAATTTTAAATTGAGAATTTCAATTGAAATTTAAACCAATTTCAAATGTAAAAACGTAATTTCAAATAAAATGTATCCAATCTCAAATAGAATTTAATCAATTTGGAACTAAAATTTCAAAAAGAATTTGGTTAATTTCCAATGAATATATATTTAATTTTAAATTGAGAATTTCAATTGAAATTTAAATTTAGCCAATTTCAAATGTAAAAATGTAATTTCAAATAAAATGTATCCAATTTCAAATAGAATTTAATCAATTTCCAACTTAACTTTTAATTTCAAAAAGAATTTAGTCAATTTAAAATGAAAATCCAAATTTCAAATGAAATGTATTTAATTTTAAATTGACAATTTTTGAAATTGAAATTTAGCCAATTTCAAATGTAAAATCTTAATTTGAAATGAATTTTATTTAATCTGAAATGGAAAATCTCAATTTCAATTGAAATGTAGCCAATTAGTAAAATTGCAGTTTCAAATAAAAATTAGAACATTTCAAAAGGAATTTGGTAATTGTCATTTAATTTCATTTATTAATTTGTAATTTTAAAGCCCATTAGCCAATTTAAACAAAATTACACTATACAACAATTGAGTACTGTACAGAATATGCATGTGCTTAAATCTAATGTTTAAAATATCTTCTCAAAGGTAGTACCTCTATTAAAAAAAATATTAAATTTCAAATCTTAAATAATCCAATTTCAAAATGAATTTAGACAATTTCAAAGGAAATGTACTCAATTTGAAAGGAAAAATTTCAATTTTAATTGTAGTATCCTATTTTCAAATGAAATTCTCTGAGATAGAATGATAAAATACCCAACTAACTATTGAAACTGTTGTTGCATTTAAAATAAATGTTAAGCAAATCAACGCGTCTAAAGCTTTTTAAAATGGATCATTTTAATAACATATCAAAATTATTAAGAACAATTCTTTTTTAGGAAACGAAGTATAATACAAATATTGGAAAAATCTGTATATATCTTGACAATCTTATTAATTTTTATGTTCATTTTTAATCTTTTGATAATTTGAGTAGAGGTTTATTTTATTTCCAAAATACCTATGTCATTCATCCAACCACCCAAATATTTGAAAAAACTTAAAGTTGGTAAATAGAATTACAAAATTATTGAGAACAATTTAGTTTTTATGGAACGAGATGTAATACAAATACTATGAAAATCTGTATAAATCTGGACAGTTTGTTAACATTTTATATTCATTTTTAATTTTTTGTTAGCTATTTTCGTAGAAGTTTGTTTATTTCGAAAAGACCTACGTGCTCTTAGTCCTTCCCCTTGCGGTTTGCCAAAATGTATTGCCTTTGAAGTGGTTTCTTTTTTCTCTTTAAACTTAATAACTTTATTTCCTTTAATGGTTTTGTTGTTGTTGTTGGTTTTCTTTAATATTACTAACAAAAAAACTTATTTAGCTAAACATAAACTGAGTTCCTTTTTTAACATTTTTTTATAACTTGTTTTACATTAGTTATAGTCGATTTTTTCTTTTCTTTAATTTAAATGAGACACAAACAAATAATAAACAGCAAATAATATTTGTTAACATAACAGATTTCTATATGTCTAAATATATATATGTATTTATGTATATGAATATAAAAATAATAAAAAAAAACTTTACATAACATTTCAAATTGAAGTTGGTTGTTTAAGAAAATTGTTGTTTAGTTATTACAAAGGCTACTGTCTTTAAAGAGAGAAACTTCTGTAATAATTGGTTTTTCTTCCGTTTCTTCGCTAGTTATTACAAAGGCTTCTTTCTTTAAAGAGAGAAACTTCTGTAATAATTGCTTTTTCTTCCGTTTCGTCGCTACAGCTCTTATTGTGTGTGTTTTTTGTTAATAAATATGTTTTGTTTTAGATTTTGTTTTTTACTTTCACTTTAAAGGTTTGGTATACAGTGTAATAATATATGATTCATTTATTTTTTTGTTGAAAAATTATTATTTTCTTGATTTTTTCAATTACAATTTATTTACGAATTATTTGGGGGGAGGGGTTGTGTTTTGCGTTTTTTCTTCTTCTTGTTATCGTTAAGTTATAACATAGCGTTTAATAAATTGTGTTTAAATGTAAATTTCTTTTATATCATATTTATATGATTCTCTTACTCCCATACAATTTTGCTATATTTTGTTTTGTTTTTTTATTAATAAATACATAACAGTTTTAGTATATAATATGTATATATATATATATAAATTGTTTTCTTTTTCGGCTTCTTCTATATTCTTTCCTATATGCAATCAATATATAGGTAATATAAGAGTTATTTTTTATATATGTATGTAATTTATAAAAAAAAGAAGAGCTTGAAAAAAATAGTTCAGGAAAAGTTGGGAGCATCATGTGAATATTTGGGATTTTTGTTTTTGTGGGGGAGAGGGCATTTTTGTTTTGTAGTAGGAAAAGGAGGTGTTTTGTTGTTGTTGGTTGGTTGGTTTGTTTTTGTTTTGTTAGTGCCTTAAATTTAGTTATAAATATTATACGATTTGTTGTGTGTTTTGTTTTTTTTTAGTTTAGTTTAAACTTAAATACAAAAATTTTTTATGATAGAAAATTGTTTCTTTTAATAATAAATTGTTTTTTATACCTCATATATATATAGTTTTCGCTTTCTATTATGTATTTATTTTTCATTTAAGTTAAGTCTATGAAAAAAAAATTAATAGAAACAAATTAAAACTTAAATTAAATATTTATACTATACACAAAAACAAAACTAACAAAAATTAGAATTAGAATATAGCATTAAAAAAATAATTACAAAAATGTTTGCCATTTTTAATACAAACATTTTGTTTGTGGTTTTTTATGTTTGAATTGTTTATATTTTTTTGTTTACTCATTCGGCCATTTTACCAACTTTCAGGTTACCAAAAAGACCTGAATGGGTATCGTTTGCCGGTTCCTTTTCCGGTTTGCTCTTATCTCGGTTGTTAACGCTAACTTTGCATTAGATTTAAGTTAAGATTTTTTTAGGATTTTTTATTTTTATTTAAATTTTTCAAACTTAATTTCTTCTTTAATTTATATAAAAATGCAGTTTTATTTTCATTTTTTCATCTTGTTGTTCTTAAAGTCAAAAATAATGTTTTCCTCATTTTGTCCCCTTATTTTTTTGTAGGGGATTTCCTTAATTTAATTTAAATAAATGCTTACGCTGTGTATGTGTGTTTTTATTTCATTTCATGTTTGCTGTATGTATTCTTTTATATACTAGGTATATGCAGTACTATGTATATATGTATGTCGTATGTATATAAAAAAAGAACAGACTATTGCACCTAAATGTTACGTAGTATGTGTGTGTGTGTGTGTATTTGTTTATATGGGTATGTAATTTCATCAGTTTTCATATATCTATATGCTGCAGTGTTAGTTTCTGGAAACATCTCTTCAAATTGGCCAAGAAGGAGCTCTAGAGAGAGTGTGTGATTGAGGGGGATTGGGAGGAAATTGTTGTTAGCGTTTTTCGGCATTTAGGATTTTCGGTTGTATGGTTGGTTGTATGCATAGGCTGGGTGCGCTGTTGCTGCTTCTGTTTGCTGGTTGATAAATGTTCTAGACGCTTTTGTTTTAGATTAAAAAGACATTTTAGGGTCACCTTGTAGAGCTGCTACCGAAAAAGTCTTCTGGAATGGCAGAGAAAAATAAAAGAAATATTAAAATTTTGAATTTTCAAACAACAAGCCTCAATTTGACCAGTTTACACTAACTTTGGCATAAAAGAAAGAGACTAATATAAAGGAAGACCACATTGGTTGCCTCTAGATAATAGGAAGACCTCAGAGGATGTCTCTTGAATAGATAAAAACGCACAATGCTACTACCGAATAGAGAAAGACCTCAAAGGTCAACTACTGAATATAGGATGCATTCAGAGGTCGTATCTAGCACCGACGAATACAAGGACGACTCTAACATAGAGGAAGACCTCTGAAGTCGACTCTAGTATAGAGAAAGACCTCTAAGGTCGACTCTAGGATCGAGGAAGACCTCTAAGGTCGACTCTAGTATAGAGGAAGACTTCTAAGGTCGACTATAGCATAGAGGAAGACCTCTAAGGACGACTCTAGCATAGAGGAAGACTTCTGAGATCGACTCTAGTATAGAGGAAGACCTCTGAGATCGACTCTAGTATAGAGGAAGACCTCTGAGATCGACTCTAGTAAAGAGGAAGAACGCTGAAGTCGACTCTAGTACAGGGGATGACCTCTGAGATCGAGTCTAGTATAGGGAAGACCTCTGAGGTCGACTCAAATATAGAGGAAGACCTTTGAGGTCGACTCTAGTATAGAGGAAGACCCCTGAGGTCGACTCTAGTATAGAGGAATACCTCTGAGGTCGACTCTATTATAGAGGAAGACCTCTGAGGTCGACTCTATTATAGAGGAAGACATCTGAGGTCGACTCTATTATAGAGGAAGACCTCTGAGGTCGACTCTATTATAGAGGAAGACCTCTGAGTCGACTCTAGTATAGATAAAGACCTCTGAGTCGACTCTAGTATAGAGAAAGACCTCTGAGTCGACTCTAGTCTTGAGGAAGACCTCTGAGGTCTACTCTAGTATAGAGGAAGACCTCTGAGGTCGACTCTAGTATAGAGGAAGACCTCGTAGGTCGACTCTGGTATAGAGGAAGACCTCGTAGGTCGACTCTAGTATAGAGGAAGACCTCGTAGGTCGACTCTAGTATAGAGGAAGACCTCGTAGGTCGACTCTAGTATAGAGGAAGGCTCTGAAGTCGACTCAAGTATAGAGGAAGACCTCTGAGGCCAACTCTAGTATAGAGGAAGAACTCTAAGGTTAACTGTAGTATAGAGGAAGGCCTCTACGGTTGACTCTAGTATAGAGGAAGCCCACTGAGTTAGACTCTAGTATAGACGAAGTCCTCTGAAGTCGTCTCTAGTATAGAGGAAGAACTCTGAGGTCGAGTCTAGAAAGGAAAACATCTATGATCGACTCTAATATCTAGAGGAAGACTTTAATGGTTGTCTGTTGTATGGATGGAAACCTCAGAGGTTGACTGAAGTATAGAGGAAAATCTCATAGGTTGACTCAACTATGGAGGATGATCTCAGAGATCGACTCATGTATAGAGGAAGACCGCAAATGTTGCCTCTAGTATGGAGGACCTCAAATACCGGGTCAAGAATATTGGAAGACCACAGAGGTGGTCTGTGGTCGACTCTCGAATAGAGTAAAACCTCAGAACTCAACTCATCAATAAAATAAGGTTTTAGAGGTCGACTCTACAACAGGGGAAGACTTCAGAGGTCCACTCTCGAATAGAGGCAACATTAGAACTTGACTCCAGCACATAAGAAGACTTCAGATGTAGACTCCGGAATTAAAAAGGCCCCAGAAGTCTACTATCTAGCAGAATAAGATCTCAGTGGTAGACTGTCGTATAGATGAAGACCACAGAAGTCTACTCTAATAAGAAGGAAGACTCCAGTGTAGTGGTTTAGAATAAATGAAATAAAGTAAATCCATTTCAATATGTTTTATGTCATTTGAGCTATGTCCGTCCATCCGTCCGTTTTTGGGGCTGGTGCGCAATATACCTCTCTGAAAGACTGACCGATTGATATAAAATTTTGTACTTGGTAATATTTTCTCCCAACGCAGACTGAGTATGTTCGAAGGTGGACCATATTGGCCCGAAGCTTCCGATACCTCCCCGAAAAAAACTTAAAATTCGGTGAAATATTGAATATTTTTAATAAATTCTATACTATTTATTCGAATCTTCTGTAATTTCACACATAGCAATAGTTTCTTCAACGCTATCAACTCGAGCAGAAATAGGCGAAATTGTCGAGTCCCTTTTCTTTATCTTGAACTTCCGCCACTTCTGGTATCTTTCACATAAATTGTAAAAATGTAGTGACATTTTAAAACTCTTCATGAGGTCCTCAGTGGTCGACTATACCCTTATAACATCTATAATACTCGAATGAAATAAAAAAAAAGAATTTTAACATTCGTTATATCGATTCATTCAGAATTTATTATTTTAATCATATGATCCTGAATATTATCTATGTAGCTATGGTACAGGCCGATTTCCCCATTATTTTCCAATTTTTTTAGCAAAAAAAGAAAATCTATATGCAATATATTTATATGTAATAAAGTTAACTAAACCTCAATATGATGAGAGGTCAATGACAGCAAATCAATCATTATTTTTTCATTCTTTGTCAATGATGAAATTGAAACAAATGCGGCGGCGTTAACCAAACAGCCATGTCAATGCACTTGCATTGCAAATTGCTAATGTTCCCATTTTTTTATCTAAAGTGGTTTGGGGGTTTAACGAACTCTGTGCGGAATAGATAGGTGGTACAGGTAATGACCGATAGTACAGCTATCTAACACGATTTGATTTGGAAAAATGTTATCGTCTGTGTTGTAGGCAATTATTTTATACAATTTTATATGGGAAGAATGGGGCTATTTTACAAGTTTCTGATTTTTAATTGAAATCATTTATTACAGAATAAATACAATGAAAATATGACTATTTCTATTTAACTATTCCATCTAAGACTTATTGCAATTATTTCGATATGAAAAATATTGATATTCTTAAGGGAAATAATCCAAAGGTTATGTTGTTTTATTACAACGAAGCAGTCTTTAATTTAAATTAAAATACTTCTCGATTTGTTTAACATAAGAACGATTTTAAACACTTCCCTTTGCCTAAATAATGCTGTTCTAAATTAAAATTTCTAAATATTAAAAAACATGGCATTTTGAAGATGTGACGTTTTGTCCCGTTTTACGTCCTAAAAGTACGAATTTCGAAAAGTCTATTATATCGTCCCTGCAAAAGTCACACGAGCCATTATGGTCATAGCTAAGTTCATGATTCTGACATCAACCATTAGGTCTGAGCGGCGATTAGATTATAATTTTAAAAAAAACATAAGGTAGACTATATTTTTTAATCTCTACTTACGCGTATCAAAACTAAAGCCCATAGTTGGGTCCGGCGATGAATGTAACATTGAATTAACACCGCCACCACCAGTACTACTGCCCACCACACCCGACCCAGAGTTGGGTCCATTGCCACCACCGACACTATTAGGCGTCTGAGGTTGTTGCTGTTGGCCCATGGTCATAGGATTTGTATTGTTCGTACCGTGCTGCTGCTGCATTGATCCCTGAGGAGTTTGGGGTCCCAATGGACTTTGCGGTGTGGCCACACGCAAACCACCAGGTATACCACCGCCGGGACCATTGCCGCCGCCACCACCGCCACCGGGTACACCATTGCCACCACCAGAATTTGCCGCAGCCGCTGCACGACCACTGACAACGGCGCGCAGTTCTTGTTTAACATAATCTGAAGAGGCGGGATTACCAGCTGGAAAGGGATTGAAAAGAAGAAAATTTAAATTAATAAAGAATTCAGAATTTTGATTTAAAAAAATGTAAAGGGATTTCTAAATTAATATTCCTACTTTTTTTATTACATGGTATTATTATTTACATTGGGGAGGAGTAAGACCAACACACACAACAGTAACAGTAATATTTGGAGGGTTTTGAGGATTTCGATTTAGATTTCGGGGGTTATTTTTTCATATTAATACAATTCCTTTGGATGATTTTGTTCGATCTTTTGGTTATTGTACAGCATTTACACGGGACAATATATATATATATAGAATTTAATAGCTGAGTTTATTTTGGAGCAGTGCTGTGGTGGGTGAGCGGATGATGATGTGTAAGTGTGTTACAGGGAGGAAGGATCTTTGAAAAAATTTAGTGGAGAGGGGGATATGAAGGAATCTACAAAAATTCTCTTGTCCAGGAAAACTGTCATAAAGATTCTATTTATTTTTTTATAACAAGTTTTAAAATGAGGAAGACCTGAGGGCTTGATTCTAGTATAGTTTTAAGAAGTTGAGTCTAGGTTAGAGGAGTTGTCAGAATCGACTGTAGTATATACGATGACCTCAAGATCAACTCGAGTTTAGAGGAAGAACTCAAAGGTCGATTTTATATATATTTAAGGAAGACTTCAGAGAACGACTCAAGTATATTGGAAGAACTAAAAGGTCGACTCTAGTATAGATGAAGACCTAAGAGGTGGACTGTACTATAAAGGAAGACCTCAGAGGTCAATTCTAGTAAAAAGGAAATCCGGAGAGTTCGACTTGAATATAAAAGAGTCTTCAAAGATTGACTTTAGCATAAAGGAAGAGCTTAGATGTCGATTCTAGTGTAGAGGAAGACCACAGAGATCCGATTTAGTATAAAAGAAGGCCTCAGAGGACGACTCTAGTGTAGAGAATGACCTCAGAGATCGTTCCTAGTATAGAAAACCATCACAGGTCGACTACATATGAAGGTGAAGAGCTTAGAGCTCAACTCTAGACCTCATAAGTGGATTCTAACATAGAGAAGAAGACCTCTTAGGTCGACTCTCGTATACAATTTTACAACTTAGAAAGACCTAAGTGGCCGATTGTAGTATGGGGGAAGAACCTCTGAGGTTATGAGGAGAGAAAGGCCTCAATAGGCGACTCTAGTATAGAGGAAGACCTTTGAGGCCGATTTGTGAATAGAGAAAGACCTCACTGGTCGACTCTAGTATAGAGAAAGACCTTAGTGGTCGACTCTAGTATAGAGGAAGACCTCAGAGGTCGACTATAGTCTGGCCTGAATTAGAGACAAAATTCATTTTTTTATATATTCACAGTGAAGAGCTTAGAGGTCAACTTTAGACCTCATATGTGGATTCTAACATAGAGGAATACCTCTTAGGTCGATTCTCGTATAAATAATGATCATAGAGTTCGGCTTTAGTATAGAGGAAGACCTTAGACGTGGACTATAGTATAAAGGAATACCACAGAGATCCATTCAAGTAAAAATAAAAACCGCAGAGGTCGACCTTAATATAAAGGAAAACCTCATAGATCGACTTTAGTATAAAGGGAAACCTCCAAGGTAGGCTTTAGCGCAAAGGAAGACCTCAGCTGCCGACTCTACTACAGAGGTAGTCCGCAGAGTTCGACTCATAGGTCGACTATAGCATAGGGGAGGACCTTAAGTATAGACTTTAGTTAGAGGCAAACAATAGAAGACAACTCTTGTCTAGATGAAAGTCTTAAACGTTGTATCTAGTCTAGAGGAAGACCCTAGAGGTCGTCTCTTTTCTAGAAGGATCTCAGATATCCAATCTAGTGTAGAAGAAGTCCTCAGAGATCGACTCTAGTGTAGACCTTCTTCTACTTCTAAAAAAGGTTTACTTCTAAGAATAAGTAAACTTCCTAGTAGAAGTACACTTCTAAGAATTATATTTGTACAATCTAGAGTAGAAGAAGACCTTTTTCTACACTAGTTTGTAGAAGACGTCTGAATTCGACTCTAGTGTAGAGAAATACCTTATTCTACACTAGATTGTAGAAAACCTTCTTCTACACTAGATTTTAGAAGAAGACCGAAGAGGTCGACTCTAGCAGAGAGAAAGACCTGAGATATCGACGATTGCATAGAAGTCTAAAGAAAGACCTCAGAGGTTGTTCTTTAGTATATAGGAAGACCTCAGAAGTGAATTCTACAATATTATAGGTTTCAAAGATCTACTCAAGAATAGAGGAATACATGTGAAATCGACTTTAATAAAGAGGAAGACCCCAGAAGTCGACACTCGAATAGAAAAATACCTCAGTTGTCGAATAAATGATACCCTCAGAGAACGACTCTGGTACAGATGCAGACCTCAGTGGCCGACTTATCTTCAGAGGTAGACCTCAGTAGAGAGGAAGACAGCAGAGGTCGACTCTGGTCTGCCCTGACTTGAGCCAAAATACATCAAATTTGAATTTTTTATATACATATTAACAGTTTTTGTTTGTTTAAGGATATTGTATTACTCTGTCAGTCCATTTTTTTGAAGGAAATTCTACAAATCTGTCTGTCCATGTTTGAACCCTAAAGGCCTTAATCATACAAATTATGGAAGGTTTAGTGAAATGATTTTCAACGTTAAAATGTATTTCAAAACTTTCATAACATTTCAAGATTAAGGCCCTAAGTTTCTATATACAATTTAACAACTAAAAATATGTCTACATTTCTAGTATAGCAATTATAATTTGCTAGGATATGTAACTATGAAATAAGAATCTTGTGTTGTAGTATATCTTTGTTCATTTTTCGGGAGATATTTGGTGGGGTACTGGGTAGGAGTAGTGGTAGTAGTACTGTAATATGTTACACACTGTTTGTTCTCCTCTTACCGGTCGTCTGGTTGGGGCGACCAAAAAAATCATTCGATGCCACCAAATTTCCGGACGATGATGATGACGACGACGACGATGTATGTTGTTGTGATAATGTTGTTTGACTGTTGTTGTTATTATTGTTATTAGTAGACGTTTGTTGATGAAGGTTATTGAAGAGAATGCCACCACCACCACCGCTGCCGCCGACACCATTGGTCGTCGTTGTTGTTGTAAAACCATTCATATTGGCATGAGAACCCGTCGTCAGACCATTCAAAAGACCCACAACCGTTCCAGTAACATTATCATGTACTCCTCCAGAGTTCAAATTTGTATTTGAACTCGCTTGTGAATGATGTTGTGCATGAGGAGGCTGAGAATGTTGTTGCTGTTGTTGATGATGATGATGGTGGTGTTGTTGTTGTTGATGGTGATGATGATGTTGTTGTTGGTGATTACTGATGTTGCTATTATTGTTGTTGTGGTTGCTGTTGTGACTATGATTATTGTTGTGGTTGCCAAATGATCTTGGAGATCCTGGATTGTTATGGTTTTAGTTGTTTTTCGGTTTCAGTTTCAGGTTTGATTTTGATGGTTTTTTTGGTTAGGATTTTAAATATGTTTAATAAGTATTTTTGTTGAAATTTGAACGGAATTTGTTTTATGTATTTAATGAAACTGTTAAGGAAAGGGGGCTTTGGAGAATTTTTGTGTAAAAGAGGACAAATCGTAAATTTTATGGGAGATTTTAAATATTTAATAAGGCGGGAATATTTTTGAGAATCGTATGATTCACTATATATCGCGAGTTTTCTCCCCCACCCGTGTTATTGGTGTTCTAAGGCCTCCCATGACATTTTAGCTCATCTTGAAAAAAGGACAAATTGATCCTTCAACTTGGGGGCGATATCAAACATGGACCTAAGAACAATTTTATGCAATACATTATATACGTGCTAATATTTCAGCTACATCGACTGAAAAATTTGGTCTCTAGAGCGTTAAGAGCGTCTCTCTCTAGCGTTAAGAAGTCTAATCGGAGAAATATGAATCGATATGTCCCACTTTCAATAGGTGCCAAAATATGACACTCTGTAAACTTTCGTAAAGATTAGTTAATATTTGAGAGCTGCTGTTCGATTAGAAGAATATATGGACAGACGGACATGGCTAAATCGACTTCAAAAGAGATTATATGCCGATCGGTATGATAAACTACGGGTCTATATCTTCTCATTTCGGGCGTTACAAAACAAGTTCAAGATCATAATACACATTGTGGTGTATGCTATACAAATATGACCTTAGGTCCGTTTATGGGGTCCCCTTTTTTCATTATGAGAAATCACGAAAAAAATATGAAACATAGCCCACAAATTACAAACTGTTATCCTATTTTTAGGTCGATTTTTCAAGAACTTGCCTTACAATATATACGAGTATAAAACTACGTATAACAAATTTGGACCATACCTAGTCAAAAACTAATGAGATACGCTGCAATAAGGTGGAGCCAATATTTCAGCACTGAATATTGGATTTGGATCTTATTCCTCGAATCCCACAAGGTTTTAATCGCAAAATCCAGTGGAAAAATGTATCCATATTTTAAATCGAATTTGAGCAATAAATCCAACCTTCCCAAACTGCAAATCATACTCCCCTGTTATCAAGTTTCTTATTCTATGGGGTATTATTCCCTGCTTACCTGGCAGATGTTGCGTAGCCTGTGGTATACTAGCTTGTCGCTGCATACGCTGTTGCATCTGTTGCTGGTTTTGTTGCTGCTGTTGTTGTTGCTGTTGTTGTTGTTGGAATACATTGCCAGTCCCATATGGAGATTGGGGTGATGGCGAATTCGGTGTGGGCGTAAAACCACTATCGTTGGTTTGAAAAGAATTCTGACGTTGAAGGCCAGCAGCGGAGGGTCCCTGTGGACCACCTCCACCGCCACCGGGACCCGCACTTTGTGGACCCGTGCCACTGGGTGAATTCAAGCCTCGCCCTCGTTGTTGTTGTTGGTATTGTCTAGCATTGTAAGGACTAACTCCCTGCTTTTTTGGAAAAAAAAAAGAAAAATTGGATATTAAATTCATTCTTGGAGTAATTGTTTGGGAGTTAGCATACTTTTACCTGTAATTGCGCACTTAACATTGGATTGTGTTGCTGTAATGAATGCCCTCTTTGTTGTGCTGAATTTGGTCCTACTCCTCCTACACCACCACCACCTTGTCCCCATTGCTGGGGTGAAGCATTGGCCGACAAACCGGGTGAAGGTATACCCGCACTACCGGGGGTATTTGGTCCACCGGCTCCAAAATGTGGCTGTCGCGGTGATAATTGAGCCGCATTACTGGCCTGGAAGGCTGCCATTTGTTGTTGCTGCTGTTGTTGCGATAATTGTTGCTGTTGCTGGGGTGACAAACGTTGTCCGGTTTGAGGGTATTGGGGGCCATAGCCTGGAAAATTGGAAAAATTGATTATTAGGGTATCTTAATAAATTAAACAATTTTGTTTTCATCCTGATATATAGCACTATTCTACAGGAGACTGTCTTCTACCTACCCGGATTTGATTGTGGACTAAATGGGGCATTACGTTGGCCCGGACTCAACTGTTGCTGCAGCATGGTTTGGGCAAAATTCGGACTTAATTGCGAGTCGGGTGGCATATTTGTGCGTGACAGTGTGACATTCGGTGCCACGGTATTGAGCAAGGTACTTATGTTGTTGAGGCCAGGATTTAGACCTGAATGGGAAGAAGAAACTAAAGACATTTCGGTAACCATCCCTTCGATCTTCCTATATTCCATATACTTACACATCTGATCACGGGCTGTGGCATTCTCGGGCACCAGCATATGTTGCTTCTGCTGTTGTTGCAGCAAACGTTCCTTGTGGTGCACAATTTGTTGGTGGGCCAGCGCACGATAGCGTTGTTGCGTCAGAGCAGGCATAACACCACCACCGGGCGTAGCCACCGCATTCATGGGGGCCCGACCACGAGCCGGATAATTGGGTGGCGGTCTTTGGAAATTTTGAGAGGCTCTCATATTTTCGAGGACTTGCATACGCAAAACTTGCTGCTGAGGCGTTAAGTTGCCGCCGCCTCCTAAACCCGCCAGCATGCTTCCCGGATAGGCAGGCGGTTGTAGCTGTGAATGATGCTGTTGTTGTTGCTGTTGCATTTGCTGCTGCTGTTGTTGGTGCTGTTGCATTTGTTGTTGCAACATTTGCTGAGCTGTCTGGGCAGCGGCCGCCATGGCCATGGGACCAACTCTAAATGAAGACGTCTCAACCATTAAGGATTTCTGGATTTCACTAATGGCCAAACGTTCGTTGATTTGTTGCGGCGTCAGGCCGGACGGCTGATCGTCCGGCACATAGTCCATAACACTGTCCAGTATTTTGGATAGTTCCTGATCGCCATCAACCAAAATGCCCGAGGAGGTACCCGTTGTTGCACTAGAATTTGAGGTAGCTGTTGTTGAAGGAGCTGTTGTGCTGAGAGGCGGAGTGGCAAACGGATTGACTCCCGTTGTAGATGACGAGAAGTCCATTTGACCTCCCTGCTGAGGATTGAGAGATTGTGGTAGTCGCTGTAGATTCGAACCTACCGCCGAGGAGGATTCCAGACCCTGTTGTTGCTGCTGCTGTTGTTGTTGACTGAGGTAGACATCGGAAGGCTGTTGTTGTTGCTGCTGCTGTTGCTGCTGTTGTTGGCTTAGTTTGTTGTGTTGTGTTGGACCTCTTCCTCGCCCTGGGCCTGGACCCGGACCCGGACCCATGCCACTGCCGGCCATTGTCGTTATGGTCGAACTTTTTCCCGGCATTAAACCCATACTTTGCGAGGTGCCACCACCACCCAGCGAAGAGGAAACCCTCCCCATACTGCTGGGCACTTTGTCGGGTATGGTCTTAATAACCGGTGTTATATTCATGGTAATATTCTTTGGCGGATTACTTAAGAGACGTGCTAACATTTTATTACTCTCACACAATTTCGAAGGACGATCATCCGATCGCTTGGCCGATAGACCATCATCTGGATCATTGAGGGAACGTTTGCGTGTCATAGCCGGATCACCCTGATGTTTAAGTATACGTCGCAGATCTTCGGTAGACATATTGTTGGGATTTTGATGTGAGCCATGAGGTTCATCTTTAATGCGCACCAAATCCCCAGAGCGACCCATTGAAGACATGCCTTTGTTGCTCTCATCGTCTTCTGATTTGAGTAACTTTAAATTAAGTCAACGAATTAGAGTAATTTAAATTAAATATTGGCATTTATAAATCACACTTACCGATAACAACATGGGATTGCTGGAGTTAGTTTGTTTTGGCATACCCCCGGGACCGAACATGCGTGAGGGCAGCATTCCAGCAGGGCCACCAGGACCAGAACCTGGACCCATTTTGAACATACCACCTAAACTGACTTGTAAACTTTCCTTATCATCCTCCTGCTTGTAAAACTGTAAGCAAAAATAAAGTGCAAAATTAGTTAAATTTCTGGGGTTAATAAAAGGAATCGACATTTATTCCTCATTCAATATGTGATTCTGATTCTGATTTTGAAATTGTTATTTTTCTTTTGTTATTATTTGGAGGTGGGGGGTTTACTTACTTCTTTCTTCCTTACCTTCATCAAATTATCCTTGTCATCTCCTCCATCGCCACCGTGCAATGATGAAGCGGATGAGTGCGTTTTATTGGTGAGTAAATGTCTTAAACGTTCCGACTCTGTGGGTGGATGTTGTTGTGGGGCATTTGCAGTTTGCTGATTTTGTTGTTGTTGTTGTTGCTGTTGCTGCTGCTGCTGCTGCGATTGTTGGGAATTAATAGACATGCCCGAGACACTAGAACTTCCCCCCACACCCATCATTAGAGAGTTTTGAGGTCCAACTCCACCACCACCGCCATTTGGTAGATTTCCCGCCATATTGCCCGACATATTATTATTACTATTGTTATTATTGTTGTTGTTTATCTGTTCCTTGTCGAGTTTTTCACTATTACTATCGAAGGAATGAAAACCAAAACCACCAAAAGGACCTCCTGCTCCAACGCCGCCCCCGCCACCTACGCCAGATTGACTGGCATTCGATTGTGGGGAGGGTAAACTGGCAGCCGAATGAGATGATAATTGATAGGGCGTCGAGGGCGAGGGACAAATGGCAGGACTAAAACCATGACCGGCCGATGGTGGCCGTGGTGTACTGACCGGCGTTGTTACAGAGGCTCGAGAATTTGGTCTTGAATCGTTCCACGCCGATACCGAAGGATCCATCTCAAATGAGGAATGTCGCAAGTCAAAATCAAAATCGTTATAAAACGAAGGACCTTCGTGACCGGCGGGAGAGGCGGTAAACGAGTTAACTATCGATGAATTATTAGAGACAACGCCCGAGGTAGTAGCTGCTGTGGAAGAAGTTCTTTGCGAGCCCAAACCGGATACATTATTAACCGAACTTCCGCCATTGCCGCCGCCGCCACCACCGCCTCCAGTGCCATTAATAACTGCTGAAGTCATTAGAGGACCACCAACACTTATTGTCTGTGTGGAATGCTGCTGCTGTTGTTGCATGCCTCCACCGTTGCCGCCACCACCGGCTAAACCACTCAAACCTGAGACAACATTCACCAAAGGAGATGACACGGAATTATTGTTGACCAAAGAATCCATGGATAAATTAGAAACCAAAGAAGATACCAAGGACGAACCGGGTGACATCGCAGACATAGCTGTGGTCAGCAGACCACCATTACCGCTTAACATACTCGTATTGTTGCTATTCATATCATTTTCGGCATTTAGCAAAGTCTGCACGGACATTATGAAATCACTCTCACCCGGTGTATGATTAATAAACAATCTTGAATTGGCCTTGACATGCACATACACATCGGGTGTACCCAGACACAGTCGAAAGGGTTTCGATATAACATTTGATATGGGCGGGTTAATGGCCACCCCACTACTGGGCGACTGGGAGGCATTGATAGCATTAACACCCGAAGCGGAATTCTGAACATCGCAAAGATGTGATTTTAAAGCTGACAAATCCTGAGGATGGCATATATCCTGCAGCAGACGGCCCACCCATTGGGCCAAATGTTTCTTGTAGGGCTCACGCAAGGTGGTCGCATCGAGGGTGATAATTTTGCCATGTATATCCAGTTTAAAGGTGACCTGTTCAATGGTTGGATGTTGCACATGCTGTTGAATGTTCATCTCCAAGGGGGATTCATCTTCGGGTCGGGTGATGAGACAGAGCACAGAAGAGGCTGAATCAGCATCGTCTGGAGGGGAATAAAAAGAGTGACATAGACGAATTAGATTAGGTAACTTAAAAATTATTTACAAATATATTTTTGAAAACAAATTTCATAGATTTAAAGATGTCCCAAACTTTAAAATATTTAAAATTAAAACAATTTACTTAATATTAAAGAAAAATATTAATTATAATTATGAATTCATTGGATCAAGATCTTCGAAAAATTACAATTTACTTCTTATTAAAGAAATTGTCTTAATATTAGGTATGTAGTGTACTTATTTCAAAGACATTCTTTAAATAAGTACAATTTCTTGAAAATTAAGTGAATTGTTTTTATTTTAATTATGCCAACTCTTTATTTCAAAGGCAAATGTCCTCATTAGGTCAAGGCAATTTACTTAATTTTAAAAAATTGTCTTCATTATAAGTATGCAATCTCCTTATATCAAATATAAGGATTTTCTTTGGAGCTAAATCTTCAAAAAAGGAAAATTTACTTCATATTAAAGAAATTGTCATAATATTAAGTAAGAAGAGTCATTATTTCAAAGATATTATTGAAGTCTTAAAATTAGTGCATTAAGATTAAAATTAATTAAATTGTATTAGGGCCTGTTTCTGTAACTTATTTTCGTTCGTCTACGGCGAACGATCAAAAATCACTCAACTATTACTTAAATTTTATAAAACGCAGGTTAGAAATATTTTAGGTACGAGCTTTTTACGTGGTTTCCGATAGACACAACGAATTATAAAGTGCTGTGACTTATAGATTTCTCGGAATAATTGAATGATTTTTGATCGTTTGCCGTAGACGAACGAAAATAAGTTACAGAAACAGGCCCTTAATTTTATGTATGAAATTTACTTATTTGAAATGTCCTTAAGACATTTACTTAATATTAAATAAATCGTCTTAATTATAAGTATGAAGTGTCCTTATTTCAAATATATGTATGTTTCAAATAATATGTATGTATTTGGTGTTAAATCTTTGAAATAAGGACGATCTACTTAATAATAATAAATAAATGATAGAATGAATGTCCTCATTTGGTTTACACAATTAACTTAAAACTAAAGACCACGTCTTATTACGATTACAAAATATTAGGATGTCTTTTTCGCAAATTCTTTGAAATAAGTATGAGGCGTCCTTATTTCAAAGTCCTTTATTGCTTAATATGAATAAAATTTCTTTAACATTTAGAATAGTCTTATTTATAAAACAAATAAGAAAGTTTCAGTCGGGTAAACCGACTAAGGTATACCCTCACTTTGTGAGTAATGTAATATATAACATTACACCAATAAATCTGTCAATTTGTGTGGGAGGTACCAGAAGGGGTTTTCCAAATACACATATTTTTCGGTAAACAGTACATTCTTAAATACATTGCATTGTGCTGAACTATAAGCGTTTGTGTGCACTGGTATATTAAAGTTACGAGCTATGTAATTTTGGTATGATTTGGTCATTTTGTGTGGGAGGTACAAAAAGGGGCGGGGTGATAACGCCCACTTTTTACAGGACTATAGGCACTACAGCAGCATTACACTGTACAAAATTTCAGGTATTTGTATGCACTGGTATTAAAGTTACAAGCCGTTTACTTTGGTACGAAACGGGCCATTTGTGTGGGCGGTACCAAAAGGGGCTGTACAATGATGCCCATTTTTTACCGGACTATAGGCGCTACAAAAACATTATACTGTAGAAAATTTCAAGCATTTTTATGCACTTGTATTAAAGTTATAAGCAGTTAAATTTTGATGCAAAATGATCCATTTGTGTGGGAGGTACCAAAAGGGGCATGCCAACTTCACCCATTTTTCTCGAGTTAATAGCGACTAATATACTAATATTATGTGCAGAATTTCAAAAGATTCGAATAAGTAGTATAGAAGTTATTAAAGAATCAATATTTCACTAAATTTTAACCCTTTGTGTGGGAGATACCAGAAGGAGTAGACCAATATGGCCCATCTTCGAACTCATCCGGAGATAGATCAAAATATTACCACATACCAAATTTGAAGTCAATCGGTTACTCCTTTCGAGAGTTATCGTGCGCACCAGCCAGCAGACAGACAGACAGACAGACAGACAGACGGACGGACATTGCTCATTCGACTTAAAATGACCCAAAACGGATTTCCTCCGAACATACTTAGGGTCTTAGATCACTCCTTCGATGTGTTACACTTTTTTCCGTAGCAAATGATATATACCCTCGTCACACTAAAGTGAGGGTATAATTAAGATGTCAGGCGGAAATAAGAAAATTTCCTACTATTAAATTTTTTTATTAATTTTATGTATGAAGCGGCTTTTATTTCGGCGACATTCCTTTCTTCAAATTAATACAATTTCTTTAATAATAAATAAATTTTCACAATTTTATGTATGAAATGTCATTTGCTTAAGACTTAAAATTAAATTTAAATTTACTTAATACTAAAGACCTCGTCTTAATTAAAAGTATGAAATGTCCTTATTTCCAATATTAAGATGTCTTTATCGCAAATTCTTTGAAATAAGGACAATTTACTTAATATTAAAGAAATTTTCTTATTTCCAAGTATAAACTGTCCTTATTTCTTAAAATGTATACAATACATATCTTTAAAATTAAGCGAAGTATCTTAATTTTAAGTATGAAATGCCTTTAATTTAAAGGTAAATGACCCTATTTGGTTAAAACAATTTACTTAATATTAAAGAAATTGTTTAAATTATAAGTATAAAAAATCCGTCTTTGGCGCCAAATCGTTGAAATAAGGACAATTTACTTAATATTGAAGAAATGTTACTAATTTTAAGTGTGAAATGGTATCATTTTAAAGACATTTCGTTCTCAAAATTGGGACAATTTCTTTAAAATTAAGTAAATTGCCACAATTTTAAGAATGAAATGTTTAATATTGAGCTTGTTTTGTAGTTTATAATAACATAGTAGTCTTATGCCAAAACCTACCTTTAACTGGAGCCGCTATTAAAACGACTTCTTCATATTTAGGTTTTTGGTCCATAGAAGTACTATCATTATTTGTGGTCGTTGTTGTTGAAGAAGAAGATGTTGAGGAATTTGATCCTGAGGTTTGTGTTGCCGAACGCATATCTTTGACTAACATTCGGACTTTTGTCGAAATGCTACGTTTCGGTTTGCCTCCTCCGCTGCCACCACTACTACCACCGCCACCACCATTGTGATCGTCCATATCTCCACCCAAACCCCAGCCAGAGTTTAAGTCATGCATACCGCCACCGCCGGCACTATTTGTTGGTCCACCCGCACTATTGCCGCCTAGAACTCCTCCCGTACCGCCGACATTATTCGTACTAAAGGTTGATGACATATTATTTATAATGGGATCCAATTTGGCATGATCGCCCGGAAACAGGTACATATACAAGGGTTTACGATATAGTTCTTGTTTCTCATAACCGATCAATTCTCTGATATTCTGAGTGCAAGACTCAATAATGCCCTCAGCATTGACCTGCAATAGAACCCAGCCAACGGAAGAGATATAATGTTCTAAAGCTTCAAAATAGGCCGATATCTCAGGCACTTGTCCATTAAGCAGTGATGGTTCGGGCAGTGGTGGTTCGGTAGATGAGACTTCACCCTGTTGTACCGGATGTATTGAACAATTATCGGTGGCACAACGACTGCAACGTGTTGAGGTCGATTGGTTGTTGTTATTACTGCTGATGTTGCTGTTGTTCGTACTACTTGCATTGGCTGTGTTGTTAGAAGAAGACGACGACGATGTTGTTGTGGCTGATGTGGTGGTAGCTGGTGTTGAGGAGGAGATATCACGACTTTGGCCTTTGTCACAAATATCACGATACTAAAAATGAAAGAGAGAGAGAGAGAGATAGAGTGAAACAAAAGTGAGTTAAAATTGTAATGTTAAAAAATATATATCAGGACTTAAATATAGTTTTGTGGAAATCAAAATCCAGAATTTTTTGAAGAAAGCTAAGGAGGCTAGAAGCGATTTGTGAGAGCTCATTTGAAAAAAAATATTGTTTTTCATACTCTAACGTCCGATAACTCGATATCTAAGCTCATTATCTTTTCTTGTTTTGACGCGCTCTATCCAAATATGTGATCAGGTCGAGGGGACCGGGATTTCCTACTCTTCCTTACTTCATTCTTAGAGATTTGCAGAATCAATACAATACTCATCACGTGTAAATGCACTCGAAGTTTGAGTGCACTCATGTTTGTGGTACACTTTCGGCGTATTTAACGTCTTTAAATTATAATTAAATTTATATTAATAAAAAGATATAGATTTGCAGAATCACAATTTTAATAAATATTTGCAAATTAGTATGGTCAGAAACGCTGCTCCATAATGATACGAAGGGTATAAATATAATACGTATAAATACTATACAAATATGTATGTAAAAACTTTTAACAAAATTAAAATATGAGACAATTCTGTCGCCTTGAACATTTTTTAAAATATAATACAATTTTGTATTAATAGAAAACTGTATTCTCAGAAAATAACAGAAGCAAATTGCGAGTGTTCGGACCACCATAATATTATAACTACGAATCTCACGTGTTTGTGGTACACTTTTGGAGTCGTAAATATACTCAAATTATAATACATTTTATGTATGTATGTATGTATATCTATAGAAAAACTCAAATTTTAAATATTTGCAGTCATAATTCAAAAATGCAGGTTTTCAAATACGTAATTTTGTGTTACAGTGTTTAGTTCTGCTATTCATATTATTAGCTTCATATGTACATACTTACAAATGTATGTATGTACATACCTTCTAACAAAACAAATAGAATTAAAAGAAACCCATAATTTACCTCCGTTTTTGAAAGCACAAACAAGATCGTGGTGCTTTGCGGCCGCACTTGTCAAACGTCTACATTTTGTTAGGTCTAACTTGACCCCTGGGGTTCGTAGCACGAACCCTGATCCTTAAACTGATACAACAATTCCAACGAAGCTAAGCACACATTTTTGTTATTGTTTATGTTTTAATTTGATCACAATTTTTTATACTAAAAAACAGAGTTTTTGTATTTGTAACTCACAATTATTTTCGTTTCATTTATGTATATTACAGGTTTGTTGTTTAATTATTTAAAATATTTAAATTAATTTTGTTTTTGTTATTTCACATTGTTTTTTTACTTTGGTTTTTGTTTTCTTAGCACTTTATAATTTCATAATAAATGAGGTAATTCCACGAGTATATTTTTTTGTATTTGTGTATGAAAAAGGGAGAGTGAGCTCGTTGAGAAGAGTTTTATTACAACACTAGAGAATCGGAGAGAACTGCCAGCCGCGCGCCGCCTTGTAATTGGAGTCTCGCACAAAATGCCAAAATTTGCAAACGAATTATTATTGTTAAGAGTTAAATAAACACTATAAAAATATTTTATTTGGTGTTTTTTTGGTTGTTAAACAACAAAATGCACACAAGCTTTACATTTGTCAATGCTTTTTTTGCAAAGATATTGGGGTGTAATGTGAAACAGCGCGTTTGATTGATTGCAGTGTGGAAGACATCAAATGAATGGCTTAGCTTAGAACAGCTGATTAAGACAATATCACGGTATTTTAATCACTATTCCCGAGAGAAGTTGTTCTCTTTTTTTATTCTTCTGTAACATATGGCTTGCAAATAAAAAAGAACATTTTTTAAGACTACTTCATTTGCACAGTGGTACATTTTAAAGTTCAATTCGTTACGAAGAAATATAAATCTCGAAATTAATTGCATTGTTTGCTTTGGCGAAAAATATTAAACAGTGTTATACACAATTTAATACAGATTTTAAAATAATACAGAATAAAAATATTTTTATATTTGTATATTTTTATATTCCCAATTTACAGAATTTTAGAAAAAATCAAATTCTTCATCAAAATTACTATAAATATTTCTTTAAAAATTTCACAGTATGTAAATAAAGTTTTACTTTTTGTGTGTGTGACTGCTGTAGTAAAAAACGAGAAAAAATGACGCTAAGTCACCTGGATCGCATTCCATAGTAAATATAGGGTGATCTAAGTAGAGATACTTTTTTACAATAGTCTTTTTTGACAGATCACGTGCGAGTCGTGTCATGCTGTCATGTTATTTTTGTTAAGCATTGTTTGGTATTTCATCATGGAAAGACTTACGCCTGAACAGCGTTTACAAATTATTCGGTTTTATTATCAAAATAATCTTTCGCCAATTGCGCTAAGTCCATTTTTTTTAAATCCAAAAAAACACTTTCCAGTCGACCCACGACCTTGACACCCATGAGCAATAATTTAGCTCTCGTTAAGAGCTATCTTTTTGCCATCGACCGATTCCCGATCCGGCGTACCGGAATAATCGGTCGATATTTCTTCAAAAATGATGCCGGTGAGAACGTAACCGTCAATGGCGACCTTATCGTGCCACGATAACTATTTGATGCCTGAAATTGAAGCTCGTGATCACGGCGACATTTGGTTTCAACAAGACGGCTCCACTTCCCACACATCGCATCAATCAATGGATTTATTGAGAGAACCCTTCGGTGAGCAGATAATTTCACGTTTTGGGCCGGTCGATTGGCCCAGTGATATCACACCGCTAGACTTTTTCCTGTGGGGATAGGTAAAGTCTAAAGTTTATGCGGACAGGTACCACTCGAAATGCTGGAACGAGTCATCGAAAATTTGACTCAACGGATGGACCATCTGAGACGTAGCCGCGGGCAACATTTGATAGACATAATCTTCAAAAAATAAATGCCAAAGAATGTTCTTTCAAATGATAACAAACATTCCCCATTCAATTTGAATTTTCTGTGTTTTTTCTTTAAAAAGGTAGGGAACCTCGAAATGGATCACCCTATATAATAAAGAAAATTGGAAATTATACAAAATATTCTATAAGCATATGTACATATATCAAAGCATGGACCTATAACGACCATTGTTCGTGTGAACGGTTTTGGGTGTAAATAAAGTACCAATTTTTTGCCCGATCACGTAAAAATTGTGTTCTCTATGGCGCCAAGAAGTCAAAACAGAGAGGTGTTTTATATGGGAGCTAAACTTGGATCTACGACGACCATTGTCCGTGCAAAGGTTTTTAAGTTATAAATTGTCAGCCTGATTTGTTGAAATATGAGGCCCCCATGGCGTACATATATATGGGGACTATATAAAAAAAATAGACAGATATTGCAAATTCCATCCCTATTTACCTGCAGTTATAAGAAGTATCTGTAACAAATTTCAGTCATATCACAATTTTTGTAGATTGTAGCTTGATAACAAAAGACGGACGGACGGACGGCTAATTCTTAGAATTTACGACGAATAAGAATTTTGGAAATTGAGTTAAGGCAACCATTGGACTTGCCTAGTCATAGTACAATGTGTTTGTACGTTTTGAGAATGTACCTACCACCCTTATCTCCAAGTATCTGGCAATGTCACTTAAAATTGTTTTTTTCAGAAATTAACTTTAATTTTTTAAGAATATTGGGAAATTTGATTTTTTTATATTTATCTTCTATCTTCTATATATATAAAAATGGAAAAATGTTTGTATGTATGTATGTGTTTTATAGACGCTTAAACCACTGGACCGATTTTAAAATTTTTTTCGTTTGTTTGAAAGCTACTTGGTCTGAGATGGTTTTGGAAAAAAAAAATTTCCAAATATTTGGCGGGGAATATTGGGCGTGGCAAATCTGCTGGAAGTCTACGTCAGTGGTCCAAAAATGGACGGGATCGGAAATATGGGGCGACGAAGTGGACCGGGTCCAGCTAGTTCTTTATATTGCACATTTTCCCGAGCAAAAATTGGGTACTTCGGTCCATACTTTGATATAGCTCCCACATATAGGTCCCTTCCTATTTGATTTCTTGGTGCTTTAAGCAACCCATTTATTATCAGATCATGCTGAAATTAAGGCATGTTTACTTTATATTCCCCTAAAACGTCTCCAATGAGATGTCAAAATCACAGACGATTTTGACATCTTGGCGGTGTAGATGCTAGAATGTAGTATTTTTTACCTGCAAACGTTCATAGTAATAATAGATTGATACCTACGGCCCCTAAATATTTATCTGTGTATGGTTTAGCAGATAATGGAGGAGGGTATTATACAGCCGCCCCCGCATGGCTTTAGTCTATCCTTATTGGTTTTAAATTGATTTTTGTTCCAGAAAGATATTTTTTAATTTTTTCATATTTTTTTAAAATTGTATTTTGTTTTAATTAGAAATTTTGAATGCTTTTTTGTCCATTATTTATTTAATCAATGCTTTTAGCAAAATTAAATTAATTCCTCGTGGAAATTTAAAAGTGTTCATCGTAGAAATATTATTTTTTATTAATTTTTGTTATAGAAAATATATTTTTTATTTTTTTAACTTTTTAGTTTTCTTGACACTTAACAAAATATTGAAAGATTTTCACTGTAAATATATTATTTTTTATTTAATTTTTGTTATAGAAAATATTATTTTTATTTTATATATTATTTTATTTTTTAATTTCTTACAAAAACACTATAAACTTCACAAATTTTAATTTTCTTCTATTAAAAAAGCTAAATACGCACATTAAAAGTTTAGAAAAATCAGAAATTCTTTGACAAAATATAAAGTAAACAAATTGACAGTGAGGCATACTTTTCGAGTTTGTACATTTTTGCTGATTTTCGTCGGATTTTCTCTGAATGCTTATGACTACGGCTTCAAAGAAGGTATGTACAAAATTCTTGTGTGACCTATGGATTTTGCGAGTTATAGAGCTCTTTAAGCAACTTTTTTCAAACTTGTGATGAAATATTTTAAATTTTATAAAAAAAAAACAGGAACAATTTGATCAGCGTTGCTGGCCTGAAACATACTCTAGAGGAAAAAAATCCTTAACTCCGGTCTACACAGAAACACCGTGATCCGCGTAGGCGGCTTGGGACATACCCCAGAGGAGACAATATTTGTACCTGGTTAGTTTGGACATACCTCAAAGGAGACAATATTTAAAAACGGCCAATAACTTAAGAAGTATGGTTTCTTCATTTTACTTATTACCTTTTTGGTTTGGAAATCCGATGACATAAGGTCGAAAATAACTAAATAATATTGATTTTTGTGGTCGATAACTTAAAGCAATGCAGGCCTAACCGCCATTTTTTTTTTTTTTAAATTATCTTTTTTTGACGACATTGATATGTATGTTCCGAAATATGTTTAGGGTGATTTTTTTTATTCTAAATTATACCTATATACACATATTAAAATTTGTAGTATTTTTTAATTTTAAAAATCTATTATACAAAAAATGCACTCAGCTATGTTATGTGAAATAAATATGTTTAAAACACTATGGAAATGGGCTCCATAAATATATTAATTTTAAAGTTAATTTTTGTTTCAGATTTTTTTGTTAGTTAATTTGTATTTAAAATTTGTTTAAGTTAATTTTTGTTTCAAAATTTTTATAAATTGACTTTTTGTACGATTTTTTTTAATTTGTATTTGTTGTCATATTTTTGATATGCAATGGATTTTGGAATACCAAATACTCTCAGTTCTGGAACTGACATGGAGACCACTTTTATACAATGCAAAAATCAATGATCCATATTCTCTTAATTCACTCTTCACTAGATGCCATTGAAATTTTGCTCTCCGCAGAAATTTTGTGAAAAAAAATATTTGGGGTTTCCCCCTCAAACTGTAGTACACCCTAGTGTACATTCATATAGGCAAATAAAATTGTTATTTCATTTTGTACCACCACTAACCACTACGTCGTCACATGAAAAAACACCAACTTTTTATGATTTTTGTTTTTGGATTTTGCTCGACGATCACTTTCACTTCAATGAATGAATAAATAAATACAACAAAATAAAAGCACAGCACGAAAATGACGACAAATGAGAGTCGTAGTAATAGAATGACCACAAACAAAAAATTTAAACTATTTCATTTATCGTTTTGTTGTAAAATTGTATTTCATTTGTAAAGATTTTTTAAATTCCAAATTTTTTAACTTTAAATTATGTATTTGTTATAAGCACTACTAATCAATATTAAATGATGCTACGAAAGCTATGCGGATTCACTAATTACTATTAGATAAATCGATGTGTAATGTATGAATGACGTTTATCTATTCAGCTCTTCATGGGATGTCAGATGTTATTTTTGTTTTCCTTTGACAAAGGTACTTCTTTTTTACATACATTCTTTTAGTTTTAACCTTTAATAAACTAACTTGAATTGCAACCACCGACTCTGCGTTTTAATAGTACATATTTACATTTATTGATTTTTTATATTTTTTAAAGAAACTTTGCGGTATTTCTTTTTTTTTTGCTAAAAAAACACCAGGTTTTTACACGTTGACGGCTTTAAAAAATCTCTTCCTCGACCGTTGTATACCCGCAAATGAAAACCCTCACGATCGATTCGACCAACAAAAAAAATACACACAACAGAAACACCGAAAAAAAGTTGTGAAGAGCAGCGGCCAAATTTCAACTAAACAACCAAAAAAAATATACAATTTTGTACAGCAACAAAAGACGGACGACGACGACGACTACGTTGTCAACAAACGGTGAAAAAGTATAAGAATTGAATTAAATTCTTATCACATTTCACGGTGAAAACAACAACAACTACAACAGCAAAGGCAGCAACAGAGCAACTTAATGTGTGTAAAAGATACAAAAACACAACGACGACGACTATGACAACAATAACAACACCAACACCAAAAAAACCAACAACACAATCGCACACATTTCAGTCGGAGTATTCAAATCCAAATGCGGGTTTCCACACCGCATAATCATCAGGCGAAAGATACCCCAACAAACGATGAAAAAAGAGTGTAAATCCCCCTCTCCACCACTGAAAAAACGAATATCTCTTAAATTCACACACGAAAAAAAACACACAATCCAACAAAACGCACACACATTATTTATTGCTCTCTAACTGTATGATACTCGCAGCACTAACTTAATTATTCTTCTCTCACTCTCTCTATTAAAATCTCCCGCGCGCTCTATTCATACACAAAGTAAAAACAGAAACAGCAACAACAAAAAGATATTGCCGAGCAACAGCAAAACACAAAGAAGAAAGCTCTCGGCAATGAAACAACAACAGAACTGACTGTATACAAAAAAAAAAGCAAAAAGCGCCCAACAAACGAGCAAGCAAACCTCAACGTCGTTGTTGTATGCAAAAGCACGGCCATCAGCAATACCCAGCGCGGGAAAAAGAGGGCGCACGCAATGCCCCTCTCGCTTCTATTCGAATGAACTCTAGATGGCCTTTCAGCAGGCCCATAAGCACCCGATACCACAACATTGTGGTGCAGGTAGATCCAGATATTTATACCAATAAAAGTATTTAGATCCGTAGATAATTATTCCGATCGGTAAAAAATCACTTTTTGCGTCGATTTGACCATGTCCGTCTTGTGATCAAAATGCAGATCGCAATTATGAACCGATCTCTATAAAAAAATGGCATACATTTATTGACCTAGGGACGGATGACTATTGTAATGGGACAGATATAGGTTCATGTTTTCATATGGCCCCACTGCAACAACTTCAATTAAATGAGAAGACTGCTAAGCGCGTGTGCATTTTTATAAGACAACGTAGACGCATTAACCGACAATGTACAAACAAACGAGCGACCCAGCCAGCGCACCCAACCCACCGCCGCCCAATCGATGCTTATTTCCAGTAATGATAGAATGAATTACCCCTAAAAAATGAAAACAATATTTTTGCACCTTATGTGTTGGGTTGTCTATCTGGAAGCACCGCACTCTGCACCGAGAGTGTAATGATAATGCCGCTGCAGTTCGTTGATCTTTTGGCAAAAGAAAAACCAAAACACGATAGAACGTTATCGAGTCTCAGTCATATTTGATAAATAGCACATATGAGCTAAAGAGGAGAAAAAGCACATGAAAGAGTAAAGAGAGAGAGAGAGAGTCATTTCTATAAGATCATAATCATTAACTTCATTTCCATAAATAAATAATGACTTTTCTATTAGAAAATATGAGCATTGTAGATTTTTCCCTGAGAAAAGATGATCATTTAAGACTTTTCTATAAGAATAAATCATCATTAAAGACTTTTCTATAAGAAAAAATTATCATAGAAAACTTCCTATAAGAAAATATAATTATTGAAGACTTAATATAAGAAAAGATGAGCATTGGAATCGTTTTATATATGAAAAAGACTTCATTTAAGACTTCTATAAGAAAATTTGATAATTGAAGAATTTTAGTTAAGAAAATATTAACATTGAAGACTTTTCCATAAGATGATATTTTCTTATAAAAGTGATTGAAGAAATTATCACTTTTGACTATGTTTCTGTAAGAAAAGACTCTAATAAGAAATCAACATTGAAAATATTTCATTAAGAAAAGAAACAAGTAAAAGCGCGGCCATGCCGAATCTTATATACCCTCCACCATGGATAGCATGTAACCTCACAAAAGAACTCAAACCTAAAGATAATAACACCGAAAACACAAAAAATATAGTACATAGATGAAAACAGTAGGAATCACAACAACTTGGATGCTAATGATCCATAAGATGCCGTTATGGCCCATTTGCAATCCCAAACAACCTGCAACTATAAGAAGTATTTGTACCAAATTTGGTCAACCTAGCTCTATTATTGCGGACTGTAGCGTGATTACCACAGACGGACGGACATGGCTAAATCGTTTTAGAATTTTACGATGATTAAGAATATATATACTTTATGGGGTCTCAGATCAATATTTAGAGGTGTTACAAACGGAGTGACAAAATGAATATACCCCCCCATCCTATGGTGGAGGGTATAAAAATGTGATGTGATTGAAGAAAAGCTCATCGTTGAAGAAATAAATATAGACCGATATGGCCAATTTGCAATCCCAAACAACCTGCAACTATAAGAAGTATTTGTACCAAATTTTATCAACCTAGCTCTATTATTGCGTGATTACCACAGACGGACGGAGGGACGGACATGGCTAAATCGTCTTAGAATTTTACGACGATTAAGAATATATATACTTTATGGGTTCTCAGATTAATAGTTAGAGGTGTTACAAACGGAGTGACAAAATGAATATACCCCCCTCCTGTGGTGGAGGGTATAAAAATGTGATGTGATTGAAGAAAAGCTCATCGTTGAAGAAAAGCTCATCGTTGATGACTTTTCTTGAAGAGAAGCTCATCGTTGATGACTTTTCTTGAAGAAAAGTTCATCGTTGATGACTTTTCTTGAAGAAAAGCTCATCGTTGATGACTTTTCTTGAAGAAAAGCTCATCGTTGATGACTTTTCTTGAAGAAAAGCTCATCGTTGATGACTTTTCTTGAAGGAAACCTCAACGTTGATGACTTTTTTTCATAAGAAAAGCTTATTGTTAATTGATGATATACAAGATAAGCACATCGTTCATGGTTTTCTCTAAGGAAAGATTGTCTTTGATGACTTTCTCTTATGAAAAGTTTATCGTTGATGACTATCCTCTAAGAAAACTCATCGCAGATGACTTTACAGCTTTTCTGCAAGAAAATATCATCGTTTAATAATTTTCTCATAGAAATTTTCAGATCTCTTAGGAAATATCATTATCGAAGTATTTCCCATATCAACACTTCATTGTCATATAATTTCCGTTAATGACTTCTATTTAAGAAATTACATGAAACGAGGCAAATATAAATGGCAGTCGATTGCTCAGTAATGACATCAATTTTTGTGAAATTTTGCTAAAAATCAGATAATTATTTTGGTTAAAATTGTTTTGGTTGGTTGAAAGTTTCGAATAACGTTCTTTGTTACAATACAACAACATTTTCGCACTGGGAGGTAATGGCAGCTCTTAAATAAACTGGACATTCTTTGTATCATCATCATCCCCTACACTTTAAGGGTTTAAATATTTTGCCGAAAGCACATGGTACACTCAATAAATCTTCTAGTCCAAACAATTGCAACAATAAAAAAAGAAATAAATATCTACAATCCTTTATTGTTATGTATTTCGGTGATTCTATACTCGTAATTGTACATACATTGTCACAATGCAAATGGTAGGGAGATCCGAGAGATGGAAACCCCCAAAAACTTGTTGAAATTAATCAAAAAGGAAGAAGGAACTTTGGAAGAGGAAATAGGAACCAAGCAACAGCTGCATGTTTCAGAAAAACATGGTGCATATGACAAATCACGGCAGAGATAAACTTCAATTAATACCTACATCACAAAAAAACTTTTTTCAGGGAAAAGTCATCAATGATGAGCTTTTCTTATAAACCAGTCATCAACAATGAGCTTTTATAATAGAAAAAGTCATCAACGATGATCTTTTCATATAGAAAAGTCATCAACGATGATCTTTTCGTATAGAAAAGTCATTAACTATGATCTTTTCGTATAGAAAAGTCATCAACGATGATCTTTTCGTATAGAAAAGTCATCAACGATGATCTTTTCGTATAGAAAAGTCATCAACGATGATCTTTTCGTATAGAAAAGTCATCAACGATGATCTTTTCGTATAGAAAAGTCATCAACGGTGAGCTTTTCATATAGAAAAGTCATCAACGGTGAGCTTTTTGTATAGAAAAGTCATCAACGATAATCTTTTCGTATAGAAAAGTCATGAACGATGATCTTTTCGTATAGAAAAGTCATCAACGATGATCTTTTCGTATAAAAAAGTCATCAACGATGATCTTTTCGTATAGAAAAGTCATCAAAGATGATCTTTTCATATAGAAAAGTCATCAACGATGATCTTTTCATATAGAAAAGTCATCAACGATGATCTTTTCATATAGAAAAGTCATCAACGATGATCATTTCGTATAGAAAAGTCATTAACGATGATCTTTTCGTATAGAAAAGTCATCAACGATGATCTTTCATTACAGGAAAATCATTAACTATAAGCTTTTTGTATAAAAAGGTCATCAACATTGGTTTGACAAATTATTAACGATAAGCTTTTCGATTTTGATAAATCATATTTATCAAAACGTACCTGGTCAGACTGTCTGGTACTGCGTCCTAAATATGACGCATACTTTTACTCTTTGGTATATTATCAACAGACGTTGTCAACATGAAAAGTCAACACAAAACATTTGTTCTCTCAAACTACACCGCTTGGCCTCAGTCAACAAGCAGCAGTCGCAACGGCGACAAAATGCACCGCAGCAGCCGCACCAGCACTGAGAAGAAATGTCGCTGCAGCAGCAGCAGCACGAACAAGTCATGCAAAACAAAACGAAGCGCGAGAAGAAAGCAATTGTTGATAAACAAAGTAAGGCGACGTTATGACGTCACAACACCACCCATTAGCTGGAGAAACCTACAAAGCCGAAGGTCAATGACCGACCTTCGAATTGCTACATCTGCCCTCTCTCTTTCTCTCTCTGGAACACACGCAAGCACAGAGCAAAACAAAAAAAAGAGTTCTGGAGAGTGGCGGGAAAAATTAATATCATTGCTGAAATTCATGACAAAGGGAGAATTGAATTGATTGTTCTTTCTAGCTATTTATCTATTTGTGTTTTTTGATATTATTTTTTTGTGGTTGGAGGGGTCGCTCTGATAACCAGTATTTGCTAGGTCTAGTATTATCCAACTAAGCATGTTTGTTTTGGGGCTCACTCTAACGACCAATGCTACAGGTTTGAGTACCTTATTATTATTATTCTAAACATAATCTCTACACAACTATCGATACGACAACGAACATGTCTGAGAGGAGCAAAGTTTATTTTTAGCTGCTCGACCATTCCGTGCGAACGAGTGAGTGTGTGTATGTGTGAGTATCATCGGTGTATGCGACACACAACATCACTGTGCTCATTCATATAATATACGCTCACATGATGAGAATTTGGTTGGCGAGTCCCAACGTGGCGCCGTGGCTTAGTTGGTTAAAGCGCCTGTCTAGTAAACAGGAGATCATGAGTTCGAATCTCGTCGGGGCCTATCCATTAAGTGAATTTTTTTTATTTTCTACTTTCTGTGTTAAATGTGTGTTAAATAAACGTTTTATTAAATAGTAAATATATTATTGGTATTATAAAATCGTTATTATAAAATTTTTATCATAAACATATAAATTCGATGGACAGACATGGCGAGAAGTAATTTTTTATGCTGTGAAAAATGTATTATTTTCATTTTTAAATGGTTTCATATTTTTGATATTATTACATACATAAATGCACGTACATATGAATTATTCCTATATATTGAATACCTTTTTATTTATTTTTTATTGATTTTGTGAGACTTGTTTTTATATTTACTTCAAAATGTTTTATATATTTTTAAAAAATTATAAAATTTTTAATTATTTCACTAACTTTTATTATTATATTTATTTAGTAAAAATTTATATAATATTATAATTTTTTAAAAATATGTAAAAATACATATATAATATTTTAATATAAAAGCTTGGAAAAAATATAAAATATTTTTAAATAAAATAAAAATATACGAAATTTTAGATAATCAACAATTTTTTATATTTTATTTTAAAAATATTTATATTTTTATATAAGAAATTTTTTCTATTTTTGTTTTAAAGAAGTTTACACTTTTAAATCAATTTTTTATGTATTGTGTTAAAATTTTGTTAAAAAAAATGGTTTCAAACGGTTTTATAGTAAAACATTTTAGGTTTTTATTAATTTTAAAAAAATTGATGTTACCTCGTTCTATGTTATTTTTTATAAATATTTTTGATTATAAATTTAAAAATATATATAATTTAGTTTCAAGACTTTTAATCATTCTTCTTTTAAATTGCATTTACTTTATATTTTTTTGGTTGTCAGCATTTTTATTTTGTAAATTAATTAAAATATTTTTTTCTAAAAAAGTTAACGAAAAACATATTTGAAAATAAAAATCGTATTTATTTTAATTTTATAATCATCATAATTTATAAAGAATTAATATAAATAAATAAAAATATACGAAATTTTAGAAAAATATATAAAAATGCTTAAATCTTATTTTAAAAATGTTTATATTTCTGTTTTCGGATTTTTTTATTTTTGTTTTAAAAAAATTATAATTTTTTAAATGTATTTTTCTAAAATTTTGTTTAAAAAATGTTTTGTTTTCAAAACTGTGATAGTAATACATATTATATCATTATGATTTTTTAATACTTGATACAAATACTTGTGATTATAAATTTAAAAATATAAGCAAAATGCATTTTCAAATATTCTGTGAATCATTCTCTTTTTTTTAAAAAATGCATTTATTTTTTTTTAAATTTTCGATAAAGAAAAAAATTATGAAAATAAATATATATATATATTTGTAAATTTAATAGTTATAAATATTTATATAGAAATAATATAAAAATACTTAAAATATTAATTTATTTTTAAATAAATAAAATTATAAAATATTTTACCATAAAAGTTTGGGAAAAAGAAAATATATTAAATATTTTTTAATAAAATAAAACTATACGAAATTTTAGAAAAATAAGTATAAATTTTTACATTTTTATATATGCTCATTTTAATTGTTTTAAAAAATGCATTTATTTTATATATTTTTGTTGTCAACATTTTTTTCAATAAAGAAAAAAAATATATATATTTTTTAATTTTATAAATATGTATAAATATTTTTGTATAGAAATAATATAAAAATAACTATAATTTCAATTTATTATACATTTTTAATTAAAATTATAAAATGTTTGACCATAAAAGTTTGGGGAAAAAAAATAAAATATTATTAAATAAAATACATATATACGAAATTTTAGAAAAATATATATAAATTTTTATATTTGATTTTAAAAATGTTTATATTTATTTTTTGACTTTTATGTTTTTGTTTTAAAAATGTAAAAAATATATTTTTATTTTCATTTTTTTTTATATTTTTGTTTCAAAAGTTTATATTTTTACATAACATTGTTTTTTATATATATTTCTAAAATTGTGTATATTTTAGTTTTGTTTAATAATTAAAAATTTTATTTATTAAATATTTATTTCTAGTTGTGGAAAGTAATACTATGATTAAAAAAATACTAGTTTTATTTTTATACACTTTTTTAATTTTTAGTTTAGTTTATTTTTTTTATATTTTTAAAAATTATGTAGTTATTTAATATTTTTATAATTAATAATTTTGTTTAATATTTCTTTATTAATTATTTATTTCTATAGTACTGGAAAGTAATTTTATGATTAAAAAATTATTATTTTTATTTTTATACACATTTTTAATTTTTAGTTTAGTTTATTTTTATTATATGTATTATCAAAAATTATGTAGTGTTATTTAATGTTTTAATTATTTTGTTTAACAATTAAAAATTTTTCTTTAATAATTATTTATTTCTACAGTTCAGGAAAATAATTTTTTATTAAATTTCACAATTTTTCTAAAATTGTGTATAATTTAATTTTGTTTACTAATTAAAAAAATTTTTTTTTAATTATTTTTTCAATAGTTCTGGAAAGTAATATAATGATTAATAAAATACTATTTTTATTTGTATACACTTTTTAATTTTTAGTTTAATATTTATTTTTATTATATTTACAAAAATTATCTAGTGTAATTTAAAATGTTTAATAATAGATAATTTTGTTTAATAATTAAAAATTTGTATTTATTAATTATTTTGTTCTATAGTTCTTGAAAGTGTTTTTTTATTAAAAAATTACTATTTTTATTTTTATAGACTTTTTTTAATTTTTAATTTAATATATATTTTTGTTTTATCATTTAAAATGTAAAATATTTTTAAATAATATAAAAATATACGATATTATAGAAAAATATATATAATTTTTTATATTTTTATAATTATATTTTGAATTTTATATGTTTTTGTTTTAAAAATGTAAAAAATATATTTTTATTTTTGTTTCATAAGTTTAAATTTTTACATAGCATTGTTTTTTATATATATTTCTAAAATTTTGTATATTTTAATTTTGTTTAATAATTCATAAATTGTATTTATTATTAAAAAAACAATTTTTTTAATTTTAATTTTTATATTAATTTCTTTTTAATTTTTAGTTTAGTTTATTTTTATTATATTTTCCAAAAATATGTAGTTTTATTTAATATTTTTAATAATTAATACTTTTTTAATAATTATCATTATTTATTTATTTCTATAATTCTGCAAAGTAATTTTTTTATTACAAAATTACCATTATTTTTATAAACTTTTTTAATTTTCAGTTTAATATGTATTTATTTTTATTATATTTTCAAAAATTATCTATGTAGTATTATTTAATATTTCTATTAATTAATAATTTTGTTTAATAATTTTTAGTTATTATTTATTTATTTTTATAGTTCAGGAAAGTATTTTTTATTAATAAATTTATATTTTTATTTTTATACTCTTCTTAATTTTTAGTTTAATATTTATTTCTATTAATTATGTATTGTTATTTAACATTTTAATTAATTAATAACTTTGTTTAATAATTTTTATTTATTAATTATTTATATTTTTAGTTCTGGAAAGAAATTTTTTATTTAAAAATTCCTGTTTTTATTTTTGAACGACTTTTTTAGTTAAATATTTTTAAAAAATTAAGTAGTGTATTAAATGTTTTTATTTTATAATTTTATCTTTATATTTTCAAAAAAAAATTTATATTCTCAAAACGTTTTTTCTATTTTTTTAACTAAAATTTTATGTTTCGCAAAATTGTATTATAGCATTTTTTATGGTAAGGCCCCGACGAGATTCGAACTCATGATCTCCTGTTTACTAGACAGGCGCTTTAACCAACTAAGCCACGGCGCCATGTGTCGACACCTGAGCAAATTTTCGTGAAGATATTTTAGAGAGAACAAAACGAAGGACAAAAAAACAATAATATTAAATGTGATGTAGAAATGACAACGCCAGCAATTTTGTAATAATAATGTAATAAACAAATAAGCGAAAATGAAAGGGACCAATATAATATATTGCCAAATTGACACATTCCAAACATAGCAAAGAACGCCACATTTCAAAATTAAAAATCTAGAAAGACACAAAAACAGCTTCAAACCAACAAACTATTCCTAGCGATTACTGGCGAAGGCAATTATATATCTCTGTCTTGGAAATGTATTTAATCGATTTTGCTTTGCTGATTATTTAAATTGCCCTTAGAGCAAAATTAAATTAGCGATATTAGCTATCTATAGTTGGTCGAAAATGATGAAAATAAAATTGTCCATAGCATTTTATCACAAATATTAAAGAACAAAAACTAAAATTCTTTTCATTTGCCTTCCAAAAAAAATCTATTCCACCTTTTTGTGGTAGGCCCCGACGAGATTCGAACTCATGATCTCCTGTTTACTAGACAGGCGCTTTAACCAACTAAGCCACGGCGCCATATGTCGACACCTGAGCAAATTCTCGACAATAGTCATAAGAGAGAACAAAACGAAGGACCAAAAGAAATTAATAATATTAAATGTGATGTTGGAACGACAACGCCAGCAATTTTATAATAATATAAATAAATAAGCATAAAAGAAGGGGTCGTCATTGAAAAATTCCAAACACAATAAACCAATTATCAAAATAAAATTTGTTTCGGTTTGCCTTTCACAAAAAAAAAAGTGTTCCACCTTTTTGTGGTAGGCCCCGACGAGATTCGAACTCATGATCTCCTGTTTACTAGACAGGCGCTTTAACCAACTAAGCCACGGCGCCATGTTGCGAACTGGCAAAGTTTGCGACATTAGCTGGTGATATAGTAGAACAATTTGAAGCAGAAAAATGCCAAAATCAAGTTCCCTCAAAAACTAAAAAGCTGTTATGAACGACAATTAATAGCTTCAAATATTGTCATTCAGCTATCAACTATGTATTTACGAATTAATTTTAATCAATTTGACTGTTCATGATGTCAGCAATAATTTATTGTTATCTAATAACGTATTTCTAGACACTAGAAAACTTGTTATATTGTCTAGCAATAGCCATGACACTTGTCTGATATATTACATGCCATATGGCACCTCTATTTGGACAATTGTTATTAAATAAATTGAAAAGCCATGTCATGATCTATCTATTTATTGATCTGTTTTTGATTATGTTTTTGTTTGCTCTAGATTTCTATTTTTAGAGTTTATTTTTTGGTTGATCGCACACTAAAATGTGCTACGAATTGTAGAGATGTAGCGACAAGTGGCGCCGTGGCTTAGTTGGTTAAAGCGCCTGTCTAGTAAACAGGAGATCATGAGTTCGAATCTCGTCGGGGCCTATCTACTGAGGTACTTGCTTTTTTTTTTTTTTTTCATGATGCTAGCAGAGAGATCTAATAAAATGAAATATTTTGATATAAAATAAATTGTCAAATATCGTGACATTGAAGTTAGTGTCATTTCGGCGATTTTGTTTAGATATGGAAATTTATATGCGCTTCAAGTGTTTTTATCGCAGGGAAAAGATATTTCCATAGGAACGAAATTTAAGACACCACACGGAGAAAAAAACAGGAAACAAAACATGTTTGAGAGCAAAATTTAAATTAAATATACTTCGGCGCAAATATTTTATATTTATATACCTTAATGTTTAAATATCTCTTTTATACTTAATATTTTTTTTGGAATTTTGGGGCAGATTATCTTAAAAAACGGGGAAATATTTAAATAAGTTGCAGAATTTTGTTTCCGACTTTTAGCAAAACAGTTAATTTTCCCAAAAATAATATGTTTCCAGAAAATATACTACAGAAGCGATTTTTTTTCTTAGGGCAATAGTCTTGCTTTTTGTTAACCAATATTTCCTTCGTTTTTCGTGAAATTAATTTTTCTCAAATTAATTTTTATTAGCAGCAAAATATAATTCTATTGCGAGACAAATACTGTATATTTTGTCTAAAATTTTGTTAAAGTGAAAAGTATTCCTTCTTTGTGCGTTTCTTAACATTAACAACCTTTTAGATTTGTTTTGTGATTTCGATTCTGTGGGGCTATGCTATAAATATTTTTCTTTCGCTCCTTATTAAAAATGACCCGAAGACGTATTTTGGCTCGGAATCTAATTATAATTTTAAACCGGAACTATCATAGCTCGTATTGGTAACTAAAATGGTTATAATAGATAGTAACCAAACTTTGGTTTTTACAGTGCCGAATCACTGGGTCTTCAAACCTCATAATATGTACGAGTATTAAGTTCAATATTTTTGGGAATTAACTGTTGGGCCGCCGCCAGTTCCACATATAGCCCCAGTAACCCCGCATAGAAGAAATTAAGTCCTCTATTTGGAGTGAGAAAGTGAGTATTAACAAACAAATGTTAAAATTTTAATACAATCACTCAACCTTTCCAGTAAAGCTTTGAGCTAAAAGTAATCACTTTTTTCTGTGTAGGCCCCGACGAGATTCGAACTCATGATCTCCTGTTTACTAGACAGGCGCTTTAACCAACTAAGCCACGGCGCCATGTGATGACGCCTGAGGGTATTTCTTAGCACATTCTTTGGCGAAAACACAACGAAGGACCAAAAAGAATTACATATGGGCATTTGCGCCGAATGGTCGACCAGGGCCGAAAAATATAATGTTGGTAATCATCGTATTTTATTGTGAATAATTATAAAAAAATGAATACAAAATGTCTAAATTTTTAAAATACAATGGTTTCATAGCATATCTCAGTTGTTTTCATGAGAAAATTTGCCTAAAAAACTGAAAAATTGTATTTTTTCCATTTTAAGCTACTTTTACAGACATTTTTATATTTAATTATTTTACATATAAAAACATATGTTATGCTTGCACTCTTTCTACAAAATTTCTCTATTACAATCAATTAAGAAGAGAAAAATGCAAGGAAACCAAAAAAAAAGTTCGATTAACGATTAATTTAACGGTTAACACAGATGGAAAAATCGTACGTTCGCGACCGGCACCTAAGCCAATTAGAAAAAAAACCAAAAGATATAATTTATTGTGTAAATACCCGATAGAAGGCTACATTAATCCTCTTTTAAAATAAATTAATAGCTTTAGAATATTCCATTCCTTTTCGCAGATTAATTTTTGTTTTCTATATTTTTTGTACATCAAGAGCGTACGAACGTACGTTCGCGACCCGCAGAAATGTCCATAGTTGCATTACACGGGAGTTTTTAGGGATGCCAGTTTAGTGAAATAGAACTGTGGTATTTGAAAATCAAATCGAGGACTGCGACAATTGTCGTCTGATGTATAGACTTTGGATTTTCGCATATTTTTCATCCGAATTAAAGCAAACTTTGCATTTTATCGATCTGATATAGAAAAATGTTGCATTTTATCGTTCAGATATAGAAACATATTCAAAATATGCAAAAATATACACATTTGAAAGAAAAAGCGTCTAAATGTAAGCCTACTGCTGTCTTTAATAATTTATTTATTTTCCAAAACAGAGATTTTGTAATTTTGAAAAACATTTACCCCCAATTTCACAACCTCCGGTTAGAGCTAACTCATAGTTAAAAAATAAAAATTGCATACAATTTGCAGCTATAACTTTAGGTTAGCTCTAACTGTAGGATAACTGGAGATTGTGGAATTGGCCGTTAATGTGATATAAACGAAAACCAAAATTTAACTAACATAAAATCGACAGATGAGAGACATTCATGATTTATTAAGCATTTAATATTGTATTTCCCCACCAAATGATCATTCTGGAATTTTATAGATCATGAAATATATTCTAAAATCAACATTCTATCTAAACAAACAAGAGCGAGTATATACATACAAAGATATGCAGTGCAGTGCGTTGCATCGAACATGTTTCTGTTGGGCGCCAAAAATAGATTGCCCTCCCGAAAAAATATGACTTTCTAACATTCTATCTATATTCTCGCCGCACATTCTAGTCATAATTCAGAAAAATAAACACATTTCGTCGCTGTGCTGTTCCCAGCAATGTGCGGATGGACATATGGCGCCGTGGCTTAGTTGGTTAAAGCGCCTGTCTAGTAAACAGGAGATCATGAGTTCGAATCTCGTCGGGGCCTTCATAAAGAATGATTCGTTTTTGATCGAATTGGCTAGGAAATCTGGGAGAAGTCTGAAGAAGGATTTTAAGGCAGTTGAGGCCAATACTCTGATGCACAATAGAAAGTTGGGGGATATCATAAGTCCTTATGTCTGAGAGATCAAAAGTTAACAGATTTGTATAGAGTCTTGATGTTCAGAAAAATTTTCTGTAGATTCTTAGTTTAAATCCAAGCGTCTAAGTTCTACATTTCTTAAAAAATCTGCCTTACAATTTGAAAAAGAATATTATTATTTTTTTGCCAAAATAAATCAAGATAATTTGTTTGAAGTCTCCCAATAAAAGGAAAGTGGCTAAATTTTAGAAAAAATCGTAGAAAATCTTCTTAAACAAAATATTGAATATTTTTCTAATAAAAAAGTAAATTTGCAATATTTTCTAAAATGTTGCCTTGATATTCAGGGATATTTTTTGGGAAGATCTCCAATAAAATATAAGCCTCTAAATTCTATAAAACTTCTAACAAATCTTCATTACAAATTAAAAAATAATTTTATTCTCTATTTTTTTCTAAAATAAATGAGAATTAGGAGCTATTCTGCTCTTTATACCAAATGTAAGTTTCCCAATTTGAAATAGTCAACCGATATTGAAGGAATTTCTTTTTTTTAAATAAAATTGGCAATATTTTACAAAATTCCTAGAAATTCTTTATTGAAAATTAAAAAAAAATACTTTTTATTAAATATTCTTTAATCAAAATATAAAAACAATCATTTTAAAAGATAAGTAGCAGGCTTGGTTTTCAATGGAATTTTAGAATAAAGTATTGTCTAAAATTACTGGAAATTGTTGAAAATTGGCGTACTAAGGGAGATCTCAGTCGTCGATTTGTGGAAAATACCAAATGGTTCCAGATTTTAAATTCAGGGAAATTTTCTACAAGTCTCAAATACAACTAAAGTGTCTAACTTTTCCAAAACCGCTAAAAATCTGCATCATAACTTAAAAAAATGTTCAAAATTGTTTGCCAAAATAAATGAGTCTCTGCCTTATAGTTTTAAAAAAAGAATATTATTCTACCCTTTTTTCCAAAATAAATGAGAATCAGTAGCCATTCTGCCATTTAGACCAAAGGTTTCCCAATATCACTCGATTTTTAAGGAAATTTGTTCGCAGTCTCCAATAAAATGAAATTGGTTATATTTTACAAAATTCCTGGAAATTCTTCTTTAAGAATTTAAAAAAAAATGTTATTGAATATTTTTTTATCAAAATATAAAAATAATAACAAAAATTTCAAAGGAATTTTGAAATACATTCTAAAATTACTGAAAATGTAGATACATACTAAGGGAGATATCAGGCCTCATTTCGTAGAATAGACGAATAGACACCAAATTTGAAAAAGGGCCTTGATATTCAGGGAAATTTCTAAAAGTCTCAAATAAAATAAAGTGTCTAATTTCTATGAAATTTCTAAAAAATCTTCCTTATAATTTAAAAAGAATATTATTCTACATTATTTAGCAAAAGAAATGCAAATTTAGAGTCATCCTCTCCGTTACACCAAAGATTTCCCAATTTCATATAATCACTCGATATTTAAGTAAATTTGTTTGTAGTCTCCAATCAAATAAAAGTGGCTAAATCTTACAAAATTCCTTCTTAAAAATGAAAAAAAAACTTGTCATTGAATATTTTTTATTCAAAATAAAAAAATAACTATTTTAAAAGAAAAATTTCTAAAATTAATGGAAACTGGAATATCATGAGAGATATCAGGAGTCATTTTGTGGAATATACCAACAAATTCCAGATTTTAAATAGAGCTTTGAATGGACAGTATGGCTCCTGATTCTCATTTCTTTTGGCAAAAAAGTGTAGAATAATATTATTTTTTATAACAAAAGGCTGATTTTTTAAAAAAATTATAGAATTTAGGCAGTTTAATTGTATTTGAAACATTAAGAAAATTTCCCTGAATATCAAGGCACTATTCGAAATCTTTTGGTCTATTCCACAAAATGACTCCTGATATCTTCCTCAGTATATCAATTTCCAGTAATTTTATACATTTTAGAAAATATCCTAAAACTTCATCGAAAACCAAGCCGCCTCCTTGTCTTTTATTTATTTTTTATTTTGATTAAAAAATTTTCAATATTATTTTTTATTTTTAAGGAAAAATTTCTTTGAATTTTGTAAAACTTAGCCACTTTCATTGTACTGGAGACTGCAAACAAATTTTATTAAATATCGAGTGATTATTTCAAATTGGTAAACCTTTGGTCTAAAGGATAGAATGGCTCCTGATTCCCATTTATTTTGGAAAAATGGTAGAATAATTCTTTTTTAAATTCTAATGAAGATTTGTTAGAAGTTTTATAGAATTTAGACGCTTATATTTTATTTGAGATCCTCCCAAAAAATATCCCTGAATATCAAATTTTAGAAAATATTCCAAAATTCCTTTTTTATTTTGATTAAAAAATATTCAAAAAATTCTTCTATGGAAGATTTTCTAGGTGTTTTTCTAAAATTTAGCCACTTTAATTTTATTGGAGAATTTAAACAAATTATATTATCTAGAATGGCTCCTGATTCCCATTTATTTTGGAAAAATGATAGAATACTTCTTTTTTAAATTATAATGAAGGTTTGTTGATATTTTGATTAAAAAATATTCAAAAATTTTGTTAACGAAAGATTTTCTAGGTTTTTTCTAAAATTTAGCCACTTTCATTTTATTGGAGACTTCAAACAAATAACATTATGATTAATTTTGAAAAAAAAAAACTAATACTTTTTTTTCCAATTATAGCGCAGATTGTTTAGAAATGTTGTACAATGTAGACACTTTCATTTCAACAAAGAATCTACAGAAAATGTTTCTGAATGTCCAGACACTATTAAAATCTGTTGATCTCTCTTTGTAAATTTCTAGCAATTTTCCATTGTGCATCAGAGTTGTGGCCTCAACTGCTCTAAAATCCTTCTTAATTTTTTCCCAGATTTTCTAGCCAATTCGATCAAAAACGAATCATTCTTTATGAAGGCCCCGACGAGATTCGAACTCATGATCTCCTGTTTACTAGACAGGCGCTTTAACCAACTAAGCCACGGCGCCATATGTCCATCCGCAAATCGCTTTTGCAGCACGACGACGACGAAATATGTTTAATTTTCTGAATTATGACTAGAATGTGCGGCGAGAGTAGATATAATGTTAGAAACTCATATTTTTTGGGGGCAATCTACTTTTGGCGCACAACATAAACATGTTCGATGCGACACACTGCACCGCATATGGTTGTATATAAATACTCGCTTGGTTCTCGAAATTAGAACCAAGAGACATTCTGTCCTTTAGATCAAACGCTTCCCAATTGAAATATTCACACGACATTTAAGAAAATTTGTTTGCAGTCTCCAATAAAATAAAAGTGACTACATTTTACAAAATTCCTAGATAATCTTCTTTAAAAATAAAAAAAAAATTATTGAATATTTTAAATCAATTAAAAAAAAGTTTTTTTTTATTTTATTTCCGCGTTGTAGACATTTTAGAAAATATTCGAAAAATTATGTTGATAAACAGGTTCCTTTCTTTATCAAAGAAATTTTGGAATAATTTCTAAAATGTCTAAAAAACAGAAATAAAATAAAAAAATACTTATCATTCAAAAACAATTACATTTCCCATTACTTTTAGGGATTTACATTGAAATCCCTAATGCGACCAGAAATTTGGCAACATTGCTTTAAGCATTCGCATAAGTAGTATTCTCATTTCTCAAACAGCTGTCGTCAGGCAAAATAAAAGATCCATGTTCAAATCCCACTTCAGTTAGAATTTTTTTTTAATTTTATATATAAAAAATTCATCAAAATAATTTAAAATAACTGAATATATTTAAATTTGTCTTTCAACGAATGATAAGATTGCTACAAAGATCGAAAAAGGATGATTGTGTTTTTTATTAAAGAAATAAATGGCATATAGAATATAGAGAACTTCGAAGAAATACTGTCCGGCCAATACCTGGCGCCGTGGCTTAGTTGGTTAAAGCGCCTGTCTAGTAAACAGGAGATCATGAGTTCGAATCTCGTCGGGGCCTATCCAATAAGTGGATTTTTTTTCAATTAACTAATATTGTTTAAAAAAGTCAAAACAATAATCTGTGGTACACTTTTAAGATCGTTAATTCCTGCAGATATTAATAAAATATACATTAATGGAAGGCTATTGTTCTCAAAAGGTGCCTTATAATTATATTAATTGTAGGACTTGGACATAGTGAGTACACAAATAAATATTTTCCTAATTTAACGAAATTTTAAATTTACTGTTTTGATTACATACATTTTCCAAAAATAGTTGAGAATTATAGTTGCTACAATTGGAGAGCTCAAAAGGTGCCTTATAATTATATTAATTGTAGGACTTGGACATAGTGAGTACACAAATAAATATTTTCCTAATTTAACGAAATTTTAAATTTACTATTTTGATTACATACATTTTCCAAAAATAATTGAGAATTGTAGTTGCTACAATTGGAGAGCTAGAAATTTTCAGTGACATACATTTCAATAGAATTTGGCAGCTGTGAAGACACCAAAAATGTTCTGCGGGTAGTGAAATCATAATTTGTGGTCCACTTTTAGGTCTTTTAGTTTCCTCAAATATCAATAAAATTAACTTCGAAGGAAAGCTTTTTTTCCTATAGATGCAAGGTCATATCGACTTATCGTAGTATTAATTCCAGGACATGTAATTCTATGATTTGTAAATAATTTACTTTTTATTTTTATTTAATTGTTTTTTTAATATAAATTTTCCAAAAATTATTATGTATGGAATACAATTTGGCACATCTAAGAAAGTAGGGCTTTTCACTGATATACATTTTAATAGAATTTGACCGCAGTAAAGACACCAGAAGTGTACCACAAAACTTACAGCTACCGTAATAATAAATTGTGGTACACTTTTAGGTTTTTTAGTTTTCTCGAATATCAATAAACTGTACATCAATGGAAAGCTATTTTTTCCAACTGGTGCCGGGACATATCGACTTGTCATAATATAAACTGCAGGATGCGTAATTAATTAATTATAATTATTCATTAATTATTATTGTTATTTAATAGTTTCTTTTATATAAATTTAAAAAAAATAATTATGTATGGAATAAAATTCGGCACATCTAAGAAAGTAGAACTTTTCACTGATATACATTTTAATAGAATTTGACCGCTGTAAAGATGCCAGAAGTGTACCACAAAATTTGCAGCTACCGTAATAATAAATTGTGGTACAATTTTGGTGCTTTTAATTTTCTCAAATAATAATAAAATGTATATCGATGGAAAGCTATGTTTCTCAACAGATGCAGGGTCATATCGACTTATCTTGGTATTAATTGCAGGACATGTAATTCTATGATTTGTAAATAAGTTACTTTTTATTCTTATTTAATATTTTTTTAATATAAATTATCCAAAAATAATTATAAAATACAATTCGGCACATCTAAGAAAGTAGAGCTTTTCACTGATATACATTTTAAGAGAATTTGACAGCAGTAAAGACGCCCGAAGTGTACCACAAAAGTTGGCGCTAACTTAATAATAAATTGTGGTACACTTTTGAGGTTTTTAATTTTGTCAAATAATAATGAAATGTACATGGATGGATAGCTATTTTTCTCAACAGATGCAGGCTCATATCGACTTATCTTTATTTTAACTGCAGGACGGGTAATGCAAATGAACTACATTGCATTTCAACAACAGCTTTTATTTAACGGTTTTGTTTATATAAATTTACCGAAAATAACTGACAAATATAATTCGACACATCTGTGGAACTAGTGCTTTGCACTGATATATATTTTAATAGAATTTTATAGCCGTACAGATGCCTAAAGTGTACCACAAAATATTGGTTTTCAGGCAGATAATTGGTGTATGTATCCGAACACCAAGCATTCGGAACTCGAGTACATTTTAATTCTTGTAATTGTTTTCTAAAACCTACATTTGATCCTACACTTCTCTGCACACGGAGATTATTTACTCTGATATACATTTTATTATAATTTGAAAGCGGTAAAACCTTAAAAAGTGTACCATAAAAACGGTCTAGATTTTTAAGTGGGCTGATAATTATTTATATACATAATTTATTTGCAATTGATAATAATTTAGCACTAAAAGTACAATTGGGCACATCTTTGGAAGTGAGGCTTACCATGGGTATACAGTTTTCTAGTATATTTGTTTATTAAAGTCCTGCAAAGTGTACCACAAAATCAATTTGTTTTTGTTATAGCGATACATTTCAATTTTTAGCACATCTTAGGAAAAGGAGAATAATTTAGCACTAAAAGTACTATTGGGCACATCTTTGGAAGTGAGGCTTACCATGGGTATACAGTTTTCTAATATATTTGTTTATTACAATCCTGCAAAGTGTACCACAAAATCAATTTTTTTTTGTTATAGCGATACATTTGAATTTTTAGTCTTTTTTATCTTAGGAAAAGGAGAATTCCTTTGAAATATTTATTTGTGTTAACACACATATTTCGAATTGTGCTTAGAAATAACAAAAATTATAATTTCTGGGGAAGAAGAATATTAGGTTTAAAGATGCGTAAAAATTAATTTCCAGAAAATTTTATTTAGTAAAAATTCTGATCGATATCTCAGGAACATTTTAAGGTACTAAAATCATGAAATTTGTTAATCGATATATCCAATATCGGAGCTAAATTTTCGTGTTATGATTTTGGTTGTTCACAAAAACTAAGTAATTCTCATCACAGTTTAGATGAGCGATTAAGAATATGTCTAATATTAGTATCCGAGCGTTGCAAATGGCGCCGTGGCTTAGTTGGTTAAAGCGCCTGTCTAGTAAACAGGAGATCATGAGTTCGAATCTCGTCGGGGCCTATCCAATGCTGGATTTTTTTCTTTCAATTAATTTTGTTTAAAAAACTCGTCCGCTGTCCCCAAATGGGGACAAATGGGATGTAACTAAATGTAAGGATAAATTCAATAAAAATATGGAAAAATTGGCTTGTCATGAAAAAATTGACATTCGCCATTTGGGGGCTGTAAGCGGGGTAATGGATTAAAATATAAATAAATATGTAAATATGTATAATATATACATAAATAAATGTATACACATTTCAAACTGTTTTTAGGAACAAATTGATTGATATTTCTGAAGGGAGTTGAATTTTAAAGATAATAGTTCGAAAAAATGTAATTAATGAAAATTTAATTTAATGGAATTTGCGGCAGATATCAATGGAAAGTTTTAACGTCTTAAATAAGGAAATTTGTTAATGGAGACAGCAGATATCAGAGCAAAAAGTCAGTATTATGATTTTATGTGTTTTCAAAAACTTTATAATTCTTAATGCTTTTGATTAAGTGGCCAAGAATACGTGAAATGTTATCCGCTGTGTTGCACAAATGGCGCCGTGGCTTAGTTGGTTAAAGCGCCTGTCTAGTAAACAGGAGATCATGAGTTCGAATCTCGTCGGGGCCTATCCAATGCCGGATTTTTTTCTTTCAAATAATTTTGTTTAAAAAATTCGCCCGTTATCCCCAAAATGGGGACAAATTTGGGAGGTAAGAATAAATTCAATACAAATATGCACAAATTAGCCGTTAAAAGAGTCCCCCATTTGGGGACAGTAAACGGTAATGGGCTAAATTATAAATGAATATATAATTAAATAAATAAGTAAATAAATATATGCATATTTAAATAATTATATATATAAATAAATACATATATATTTAAATAATTATATATTAATGTATAAATATATATATATATATATAAATGAAGGTATAGATAACCATTTCAACCCGTTTTTAGGAAGAACAAATTGAATTTTATTTCTGAAGGGAGTTAAACTTTAAAGACAATAGTTCGAAAAAATAAATAATAAAAATTTAATTTAATGAAATTTGCGGCGGATATCAGTGGAAAGTTTTAAAATATTGAGTAAGAAGATTTGTTAATAGATATAGCAGATATCGGAGCAATATTTCAGGATTATGATTTGAATGTTTTCAAAAATTGTATAATTCCCAATGCTTTTGATTAAGTGACCAAGAGTAAGTCAAATGTTATCCACTGTGTGGCACAAATGGCGCCGTGGCTTAGTTGGTTAAAGCGCCTGTCTAGTAAACAGGATATCATGAGTTCGAATCTCGTCGGGGCCTATACCACCAAAGAGGTGGGAATAAATTTTTTGAAATTATATTCTAATTTGACAGTTAATTTATAATAGAAATGTAAAAGAGAAAGTAATTTTTCAGTGTAGATTTCAGAAGTTACGTTTGTTATTCCTTTAAAAAATAACCTCAGGTTCCACTCGCAGCTGAAGCAAAAATTTTTTTATATCTTATATAGTTCTAACGATTTTTTCCCCCAAAAAATTGTGAAAAATATAACAAATATACATTGAAAAACATTTAAATTTTGGATATTTCGATAAAAGAATACTAAATTAAAATTTATATTTTTCTCTTTTGCCTGATAAGATAGACAGGCAATAAAAATAAGATCGAAGAGATGCGATATATTCTAAATTTAGAAGCTTTATTTATGAACGACTTTGTATTTCACAGAAAAAATTAAAGCGTTGCGACATATGGCGCCGTGGCTTAGTTGGTTAAAGCGCCTGTCTAGTAAACAGGAGATCATGAGTTCGAATCTCGTCGGGGCCTATACCACCGCAGGGTGGAGTTACGTCTTTTTTATGGAAATCCCTTAAGAAATATTCGTAAGATCATTTTATTATTAATTTATTTTAAAATTTTAGAATTATTAAAAAAAAATTATTTATTTGCAGGAATTTTCCTAAAAAAATATTCTGCCCAACAATTTTGATTTGAATTATTAAAACTTTTTTTTTAAAAAAAATGATAACTTCTATGTAAACAAAATAAAAATGAATTCTTTAGGGAAATGCCATTTGAAATCCATTTGATTTTATATTTTTTTTAAAACTCTGCAATAAAATTCAGTTTTCATAGCAGCAAAAACGCTATGTGGAAATTTTGTTTAATTATTTTTAGTGCAAATTTATGTTCCCTTTTATCAATAAACTTTCCAAATAGCATTAAATATGGAATTTCTTAATTTTATTGTGATAAGATAGCCTCGAATATAAAACTGTAAAGTGTTATCGAAGAAATAAACGCACTTGGTCAAGTGGCGCCGTGGCTTAGTTGGTTAAAGCGCCTGTCTAGTAAACAGGAGATCATGAGTTCGAATCTCGTCGGGGCCTATCCAATAAGTGGATTTTTTTCTTTCAATTAATTAAATGTGTTTAAAATAAAACTTTGTTCTTAAGAAGAAGAAAATTATTCTTAATTCTGGGGAGCAGAATTTTATAATTAAAGGTCCGAAAAAAATTAATAAAAATTGAAGTTAATGCAAATTCTGATCGATATCTGAAGAACATTTTTTTAAGCAACCTAAAATCATAGAATTTGTTAATGTATATAGCAGTTATCGGAGAGCAAAAAATGTGAGTATAATGATTTTGGTTGTTTACAAAAATCAAGTAATTCCCATTGCACTTTTTCCTGAGTGGCTAAGAATATGGCAATTGTTATACACTATCTGACTCAAATGGCGCCGTGGCTTAGTTGGTTAAAGCGCCTGTCTAGTAAACAGGAGATCATGAGTTCGAATCTCGTCGGGGCCTATCCAAAAAGCGGATTTTTTTCTTTCAATAAATTAATATTGTTGAAAATCCAAAATATGTTTTCGATAGGAAGAACAAAGTTATTGTTGTTTCTGGGAGGAACAGAATTTCAAAGTTAAAGGTCCGAAAAAACTAAATTAATAAAAATTTAAGTTAAAGGAAATTCTGGCTAATATCTGGGGAAAAGAACACCACTTTAGAGTGCTAAAATCAGGAAATTTGTTAATGGAGATAGCAGATATCGGAGCAAATTTTCAGTATTATGATTTTGATTGTTAACAATAATGGAGTATGTAATGCCTATTGCTCTTTTTTCTGAGGGACTAAGTATATGGCAAATCCTATGCACTCCTGGAATTAAATGGCGCCGTGGCTTAGTTGGTTAAAGCGCCTGTCTAGTAAACAGGAGATCATGAGTTCGAATCTCGTCGGGGCCTAATCCAATAAGTGGATTTTTTTTCTTCCACTAAATTAATACTGTGGAAAATCAAAAATATGTTTTCCATATGATGAAGAATATTATTGTTGTTTTTAGGAGGAGTTGAATTTTAAAGTTAAAGGTCCGAAAAAACTAAATGAATAAAAATTGAAGTTACAGGAAATTCTGGCCGATATCTGAGGAACACTTTAGAGTGCTAAAATCAGGAAATTTGTTAATGGAGATATCCGATATCGTAGCAAATTTCCAGTATTATGATTTTGGATGTTTACAAAAAATTAATAATTCTCATAGTACTTTTGGTTGAGTGGCCAAGAGTATGGCAAATGTTATTCACTGTGCGTTTTAAGTGGCGCCGTGGCTTAGTTGGTTAAAGCGCCTGTCTAGTAAACAGGAGATCATGAGTTCGAATCTCGTCGGGGCCTATCCAATAAGTGGATTTTTTCTTTCAATTTATAAAAATTTTTTAAAACTCAAAACAAAGGATTTTCGATATAAACAAATAATATTTGAAACTGCTCTTAGTAGGATAACATAATTATAGTTTGAGGGAGGAGCAGAATTTTGAAGTTAAAGGTCCGAAAAAAATTATTTAATAAAAATTAAAGTAAACGGTAATTGAGGGCGATATGTGAGGAACACTTTAGAGTGCTAAAATCAGGAAATTTGTTAATGGAGATAGATGATATAGTAGCAAATTTCCAGTATTGTGATTTTGGATGTTTATAAAAATTTAATAATTCTCATTGTACTTTTGCTTGAGTGGCTAAGAATATGCTAAATGTTATTTGCCGTGCGTCTCAAAGGGCGCCGTGGCTTAGTTGGTTAAAGCGCCTGTCTAGTAAACAGGAGATCATGAGTTCGAATCTCGTCGGGGCCTATCCAATAAGTGGATTTTTTTTCAATTAATAAATATTGTTTAAAATATGTACATCTATAAGGAAGAATAAAATGTTTCTTATTTCTGGGGGACCAAAATTTTAAAAGCAAAGGTTCGAAAAAATTAATTAATAAAAATTTAAGTTAACGAAAATTCTGGCCGATATATCTCTAAAGTGCTAAAATCAGGGAATTAATTTGTTAATGGAGATAGGAGATATCGGAGCAAAATGTCAGTGTTATGATTGTGGTTGTTTAAAAAATCGATTAATTCCCATAGTGCTTTTGCATTAGTGGCTAAGAATATGCTAAATGTTATTCGCCATGCGTCTCAAAGGGCGCCGTGGCTTAGTTGGTTAAAGCGCCTGTCTAGTAAACAGGAGATCATGAGTTCGAATCTCGTCGGGGCCTATCTATAACAGTGGTAAAATTTTTATGACCGGGTTTTACAATAGGAATGATATGATTTTGAAGTGACGTATTCAGTAGTGTTTACAATCTAATCATATAGAGATAGAGGGTGGCTGATATGTATTGCAACCAACTTCAGGTTGCTATCATTTCTAAACCGCTAGTCTGATAGCTGACAGATTTATTTCAGTGACAGTTCATTTTATTGTTTACAAGCTTACAAAAGCATTTTGATCTATTGCATTCAGAAAAAAAGTTATTCGTGATGGAATTCAAGCGTGATACTGTGATTGCTTTATTTGGGTGGAAAAACACAAGTGGCTATCGTTAGAGCCCTCCAGCATTTAAATGTGAATAAACCTTTTGTTTCTCGTACCATTGCTCGTTACCGTGATACTGGCAGTGTTGCATCGCGTCCAAAAAGTGGACGAAAAAAAACGGTAACAACACCAGAAATGATCCGAAAAGTGAAGGCCAGATTTGATCGAAATCGACGCCCTAGTGTTAGAAAAATTGCTCGTGAGCTGAACATATCGCGAGAACGGATACAACACATATTAAAAAATGAGCTTGAACTAAAAGCATTGAAGTTCCAAAAAGTGCAAGAGCTCACCGATGCACAAAAAAAAGTTAGACTGGAAAGAGCCAAGGAGTTGCTTCGCTTGCACGAAAGTGGCCAGTTACCGAATTTGGTTTTCTCCGATGAGAAGCCATTCCAAATTGAGTAGTTTGTGAACAAACAAAATTATCGGGTTTACTTGCCAAAGAGGTCAGCTGCAAATTTACACCTTCGATTGGCCACCAGAACTCAAGCGCCGCCGATGGTCGCTCCCCGCTCGTATTCAAACATTTCGGCCGCAGACCATGGAAATTCCAACAGGACTCAGCACCATCGCACTCAGCACGCGTCAACCAAGAATGGCTTAAAAAGGAGGTTCCTCGCTTCATTTCTACCGCACAATGGCCACCAAGATCTCCGGATCTCGATCCGTTGGACTTTTGCGCCTGGGGCATTTTAGAGAGTAAGGTTCGCACTAAAAAATACCAAAGTATAGATCATCTCAAGAGGGCGCTTCGCCGGGAATGGGCCAAAATACCGCAGAGCCACTTTCGTGCAGCGTGTGATGGCTTTGTCGGCCGTTTGAAGGTCATAATTCGTGCCAAAGGTGGCCAATTTGAACAAATCGAAACTGTTTCTAAAATGTTATGTTATTTCCGACATTTTTGCTTTTGAACAATAAAATTTAAACAAAAAAAATAAAAAAATATAGCGCTTTACTTTGTTGCATTACATATCAGCCACCCTGTATACGAAAGAACAACGATTACAAATTATTTAGTTTTATTATCAAAATAATTGTTCTCCAATAGCAAATTTTCGTGCGCGAATTAAATTTTTTTTTTAAATCCAAAAAAACTCTTTCCAGTCTACCTACGACCTTGACACCCATGAGCAATATTTTAGCTCTCGTTAAGAGCTATCTTTTTGCCATTGACCGATTCCCGATCTGACGTACCGTTAAGGAGCTAGAGCAAAAATAATTTTCGTTCCGTTCACATTTGAAAATGATGGTAAGTCAATTTTTTTAAATCCAAAAAAAAAAAACACTTTCCAGTCGCCCTACGATCTTGACACCCATGAGCAATATTTTAGCTCTCTTTAAGAGCTATCTTTTTGCCATTGACCGATTGTGGCTACGTGCCACACAGCAAATGAAACAATTGAATTGTTGCGAGAAAAGTTTGGAGATTCGATTATTTCAAGAAATTGTGATATTGAATGGCCTCCAAGAAGTTGTGATTTAATACCATTAGACTATTTCTTGTGGGATTTTTTGAAGTCATTGGTCTTTCAAAATAAACCAGACTCTCTTCAAACTTTACAAGTCAATATTGAACATGGAATTCATGACATACGACTTCATTTAGTGGAATAAGTGCTCGAAAATTGGGTGCTTTGAATTCGTTTCTGCAGAAGAAGTCGTGGAGGCCATTTGTATGACGTTTTATTTAGAACTTAATTGTATCGATTGTACTTCACATTAAATAAAAAATTTTTGAATTTCCTTAACAATAAGTGTGTTTTTTTCAAAGAAATCATATCACTCTTATTGGAAACACATGTAGGTTCGAACATTACAAATAATGAAATTAAACGACCAAAAATGCAAGGACTTAATTTATAATGAAATAATGTCATAAAATTTAATACGATGTTGAATATAGCGGAGCTTTATAGGCCTATAGTCCCAGAATTCTAGGGACCAAAGAGATTGTATACAATGATATGCCCATTTGAAAAGTATTTTGGGCAAAAACGGGAACTATTCGAGAAAAATTTAAGTATTTCGATTTTCAGTGTTAAAAAGTCGCTTATAATTCTCATTGTTCTTTTTTCGACACTAAATATTATTAGTTAAAATTATTCCAGTCCATGCGACACATGGCGCCGTGGCTTAGTTGGTTAAAGCGCCTGTCTAGTAAACAGGAGATCATGAGTTCGAATCTCGTCGGGGCCTATACCACCGTGGAGGTGGGATATACTTTTTGAAATTGTATACATTCAGTTTGATTGTAAATTTTAAATAGAAATAGTTATAAAAGAGAAAATGAGTTAGCAATAGTGATTTTAGGAATTGCCCTTGCTATTCCATTTTTTTCGGCCTCAATTTTATTTGGGTTTAATGTTTTCCCCCCAAAAGTAGAGAACTAATATGACAAAACACACATTGAAAGCCGTTTTAAGTGTGGTTATTTCTAGACAAGAATATTAAGACCGAATTCTTATATTTTTTTCTTTTGCAAGATAAGATAGAAAGTCAATAAAAATAAGATCGAAGAGCTGTGATATATTCTAAATTAAAATTTCTATTTTTAGCTCTGTTTTCTGAAGGACTTTGTATTTCACAGAAGAAATTAAAATCTGGCGACATATGGCGCCGTGGCTTAGTTGGTTAAAGCGCCTGTCTAGTAAACAGGAGATCATGAGTTCGAATCTCGTCGGGGCCTACACTTTCAGTTCAATCGTTTTTTTTTAAAGCAACTTAAATTGTGGATTTACTCCTCAATTTTACTCAATAAATCGTCTCACACAATTCAGTTATTAAAAACCAATTTGTGCCACCGCGCCGCCACATGTAAATCGAATTAAACCGGATATAAATACAAATAATTAAAGCAAATTTGCGGGAGAAAAACACCAAAAAAAAACTAGTTGGCTTCTACAATCTACCTACACTGGGGGATTAATATTGATACTATCCATACACATATGTATATGTATATATATATAGTATATATAAAGGCTCAGCACATACGTATGAGTTAATAAACAAAAAGCTGATAAAATAATAACAAAAAAAAATCTCTCTCCTATACAAAAACAATTTAATTAGTGAAATAAATTGAATTTACTTTGAAATTGATGATGGTCATGCATCCGGTCAGGGAGGAAAAGATAAAAAAATAACAAAAACACAACATGGCCATCATATTTATAAAGGACAAACTAAGCGGGAGAGTCAGCCTGGATGGCAAGTTCTTTTCATTCCTTCCCTTCCCACAATTCTCCAGAGTCCTCATCAGGAAGGATAATTGATATTGTGGTTTTTTGTTGATTGTATATGGACAATAGGACAACTAATGCTCATCACCCCCTAGGAGTTCAGCACAAGCAGGAGATAATCAAATTATATTCCTACAGTTTATCAGTGTCTTTGTCACTGTGAAAGGGGAAGTTTTTAAGAAGAGGACAGAATCAAGATGGATAGTTAATGATTTGGCATTGAAGTCATAGTGAGAAGTGGTACAAAATTATAGTTTATGTGAACATTGGAAACAAGTTCGGGGAACCTTTCCGGCAGACAGTTTTAAATGTTGAATCTGGGAAGAGATGTGTTTTCGATTTTGAGGGAAAGTATATCAATACGAGTTAAAAATTTTAAGAAAACCACCCGGAACAATGTTAATATTTTGTGAAACCTAAAAACATCTAACATTTTCCAACATAGAAATTTATCATTCCCACGTTCGTCTACTGATTTTTAAATATTATTCTGCACATCTTTGGAAAATGGCCTTTCAATTGATATATAATTTACAAACATTTAAGTACACTAAAGACTCGAAAAGTGTACCACAAAAAATGGTTGTAGCCGCAGATTATTTGATACGCATATGGTTATATACTTATGGCAGCCGCAGATTATTGCTAAGAATTTAATATTATAATTTAAAAAAAAATTTAAATTATATTCAGCACATCTTTGGAAGAATAGCTTTCCACTGAAATAAATTTTTCTGGGATTTGAGTACATTAAAGACTTGAAAAGTGTACCACAAAATTATCTGCAGGGCAATCATTCAATGATTGTCACAGAAGATTACCTTAGGGTACAGTGAAAGATTACCTTAGGTACAAACATTAGTTGCTAAGTATTTTAAGCAAGTTTAACACGGAGGACTTCTTAAAAAAAATTAAAGTACTGGAAGTGCTAATATGGAAATATGCAAATTTTCTTCTAGTTTCATGAACAAATTAAGAGTAACTTTTTAGATATTAAAAAATTCTGAAATAAAGTACTAAGTATATTCTGCACATCTTTGGAAGAAGAGCTTCATAGTGGTATATATTTTTCTGATATTTCAGTTCATTGAAAACTCGAAATGAGTACCACAAAAATAAATTACGGTCATATTTTCTGGGCGAATAATAGAGCTTCTAAAATAAAACCCTAAATAATTACTATTTTTTTTATTAAAGAATACACAAAATTTTAAGAAAACCCGGAACAATGTTAATATTTTGTGAAACCTAAAAACATTGAAGATTTTCCAACTTAGAAATTTATCATTCCAACGTTCATCTGCTGATTTTTAAATATTATTCTGCAAATCTTTGGAAAATGGCCTTTCAATTGATATATAATTTGCAAGCATTTAAGTACTCTAAAGACTCGAGAAGTGTACCACAAAAAGTGGTTGTAGGTGCAGATTATTTGATAAGCATATGGTAGCTGCAGATTATTATTAACTTAACAAAAATTATAAATTATATTCTGTACATCTTTGGAAGAATAGCTTTCCCCTGAAATAAATTTTTCTGGGATTTGAGTACATTAAAGACTTAAAAGGGGACCACAAAAATCCTTGCAGGCCAATTATTCAATAATTGTCACAGAAGATTACCTTAGGGTTCAATGAAAGGTGTACCGACATTAGATGCTAAGTATTTTAAGCAAGTCTAACACGGAGGACTTCTTAAAAAAAAATTAAAAATTAAAGTACAGGAAGTGATTATATGGAAATATTCAAATTTTCTTCTAGTTTCATGAACAAACTAGGAGTAAATTTTTAGATATTAAAAAATTCTGAAATAAAGTACTGAGTATATTCTGCAAATCTTTGGAATAAGAGCTTCATATTGATATACATTTTTCTGATATTTGAGTTCAGTGAATACTCGAAATGTGTACCACAAAAATAGCAGTATATGTGTGATAGGTGCAGAAGGTTGCCGTAGTGTTCAAACCTAGATGTACGGACATTTTTGTTAAGTCTTTTAAGCCGGGAAGCATGATCGTGAGACTCATATTCCGTACATCTTTGGAAGAGAAGCTAACTTTGATATATATATATATACTAGGGCGGGTTGATTTAAAAATCGCCCATTGCTCAGTGAAAATCGTATTCTAGGGATCAAAATAAGAAACTTTGCCGAAGGAACCATACTTCTAAAACGAATTCTTTTTTCATAAAACGGCTTTTCCAATAAGAATGATATGATTTCTTTGAAAAAAAAAAAACAAACTTATTGTTAAAGAAATTCAAAAGTTCTTTATTTAATGTGAAGTACAATCGATACAATTAAGTTCTAAATAAAAAGGTCATTCAAATGGCCTCCACGACTTCTTCTGCTGGACCGAATTCGATGAACCCAAATTTCGAGCACTTTTTCCACTAAATCAAGTCGTATGTCATGAATGGCACGTTCAATATTGACTTGTAAAGCTTGAAGAGAGTCTGGTTTATTTCGAAAGATCAACGACTTCAAATAACCACACAAGAAATAGTCTAAAGATGTTAAATCACAACTTCTTGAAGGCCATTCTATATCACAATTTCTTGAAATAATCGAATCTCCAAACTTTTCTCGCAACAATTCAATTGTTTCATTTGCTGTGTGGCACGTAGCCAGAATCGGTCAATGGCAAAAGGATAGCTCTTAACGAGAGCTAAAATATTGCTCATGGGTGTCAAGGTCGTAGGTCGTCTGGAAAGTGTTTTTTTTGGACTTAAAAAAATGGACAGCATCATTTTCCAATGTGAACGGAAAGTTTATTTTTGCTCTAGCTCCTTAACGGTACGTCAGATCGGGAATCGGCCAATGGCAAAAAGATAGCTCTTAACGAGAGCTAAAATCAAGGTGGTAGGTCGACTGGAAAGTGTTTTTTCTGATATAAAAAAAAACGGACTTAGCGCATGAAAAGTTGCAATTGGAGAACGATTATTTTGATAATAAAACTGAATATTTTGTAAAATTTGTTCTTGCATATATCTCTCCATGATGAAATTGTAAACACTAGAGAATACAATGAAAAACAAATGACAGTTCATGACATATTACAAATGGCCGAAACGTCACTTCAAAATCATATCATCCCTATTGGAAACACCGTTATAAGGTAACAATTTTCTTCTTTTGGTTTTATCAAAAAAGTTAACTAACTTTTTGCATATATATCAGTATCAGAAATAAATATGTTTCTGCACTTCTATGGAAAGAGTGTTTTCGATTGATGCCAAGTTTTTTCAATTTTGTGTACATTTAAGTACCGAAAAGTGTACCACAAAATGGATTACACTCCCTTCAATTATTTTGTGACTTCTGCAGAGGACAACCTGCAGGTTCAGCGATAAATATACGGTGGCGGTGATAGTGTTTGCTGATAATATAATATTGGTTGATATATGGTTGCTGCATTGACGTATTGATGCTGTGAGCATAATATGAGTGTGGGGTAATCCCAAAGGAAAACAAGCTACTCTGAATATTTATGAATTTAAATTTCGAAGGAATTTTGCTCGCGTATACTACAAGACAATGCGGAATTATGACCTTTATTACTGAAAATTTAGCACGGGGTAATATTTTCATCAAACCTAGTTTAGTTAGTCCTTTTCATGTTTTTAATACACAAAAATTGATCAATTTATCTATAATTCTTAGAGAGGATTTTGACAAATGATACTTACATCACTGGCCTATGTGTATGTCCATGGATATGAGATGTTTAAATGTCTCTTCTCTTCAACCTAACCTAACCTAACCTAACCTAACCTAACCTAACCTAACCTAACCTAACCTAACCTAACCTAACCTAACCTAACCTAACCTAACCTAACCTAACCTAACCTAACCTAACCTAACCTAACCTAACCTAACCTAACCTAACCTAACCTAACCTAACCTAACCTAACCTAACCTAACCTAACCTAACCTAACCTAACCTAACCTAACCTAACCTAACCTAACCTAACCTAACCTAACCTAACCTAACCTAACCTAACCTAACCTAACCTAACCTAACCTAACCTAACCTAACCTAACCTAACCTAACCTAACCTAACCTAACCTAACCTAACCTAACCTAACCTAACCTAACCTAACCTAACCTAACCTAACCTAACCTAACCTAACCTAACCTAACCTAACCTAACCTAACCTAACCTAACCTAACCTAACCTAACCTAACCTAACCTAACCTAACCTAACCTAACCTAACCTAACCTAACCTAACCTAACCTAACCTAACCTAACCTAACCTAACCTAACCTAACCTAACCTAACCTAACCTAACCTACCCTAACCAACCCTAACCGAACCTAACCTACATCATTTAAATCTTATGTCGACTTCAAAATAGCAAAATTTGTAAAAACAAGTAAGAAAGTTTCAGTCGGGTAAACCGACTAAGGTATACCCTCACTTTGTGAGTAATGTAATATATAACATTACACCAATAAATCTGTCAATTTGTGTGGGAGGTACCAGAAGGGGTTTTCCAAATACACATATTTTTCGGTAAACAGTACATTCTTAAATACATTGCATTGTGCTGAACTATAAGCGTTTGTGTGCACTGGTATATTAAAGTTACGAGCTATGTAATTTTGGTATGATTTGGTCATTTTGTGTGGGGGGTACAAAAAGGGGCGGGGTGATAACGCCCACTTTTTACAGGACTATAGGCACTACAACAGCATTACACTGTACAAAATTTCAAGTATTTGTATGCACTGGTATAAAAGTTACAAGCCGTTTACTTTGGTACGAAACGGGCCATTTGTGTGGGCGGTACCAAAAGGGGCTGTACAATGATGCCCATTTTTTACCGGACTATAGGCGCCACAAAAACATTATACTGTAGAAAATTTCAAGCATTTTTATGCACTTGTATTAAAGTTATAAGCAGTTAAATTTTGATGCAAAATGGTCCATTTGGGAGGTACCAAAAGGGGCATGCCAACTTCACCCATTTTTCTCGAGTTAATAGCGACTAATATACTAATATTATGTGCAGAATTTCAAAAGATTCGAATAAGTAGTATAGAAGTTATTAAAGAATCAATATTTCACTAAATTTTAACCCTTTGTGTGGGAGGTACCAGAAGGAGTAGACCAATATGGCCCATCTTCGAACTCATCCGTCTTCGAACTCATCCGGAGATAGATCAAAATATTACCACATACCAAATTTGAAAATCGGTTACTCCTTTCGAGAGTTATCGTGCGCACCAGCCAGCAGACACACAGACAGACAGACAGACAGACAGACAGACGGACGGACATTGCTCATTCGACTTAAAATGACCCAAAACGGATTTCCTCCGAACATACTTAGGGTCTTAGATCACTCCTTCGATGTGTTACACTTTTTTCCGTAGCAAATGATATATACCCTCGTCACACTAAAGTGAGGGTATAAAAATATGCTGTACATTACCATCTTTGCCACCCTATAAAATCTAAACTGCTTTGAAGTTGGCCATAATTCTGCATTAAAAGGCCATAATTCTGCATTGACCTGCAGTAAACGCGTGCAAAATTTCAAAGAAATCGAAAATGTTAAATTGCAATTTTTGGGTCGTTTTACTTTGGAATTACCCTATGATAACAACTGTACACAGAATCAAGCCGTAATCCGTACTTGAATCAAGCCGTAGCGGTGTCCAAAGTGCGGTAAGTACGGATTTTCTAAAACCAAGTACAAAATTCTTGAACCAAGTACGGATTTTTAAGCCCTGAATTCTTAATCATAGCGCACATTAAGCCTCAAAAGGCTTGATTTTAAGCCGAAATATTCTTATTTCAAGCATAAAGCGATTGATTTAAGAATTTTATGGAATTGATTTGAGTGCGAAACGAGCTTCAAAGAAGAAAATATTGATTGAATTAAGTCTGCTTGATTGATTTAAGCCTGATGAGCTCTTGATTTAAGCCTAACCAATACTTAAATCAAGCCTGATCAGTTCTTGATTTAAGCCTAACCAATACTTGATTTAAGCCTGATCATACTAGATTTAGTGTGCTTTCGTTCGTTGTGTACCTATATACCATTTATATTAATAATACAATTTTTGCCACTTTGCATTGCTAAGAATGCAATTTTTTTAAAATGGTATGTCAAAAGCTTGACAGCAAAAGTAAAAGCTTTGCTGTAATTATTCGGTTTAAATATGAAACATAAAAGGAATAGCATCAACCAAACGAACAAGAATTATTAACAACTTCAAAAAACTTAAATAAAAGAATCACGCCAAGTAATTAATTCGCAAACACTGCATGAACGAGAAACGAATTGGATATGGTTGCGCACAAATGTTTATACAAATATATGTCTCGTCGATTTATAGGCGTGTGTGTTTGATGTTGCGTCAGCCAAAATCAACCACATAAATGAGAGTGGTAGAGAGGGTTATTTTATTGTGCTCTCTAATTGCTCTGCCTCTCAGAGATGAAAGTAAGATTTTTCTTCTTTAACTTTAAGCCATATTGGGCTAATTTTCCTTTTCAAGAATTTTTTTCTCGAATTCAAGCGTTATATACTTATTGTAAGCCTTACAGCGCTTGAATTTTTCAATTTAAGCCGATTTATACTTGTTTTAAGAAAACCTTAGTACGAATGTACTTAAATTTTTAAGTACGATTTCGGCTTAAATTAGGAATTGTTACTTGAATATAGTATGTTATTTTTCTTTCTGTGTACCACAAAATAAGCAAAAAATATTATTGTTCGGACAAACATTGTTTTGGCAAAGCCGTAACCATATTATGAGATTTTCAGTGGACATTAATAACTATTATGTCGAAACTGCAATGTATATGGTTAATGTAACCATATTATGGCTGTCGTAAAAATTGAATGGTTGCCGTGATCATGTACAATCAGATCTTTTAATCATTTAAATAAATTTGATAATTGAGACAAATTTTCTCAACATTCTGGATTTGATTATTCCGTTTTTTAATTTAAAATTTTCAAATATAATATGTTTGCAAACACTTACCGTTTTTACAACTTGATTTAGAATAGCCGCCTTATCCGGTTTGCTTGAGGTCATATCACCGCGTTTGTTAAGCTGTAAAAACTCCGACAATTGCTCGATATAATTGTTTTCCAATTCACGACGTCGTTTCTCATTGTTGCATTTGTTAATTTGGGATTGAGGCTACAAAAAAAGGCAGAGAATACATGACAATCAGAGATTATTTTTTGGAAAAAAATAATTTTTTTTTGGAAAAAACTATTTTTTTTTCGAAAAAATACGTTTTTTTTGTGGAAAAAATCGATTTTTTCTTTCCCCTTTTTGGAAACTTACCAAATTTGCTTTAGAATCGTTTTTCCTGCGTATTTTGCGATTCGACGACGTCGTTGAATTGGTTGAGATCGGTGATGCCACCGCATTCATAATGGCAGGACGTTGTAACGCGGCAATATTGGCCGCTGTGGCAGCAGCTTTTTGCAATTGATGTTGCTGCTGCTGTTGTTGTTGTTGCTGCAGTTGCAGCTGCTGCTGTTGTTGCAAATGTTGCGTTAACAATGTATTATTTGGATTCTGATTGTTCAGAAATAAATGTTGTTGCTGCTGTTGCAGATGATGATGTTGCTGCTGCTGTTGTTGTTGCTGCTGCTGCAAAGCAGATATACGCGCCAGCAGCAGATTTGCGGCAGCAGCTGTATTGGGTGAGACGCGATCCGTGGCTGCGGAGACTGCCGCTGCGGAGGAGGATGACGATGAGGTTAACGTGGTGTTGCCGTTGGTGTTGTGGCTGTTGGCGCTATTGGTTATGGCCACAGCCCCTCCACCGCCTCCCGCACTGCCCACACTACCAATAGTGGTGGGGAGGGGTACAACACCGGCGGATGTGGGTACGACCGGTGCCAGACCTACCACAGCTGAGCCAGCGTTGGATACAGTTACAGCAGCTGTCGCTGCCGCCGGCGATGAACGTGGCAGATTGCAAATGTTTTTAACGTGCCCGGGACCTTGTCTACCGCCGCCGCCGCCTCCCGATGAGGTCGTCGTCGTCGCTGTGGAGGCAGTGCTGCTACTGATGGAAGCGTTTGAAGCAATTGCTGAGTTGTTTGAAATTGTGGGGAAAGTATTAGCAATGTTGTTGCAGTTAATGGAATTTGCTGCTGACGCTGATGCTGCTGCTGTTCCCAGAGAAGCTGATGAAGTTGTTGCTGCTGTTGTTCTTGCGTTTGTGGATGACAATGTTGCCCAATGGTCTGGTAAATCACATGGGCCAAGCCTGAAAGAGAAAAACAAAGAGAATGTCAAAATTTTATTTGAAAGAAATTCACATTAGTTCGAGCTGTCCAAACAGTTGTCAAACAGGTGTTGCATTATTATTATTGTTCGGTTTTTTTTAATGACATTCGCGTTTATGACATATGGTCTGCGCCATTCAACATTTATCATTCGCTTATGGTGTCACTTTAATGTCAGCACCATCACCCAATCGATGCGGCCCGATACGGTGTTATGTTGTGTGTGTAAGTGTCATTTATGACATGATGACAATGCGACAAGTATTGCAGGTTTTTGTTTTGTTTAAACATTTCACGGAAATTGAGAATAATTCAATGGAACAGAATTTTGTAGGCCATAAAATGTTTTGTTTAGAATCAAAGATGATTTTTCAGAAAAAAAAAATAGTTTTCCTGGCAAATTGTTCAAAATTTGTTGAGACTGGGAACAGTCTTTCGTACTGTTTCTAGGCATGACAATTGATATAATTTATGAAAACATTCTTAAAAAGATAAATGTTAAAGCTGTTCCCAGTGAAATTTTGCAGAAAACATTGTTTTCGACAAATTCTATACATTTTTAGACAGTATAAAATACTGTTCCTTGTTATGAATTTTGATATCATTTGTGAAATATTTTTTTAATAATAGAAATTTTAAAATTGGGACCAGATTTTCAAAAAGGATTATTTCGATAAAGAATATTTTTCTGAGAAAATGTTTAAAATTTTCGACTGGAAAAGTCCTTCGTACTGATATCTTCATTTTGATATCTTCATTTTGAGATCTTCTGTGAAAATTGTTTCTAGTCATGACTTTTCGGAAAATTCCTACTGTTCCTTGTTATGAATTTTGATATCTTTTGTGAAATATTTTTTTAATAATATAAATTTTCAAATTGGGACCAGATTTTCAAAAAGGATTTTTTTGATAAAGAATATTTTTCTGAGAAAATTTTGAAAATTTTCGACTGTAAAAGTCCTTCGTACTAATATCTTTATTTTGATATCTTCTGTGAAAATGTTTTCTAGTCATGACTTTTCGGAAAATTTGAGAACAACATTTTTAAAAATGTAAATTTTAGAACTGACCACAGAGGAAGAGAATTTTTCAGAAAATATTTGACCATGAAATTTAATACATTTTTAGACTGGGAATAGTCTTTCTACTGTTCCTAGTCATGAATTTTGATATAATTTATGAAAAATAATTTTAAAAATATAAATTTTTGAACTGGGAACTGTTTTCAAAGGGTTGTTTTTAAAAATATATTTTATCCCACGAATTTTATAAAATTTTCGTCTGCGAAGAGTCTTACTTACTGTTCCCAGTTATAAATTTTGAAATATTTTGCGAAAAACGTTCTTATAAATAGTAATTGTAAATCTGGGAACAGTTTTTAAGGTGATTTTTTCAGAAAATATTTTTCCCAAAAAATTAAAACTATTTTAATTAAATAAATTAGACTGTGAACGTTCTTTCTTTCCATCTAGGAATATACATATAGGCTGTGAACACTACTATGCACTGTTCCTACTCATGAATTCTGATATATTTTCCGAATTTTTTTTTAAAAATATAAATTTTGGGGCTGAGTTTGTAAAAAAAATTTTTATCTGGAAATATTTTTCCCAACAAAATGTATATATTTTGAAACTGGTAACACTTCTTCCCTGCAGAATTATAAAATCATATACGAAAATCAGGTATTACTGTTTTAATTTTTTGTTAAAATATTTCACGGAAATTGAGAATAATTGGAATTGAGTTTTGAATACCTTAAAATGTTTTGATAGAATCAAATTGTATTTAAAAAAAAAATAATAGATTTCCGGTAAATTTTTAAATTTTTTAGACGGGGAACAGTCGCTCATACCATTCCTAGTCATTAATTTGTATATCATTTGTGAAAAACAGATTAAATTTTTGGGGTTGGGAACAGTTTTTCAAAAAAGAATTTTTCTAAAAATATTTTCCCGTCAAATGTTATACATTTTCGGCTGGCTTTCATTTTGTTCTAAGTCATGAATTTTGATATCATTTATGAAATATAGCTTTAAAAATACAAATTTTGGGACTGAGACCCTTTTATAAATTTTCAGAACTTTTACTTTACTTTTTTCGGCCGTGAAAGAGTTTTATGTACTGTTCCTGGTTATAAATTTTGATATATTTTGTAAAAAATTCTTAAAAAATTAATTTTTAAAACTGGGAATAGTTTTTCAAAGAGAAATATATTAAAAAAAATTGTTTAAAAGATTTTTTTTAAATATTTCTTCCCACAAAAGTTATGAAATTTGTTATAATTTTTGAGAAACATTTTTAAAATTGTAAATTTTGGCTGGGAACAGTTTTTCTTTAACTATTTTTGTTACCGTTTTGGGATTAATTATTAATTGAAGTCAGATGAGATTTTTTGGCGTTGAAATATTGTAAATGTTGGGCCTGAGAACAGTGTTTTTACATTTTTTCAAATATTTTTTTATATATTTCTTCCCACGAATGTTATGAATTATGTTATCGTTTTAGAAAAACATTTTAAAAATTTCAAAATTTTGGCTGGGAACAGACTTTTATATTTTTCTTAGTCATGAATTTATGAAATATAGCTTTAAAAATATAAATTTTGGTCCCATTTTTTTCGATTTTTAGAAAATATTTTTTCCGAATTTTTTTTTTATTTTTTTCGGCTGTGAAGAGTTTTCAACATTTATAACCAGGAACAGTACCCTGGTTATAAATGTTGATATATTTTGTGAAAAATTCTTAAAAAATATATTTTTTAAAACTGGGAATAGTTTTTCATAGAGAAAAATACTGAACAAAATTTTTTTTCTAAGATTTTTTTTAAATATTTCTTCACACAAAAGTTATGAATTTTGTTACAATTTTTGAAAAACATTTTTAAAATTGTAAATTTTAGCTGGGAACAGTTTTTCTGTAACTATTTTTGTTACCGTTTTGGGGTTGATTATTAATTGAAGTCAGAGGAGATTTTTTGGCGTTGAAATATTGTAAATGTTGGGCCTGAGAACAGTTTTTTTACATTTTTGTAAAGATTTTTTTTAATATTTCTTCCCGCGAAAGTTATGCATTTTTTTATCGTTTTAGAAAAACATTTTTAAAATTTCAAATTTTGGCTGGGAACAGTCCTTCATTTGGTTCTAAGTCATGAATTTTGATATCATTTATGAAATATAGCTTTGAAAATATAAATTTTGGGACTGGCACCATTTTTTCAATTTCAGAAAATATTTTTTCTGACAAATTTTAACCTTTTTTCGGCTGGGAAGAGTTTAATGTACTGTTCGAGGTTATAAATATATATTTTTTAAATAATTCTTCCGACGAAAGTTATGAATTTTGTTATCGACTTAGAAAAACATTTTTAAAATTTTGGCTGGGAACAGTTTTTCTGAAACTATTTTTCAGTAAAAATACTGTTCCCAATGTGATAATGCTGTATTTTGTTACCTTTTTAGGAATAATATTAATTTTAAGTCTGAGAACAGTTTTTGACCTACAACCACTATTTTCCAACGGTAGATTTTCGTTTTTGAATATGGGAACAGTTTTTCTAGATACAGACATTAGAAGGAACCATAATTAAAAAAAACACATTTTTAAAATAATAAAAAATTAATTTTGAGACTGGGAACAGTTTTTTGCAACAAGTAAATACTGTTCCTAATGTGAAAATTCTGTATTCTGTTACACATTTTGAAAATATTAAAAAAATAAATTTTGAGACTGGGAACAGTTTTTTGCAACAAGTAAATACTGTTCCCAATGTGAAAATTCTGTATTCTGTTACAGATTATGCCTGAGAACAGATTTTAGCGACATCAAAGTTATGTTATCTATTGCTAGATATTATATCTATTAAGTATGGGAACAGATTTATCATTTAAAAAAAACACATTTTGAAAATATTAAAAAAAATAAATTTTGAGACAGTTTTTTGCAACAACTTAATACTGTTCCCAATGTGAAAATTCTGTATACTGTTACAGATTATACCTGAGAACAGATTCTACAAAAAACACATTTTGAAAATATTAAAAAAATAAATTTTGAAACTGGGAACTGTTTTTTGCAACAAGTAAATACTGTTCCCAATGTGAAAATTCTGTATTCTGTTACACATTTTGAAAATATTAAAAAATAAATTTTGGGGCTGGGAACAGTTTTTTGCAACAAGTAAATACTGTTCCCAATTTTAAAATTCTGTATTCTGTTACAGATTATGTCTGAGAACAGATTTTAGCGACATCAAAATTAGGTTATCTATTGCTAGATATAATACTTAAGTATGGGAACAGATTTTACATATACAAGAACTGTTCTTAGTGGTATAAAAAAAATTTTTTTGCTGAGAAATGCAAAATAAAACATTTTGAGAATATTAAAATACAATTTTGAGGACTGGGAATAGTTTATTTTTTAAGCACAAATACTGTTCCCAATTTGAAAATGTTATATTCTGATACAGTATTTGGAAAGAGAATAATATTGAGTCTGAGAACTGTTTTTCCTCATCATCAAAATTAGGTTAGCTTTTGCTAGACTGGGAACAGTTAATGTTTTAAGCAAAAATATGTTTTCCAATTTGTAAGTGTTATATTCTGTTGCAGTATTTTGATAGATATTAACATTGAGTCTGAGAACAGGTTTTCCTCATCATCAAAATTAGGTTAGCTGCTGCTAGACTGGCAACAGTTTTGTTTTTTAAGCACAAATACTGTTCCCAATTTGAAAATTGTATGTTCTGTTGCAGTTTTTTGAAAGATATTAATATTAAGTCTGAGAACAGTTTTTCCTCATCATCAAAATTAGGTTAGGTTATTTAATACTTTGGTATGTGAACCGGTTTTCTAAAAAAATTTGTTCCTGGTTAGGAAAAATTATAATGTGCCTTCTAGTTTCAATTAGGCGCTTGAGGACTGCAATGGTTTTCAATTACAAAAACTGTTCCCAGTAAAAAAATTATATATTTAAGTTTTTTTTTATAATTTAGGTTTGAGCTTTTTTCTAACTACTTATAAGTGCTTTCAAAAATAATTTTGCTGTCTGGGAAGAGTTTATTTACTCTAAATTAACTTGAGATTTATACTTATAACCGAATTGCCACAAAATGAAGGAATTGCTATCCACTTCCCAAGCACGTTTCGTGGTCTCAGACACTCTTAGTTGAATTGTTTGTTTTTAAATAGGTGTTTATATATATTTTGAACACTCGACTTACAGTCGAGTACAGAAGTGTTTGCATTTGGGTATTGTTTGTGTTGGTTTCCAACAATTTTTTATGAGTATCTAAAATCGAAATATGAATAATATGTCTGCTACACGTGGAGGGCTCCCGGACAAGAAGACCCCCAGAAAAACAAGTCTGGCTGCCACCCGAGCGAAAACAAAATAAAAACATTATTTCCAAAAAATAACCAAAAAATAAGGGACCATTTGTTTTTGTGTCATTGTTTAGCAGTCTTTTATTCTATTGATGGGTTTCTCGCTGGTATGCTCTCCAAAATACTTGTCATGCTTATCACACCACTAGACGACGCCACAAAACAAAAGCAGCTCCAGAAATCAACCATTCCCAACCATAAACAAAAACCAACTGTGAAACGCAGCCCACCAAAAAATGTAAATTAATTTGTTAACCACATATACAAACAGCAACAAAACAACAAAACGTTTTGTTGTTTTTGTTATTGTTGTTAGAATTAGAGGAGGATTTTATAATTAATGAAAATAAAGTAATTAAAAAAGCATTCAACATTTTCAAACAGATAGACAGACCGACGGACGGACGGACAGCCAGTCAAACGCACGCACTCGTTTGAAACAAAGGGTTTGTTTTGGAAACGCTTTTAATAAAGTGTTTACATTCATTCATTTATCCCCACCACAAAAAACGCAGACCAGTAGTATTCCAAACTATAGCCATCGACATGATAACGGAGACAAAGAACCACAAATATGGGGAAACCATAAGGGTTCCAAATCACTGATAAAATACTAGACTACTGGGTGAGGGCTGGAGGACACGACGCTGGGAATTCAAGGAAACCCAAAAACAAAGAGAACCATCCGACACAAATGAATGAACGAACGCACGAACGACGAGACACATTTCCTAGAAAATTCCGGCGGAAGATGATCTCATCAGGTGAGAATGCAATCTGTTGTGCTAATAATGAAATATTTTCGAAAGCTGATAAAAAATATTTTAAGTAAATGAGTTAAATTTCATCAGACAAATATATTTTTTTTAAATTATTTTGAATGAAATATGAAAAATGCTTATTGTACCACAAAAACGATGAGTCTTCCAAGTAGGAAGACTCACTGATACTGAGATGAAATTATTCTTCCAAGAAATTAGGAAAAAATTATTTTATGCCAATGGGAACAGTTTTTGCTTGTAAGAAAAACTCTATTGTCAAATTTATTTCGTAAGACAATAATTACTTCAAAACACATGTTATATAGAAAAGTATTCCCAGACTCATAAGCGCTACATGAGGACTATAATATTTTGAGAAATATGTTTTTTATACCCCCCACCATAGGAGGGGTCCATATTTAGATATAGCTCCCATATATATCATCTATCTTGTTGTTATTCCTACTGTTCTCATCTACTATATGTTTCCTACTGTTCTCATCTACTATATTCTTTTATGTGTTTTCGGTGTTATATTCTTTAGGTTTGAGTTATTTTGTAGGTCTGAGTTTTCATGCTATCCATGGTGGTGGGTATATAAGATTCGGCATGGCCGAACTTAACGTTTTTACTTGTTTACAACTAAAAAGATAATTTTATTTATATATGAAATAAAATATTGGAAGTTCGGCGTCGCTAGGTTGGAATTATTTTACAATTATTTAGAATTGTAAGAATTTTTAAAGTGTTCCCAGGATTAAAATTTAAATAATTCCCCAAAATATTAGAAAAAAAATATTTTTTGTTTATGGGTACAGTTTATGCAGGTTGGAAAACAAACTGTTTCCGGGCCAAAATGCAATGTTTTTATACTTATACAATTTTTTTTGGTTTTTTGTTACATAGGCGGGAAAAACTGTTCTCAGTTGCAAAATTATTATTAAAAATTTATTTTAATGGGAAAAGTTTTTGCACAAGGGAAAACTAACTGCACCAATGCGAAATAGGGGAATTAAACTCTAAACCGTTACGAAAAAAATATTTTTTAAAACAAATAAATATTTGTTATGTAGAACATTGATTTCAGATCCAAATGTGCTGCTTGAGAATGAATATTTTGAGAACATTTTGTCAGATGTCAATTTGGAATTTTTTGCGCTAGTTCAAGGTTTAAAATTGAACTTATTCCACAAAAACATTAGAGAAAAGAAATTTTATGATAACATGAACAGTTCCTGAAGTTAAGAAAAAAATATTCCCGAACGAAATAGTGATTTATTACAATAAGATTAGGAGAAAACATTTTGTGGTAATAGGAACGGTTTTTGCAGTAAGAAAACAATATGTTCCCAGGCGATGTAGTTATGCTTTTTCCTTAAACATTGCAAAAATATGATTAATACAATGATACAATTAATACAATTAATACAATGTCCCCATTTTATTTTTGTTATGTCGATGGCAAAAAATTGTTTCCAGTTGCAAAATGTAAATAATTCCTTAAAACATTAGAAAAAAATTATGGTACATAACGGGAACAGTTTATTTATGCATGAAAAAACCTGTTCCCAGGCGAAAAAGTGAATTTGTGCCATAAACCACAAGGAAACAATTATTTTATACTACTGGGAACAGTTTTTGTTACGTATAAAAGTTCTATCAGATCCAAAACTGTACTGATAGATAAAAACTATAATTTTAAAAATCAAATTCTCAGAAGCTTCATTGGATTTATTGAACTGTTCCCAGGTGCTTAATTGAAATTATGTCCCCAAAACATTAGGAAAAATTCATTTTATGGTAATGGGAACAGTTTTTGGTCTGTAAGAAAAACCTATTCCAAGACGAAAAAGTGAATTTATTCACTAAAACATTAAGAAAAAAATATGTCATACTAATGGGAACAGTTTGTTGTTATGTATAAAAATTCTTCCCAGAATGTTCTACTTGAAGGCTAATATTTTCAGAAATATGTTTTTAATTAAGAACATTTTACAACAAAACTGTTCCCAGACCAACAAATTTATTTCACCCTTAGATTAATGATACAATTATTTTCCACAACTGAGAACAGATTTTATGAAAGTTATAAAAACTGTTCCCACTTTCTCCCACTGTTCCCACTTATTATGATTATTTTATTGTTTTTTACGAACATCTCGTGAGCGAATAGATACAATTTTATAATTACACAGTGCAACAACCAAAATGGGAATGGGATGAAACCAATTGCAAATGAAAGTTGACATTATCTATAACAAAACCTTTAATGGTTTTTTTCAGTTCAGTTCGAGATTTTTTTTACACGCATTTGAAGTTGGTGATTTAGCCATGTCCGTCTGTTGTGATCATGCTAAAGTCCGTAATAATAGAGCTAGGTTGATCAAATTTGGTATAAATATTTCTTATAGTTGCAGGTTGTTTGGGATTGCAAATGGGCCATATCGGTCAATGTTTCGATATAGCCCCCATATATAGCATCTTACTTATTGGATTACTACTGTTCTCATCTACTCTACATTTACCATATTTTGTGATTCCTACTGTTCTCATATACTATAGCACCATTTGTATGACAGTGCCATCTAGCGTGAGTTGTAGGTAAAAATAAATATCAAAAATGAATTCCTCGAGTAAGGTACCACAGCTTCCAATGATAATACAAAGAAATAAGCATTATTTTATAAAATTGTCAATGATCTTCTCTTGTTAGACAGCGTTCCAAAATCACCAACTTCAAATGCATGTAAAAAAAAACTCGCACTGAACTGAAAAAAACCCTTGAAGGTTTTGTTATGGATAATGTCAACTTTCATTTGCAATTGGTCTCATCCCATTCCCATTCGGAAAGTTCGATTTTGTATCACAGTGTTATTGACGAAGAATGTAGCGAAAAGCGTTTTACGCTAATGGGAACAGTTTTTATGTGTCTAGAAAATACTATTCCTAGACCCAAATTTGTTATTTCAAAGCTAAATTATTGAAAATAAATAATTTTCATAGCTGTCAACAAATAATAAAACTGTTCCCACTTTCATTTTATAGATTTTTGTCATTATTTATTGTTTTTTACATATCATCATGGAAGCATAGTGCTAAATATTGCAGATCATTGCTGAACAATTTAAAAACAAAAATCATTATAAGCTACTGGGAACAGTTTTTTTTTCATACATATGTCAGAAAGTGTTCCTACTCCCAAAATATTAATTTCACAGCTAAATTATTGTTACGAAGTATTTTACATAGTGGAAAACAGAATATTTGAAAGTGCAAGAACTGTTCCCAATCTCTATTTATGTATTATTATCATTAATTATTGCATTTACGCCATATTGTGACCGAAAAGTTCGAAATTTATAGATTATTGCCAAAATAATTAGGAGAAGAACGCTTAAAACTACTGGGAACAGTTTTTATATGTGTCGAACAAACTGTTCCCAGGCCCAAATTTGTTATTTCAAAGCAAATCATTGAAAATAAATAATATTTACAGTTGAGAACAAGTGCTAAAACTGTTCCCACTTTCAGTTTATAGTTTTTTTATTATTATATTAGTGCCAAATTTTGAAGATTATTGCTGAACAGTTTGAGGAAAAAATATTTTTAATCTACTGGGAACAGTTGTTATATATCGAAAAAAGTGCAAAATATTTATTTCACATCTTAATAATTGATAAGAAATATTTTTCACAGCTGGGTACGGAATTTTGAAACTTATTAAAACTGTTCCCACTTTCAATTTATGAATTATTTATTGCTTTTACGCCATATCGTTGCCGAATATTTCAAAATGTACAGATTATAGTCAAACAATCTACAGAAAGAACGATTTACGCTACTGGGAACAGTTTTTATATGTGTAGGAAAAACGTTCCAAAACCCAAAAAAAAAGTTTTTCACAGCAAAATTATAGACAAGTAATATATTTCACAGCTTAAAACAGAATTTTTGAAAGTGCTAAAATCCGTTCCACTCTTAATTTTTGGATAATTATGATTATTTTTTGATTTTATTGGCCGATTTATAGATTATTGCCGAAATAATTGGTTAAAAAACGTTTTACACTTCTGGGAACAGTTTTTATATGTCTTGAAAAACTGTTCCCAGATCAAAAATTTTTATTTTATGTGTTAAATTATTGATAAAAAATATTTATTTCACATCTTAATAATTGATAAAAAATATTTTTCACATCTGGGAACAGAATTTTGAAAGTGCTTAAGACTGTTCCCACTCTCAATTTATGGATTATTTAATGCTTTTACGCCATATGGTGGATTTTTCCTGAACAATTTAAGGAACATATCTTGTTAAGCTACTGGGAACAGTTTTAATATGTCGAAAAGGTGCAAACTATTTAATTCGAATCTTTATAATTGATAAGAAATGTTTTTCACATTTGGGAACTGCATGTTGAAAGTGCTTAAAACTGTTCCCACTCTCAATCTATGGATTATTTATTGCATTTACGCCATTTCGTGGACGAATATTTCAAAATTTATAGATTATTGCTACTGGGAACAGTTTTTATATGCATAGGATAAACCGTTCCCAAACCCAAAAAATTTTTTTTTACAGCTAAATTATTGGCAAGAAATATTTTTCTGCATTTTTGAAAGTGCTGAAAACTGTTCCCACTCTTAGTTTATGGATAATTATGTATATTTATTGATTTTACGTGGCCGAATAGTTAACAATTTATAGATTATTGCCGAAATAATTAGTTAAGAAACGTTTTGGACCATTGGGAACAGTTTTTATATGTCTGGAAAAAAATAAAAATATTTTTTTACAGCTGAAAATATAATTTTTGGAAGAGCTAAAAACTGTTCCCACACTCAATTTACGAATTTTTATCATTATTTATTTACCGCTCTTATGCGCCATTCTTCGACGAACAGTTGAAAATGTATCTATTACTGCCGAACTAATGAGGGAAGAATGGTTTTACACTAATTTTAGGTCTGGGAACAGTTTTTTCTACACATATAACAACTGTTCCCAGACCCAAAATTTTGATTTCATACTTAGATTGTTGATAAAACCATTTTTCATACCGATAACAGATTTTATGCAAGTGATAAAAACTGTTCCCACTCTCAATTTTTCAGATTTTTATAATTATTTATAGTTTTTACTTTATATCGTGGATGCAAAGTGCCAAATATAAAGAAATTACCGCAAAGAAAATGTTTTCAAATAATGAATTTTCGAGAAATTTATAAAAATTAAGTCATTCCCAAAATGAGAACAAAATTTACAGCAAATCACTAAACTGCCTATTCATCGTAAAGTGAAACATTTTCAAATAATTTATTTTTGCAAAAGTAATAACAATTATGTCATTTCCCAAATGGGAGCAGTTTGTTTTGCATTTATCTATACTTCAATTTAAATATTAAAAATTTGCCAAACAAAAATTTAAACAATTATTTCCGTCAAGTCATTCTGAAAATACGTTTGCGTGTTTAATCTACTATTCTGCAATCTGTCAATTGCATTTTTCGAACGTAATCTAACCAAAGATTACTTCATTTATTTTGTTAATTGTTCTGCATTTGATCATATGCACGTTTTTGTGATCGCTGTTTCTGTTTTTTGTGCAGCAAACATAAAATGCTAAATAAATACTTAAATGATGATTTTAGGCGATTAAAAAAAGGTGCAATAAAACAACAACAGTTTCGATATAATTCTGAAAACTCACAAACATTGTCAGCAACATAAGTTGGCAATCAGCAACTGCAGTTTGCTGCTGCTGCTGCCAGCCAATATTATTCAAGTCGAGTACGTAACGAACGAAAATTGTAAATATTGCAAATGCGGCCAGTGGGTCACAGACAATTCTTGATGACGTGGGCAAATTTTGTTTCCACCCCTCCCAGTTTTGCAGTGAAAACAGATTTTGAGAGAAAAAAAACTCAACTGGGCAAAAAAGAAGAAAATATAAAAATTTAACAATAAAAATGAAAAATAAAATTAAGGGAAAATCGCCAAAAACAATCTGAATATTGCAAAATAAAAGAGTTAATTTTTTTATTATCTTAGCTGCTGACATTGTTATTGTTTGTGTTGGTGCACTGGGGCGTAAACATAAGTAGGTCAAAAAAACCGTCATCCAATTTAAGCCTATACCACTAGAACTTCCTGTTACATTTGTACAAGTTTTCATATCCTTTTTCTTTTCATTTTTGTTTGGTTTTGAAAATATGGCCAAATTGCATGCATGCATGTCTGGCTTATGCCCGGCAGTTAAATAGATGTCTACCATTGGCGGAGGGCCCTCTACCCTTCCCCTCTTATTCTCCACGGGGAATGCAAATAGAGCTTTAGGTAAATTTATACGGCTGTGGTTTAAGGCTAAATGAGGTTTTAAACTGCTATTGGCAACGAATTGGAGAACTCGAATTATAGGTGGTAAAGTTGGGAAGGGAATGTAATAAAATTGGCACAAGTTTAATGTGCGAGAGTTCTAGCAAAATATGTCAGAAGAAAAACATGTTCCATATGTTAGCAGGTAACACTGCTTCAAACTCCTAATTACCTATTTATTTTTGTGGTACACTTTTGGGATCTTTAGTACTTTCAACTGACAATAAATTGTATATCAATGGAAAGCTACTACTCCAAAGATGTGCAGAATAATATTTGCGAAATTATTTGGTGACCAGTACTATCCAAAAACTGCAATTAGATTGTGCAGGAAATCAGCAGAAGAGTCACACACATACGTTACAGTTTTGTGAGAGAGACTTCTAGGTTTCGGAAAATATGTTCCTTATTAAGTGTATAAACATATACTCGAATTTAGAAACCACTTTAAGGCCAATCTAATTATTATTGCCGATTTTGTTCTTTGGGCAATAATTTTATTAATAATCCTAATAACCTAATACTTTTTGTGGTACACTTTTGACAATTTTAATACAAACAAATTGCTTTAAATGTATATCAATATAAAGCTAATACTTCTAAGATGTGCCGAATATAAATTTAGTGTAATTTGGTATTTAACCATATCCCGAAATTGTAATTACATTTTAAACAGAAGAAGCAAAAACATATACGCTAATGTTTTTATAAATATATATAGATAGATATATTTTTTTTACTTTTTGATTAATCTAATTAATATTGCCAACTTTGTTCTTTTTTTACAAAAAATAATTTCATTTAAATTCTTCAAGCAATCTTCATATTCTGCGACTAGAAATTGTTGCCAATATTTAGATTTTATATGACCATGTTCTTCAAAACTTTGAGTTCTGCCCCTCCTCTTTGTTGAATATATTGCTAACTACTAGCGGCACTGATGTATAATTTAAGAATTAGTATTGAAACAAAACAGAAAATAAAAACAAACAAACAAACATATCAAGAAATGTAGGGTAAGGCTAACCACTTAATAATTTTCCATACAATACTTTAGATTCTTCCAACGAGTTAACAATAAACAGCCAGAAACAAAAATGTATTCGATTAAATACTGTTACCAGATACATGACGAGGAACCCAGCAAAGAAATTGAGAAGAAACGAATAAAATATTTAAATTAAAAAAAATCAAAAGAAAAAATAATGAAACGAAAGTTACAAATAATAATCAAAAGGACCAAAAAATCTAAAGAAAAAAATAGAAAAAATCCAGAAATCAGGAAGCGAAAGAATCAGAAGAAAAAGAAATCTAGAGTAAAGAAATAACGGAACGTAATGGATACATAAAAAATTATAACTTGAAGTTATAAAAAGAGTCAAAGGAGTCAAATCAGTAAAAGTAAAGAGTCAAAAGGGTCTAAAGAATTTATAGGAACACGTGGAAAGAAAAAACCTGCTGCAGATAAAATAAAATATAAATTTAAATCAAAAGAATCAAAAGAGTCAAAAGTATCAAAAGAATCAAAAGAATCAAAAGAATCAAAAGAATCAAAAGAATCAAAAAGAATCAAAAGAATCAAAAGAATCAAAAGAATCAAAAGAATCAAAAGAATCAAAAGAATCAAAAGAATCAAAAGAATCAAAAGAATCAAAAGAATCAAAAGAATCAAAAGAATCAAAAGAATCAAAAGAATCAAAAGAATCAAAAGAATCAAAAGAATCAAAAGAATCAAAAGAATCAAAAGAATCAAAAGAATCAAAAGAATCAAAAGAATCAAAAGAATCAAAAGAATCAAAAGAATCAAAAGAATCAAAAGAATCAAAAGAATCAAAAGAATCAAAAGAATCAAAAGAATCAAAAGAATCAAAAGAATCAAAAGAATCAAAAGAATCAAAAGAATCAAAAGAATCAAAAGAATCAAAAGAATCAAAAGAATCAAAAGAATCAAAAGAATCAAAAGAATCAAAAGAATCAAAAGAATCAAAAGAATCAAAAGAATCAAAAGAATCAAAAGAATCAAAAGAATCAAAAGAATCAAAAGAATCAAAAGAATCAAAAGAATCAAAAGAATCGAAAAAATCAAAAGAATCAAAAGAATTAAAAGAATCAAAAGAATCAAAAGAATCAAAAGAATCAAATGAATCAAATGAATCAAAAGAATCAAAAGAATCAAAAGAATCAAAATAATCAAAGGCAACAAAAGTATCAAAAGAGCCAAAAAAGCCAAATGAATCAAAATAATTAAAGGAATCAAAAGAATCAAAAGAATCAAAAGAATCAAAAGAATCAAAAGAATCAAAAGAATCAAAAGAATCAAAAGAATCAAAAGAATCAAAAGTATCAAAAGTATCAAAAGAATCAAAAGAATCAAAAGAATCAAAAGAATCAAAAGAATCAAAAGAATCAAAAGAATCAAAAGAATCAAAAGTATCAAAAGAATCAAAAAAATCAGAAGAATCAAATGAATCAAAAGAATCAAACGAATCAAACGAATCAAACGAATCAAAAGAATCAAAAGAATCAGAAGAATCAGAAGAATCAGAAGAATCAGAAGAATCAGAAGAATCAGAAGAATCAGAAGAATCAGAAGAATCAAAAGAATCAAAAGAATCAAAAGAATCAAAAGAATCAAAAGAATCAAAAGAATCAAAAGAATCAAAAGTATCAAAAGAATCAAAAAAATCAGAAGAATCAAATGAATCAAAAGAATCAAAAGAATCAAACGAATCAAAAGAATCAAAAGAATCAGAAGAATCAGAAGAATCAGAAGAATCAAAAGAATCAAAAGAATCAAAAGAATCAAAAGAATCAAAAGAATCAAAAGAATCAAAAGAATCAAAAGAATCAAAAGAATCAAAAGAATCAAAAGAATCAAAAGAATCAAAAGAATCAAAAGAATCAAAAGAATCAAAAGAATCAAAAGAATCAAAAGAATCAAAAGAATCAAAAGAATCAAAAGAATCAAAAAATCAAAAGAAACCAAATGAATCAAAAGAATCAAAAGAATCAAAAAATCAAAAGAAACCAAATGAATCAAAAGAATCAAAAGAATCAAAAGAATCAAAAGAATCAAAAGAATCAAAAGAATCAAAAGAATCAAAAGAATCAAAAGAATCAAAAGAATCAAAAGAATCAAAAGAATCAAAAGAATCAAAAGAATCAAAAGAATCAAAAGAATCAAAAGAATCAAATGAATCAAAATAATCAAAGGCAACAAAAGTATCAAAAGAGTCAAAAGAACCAAATGAATCAAAATAATTAAAGGAATCAAAAGAAGCAAAAGAAATAAAAGAATCAAAAAAGCAAAATAATCAAAAATGTCTGAAGAAATGAATCAAAAAAGCAAAATAATCAAAAATGTCTAAAGAAAAGATCAATAAACAAAAGAATACAATTTGTTTGTATCATTGTAAAATTGTTTGCTGGACTTTATATTAGGTAGTATTTTTGAATTATGAGGTGTGAACTATTTATGCCCCTGAGTGAATTATTGAACAAGCCTCAAACAATTAATGGATATATATATATACGAGTATACTTATATATAGTTTTTAGATGCAGGAGCAGCACCAAACAAAAGCGGTAATGAAATTGCAAGATTAACCCAAAGATTGGATAGGGACTCTCCCTTTAATGTTATCTTTATATCGCAAAATAGTTTTAGCTAAATGAAATATCCAAAATTTGTTAATACTCGTACTTGACAACAAGGTCAAAGACATACAACAAAATATAAGAAATGATACGTTTTTGTGTGACAGCTTTGAAGAATGTGAAATGTATAATAGACATCTTAAGTAAATATTTTGGTTTTTATTTTTGACCCTTTATACCTTTTAAGTCTGTCATAAAGACATTGATTGATTAATTAAGAGTCTTTCTAACCTTTCAAAATCTGGAGTTGCAACTTGTTGCCATCAATTAACCCCGCCCTCAAGCTTTATTAAGTGTTATAGACATTTGTCTCACTCAGAGCCAACCAACATCTTGTCAGATAATTAAAACTTTGCCAAGTGCCTTACTTTCAAAGAGTCCTTACACACATATAGAGATACTCGTATACTATAAAATCTTTACAATCTAACATTAACATTCTGAGATTGTATGTGTTCGTATTTACTTTTATTGGCCACAATGAATGGAAGGAACATTGTCATATATATATGAGAATAAAACCCATTTTCTTATGGTCCAAACAAATGTATTAAATTTAATGTGGTTGTTTTCTGACTTGTTCGACAAAAGCCACAAAAATAAAACATTGATGTTAAGATTGTTTTAATAGTTTTTATGATGATGGTCAGTGATGAGCATCAGGCTGATAATGATGATAATGGTGGTGCACATCAGTTAATGACAGCGGAATTGCTACTCTTGGACAGGACATGTGTAGGCCTGGACATAAAAAAAGAAAGGGCAAGAGATAAAAGTGAAATATATTGATAAACAACAAATGCTATTTTGCTTCTCAATTTGGAAACTTTTTCGAAGAAATTTACAAGAAACAATATTGAAAATATTTTCAGTACAAGCTAGAGGAGTGAGTAGTTTACAAAAAATGTGTAGTTGTTTAGTAAAAAATTCTTTAATAGATTTAGGATGGAACAAATATTGTGAAATAATAATACCAATCATACGCCAACCTGTGTCAGAATTAATAACAATCATACGCTATAATGTCCAATAAATAATAGTTATTATACGTCACAAAGTCCAAGCAGCGCTTATAAGAACGATTTTTTTTTCAAATTGTGAATAGCAAGATACTAATCGTGGGTTTTTTAAAATATCTATCACGCGAAACGATGAACTGGAATAAAAAAAAATCTCCTACCCAACAATGTCCTGCTAGTAAAAGGAATCGTATGTCACAATGTCCAATGATAGATTTAAATAACGAACTTATTACGAATTGTATGAAGCTTCTTAAAGATAAAAATTTATAGCACACGTAGCAAGGATCTAAAAAATCTAATCGTGAATTTCTAAACATGGATATCATGTGTAACGATAATTAAATTATAAAATTTAATATGCAAAAAATAATACCACCCATACGCCAACCTGTCCAATAATTAATATATGTCATGCGCAACGATATCCAATAAATAATAGTAATAATACGCCACAAAGTACAATCAGACCAAAGCTGTTTTTTTTTAGAATTTTAGGAATATTTCCACGTCATTTAATTAAGTATTTTAAGAAGAATTCCTCCTTAAATGGTAAAGTCTTCAGTAAAGTGTTATACTTCCCAGATATTTCATGGAGAAAATGTAGATTTTTTAATTTTACAACCAATTTTTAGGAATTAAAAAAATATATTGTAAAAGTAAAAAAAATTTATGGGAATTCATGAAATCTGGGGATAGTTGAAGATCCTTTTAGTTGCTTAAAATTGCAAAAAATATGGTTCAAATGTTAATCAAATGAAACACTGTCTCAGAAATATGTCAATAATACGCGACAACGTCCCACCTTGTGAAAAAAATCACTTCTGCAGTAGAAGTAATATTTTTTTGGAATACTAATTTTTTCTATAAGTTGGATAAAAATCCTCTCAACTATTTCAGTTTTCCCATCTTTTTAAAAAAATCTGCTCCAAAACTCCAAAATTTAAATAAAATTGATAAGAGATATTCAAATATTTTTAATTTTTTTGAACGCTCTCTCTTTTTTTTCGTGAATAAATAATTAATATCAATCATACGTCAAAATGCCCAGAGCAAAGTCTTTAGCCGATTTTTTTAAGAAGTAAGAATATTATAACCAATGAATTGTATGAACCGCCAAGTGTCAGAAAGAAGTCTTCTTCATGCAGATGATTTATAGTTCAAGATAGAACAAATGTGGTGCAAAAAGTATGTCAATTGCATTGTAAAATTATCTTAAAATTAATTAATTAATTATACGCAACAAGGCCCATATCAATAATAGCAATCATACGTCACAATGTCCAAACCAAAGCTCAAAGTGGACTTTGAAAGAATTTCTCATAGCATATTTTTTAGACTTTCTACAAATTGTTATACAAGGTTTTCAAAGAAGAGGTGTTATTTTGAAACACCCGGTATTTCGGTAGCTGTCACTTTTGAAGCTTTTATTCTTTGACATTTGACAAATAGAAACTACGCAATTACTAAAAATGGAACGATACACGATCATCGAACGATACAAAACGATCGAACAAACAAACGATACGAACGATACAAAATCATCTTGACTGATGAGGCCCATTTCCACCTCGGTGGCTACGTCAACAAGCAAAATTGTCGCATCTGGGGCTCGGAAAACCCAAGAGTTATTGTTGAGAAGCCTCTCCATCCTCAACGTGTGACTGTTTGGTGCGGTGTATGGTCCGGCGGGGTCATTGGACCTTACTTTTTCGAAAATGAGGTTGGATCAACAGTTACGGTGAATGGATTGCGCTATCGAGAGATGATTAATGATTGTTTATGGTCGGAGTTGGATGGTATTGATCTGGACAACGTTTACTTTCAACAAGATGGCGCTACGTGCCACACAAGCAACGACACCATTGCTCTGTTACGGGTAAAGTTTCCGGACCGTGTTATCTCTCGAAGAGGTGATTACGATTGGCCACCGAGATCATGTGATTTAACACCTTGCGACTTCTTCCTTTGGGGCCACGTGAAAGATAAGGTCTACGCCAACAGCCCAGCGTCGATTCAAGACCTCAAAGATAGAATTCGTGAGGCTATCGAGGACATATGGCAGCCACTTTGCGTTTTGGTTATGGAAAATTTCATGAAAAGGATATGGTCCTGTAAGCGTGGTCGTGGTGGCCATTTGGCTGATGTTGTTTTTCATTATTAACGGCAAACCTTCCTCTTTATTATGAAATAAACATCCGATCATTTATCTCAAAAAATTGCATTTTTCTTTGAATACCAAAATAACACCTCTTGTTGGAAAAAACCTTTATGACTTACTTTGAAGTCATTATTAAAGAATTCTAGGAATAATTTTCAAAAAATATATATATATAAAAAATCAAGAAATCTTGAAAAAATATCTTCCAAATCAGTTTTAAATCCGTTTAAAGTATCATTGAAAAAATGATTTTTACAATTCTTAAAAGATCATCTTCCAAAATTCATAAAAAATGGGTAGAAAAATGTGTGCAAGGTTTTTTTAAATTCAATAAAATCTTTAAAAAACATCGCTTAACATTCTTCAGAAATTCCCGATTAATAGCTATTAAAACTTGCTACAAATTTAACCTTTTGAAAAATCCACCACTTTTAAAAATATTTTGAAAAACTCTTTACTTTTAAGAAAACTGTTTGAGAAAGGTTGCATTTTCTATATATATTTGGAAGAAATCATTTTTAGGACCGTTGAGTCATTAGAACATTGTCTGTCAATCTGTATTGTTTAAATTCTCGATTAATGTTCTAAAACATTTAAAAATTCAAGCTAAACTGTTTCAAAAATCACCAAACTTTTTACAATTCTTAAAAAATAAATCATTCGCTTAGAACCCTGGGTTGTATGATTGTTAATATTTTGTAGGACATTGTGACGTATGACTGCTATTAATTTCTGGACAATATTGATAAAAATAGAATATTATTGATAAAATTATACCCTAAGATTAGAGATTTGACCGTCCGTTTATGTTGTTTAAATTCTGGATTATTCTCTTTAAATAGTTTAAAATTCAATATTAAATTTTTGAAAAATCATAGAACTTCATATAAATCCGTTTCAGGCCCCTTTAAGCCATTAGAGCTTGCCTGCCTTTGTGTAAAATCCTTGAATAATGACTTAAAATGATTTAAAAGCCCAGATTAAATGTTTGAAAAATCGTAGGATTTTTTAAAATCAAAAAAGAAGAAATATGCGGTTTAAAAAATCACAAAACTTTCTACAATTTTTAAAAAATAAAACATTTGCTCAGAACCTTGGGTTGTATGCTATTATTTTCTGGATAAAATTGATAAAATTAGAATATTATTGATAAAATTATACTTTAACATTAGAAATTTGTCCGTCCGTTTGCGTTGTCCTCGATTATTCTCTTTAAATAGTTAAAAAGCCAATATTAAATTTAAAAAAATCATAGAACTTTCGACAAATCCGTTTCAGATCCTTTAAAGCCATTCGAGCTTGTCTGTCCGCCGGTTTTTGTTTAAAATCCTTGATTTATGACATAAAAAATTAAAAAATCCAAGATAAAATATTTGAAAAATCGTAAGATTTTCTAAAATAAAGAAATAGGCGCTCATGGATTATATGATTGTTATTTTTGCTTTTATTGCTATTATTTTCTGAACATTGTGACGTATGATTGCTATTATTTACTGGACACTGTGACGTATGATTGCTATTATTTACTGAACACTCTGACGTATTATTTTCATAGTAATATTAATGATTAATTATTTCCTCACTTTACATTTATGAGTGCTATGGTCGGTCACCTATAATGAGTCATATAAGACCCTACATATGTTTGGTTGAAATCCGTTTCAGGTAATTTTAAGTCATTAGAGCTTTGTCCGATCGTCTGTATTATTAAAAATCCTCGATTAATGACTCGGAAGATTAAATGTTGTTAACGTCGTAAGACTTTCTATGATTCTTAAAAAATAAACTCTCCGCTCCGAACTGCGGGTTGTATGAATGTTATTATTTATAGGACATTGTGCCGTATGATTTCTATTACTTTCTTTTTTGGCGATCTACGCAATATAATTTGCTTTTGGTATTTTGGATTTTTAATTATCTGAAAAAAAATTGGATTTCTGAATAAACAAATATAATTTCGTAAATATTTCGCATATGTTATCTGTAATGATTATTTTGCAGGGATGAGTGCTGTGGGCCAAAAGTATAACATCTCGAAGGAGTGAGAACATTTAGAACTTTGTGTGTCCGTCTTGGCTTAAAATGGTAAAGGTGCAAGATTAACAATACTTTAAAAATTATACTCTTCGCTCTGAACCTTGGGTGCTGTATGATTGAAATATAAATATTTGCACGTTTGCGGATGCAATATAATTTTTTGTAAATTTTTGGTCAATTTTAAATTCTCTTACAAAAATCCCAATTATAAGTAATAAAGTCTTAGATCAGAACCTGGGGTTGTATGATTTTTATAATTTATAGGACACTGAGACGTATGATTGCTAATATTTGCTGGACATTGTGACGCCTGACTGCTATTATTTTTTGGACATTTCGACGAGTTATTGATATTATTATTGTTTGCGCACTTGTCGCTGAAATGTACAAAATTATAATACCTGGATGTGCTCAAATAACTATTTGTTATCCTGCAGACAAGCCAGATGGTTTCGCGGGAGTTAGAAATAAGACATTTTTGTTCACTTTAAAAATTAAATTAAAACTGAATTAAATTACAAACAAATAGTTTCACATCAATTTTAGATTTACATACATACAAAAACAGCACTTATAAATAATGAATTCTTAGCTCAGAACTTGGGGTTGTATGATTGTTACTTTCTGGACATTATATGACGTATTATTTATGTAATTATTTGAGCACGTGTTGCTTCAACATAATTTGTTTTATATTTCAGATACATTTTAGATTCACAATTATAAATAATGAATTCTTCACTCGGAACTTGGGTTTGTATGATTGTTACTTTCTGGACATTGTGACATATGAGTGATATTAATTTTAGGGCATTGTGACGTATGATTGCTCTTATTTCCGGGACATTGTGGCTTATTATTAATATAAAAATATTTGCACACGTGTAGCTACAACATAATTTGTTTTATATTTCACATCAATTTTAAATTTTCTAACAAAAAACCGCAATTAATGAATCAAATATAATTTCTTAAATATTTTCCCATATATTATTTCTAATGATTAATGTTTGCAATATTCCTTTCCCCATTGATTCATCAGCATACACTACTCACTTAATGCGTAGCAACCGCAAAATTTTCATTATCAAAATTATACAAAAAAAAAAAATTATATGAAAAAATAAACAAAACAAAAAACAACAATTGTATTTTCAGGGTCAAAAACGTGATTTTTTCACTTTTTTAAAAGATTTCTATCGCTGTGTGAGTGTTTAAAATTTTTGTACAGTTTTTTTCGTAAAGTCAATTAAACATTTTTTTTTATTTTTGCAATTATTCATACAATAGAAAATGAAGTAGAGAGAGAGAGAGAGAGTGAGAGCAAAAAAACACATCAGAAAGTGAATTTGAAAAAAAAAAACAATAATGTTGGCTGCCTCAATATATTATGTTTGTTTTGGAGAAAAAAAGTGAAATTTTTGTCTGAGACATATTTAAATCAAGTGAAGTGGATGACTTGTAGAGATCGACAGGTCTATTTTTTTAAATTATACGATCGTTTTTTATTTGATAAAGTGGATACTATTTTTGTTATATATTTGAGTGATTGAAACTGGTTTTCTATATTACTATTATTTAACTATAATAGTCAAGTTTTTATTTTGCTCAAGATAATAACGTGATTATTGATTGGCTCTCGGAAATAGGCGAAGCTTTTGCTTTTTTTGTTTTGAAAATATTGTTGGTGGTGTTTGACTTTTTTCTTTTTTTGCCAAGTTTTGAATTTTGGAGTATTGCTTGATTACAGTTATTTATTTGTATTTTTTCGGTTTCGTTTAAAATTTGAATACCTGCGTTTTTTTCGTGTTATTTTCAAAAAATTCGTCATTGAAGCGTGGTTGTAGTTGTTTAGTGTTTTTTTTTTCTTCAGCGCAAATTATTGTTATTTTTTTGTATATAATATTGGCATTGAAATTGTTGCCAAAATTATGATTGTCTGTTGCATCTATTATTAGATACTTGTAGGAGATGAAATACCAATAGTAATAATTTCTATTGGTGTTTAATTGGAAACATTAGGAGTGCTCATTATGAACATTTGGCGCAGAGGAGGGTACAAATAAACAATATTAAAAAACAAGTGTATATAACAAATAAAATACAACAAATATCCCACCAACGGAGATTTTTGAATCTGTTCAAAAAATCCATGATTTTTATAAATCATAAAAATTTACAACTAAGCCGCAGAAAGAAAAAATCTTGAGAAATGTTTTTTAACACCACCAACAAAGGTTGAATTTCTCAAAAAATTCACGATTTTTTAAAAATCTTGATTTTTTAAAAACCCTTGATTTTTTAAAAATCATAAAAATTCTCAACTTAGCTTTTTCAAAAAAAATTTTGAAAAATGTTTTTTTATAATTCACTACGAAAAGTTTCTTAAAATTAATATTACGTATTTCTCTACATATTAGAATTAAAAAAATGTAAACATTTCGTGGCCTTTTTCTTATTCTTTATTCATTAAAGCTTTATTGAACAGATTTTAACTGTAAAGCGATACTTGAAATCTTCCATAACATTTAATAAATAATTACCTATTATCTGCGAAAGTTTAAAAATTACTTAATCGCCTATTCCACAATTTTTTCTTATTACACTCTTTTGCCCGACAAATAATTTTGGTATTTTCTAACAACTGTTATTAGTCATAAATCTCTATCTATTTCGGAAAACAAACTTGCGTGAAACAAAAGATAAAATCCTCAAAATACACAACATAACACAAACAGAAAATATGACGCAAAAATTAAATAAAAAAAACAACACAAAAAATCAATTTTCATAGGGGAAATACCCTGACTTTGTATGCTCAATATACGAACTAAAGCTGACGAAATTTCAAACATACAAAAAAGTGGGGGAAAACTGTAATAAATAATAATAATAGTAGCATACCACTCAAATTATAAAATCGTGTTAAATACCAGATAATCTACACGTAGAAAAATGTTCAGAAAGTGAAATAAATTTTTGTTTTTAGAGGAGAATTTTAAATATATTCGAAAGTTATTTCATATGTGAATGTGCTAGTGAATGTATGTTAAAATCCATCTATACATTTAAGGTAACATTCCTCTAGGTGACAATCAGATCTTTATCCGTATACTATTTCGTTTGGAACTCGAATTGGTCCTGTATTGTGGGTTAGATGATTCAATTAGTCGTTTACTTTGGAGTATATGACTCAATTAGTCGTCTACGTGCAATTAAATGACCCAACTAGTTATCCACACGATAGTAGATGACCTAATTAGTCGTGTACTGTAGCGTGGACGACTTAACTAAAGTATGTATAATGTATAGCAGATGACAAAACTGGTTGTCTAAATAGATAGAAGGTAGTCCAAAAAGGAGTAGATGACCTAACTGGTTGTCTTAAGTAGAGTAGATCAGCCTATTGGTCTCCTAAGGTATAGTAGATGACCCAACTGGTCTCCTAAGGCATAGTAGATGCCCAACTGTTAGTCTGCAGCATAGTAGATGCTACACCCAATCGCCTACTGTAGAGTCGATGAACCAGTTGGTGTTCTGCTGAAGAGTAGTTGACCTAACTGGCAGTCTACAGTAGAGTAGATGACCCAAATTAGTCATCTACTACAGAGTTGAGTAGATGACTTCTGTAGTCTAGATAACCCAATTGGTGTCTACAATTGGTGTTCTAAAGTATATTAGATGCCCCAACTGGTTTTAAAGGTATAGTAGATTACCAAACTAGTCTTGTATGTTATAGAAGATAACACAACTGGTCTTCATAGGTATTGTAGCTGACCCAACTGCTCACCTAAGGAAAATAGATGAACCAACTGGTCTTCTAGGGAAAATAGATGACTCAACTCGACTTCTAAGGTATTGCAGATGACTCAACTGATCTTTTAATGAAAACATATCATCCAAGTGGTCTCCTAAGGTATAGTAGAAGACCCTACCAGTCGTCTATGTTATAGCAGATAACTCAACTGGTCTTCTAAGTTATAGTAGATGGCCGAACTGGGTTTCTAAGGTATAGTAGATAGCCGAACTAGTCATTTCAGGTATAGCAGATGATTCAACTGGTCTTCTAAGGAAAATATATGGCCTAACAGAACTTTCAAGGAAAATAGATGACTCAACTGGTTATGTTAGGTATTGCAGATGACTCAACTGGTCTACTTAGTTGTAGTAGATGCTCCAGCTTCATCTACTATAGATGACCTACTATAGGTCATCTACTATAGACTAGATGAACCCACTGGTCATCTACTATAGAGTAGATGAACCCACTGGTCATCTACTATAGAGTAGATGACCCCAATGGACATCTACTATAGATTAGATGACCCCACTGGTCATCTACTATAGAGTAGATGACCCCACTGGTCATCTACTATAGAGTAGATGACCCCACTGGTCGTCTACTATAGAGTAGATGACCCCACTGGTCGTCTACTATAGAGTAGATGACCCCAATGGACATCTACTATAGATTAGATGACCCCACTGGTCGTCCACTATAGAGTAGATGACCCCACCGGTCATCTACTATAGAGTAGGTGACCCCACTGGTCATTTACTATAGAGTAGATTACCCCTACAGTTATCTAATGTAGAGTAGATGGCCGCACTCATCGTCAACTGTAGAGTAGATGACCCCACTGATCATTTTCTAGAGAATAGAACTTCCCATTGGTGGTCTCCCATAGAGTAGATGACCCTAAGAAAGAAAGTCGTATCTCCATTTCAGTAGTTTTGAGATATGTAGCTTTTACGTTTTAGAACTTTCGCGCCCTTAGGTTTAGGTGTAAGGCGGGGTGGCAGCCGATTTTACCAGCTCACGTAGACCAATATAGATCCCCAACCTAAACGTAAAATTAAAAGGCGCGAATGTTATAAAACATTAAAGCTAAATATCTCAAAACTTCTGAAATGGAGATACGACTGTCTTTCTTAGGAGGGCAGTATTGTACAGTAGATGACCTCTTTGGTCTATAGAGTAGATGAACTATCTTACTTGTTTATGTATATTTAAGTATTTGTGTTTTCTTAATTCATACATATATTAATTCCTAACAATTTTTCTCTGTGTAGGCTAAACGACAGACCCATAGCCAACACCAACGAACATAATGATCATCAACATGGCGGCGGGCGGTATTTTGGTTATTTCCCCAATTGACGACGTCAATTTGCAGTTGCTAAATGCTTTGGACCCCCACAACTGAGAGATGGATAAATGGACGGACGGACGGACTTTCGGAATGACTACAGTAGTAGTTAGTAAGTTTTTGAGTTAGTGACTAAACGCCAGAGCAGCTATTGCTCAGCCTGAGTAGTCGGCGAAGAGCCGCTATGGCAACAGTCGTCGTCTTCGTCATCGAGCCGAGTAATGTAATAGCGTTTGCTTGGCTGTTACTGACGATTGCCGATAGCCGACAACCGCTGACTGTTGCTGCCGTCGCCGTAGCTACTGATGTTGACTGCCTGACTGGCTCATTGCAAATCTGGGTCATGGATGAAAGAAAAAGCGCTGTAAAGTGGGTCATGAATATTGTTTCACTCACGTTCAAGTGTATTTCGAATTTTTGCTTTTTGCGTGCGCTGTTGCTTTTTTCTCGCCTTTTTTTGCAGCTCTCAGTTTTCGCTTTTTATTTTGCAAAAAAAAAAACACAGAAACTTGTAGAGACAAAAAACGTAAATGTTTTTTTTTCATGGGGTATGATTCAATATGTTATTGTTTTGTGTTTTTTTAATTTGTCATTATTATTATTATTGTTTTGTTGTTGTCGTCGTCGCGGTCTCACCGCTACATTTAAAGAGAATAAAATTTTTTCCCGAAAAAACAGAATTGCAAACCCAAACAAGTTGTCACCCAATTTTTTGTTTTTTTTTTTGAATTTTTGTATATTTTTGGTGTTTTTATTGTTGTGTTGGCGCTTTAAAAGGTGTCTATATAGTGTGTACTATAGTCAAATATGTCAAGTGGTTGCTCATTGTAGATTGTCACTTTCGTTATCAAACTGTTGCTCTCAAGTGGCGTTGTTTTTTCCAGTGGGGTTAATTCAAGGGAAAATTGGAGCACTAGAGCGAATTTGAGGAAGACAGAAGAGGAACAGATGGGTGAAAAAAAACATAACTAGACTTTGGCAATAAAAATTATATCTAAAAATGCTGTTAAATACGAGTATTTCCCGGAAAAAAGCTTCTCTTTAAGAAATTTTACTCACTTCAAAGATGTTTTCGAAGCGAAAAACTTTGGAACGTGGTCCTATGTCTTAAAAAGGCCTTAAGTTTATACCCACGGGGAAAATCGCCATTTTTGATATGTTTGAATATAAAGACAATAGATTTGGAACACAAATTTTTAAATATTATATATTTTTGAGCAAATTAATTTTATTTGAAAATCAATAAAATTTATTTGGAACGCATATATTAATATATTACAACAAAATATATTTGGAAGCTAGTTGTCTCAAATAAAATATGTGTTTAAATACAAATAAAATTATTGTTTAGGAATTTCTCCAAATCTATTTTATTTAAAAAAGATTTTCACAACGTTGATGACTTTTCGAACTCCGTTTTTAATTTTTCCTTGATTTCGAACTATACTTCCCAATTAAAAATGGCACAGCAGCATTAGCTTCTGTTTTAAAGCATTAATTTTAAATTTCTAAAAATTTAAGACAATATTTGTTTTAAATTCTTTGAGTAATTTTTTGTTTTCCAAGATTAAACGATTTCAATTATAAAATATTTTTAGAAAACATTGAAAATTTCTAAAAAATTAGCTTTGAATTGCTTAAAAACTTAACACAATTAAGGTATCGATATATTTTTGAATACTTAAATGCAAATAAATATTTCTTTCGGAAATAATATAAAGACATCTTCCCAAATATATAATATTTGTGTGTACCAAATATTATATATTTAGATATAAACATATATATATATATTTCAAGCCGTATATGTTTGTGACAATATACTACAGAAGCATTTATTTTTCAGCGTGCAGTCATGTCAGCAATATCTGCTAGATTAAGAAAGGAAGGAACAGGGGCCCAGAGTAGCCATTCTCTGGTAAAAAAAAGAATTTCCAAAAAAGTGGAGAAGATGTAATTATTGCCATCCAGAAGTACTTCTATATAGGATTTTCGCCGATGATTTTACATGAGTTTGTTGCACCGTTTTATTCATTATTTGGCAGCACTTTCGCACCAGTGCTCATAAAGTAATTCAAATAATATTTTTTGGATGCTTTTAGGATGTTAACATATTTGCTAAAAATACAAGTTTTTTAATTTTCGATTTTCTCGATTTTCTCCAAATTCGGCAATGTTGGTCCATGAACCAAGAAACTCTACCATGCTAAACGATTGGATGATATATACGAGAGATATGATTTCTTTGAAAAAAACAAACGTATTGTTAAGGAAATTCAAAAGTTTTTTATTTAATATGAAGTACAATCGATACAATTAAGTTCTAAATAAAACGTCATTCAAATGGCCTCCATGACTTCTTCTGCAGGAACGAATTCGATGAACCCAATTTTCGAGCACCTTTTCCACTAAATCAAGTCGTATGTCATGAATGGCACGTTCAATATTGACTTGTAAAGCTTGAAGAGAGTCTGGTTTATTTCGAAAGACCAATGACTTCATATAACCCCACAAGACATAGTCTAATGGTGTTAAATCACAACTTCTTGGAGGCCATTCAATATCACAATTTCTTGAAATAATCGAATCTCCAAACTTTTCTCGCAACAATTTAATTGTTTCATTTGCTGTGTGGCACATAGCCACAATCGGCCAATGGAAAAAAGATAGCTCTTAAAGAGAGCTACAAAATTGCTCATGGGTGCCAAGGTCGTAGGACGACTGGAAAGTGTTTTTTTTTGAATTAAAATTAAATGGACTTTTTTGATTTAAAAAAAATGCACCATCATTTTCAAATGTAAACGGAAAGGTTATTTTTGCTCTAGCTCCTTAACGGTACGTCGGATCGGGAATCGGCTGGTGGAAAAAAGATAGCTCTTAACGAGAGCTAAAATATTGCTCATGGGTGTCAAGGTCATAGGTCGACTGGAAAGTGTTTTTTTGATTTAAAAAAAATGGACCTAGCGCATGAGAAGTTGCAATTGGAGAACAATGTTTTTGATAATAAAACTGAATAAGTTGTAAACTTTGTTCTTGCGTATATCTCTCCATGATGCAATTATAAACAATGAAAAACAAATGACAGATCATGACATATTACAAATGGCCGAAACGTCACTTCAAAATCATATCATCCCTATTGGAAACCCCGTTATATACCTAATGGGGTCTCAGCTCAATATTTAGAGGTGTTACAAACGGAACAACAAAATGAATATACCCCCTTCCTTTTTTCCCTTAAATATTTTTGATTTTATATTTGTGAATAATTTTTTATTTAATTTGTGGGTTCACATATACATTTTTTTGTGATTTGTTATGCACAAAGATATAATTATATGAATAAATTAATTTTTATTGAAACTAATCAGAAAACTAAAAAATCCTTACACGGAGGAAAATCGCCATTTTTGATATGTTTGAATTCAAAGAAAATATTCTTGGAACCAAAATTTTTAAATATTATATATTTTTGAACAAATATATTTTATTTGAAAATCACGAAATTTTGTTTGGAACGCATATATTAATATATTACAACAAAATATGTTTGCGAACTTATTGTAACAAATAAAATATGTGTTTACAAACAAACAATGATTTTTTTTAAAAATGTATCCAAATACATTGTATTTAAAGAAAATATTAAAACGTTGTTGACTTTGACAATTTTTAATTTTATTTTTTCCTAGACTTTGTGTTTAAAAAAAAATTGTAAAAATTGTCGTAAGCAGCATTTTCTTTTGTTTTACAGCACCAATTTTTAATTTATAAATAGTCCAATTGTCAATCCATCAATGCCATTTGTCGTAACCTAAAATTATATGATTTAAATTTTTCAAACATATAAAATTTTTAAAAAATTAAACCTTAAATTTCTAAAATTGCCAAAATACTTAAATACAAGTTAAACATTGTTTTGAAAATATAATATTTCCAAATAAAAAAATATTAGGATGAAAACATAATTTTGTTTAGAACAACCTCCTCACAAACATATAATATTTGTCAGTGTCAAATATTATATATTTGGCATGTACCCTAAACATATGTATGTTTCCAGCAGAATATGTTTAGAACAATATACTACAGAAGCGATTTTTTTTCAGCGTGTAGACATTATTTTCGTAGATTATTTTAATCCTTAAATGCCCTTTTTGAAAGGACTTTTGTTGATTTTTTTCGAAAAAAAATGGCCAATCGGTCAACCATTAAGAGGGGAGCTAGAGGTTGGAGATCACAAAAATTATCCTCATAGAATTCCACTGGAATTTGATCGTTTTTTGGGCTTTGTGTTAAGTTTTGGGCACATACAATAACATTTTATAGCCAACATTTTTATAGAACATTTCATCGCCCCCTCCCCATTTTTAAGGATTGTTTTTACGATTTGTTAAAATAGGGCCAAAAATTACAGTTATGTGGGGTAGCTACAAGTTTAATATGTTCCACAAAAATATTGGTCTCATATTTTCTATAAAGTTGCTAAACATACCCTACACCCAAAAAAAAAATATTTTTTTTACAAAATAGAGAAATACTAAAATTTTGAGGTATAATGTGACCTTTTTGAGCTATTTTGGGTTGCTACAATTTTGCCAAATATTGTTAGTGAAAAATTAAGAAATAGTCCCTGTTAGTTAAGCTGAAAAAAAGTGAAAAAAAAAATATTTTTTTCCTTCACATTTAATCAAACAAAAAAGTGCGGAAAAATTATTTTTTTCGCATAAAATATTAACAAACTTTGTTAAGCATATTGTTGGCTACATTATTGTCATATATAGATAAGCGGAATCACCAAGTCTGAATTCGTTGTTGGGCTAAAGCTGGTGACACCTTTGTCGTGGGGCTCAATGATTTTCAGAAACTTTTGGTATCAAAACTCTATAGAAGTTGTACTTTACATCAGATCATTAAAAAATTTGCCACACGGGGCAAAATCGTCTTTTTTGATATGTTTAAATCGAAAGAAAATATATTTGGAACACAAATTTTTAAATATTTTATATTTCTGAGCAAATAAATTTAATTTGAAAATCATTAAAATATATTTGGAACGAATATATTAATATATTACAACAAAATATATTTGCAAACTAAATTTCTCAAATACTTTATTTGTTTAAGTACAAATAAAACAATTGTTTAGGAATTTCTCCAAATATATTTTATTTAATAAATAATTTAAAATCTTGTGTTGACTTTTTCGAATTTCATTTTTAATTTTTTTTTGGTTCCTAATTGTATCTACCTCCCAGTTATGATACCTAATGCAGCATTGACGTTTGTTTCAAATCAATCATTTCAAATTTCTAAGTATTCCAAGCCATCATTAGTTGTCAATCCACCGAAAAATTTATTTTGATCCAAAATTATAGGATTTCAATTATTATTTATTATTTTTACGAACATTAAAAATTTCTAAAAAAAAAATATTTTGAATTACTGAAAAATATAACACAATTTAGGTACTTTCTGAATACTTAAGTGCAAATTTTTAATTTGTTTCGAAAAATAATAGTCCCAAACAAAAAAAATTGGGAGTAAACAAAGATTTGTTTAGAACAAAATCTTCCCAAATATATAACCTTTGTGTGTACCAAATATTATATATTTAGAGTGTATCCTAAACATTTATATGTTTCAAGCCGAATATGTTTGGGACAATATACTACAGAAGCGATTTTTTTTCAGCGTGCAGAAAGAAGTTTCTTAATTTAGGAACAAATACTCTTTAATTTGGGGATAAGCGGTTCATGTTTAGATATAGCCACAAACATATGTTCCTGCCTATTTAGTAACTGTTTTTCCTTTCTTTATAAGGGTTTTTCAACAAAAGTTTTTATTTTACACGCTGAAAAAAATCGCCTCTGTAGTATATTGTCCCGAACATATTCTGCTTGAAACATATATATTTTTAGAGTGCACTCCAAATATACAATATTTGACACATACAAATATTATATGTTTGGGAGGATGTTGTCCTAAACAAAACTATGTTTACAACCTAATATTTTTTATTTGGATATGTTATTTCCTAAACAAAGATCTATTTGCGTGAATATATATCTATTCTTTAATTGTTCTAAGTTGTCAGCAATTGAAAGGTCATTTTTAGAATGTTTTAGTAAAATTTCTTTATAATTCAAAATAATGACTTGGAATAGTTACACGCTGAAAAAAGATAGCTTCTGTAGTATATTGTCCCAAACATATTCGGCTTGAAACATATATATGTTTAGGGTACACTCTAAACATATAATATTTGGTACACACAAAGCTAATATATTTGGGAAGATGTTGTTCTAAACAAATCTTTGTTTACTCCTAATTTGTTTTTATTTGGGACTATTATTTCCGAAGCAACCAAAAAATTTGCATTTAAGTATTCAGAAAATACCTAAATTGTTTTATATTGTTCAGTAATTCAAAGTATTTTTTAGAAATTTTTAATCTTCGTAAAAATAAGAAACAATAATTGAAATCCTATAATCTAGGATCAAAATAAATTTTATGGTGGATTGACAACTAATGATGGCTTGGAATACTCAGAAAATTGAAATGATTGATTTGAAACAGAAATCAATGCTGCATATGGTACCATAAATGGGAGGTACAATTGGGAACCAAGAAAAAATAAAAATGAAATTCGAAAAAAGTCAGCAAAAGATTTGAAAACCTTTTTAAAATAAAATATATTTGGAGAAATTCCTAAACAATAATTTTATTTGTACTTCAACACATACTTTATTTGAGAAATTTGGTTTGCAAATATATTTTGTTGTAATATATTAATATATGCGTTCCAAATATATTTTATTGATTTTCAAATAAAATTTATTTGCTCAGAAATATATAATATTTAAAAATTTGTGGTCCAAATATATTTTCTTTCGATTCAAGCATAGCAAAAAAGGTGATTTTGGCCCGTGTAGAAAAACAAATTGTTTCAAATAGAAGTTAATGCTAAGTATGCCATTTTTAATAGAAATTCATAATTCGAAAACAAGAAAAAAATTAAAACTAAAATTCGAAAAATTCAGCAATGTTTTGAAAATTTTTTTTAATGAAATAAATTTGGAAATATTCATAATCAATAATTTTATTTGTATTTAAACACATATTTTATTTGAGAAAATTAGTTCGCAAATATATTTTATTCTAATATATTAACATATGGGTTCTAAATACATATTATTGATTTTCAAATAAAATGTATTTGCTCGAAAATATATAATATTTAAAAATTTGTATTGCAAGTATATTTTCTTTCGATTCAAACATATCAAAAAAGACGATTTTGCCCCGTGTAGTATTCAAAGAAAAATGCAATTTTTTGAGATAAATGATCGGATGTTTATTTCATAATAAAGAGGAAGGTATGCCGTTAATAATGAAAAACAACATAAGCCAAATGGCCACCACGACCACGCTTACAGGACCATATCCTTTTCATGAAATTTTCCATAACCAAATTGCAAAGTGGCTGCCCTATGTCCAATTCTATCTTTGAGGTCTTGAATCGACGCTGGGCTGTTGGCGTAGACCTTATCTTTCACGTGGCCCCAAAGGAAGAAGTCGCAAGGTGTTAAATCACAAGATCTCGGTGGCCAATTGTGATCACCTCTTCGAGAGATAACACGGTCCGGAAACTTTTCCCGTAACAGAGCAATAGTTTCGTTGCTTGCGTGGCACGTAGCGCCGTAGTCGTGTTGAAAGTAAACGTTGTCCAGATCAATACCATCCAACTCCGACCATAAAAAATCATTAATCATCTCTCGATAGCGCAATCCATTCACCGTAACTGTTGATCCAACCTCATTTTCGAAAAAGTAAGGTCCAATGACCACGCCGGGCCATAAACCGCACCAAACAGTCACACGTTGAGGATGGAGAGGCTTCTCAACAATAACTCCTGGGTTTTCCGAGCCCCAGATGCGACAATTTTGCTTGTTGACGTAGCCACCGAGGTGGAAATGGGCCTCAGCAATCAAGATGATTTTGTATGTTTCGGATGGTTTTTTTGTTTGATCGTTTTGTATCGTTCGATGATCGTGTATCGTTCCATTTTTAGTAATGGCGTAGTTTCTACTTGTCAAAGAATAAAAGCTTCAAAAGTGACAGCTACCGAAATACCGGGTGGTTCAAAATAACACCTCTTGTTGGAAAACCAATGTTATAACATTCTTCACAACAGTGGCGGTATAAAAACCGGATTTTGTTGAAATTCTCTTATTTTCACCAAAAAAGTGCTATAGTATCTACATTTATCTATAGATTTTCTTCAAATATGCTTTGTTTTCTTCGCAAGGATACTAGCTTTCAAAAATTGGTACAACATTTTTTTGGCGATTTTTTTCTATTTTTTATTTTTTTTTGTCCCAGCAAAAAACGCATTTTTTTGAAAAAAAAAATGTTTTTTCTAATTGTGTATTTTAACGACAGCTACTAAAGTTCTGTTTCCACGTGGATGTGCCATTATTATAATTTTTAGGCATTGAAATTCTTAATCTTTCTGCATTTGTTGCAGCAAAATCGGACTCAAGTTCTCAAATTTTGTCAAAGAAAAGACCCCCAAATGTGAAAAAATTTTAAGTACTGGACATTTCCTATATGAATTACGATTTTCCTATTATGAGGTTTTCTGTAGGAACTATAATTTTCTTATTATAAAGACTCCTAAAAGATATTCGTTGGTCTTTTAAAATACTTTTTTTATTAAGTCTATAAGACACATTTTTATACCCTACACCACACTGTGGTACAGGGTATTATAAGTTTGTTTCACGGCAGATGTTTGTAACACCTGAAAATAACACAGCTAGACCCACCTTAAAGTATATCGATCGACTCAGAATCACTAGCTGAGTCGATTTAACGATGTCTGTCCGTCCGTCCGTCCGTCCGTCTGTCCATGTAAAGTTGTTCGTCGACTACAGGTCGCAATTTCACTCCGATCGTTCTGAAATTTTGCAGTTTAGAGTATTTCGCGGATATTAATATCGCTGTTGAATTTGGTTGAAATCGGTTCAGATTTAGATATAGCTCCCATATATATCTATCGTCCGATTTGGCCCTTTAGTCCTATAGAAGCTGTATTTTACATCCAATCGTTTTGAAATTTAGAATGGTAGAGTTTCTTGATCCATGAACCAACATTGCCGAATTTGAAGAAAATCGGTTAAGATTTAGCTATAGCTGCCATATATATGTTTCGTCCGATTTGGCCCTTTAGTCCTATAGAAGCTGTATTTTACATCCAATCGTTTTGAAATTTAGAATGGTAGAGTTTCTTGATCCACGAACCAACATTGCCGAATTTTAAGAAAAATGGTTAAGATTTAGCTATAGCTCCCATATATATGTTTCGTCCGATTTTGCTCTTTAGTCCTGTAGAAGCTGTATTTTACATCCAATCATTTTGAAATTTAGAATGGTAGAGTTTCTTGATCCATGAACCAACACTACCGAATTTGAAGAAAATCGGTTAAGATTTAGCTATAGCTCCCATATATATGTTTCGTTCGATTTGGCCCTTTAGTTCTACAGAAGCTGTATTTTACATCCAATTCTTTTGAAATTTAGAATGGTAGTTTCTTGATCCATGAACCAACATTGCCGAATTTGAAGAAAATCGGCTAAGATTTAGCTATAGCTCCCATATATATGTTTCGTCCGATTTTGCTCTTTAGTCCTGAAGAAGCTGTATTTTACATCCAATCACTTTGAAATTTAGAATGGTAGGGTTTCTTGATCCATGAACCAACACTACCGAATTTGAAGAAAATCGGTTAAGATTTAGCTATAGCTCCCATATATATGTTTCGTCCGATTTTGCTCTTTAGTCCTGAAGAAGCTGTATTTTACATCCAATCACTTTGAAATTTAGAATGGTAGAGTTTCTTGATCCATGAACCAACAATACCGAATTTGAAGAAAATCGGTTAAGATTTAGCTATAGCTCCCATATATATGTTTCGTCCGATTTGGCCCTTTAGTCCTATAAAAGCTGTATTTTACATCCAATCGTTTTGAAATTTAGAATGGTACAGTTTCTTGATCCATGAACCAACACTACCGAATTTGAAGAAAATCGGTTAAGATTTAGCTATAGCTCCCATATATATGTTTCGTCCGATTTGGCCCTTTAGTCCTATAAAAGCTGTATTTTACATCCAATCGTTTTGAAATTTAGAATGGTACAGTTTCTTGATCCATGAACCAACACTACCGAATTTGAAGAAAATCGGTTAAGATTTAGCTATAGCTCCCATATATATGTTTCGTCCGATTTGGCCCTTTAGTTCTACAGAAGCTGTATTTTACATCCAATCGTTTTGAAATTTAGAATGGTAGAGTTTCTTGATCCACGAACCAACATTGCCGAATTTGAAGAAAATCGGTTATGATTTAGCTATAGCTCCCATATATATGTTTCATCCGATTTGGCTCTTTAGTCCTGTAGAAGCTGTATTTTACATCCAATCGTTTTTATTCCCTACACCACACTGTGGTACAGGGTATTATTTAAGTATAAAATGACTCAAAAGTAAATTTATGTAAACAATTTATACATGAAATACAAAATTTATATTTCAGAGTTATTCAATATTACGAGAGTGGTGTAGGGTATTATATAGTCGGCCCCGCCCGACTTTAGCCTTTCCTTACTGGTTTATTATGAAGTCTTCGAAGAGAAATACAACCCTCTGGACTTATTTGTTATTATGTCTATAAGACTAATTTTTTATTATGAAGTCTTCGAAGAGAAATACAACGCTCTGGCTAAGAAGTATTCTACATGGGAAGTAGGTAAATCTTTTAGAAAACTTGGTAGCAATCGGGGATTTAACCTGGTAGCAAAAATACCTACAAAATAAGGTGATACTTAATATATAACATTGTTCGTATTTTATCTATGCAATATACATATATTTCAAAAAAAAAAACACAACAAGTTTTCTATTATTTTGGTTATTTATAATTTCTAAGTGTATAAGCTCACAATCCCGCCTATATTCATTTCATCTCAAGCGAAAATTTATTATTTATTTGTTTGCTAAAATCCACAGATTCCTCGTTGCAGTCTCCTTCTCCAATTGTTTGACATTTGAAAACGAAATGACAATATCATAAAGTTTCCGAAGAATTTTGCTCAAATGAAATTATTGAAGGCAAACATTGGGCCAGACAAATCACCCAACAACTGGTCACATTCTACGTCCGTCCGTCCATATTCTATGTCCGTCCATCCGTCAATGTTTTGTCATCACTTTTGATATGGCGTGCGTCACAGTCAACAACAACGATTCTATCCACCGACCAGACAGACGGCAGTAATAGACATTTGTTAGACAAACACTCACTCGTCGTTTTGTACCCAAAAATACTTAAATCAAGAATAAAGAACAAAAATAAAATAAAGACAAATGTTAACTAATACCCTCGTTTTTTTTTGTTTAGGTGTAAATAACCATAAATGCGTAATAAAAAATTGAATAAAGAAAACTGTTGGGGCTTTGCGCGAATTTCTATGGATTTGTTTTTGCAGTTTTGCTTGAATAGCAAAAAACGAACCCGAGATTTGATTGAGAACTTCACAGAGGCTTTGCTGTTATACAAAAGATTTTTTGAGCGCAAAAAAATGTTTTGCTTTTTTCTTCTTTCGAAAATAACCCTGAGAAACCAGAACACCTGGATGTATGGACAAATTATTATTAGTAATTTGCAACAAAGTTGTATGAAGAAAAAAGAAGCAGAAAAAAACGAACGAGAATATACAAATTAACCAATCATAGAAAATTGCAGATATATACGAGTAATGTTTCGCAATTAAACTGCGAAGTATTAATTAAACTAATTGAGCAGCCCAGCCGGGCGTATGATTGTTATTAATATACAAAAGATATATCATTTTAATTAAAGAAGACAAAAGGAGAGAGGGATAGAGAATCAAACATACTTCGAAATAAAACATATACCATATTTTTTAGTACTCTGATATTAAGTCTTTTATATGAACTACGAATTTCCTGTAACGAAGTCTTCCATTACAACTACAAATTTCTTGTTATAAACTATTCTGTAACAACAAAAATTTTTTAGTTGTGATGTCTTCTTTCTATTCCAGCTACAATTTACCAGCTTTGAAGGCTGCTATGAGAGGTAGGATATTCTTTCTATAGTAACTTCTATAAGAACTACTAATTTTCGGCTATAAAAATGTATATAAGTACCACGATTTTTCTATTATGAAGACTTCTATACGATTACAGATATTCTTTATTATGAAGACTTCTATATGATAACAGATATTTTTATTATGAAATTATCTACAAGAATTTATTTTTTTTGCGTTAAAAACTATATTCCTATAATAAAGTATTCTATAACACTGTGCAACAGTGAAAAGAAATACACGGACTTGACAGTATAGGTTCGATTCTACAACCAAAGGGTAGAAACGGGTTTTCCAATAGGGATGATATGATTTTGAAGTGATGTTTCGGCCATTTGTAATATGTCATGATCTGTCATTTGTTTTTCATTGTATTTAGTAGTGTTTACAATTTCATCATGGAGAGATATACGCAAGAACAACGTTTAAAAACTATTCAGTTTTATTATCAAAATAATCGTTCTCCAATTGCAAATTATACCACAGTGTGGTGTAGGGTATAAAAACGATTGGATCTAAAGAGCCAAATCGGATGAAACATATATATGGGAGCTATAGCTAAATCGTTACCGATTTTCTTCAAATTCGGCAATGTTGGTTCATGGATCAAGAAACTCTACCATTCTAAATTTCAAAACGATTGGATGTAAAATATAGCTTCTATAGAACTAAAGGGCCAAATCGGACGAAACATATATATGTTTATCTTAACCGATTTTCTTCAAATTCGGTTCATGGATCAAGAAACTCTACCATTCTAAATTTCAAAATGATTGGATGTAAAATACAGCTTCTACAGGACTAAAGAGCAAAATCGGACGAAACATATATATGGGAGCTATAGTTAAATCTTAACCGATTTTCTTCAAATTCGGTAGTGTTGGTTCATGGATCAAGAAACTCTACCATTCTAAATTTAAAAATGATTGGATGTAAAATACAGCTTCTACAGGACTAAAGAGCAAAATCGGACGAAACATATATATGGGAGCTATAGTTAAATCTTAACCGATTTTCTTCAAACTCGGCAATGTTGGCTCATGGATCAAGAAACTCTACCATTCTAAATTTTAAAACGATTGGATGTAAAATACAGCTTCTTCAGGACTAAAGAGCAAAATCGGACGAAACATATATATGGGAGCTATAGCTAAATCTTAACCGATTTTCTTTAAATTCGGCAATGTTGGTTCATGGATCAAGAAACTCTACCATTCTAAATTTCAAAATGATTGGATGTAAAATACAGCTTCTTCAGGACTAAAGAGCAAAATCGGACGAAACATATATATGGGAGCTATAGCAAAATCTTAACCGATTTTCTTTAAATTCGGCAATGTTGGTTCATGGATCAAGAAACTCTACCATTCTAAATTTCAAAATGATTGGATGTAAAATACAGCTTCTATAGGACTAAAGGGCCAAATCGGACGAAACATATATATGGGAGCTATAGCTAAATCTTAACCGATTTTCTTCAAATTCGGCAATGTTGGTTCATGGATCAAGAAACTATACCATTCTAAATTTCAAAACGATTGGATGTAAAGTACAGCTTCTACAGAACTAAAGAGCAAAATCGGACGAAACATATATATGGGAGCTATAGCTAAATCTTAACCGATTATCTTCAAATTCGGCAATGTTGGTTCATGGATCAAGAAACTCTACCATTCTAAATTTCAAAACGATTGGATGTAAAATACAGCTTCTTCAGGACTAAAGAGCAAAATCGGACAAAACATATATATGGGAGCTATAGCTAAATCTTAACCGATTTTCTTCAAATTCGGCAATGTTGGTTCATGGATCAAGAAACTCTAACATTCTAAATTTCAAAACGATTGGATGTAAAATACAGCTTCTTCAGGACTAAAGAGCAAAATCGGACAAAACATATATATGGGAGCTATAGCTAAATCTTAACCGATTTTCTTCAAATTCGGCAATGTTGGTTCATGGATAAAGAAACTATACCATTCTAAATTTCAAAACGATTGGATGCAAAATACAGCTTCTATAGGACTAAAGGGCCAAATCGGACGAAAGATATATATGGGAGCTATATCTAAATCTGAACCGATTTCAACCAAATTCAATAACGATCTTAACAGCTGCGATTTCAGAACGATCGGAGTGAAATTGCGACCTGTAGTCGACGAACAACTTTACATGGACAGACGGACGGACGGACAGACATGCTTAAATCGACTCAGCTAGTGATTCTGAGTCGATCGGTATACTTTAAGGTGGGTCTAGCTGTGTTATTTTCAGGTGTTACAAACATCTGCCATGAAACAAACTTATAATACCCTGTACCACAGTGTGGTGTAGGGTATAAAAACACTTTCCAGTCGACCTACGACCTTGACACCCATAAGCAATATTTTAGCTCTCGTTAAGAGCTATCTTTTTGCCATTGACCGATTCCCGATCTGACGATTCCCGAAGGAGCTAGAGCAAAAATAAACTTTCCGTTCACATTTGAAAATTATGCTGTCATTTTTTTTTTAAATCCAAAAAAAACACTTTCCAGTCGCCCTACGACCTTGACATCCATGAGCAATATTTTAGTTCTTGTTAAGAGCTATCTTGTTGCCATTGACCGATTGGGGCTACGTGACACACAGCAAATGAAACAATTGAATTGTTGCAAGAAAAGTTTGGAGATTCGATTATTTCAAGAAATTGTGATATTGAATGGCCTCCAAGAAGTTGTGATTTAACACTATTAGACTATTTCTTGTGACCATATTTTTTTTTGTCTAACAACTAATTCAGACTTGCTGATATCGCTTAACTATATTTGGCAATAATGTAGCTAAGAATATGCTGAACAAAGTTTCTCAATATTTTATGTAAAAAAATAATTTTTCCCGCAGTTATTTTTGAAAAAGCTAAAGAAAAAAATATTTTTTTTCAAATTTTTCGGCATAACTTAACTCGTGATTTTTGAGTAACAATATTTGGCAGTATAGCCACGGTAAATCTGAACGACTTTTGTGTACCTATCAATACAATCTGAACGTGTTTAGGAACCCTAATTAGCTCAAAAAGAACACATTGTCCCTCAAAAATATTAGAATTTCGCTATTTTGTAACGAAAATATTTTTTGGTGTAGGGCATGTTTAGAAACTTTATAGAAAATATTAAGGCCAATATTTTTGTACAACATATTAACCTTCTAACTCCCCCATATAACTGTAATTTTTTGCCCTATTTTAACAAATCGTAAAAAACAGCCCTGAAAATGGGGAGGGCGAGGATGAAATGTTCTACAAAAAATTTTGCCATAAAATTGTACTATATGTGTCAGAACACACCAGAAAAACAAAGAAAAAAACGGTCAAATTCCAGTCAAAAAGTTATACGCTCAAAATTGTCCATTTTTGTGGGAGGTACCAAAAGGGGCGTGGCAACTTCGCCCATTTCTCTAGGTTAATAATGACAAATAAACTAATACTATGAGCAGAATTTCAGAGGATTCCAATACGTAGTATAGAAGTTACTAATAATAATTTTTTTACTAAATGTTAACCCTTTGTGGGGGAGGTACTAGAAGGAGTGGACCAATATGGCCCATCTTCGGAGGTACAAGAAAATATTCCCACATACCCAAATTGAAGTCAATCGGATACTTCTTTCGAGAGTTATCGTGCGCAACAGCCATCAGACAGACGGACGGACATTGCTCATTCGACTTTAAATGACCCAAAACGCATATTCGCCGGACATACTTAGGGTCTTAGGTCACTCCTTCGATGTGTTACACTTTTGGTTCGTAGCAAATGACATTTTGATACCCTAGTCTCTAAGGTGAGGGGATAAAAATGTTGGCCATACAATTTTACTATATGTTTCAGAACACACCAAAACCCAAAACTTTTCGTTATTGTTACGACCACTAGGTAGTATGAGTAATATTGCTGCATGAACAGGCCAAGGAAAGTTTTTGAATGGAATATGAACGTTTTTTTTTGTTTTTTTTTTGTATTAAATTTGGGCTTTGATGTTAAGTTTGGTAAGAACAAGGACATTCCGCTAAGGAATATTCTGAAAAATTACGATTTTCCTGTAATTAAGTCTTATATTAAGAAGTATTCTAATACGAAGCATCTTTGTTACAACCACTATTCTATTTTGATTCCTGATATGGAATTTTTATTGAATAATATTTCCCGGGTATAAAGTCTTCTATAAAAACTGCGATTTTTCTATTAAAAAGTATTCAGTATGAACTATGATTTTACTGTTTCTCTTCTTCTTTAGGAACTCAAATGTTCTTGTTCATTTTGTGCAGTTTTCTATAAGAACTTTTCCCTTCCAGAAGTCGTTTATAAACACGGTATCTTTACTTGTATAAAGATTTCTATATAACTACGATTTTCGAATTTAATAATTACACAGTACAACATATGAGTTTGTGCCACAATTCTGAGAATTGGACGTGAAAGTAGCCCCAAAAATAGAAACTTCTGCATCATTCGTTTAGTCACGTTGGCTCAATTAATAATTTAATGGCCATACGAATTTTTTTGCTCAGGGTGGATTTTCAACTCTTTTTCTTGCATCCAGTGCTTTAAAAATCTCTGCTATAAAGATTTATGTAAAATCGAGCCTTTTTTGTTATAAAGACTTCTGCAAAAACAACGATTTCTCTGTTATAAAGACTTCTGTAAAAACTACAATTACTTCTGTAGAAACTACGATTTCTATGTTATAAATACTTTTGTAAAACCTACGATTGTTCTGTTATATAAAAACTGCGATTTTTCTATTAAAAGTATTCCGTATGAACTACGGTTTTCCTGTTATGATGTATTCTTTAGGAACTTAAATTCCTTCCTTCTTCCTTTTGTGAAGTTTTTTCTAAGAACCCTTCAAGAAGTCGTTTACAAAAACTTGAAATTTACTTGAATAGAGAATTCTATTATAACTACGAATTGTATAATTATTCTGCAGAACAGAAAACTGTAATAAAAATAAATTAAAAAAATAGTCATTTAAACAATCCTAATTTTTCTGCAAAGAAAACCTCAATAATCATGTTACAGATTTATGTTCGGCACATTCGTTTTTAAAGGCAAACATTGTTCAGTTAAATACTTCAGTAAAAGCTGCGATTGCTCTTTTCTAAAGGCTTCTGAACCACGAACGTTAGTTATGTTATCAAGACTTTTGAAAAAACTAAGATTTTTCTTGTAAAGGCTTCTGTGAAAACTACAATTCTTCTATTAAAAACACTTCTATTAAAATTGTTTTTTTAAAGACTTCTGCAAAGAACACAATTGCTCTGTTAGGAATAAAAACTTCTGTAACAACTACGATTGCTCTGTTATAAAGACTTTTTTGGAAACTGCGATTTCTATGTCATAAATACATTTGTAAAAATTGCTATGTTATAAAGACAATCTGTAAAAACTACGATTGCTATGTTAGAAAGTCTTCTGTACAAAATGCGATTTATGAATCCTACAATAAGAACTAAGACTAGAGTAAATACTTCGATTAGTCTGTTAAAAAGATTGCATTAAAAACTACGATTCCTCTGTTATAAAATCTTCCCTAAAAACTTCGATTGCTCTGTTAAATAGACTCCTGTAAAAACTACGATTGCTCTGTCGAAAAGACTTCTGTAAACACTACGATTATTCTGTTGAAAAGATTTCTGTAAAAACTACTATTGTTCTCCTAAAAATACTTCTGTAAATACTACGATTGCTCTGTTATAAAGACTTCTGTAGAAACTACGATTGCTATGTTATAAATACTTATGTTAAGCCTTCGACTTCTGTAAAATCTAGGATTGTTATGTTATAAAAACATCTGAAAATATGGGATTGTTGCGTTATAGAGACTTGTTGTAAAAGCTACGATTGCCCTGTTATAAAGACTTCTGTAGAAACTGCGATTTCTATGTTATACATACTTCTGTAAAAACTACTTTTGCTCTGTTATAAAGACTTCTGTAGAAACTGCGATTTCTATGTTAAAAATACTTCTGTAAAAACTACGATTGCTCTGTCATAAAGACTTCTGTAAAATCTACGATTGCTTCGTTATAAAGACTTCTGCAAAATCTACCATTGTTCTGTTATAAAGACTTCTGTAAAAACTGTTTTAAGACTTTCATAAAAGCTATGATTGATCTGTTATAAAGACTTTTGTAGAAATTGCGGTTTCTATGTTATAAATACTTCTGTAAAAACTACAATTGCTCTGTTATAAATACTTCTGTAGAAACTGCGACTGCTATGTTAAAAATACTTCTGTAAAAACTACGATTGCTCCGTTATAATGACATCTGTAAAAACGATGATTGCCCTGTCATAAAAGCTTCTGTAATAACTACGATTGCTCTGTTTTATAGAAATCTGTAAAAAACTACGATTATTCTGTTAAAAATACTTCTGCAAAATCTATGATTGTTCTGTTTAAAATCTTAGGTAAAAACGACGATTGTTCTGTTATGAAGACTTCTACAAAAACTACGATTGCTGTTTTAAAGGCTTCCGAAAAATCCAGGATTGTTATCTTATAAAGATTCCTGTAAGAACACGGATTGGTCTCTTAATTGAACGATGAGATCTTTTTATAATACTTTTTTTGTATAAACAATTATTGCTATAAAGACTTCTGTCAAACATACGATTGTTCTGTTATAAAGACTTCCGTAAAAGGATATAAAGGCTTCCGTAAAAACTAAAATTCTTCGGTTAAATAGCATATGTAAAAACTACGATTGCTCTGTTATAAAGACTACTGTAGAAACTGCATATTGGTCTGTTATGAAGACGTCTGTAACATCTATGATTGTTCTGTTATAAACAATTAGGTAAAAACTACGATTGTTCGGTTATAAAAACTGCAATAAGAACTACGATTTCTGTGTTCCTGTAAGAACACGGATTGGTCTCTTAATTGAACAATGAGATCTTTTTATAATACTTTTTTTGTAGAAACAATTATTGCTCTATTATAAAGACTTCTGTAAAATATACGATTGCTCTGTTATAAAGTCTTCTGTAAAAACTACGTTTGCTCTGTTAAACAGACTTCTGTAAGAACTACGATTGGTCACTTATAAAGACTTCTGTAAAACTAGGATTGCTCTGTTAAATATATGTACTTCTGTAAAAAATATGATTGCTCTATTATAAAGATTTCTGTTAATCCTTCGATCTGCTCTGTTATAAGGAATTCTGTAAAAAACTTCGGCAATATCTAGACTTCTGTAAAAACTGCGATTGCTCCGATTTACAGACTTATGTAAAAACTTTGATTGTCCTTTTAACAATACGATTGCTCTGCAATAAATAACTATGTAAAATGCGCGAATTCCCTTTATAAACACTTCTGTAAACACTACAATTTATCTTTTATTAATACGTCTGTAAAAAAATAGGATTGTTCTGTTATAAATTCTTACGTATGTAAAAACTACGATTTCTCTGTTATAATGACATCTGTAAAAACTACGATTGCTCTGTCTTAAAGACTTCTGTAAAACTATGATTGCTCTGTTATATAGACTTCTGTAAAGACTACGATTGTTCTGTTAAACAGACTTGCAAAAACTACGAGTGCTGTTCTAAAGACAAGGATTGGGCTCTTAATTGAACAATGAGATCTTTTTGTTATCCAGCTTTTTTCCAGAAAAAATTATTACTCTATTATAAAAACTTCTATAAAAACTGCGATTGCTTTGTTATAAAGACTTCTGTAAAATCTACGATTGATCTTCTATAAATACTTCTGTAAAGCTACGATTGCATACTTTACTGTGATTTATTTTTCTATAAAATATCTTTTATAAAATCCACTGTAGGACGTACGATTGTTGATGGGTATGATTGTCATTCTAACATAACAATCATACGACACATGTTTTCAATAATTATAATTACTTATACGTCATAATGAGGCAAGCACAAAGCACGATGTAACAAGTTTTAAAAAATACATATACTATAATAGTATTTCTTTAAGTTCAATGCCAATAAATTGTTATTCTATTTAAAAATTGTAAACTTCATCTGCCACCTTTTGGCCGGAGGTATTATTATTTCTAATAAAATATTTAAAATTAACCATAATAAATATTCTCGTATATCCACCCAAATAAACACCTAATAATCACTTCAAACTACTTGTCTTGTAAAATTGCAGTCTTTATGCATAATTTTATGTAAATTGTTTTTTTTTCTTTCGGTCCAACACTAATAAGGCATTTAACAGAAATTACTCTAATTAATAACACTCATACGTCATGACATACACACACACGCAGGTTATTGAAGAGAAAATAATACGAAATTTACATTTTTTATCACGATTTAATTGACATTTGATGTCAGACATATAGTTATGAATAATTTATTGAATAAATATGCATTATATTTGTAATGACCATAAGACAAAAGGGAAACACATTTGTCCTTTCCCTTAAACGGTGACTAACAAGACCGGTTTGTGTCTGAAAACCCATTAGCGCTGCATCTTGATTTTGAAATGAAAAATATACTGGTTCTTATCTATTATAAAAAATGGAATAACAAAAATACTTGAGTACTATTTGCAATTTAGTATTTATATTTTGTTCACACTATACATCATCACTACTACTAGAAGATCTTGTTTTGGTCGAGCCCCCCCATTGCCTCTAGTCTGTCCTCTAAATATATATATTTCAATTGCCAATAAAAATGTGGAGAATTTTTACAAAGTGTGAGTGTGAGAGCATATTGTTTGTTTTTTATTTTCTAAATTTATTTTTTTCTGTTTTTTTTTTTCATTTTCTTCTTCTGTGCTTTCTCTATTATAGTCATTATTTCTATTTAGTCTAGCGTATTGTTTGCCTTCGTCCCCTCCACCCCAATCTCATGTTCTCCACCCCCCCTCGTTCTTCATCGTCATCGTTGTGTTGTGATTTAATTTGCAGTTTTTTCTCCGTTTTGTTTTCTTTTCGGTTTTCTTTTGTAATCAAACAAATTTTACTTTCATTCGTTGCTGATGATTGTATTAGATAAATATTATTTAATTTTTTGTTTGCTTATATTGTTGCCTGATTTCTTCGTTTTCAATGTCAAATAGTTTGTATTCTGTTCTGTTCTTTTTGCAAAAAAAAGATACGAATGTAATATATATTTATACAAAGATGGGATTTTTCCAAAAACAAAATTGAATGCAATGAAATATTTTTTGGGGAATGTGCACAAATTTAAAAACAAAAAAATGGGTTTCATTAATATTAGAAAATTTTTTTTGGGAAATAAAAGATTGTAGTTTATATTGTCTAATAAAAAATCATACAGTATACATACTTCTGGCATATATGTATATTTTGGTTTCAATATATAAATGTGAATTTAAATTACGATTTTTAAAAACTTTATTAATGAAATTCCCCTAAGAGAATATTTAGTTAGACTGACGTATAATTAATATTAATTCTATGTTTCGGGCATAAATTGATATTACTAATTAGCCACGTAATCGTGACGTATAATTAATATTAATTAAATACTAATGATGTTAATTATTATTACTAATACGCGCCACTGTACATTAAAGGATATTTATTATAACGACTTTCATCATCAATTCGCGCATATGCGGCGGTATGCCCTCAAAAACTTCACGAATTCCATGTAGCTCCAAAGAGAAGGGTCTAAGGTGTTAAATCACTAGATATCGGTCCTTGTTCCATAGCGCAATTTATTCACCGTAACAGTCGCGCGCTCATTTTCGAAAAAGTAAGGTTCAATGACTTCGTCAAACCAAATATCAAAATGAAACCTTTGTTTGGATAACCTTTTACTTAAGAAGTCCTCTGTAAAATCTAAAATATTCTCTATAACAAAGTCATCTGAAAAACCTACAGTTGTTCTGTCATAGCTCTATAAGGTTTGTCTTCGGTAAGATCTTTAACTTTCCTTTTTTAAAGACTTTTAATGTCTCCAGTTTAATTATTATTTGAAATTGTTTCCTTAGGAAACTTCCATTAAAATAATTATTACGAACTTAAATGTTCCTACAAACCCCATGATTTTTCTTTTTTAAAATCCTTGGTAAGATTTAAAATTTCCATAGTATAGCCACTTAAAAGACCTGCCATTTGCCTGTTATAAAATATTCGGTATATTTCCATTTTTCCTAACATTTTGAATTATTTTATTTAGAACAATCCGACAACATTTTCAATTTGAGAATAAATAACAAACGTGACGTATGATTAATATAAATTATATAGCCCAGATACGAATTATTATTACTTCTACGCACCACTGTACATTAAAGGATAACTGTTATAAGGACTTATGTAAAACCTACAATTATTATAAAAATTTCCATAGTTTAGCCTCTTAAAATACCTACCAAATGTCTGTTATAAAGTATTCTGTATATTCCCCTTTTCCCTGCCAATATATTTTCTTTAGGATATTCCGATAAAATTTTTAATTTAACAATAAATAACAAACGGTAGTACTAATTATTATTACTAATACGCGTCACAGTACATTAAAGGATAACTGTTATAACGTCTCATGTAAATCGTACAATTATACTTTTGGCAAGATCTGCAATTTCTTATTATAAAGTCATCAAAAACTACGGGATTTATTTTGAATTATTTTATTTAGAATATTCCGACAAAATTTTCAATTTTAGACGTATGATTAATATAAATTATATACCACAGGTACGAATTATTATTACTTATACGCACCACTGTACATTAAAGGATAATTGTTATAAGGACTTATGTAAAACCTACAATTATTATAAAAATTTCCATAGTATAGCCTTTTAAAATACCTACCAATTGTCTGTTATAAAGTATTCTGAATATTCCCCTTTACCCTGCCAATATATTTTATTTAGGATATTCCGATAAAATTTTTAATTTAACAATAAATAACAAACGGCAGTACTAATTATTATTACTCATACGCGTCATAGTACATTAAAGGATAACTGTTATAACGTCTCACGTAAATCGTATAATTATACTTTTGCTAAGATCGACAACATTTTCAATTTGAGACGTATGATTAATTTAAATTATATACCACAGGTACGAATTATTATTACTTATACGCACCACTGTACATTAAATGATAACTTCCATAGTATAGCCTCTTAAAATAACTACCAATTGTTTTTGTTATAAAGTATGTATTATGTATATTCCTCTTTTCCCTAAGAATTATTTTATTTATGATATTCCGACAAAATTTTGAATTTAAGAGTAAATAACAAACGTGTCGTATGATTAATATGAATTAAATACCCCAGGTACGAATTATTATTACTTATACGCGTCACTGTACATTAAAGGATAACTGTTACAACAACTTATGAAAAACCTACCCTTATACTTTTGATAAGATCCACAATTTCCCTATTATAAAGGCATCAAAAACTGCGGGAGTTAATAAGAAGGCTTTAGAAAGATCTACAATTTCCTTATTATAAAGTCTTTGTCCAATTTTTCTGATATTTTGAATTGCTTGTTATGTAAAACCTACAATTATACTTATGAAGTCTTTTGGTAAGATTCGCAATTTCTCTTTTATAAAGTCATTTACGTTTGTTCTGTCATAAAGTATCCTCTAAGATCTACAAGTACTCTATTATTGTGTTTATATTTTTAATTAATTATTAGGACATTTTCAAGAAAATAATAATTTCAGAATTAAACGTTCTTGTAAAACAGATCCATGAAATCGATGGTAATATATACAATTTCCATATTACATTATTTTAAAAAGTAAAATGTAAAGACCACTTTTCTGTTATAAAATGGTCTGAAATTTTGGCATTTACCCTAAATATTTGAATTATTTTATCGGGGATATTTGAGACAGAATATTAATTTGAGAATAAATAATTAACGCGACGTATGTATAATATACATTAAATACCCCGAATTATATCTAATCTTTATATATTCACATTAAAAACATCCCCTATATATCCTACGCTAATATCTACAACTTCCCTTTTATAAAGTGGTCTTTTCTTATAAATATTTTGAATAGTTTTTTAGGAAATCTTCAAGAATATAAACTTTTTAGGATTATGTATATCGTTCTATTAGGAATTTTTATTACTAATACGCCTTAGTGCATGATTCAGGTATTAATTATAATACTTATACGCCACAATACATTAAGAATTTCTGCTATATTTTTTTCCTGTAAAAACTACAATAGTTCTTTGAGGAAGTCCTCGGTAAAATCTATAAATTAGCTTAAAAAAAATTTCCTATAAGATCTAAGATCTATAACTTCCCTTTTATAAAGTCTTCTTTTCATATATATGGAATAGTTTTTTTAAGAAATCTTCAAGAAAATAATCATTTTAGAATTATTTAGGAATAATCATTAGGATTATATTAGGCATTTTTATTACTAATCCGCCTTAGTACATGATCCAGGTATTAATTAATACACCCATGGTAATAATTATACTTCCACATAAAAAAAGGACGATGCAATTGTGTTTTTATATTTTGGAAAAACTTTTTATTGGAAGATTGTTCTTAAATGATTTGTTAACCAAAACATGTGTTGACATTTCAATTTATTAAAAGTATCCGAATTTTAAAAGAAAAATGAAAAGTACTTCATTGGTAAAATATATACTTCCAAATTAAATTAGACTAAACAATTTTGAAATAATACATTTTTTTTAGAAAACATAATTTGTCTTATAATGAGTATTAGCGCCAGACACCATAATTACTTCTTTAAGTCATTGCAATAAATTAAGTTTGTAAGCAGTGATGTGGGTATTCCACTCCAAGTTTTATTTATCGCTGCTCGGAGGTCTCCTAGATTGGAGAATTGCCGCCAATTGTCATAAATTTGATTTGCCATATTCCCCAGGACGTTTTCGATCGGATTTAGATCTATACTTAACGCAGGTCATCGCAGCAGTGGTATATTTTTGGTGTTAAACCAGTCCGTCACAATTTTAGCTTTATGTATTCGGGCTTAATCTTGTTGAAAAATAATCGACGACTCATAAATATCGTCCAAAAAGGAGATAAGGACATCATTCAAAAGTTCGATGTAACCGATGGAATTTATCTTGTAGGTAAATAAAGAAATATTAACAAACAAAGTTGCATTTTTGCGCATAGGTGACTTTTTAGAGCAACATTGACTTGTGGTAGTATATTTATTACCATGGCTGTATTACTAATACGCCACAATACATACAGATTTCCTGCTACAATCTTCTATAAAACCTACGACTGTTCATATTACTAATACTTGACCACTAAAACTATTTATTTTAAAATATTTTGTTTGATTGACGTATAATTAATATAAATTAAATGTTCCTGTCATGAATTTATATTAATAATATGCCACCATAGCCCTGTTGTATAATCAATATTATTTAAATGTTAATAGTTTGAATTCATATTACTAATGCGGCGCAAAAGAGCTGTTATAACGTCTCATGTATAATTCATATTAATTAAAATTGAATTATTATTACTAATGCGCAACGCTGTACATTAAAGAATATCTGTGAACCCTACGATTGTTCTTGAAGTCCTTGGTCCGAAATTGTTCGTTATTATGCTTATTTTGTTATAAAATCTTCGCTGAACCCTACGATTGTTCTTGAAGTCCTTGGTCCGAAATTTTTCGTTATTATGCTTATTTTGTTATAAAGTCTTCGCTAAAATCTAGAAATTCCTATAACAAATAATATCACCAATTTTCGTTATATTTAGATAGATTTTTTGGGAATTTCTAACAAAATATTTACTAGAGAATAAAATATTTTTGTAAAGCCTATGATTTCCAAAATCTACAATGTCCATATTACAGCGTTTTAAAAATCCCATATTTTTAATTATTTTTTTTTTCGGATATATCCAACATATTCTTTAATTTGAGAATAAATAACAAACATGACGTATGATTAATATAAATTAAATACCCCAGGTACGAATTATAATTACTAATACGCTCCACTGTACATTAAGAGGTATCTGTTATAAACCCATGATTATACTTATGAGGTATCTGGTGAGATCCGCAATTTCCATACTATAAATGAAATCATCAAAAACTAAGGGTGTTCTGTTATGAGTCTTTGGAAAAAACTACAAGTTTCCTATTAAAAAGTCTTCGTCAGAATTAAATGTTTCTGTAAATCTATCCTTGAAATCCCTGTTAACAACTACAATTTCCATATAACAGTGTTTTAAAATGGTCTGAAATTTTAGCATTTCCTTAAAAATTTTTATTATTTAATTTCGGATATTTACGACCAAATATTAATTTGAGACTAAATAATAAAGGTGACGTATGAATAATATAAATTAAATACTCCAAATTATATACCGAATTTTATTACTAATACGCCTTAGTGTATTTAAAGTTTTGGTTATAAATATATGTATATGTAGTTCTGTAAAAACTACACTAGTTTTTTGTGAAAGTCCTAGGAAAAATCTATAAATTCACCATTAAAAATCCTGTATATATCCTACGCTAAGATTTAAAGCTTCCCCTCTATAAAGTCTTCTTTTCTTTTATTTGGAATAGTCTTTTAGGAAAATCTTTAGGAAAAGAATCATTTTAGGATTATATATTTCTATTAGGCATTGTTATTACTAATATGCCTTAGTACATGATCCAGGTATTAATTAATATTACATATACGCCACAATACATTAAGAATTTCTGCTATATTTTTCTATAAAATTTACCGATTGTTCATATTGCTAGTACTTGACCACTAAAAATATTTATTTTAAAATATTTAGTTAGATTGAGGTATAACTAATATTAGTTAAATGTTCCTGGCATGAATTTGTATTAATAAAACGCCAAATAAGCCTGTGGTATGATCAATATTAATTAAATGTTAACAGTGAAAATTCATATTACTAATGCGGCGTACGAGGTATTGTTATTACTAATACGCCCTAGTACATGATCCAGGTATTAATTGATGTTACTAATACGCCACATTACATTAAGAATCACCGCTATATTTTTCTATAAAACCTACCGATTGTTCATATTACTAATACGCCACTAAACACTCACTTCTGAAAAAGCTACAGTTGCTATCTGACAAAGTCCTCAATAATAATTTAGAATTCCTCTATGAAATCCACGATTGTTCAATTATACGAGTAGCATCTCCAATTTTCCCAAATATTAGGAATATTAATTTTGTACTAATACATATGTATTAGTACATGTTCCAGGTATTAATTATTATTATTAATACGCCACAATACAATAAGAATTTCTGCTATAGTCTAAAGTTCTATAAAATCTACGATTGTTCTCTTATGAAGTCCTGGATAAAACCAAAAATATCCCTAAAAACCTCTTCTGTAAACTCTGCAATTTCCTTATACTATAAATTACTATATTTAGGAAATTTCCCACAAAATATTTATTTGTTAATAAATATGACGTATGATTAATATAAATTGGAAGTTCTTGACATGAATTCATATAACTAATACGCCACTGGCCATAAAACGTGACGGTTATAAAACGGGTCAACATTTTTTCAGAAACGAAATACCCATTAAAGCCTTGAGAAAGCAATTTTGCAGAAGCCGAGTGGCGGATAGGTGGAGGAATCGATAGAACACCTTCAGAGTCTGAGGTCAACTCTCTCTCTTTCTCTCTCTAGAAAGCGGCAGGCTACTCTAGGCTCACATTACATTGTTGAGTTAGCAAACTTGGCTGATATTAGCTTCCGCCAATTCTTGGGATTTTTTAAGAAATCGGGAAGGTTCAATTGGAGGGCTAGGAAAATCTCATAGATTATCCCTTCATACCTGAGGAAGGAAAAATAAGTCACAGTGTCAGAGTATTTAAAAATTATTTTATTAAGACTTAACCTTAAGATGTACAATTTTCCTATTACAACATCATATACATATATCAAACCTACTATTGTGCTGTTATTAAATCTGCTGTAACATTTTGCAATTATTTATTTATTGGGGATTTCTTTAAATCTGGTATCTATTTGTCTTTAAGAACTATGTAAAATCCTTGCTCAATTTTGTATAAAATATTTTATAATACCAACGACTTTTCTGTTATAAAGTATTATAAAAACCTACCGTTGTTCTGTTGTAAAGTCTCCAACAAAATCTGTAATTACTCTGTTATAGAGGTTTCTGAAAAGCCTGGAATTACTCTCCTATAAAGTCTTCAGTAAATTTTGTAAATAATCTATTATTACTATTATTACTTTTACTATTATTATTTTTTCCCTATTATTACTGCAAAATTTTCAATTCCTGTGTTATAAAGTCTTCTTTAAAATCTGCAGTTAGTCTGCTATACAGTCTTCTGTAAAATCTGGACGTACTCTGTTATAAAGACTTCCATAAAATATGCAATTCCCTTAATAGTATGTATTCTGTAGTCCTCTTTAAAATTTGCAATTAATCTTTTATAACGTCTTCGATAAAATCTGGACATAGTCTGTTATAAAGTCTTCTGCAAAATCTTCAAATACGTTGTTACAAAAAGTCATCCGCAAAACCTGGAATTACTCTCCTATAATGTTTTCTCTAAATTCTGTAATTACTATATTATAAGGTCTTCTGCAATTCGCCTATTAATATGTCTTTTGTAAAATCAGCAAATTAATATTCTTTTAAATTTGCAATTAATCATATATAAAGTCTTATGTAAAATCTGGTCATACTCTGTTATTAAGTCTTCTGCAAAATCTGCAAATGTTCTGTTACGAAAAGTCTGCTGGAAAGCTTGGAATTACACTCATCTTCTGTAAAATTGTAATTACTCTGTTATAAAGTCTCATGTAAAATCCGCAATTACGCTGTTATAATGTCTTCTATAAAAACAGCAGTATTTTAAAGAATTTTTTTATATATGCAGTTAGTCTGCCATAAAGTCTTCTGTAAAATCTGTAATTACTCTGTTATAAAGTCTTCTGCAAAGTCTGCAATTGCTCTGTTATTGTATCTTCTGTAAAATCTGCAATTGCTCTGTTGTTATATCTTCAGTAATATCTGCAAATTAATCTTCTTAATCTGTTATAATGTCTTCTATAAAAACAGCAGTTCCTGTATTTTAAAGAATATTTTTATATATGCAGTTAGTCTGCCATAAAGTCTTCTGTAAAATCTGTAATTACTCTGTTATAAAGTCTTCTGTAAAGTCTGCAATTGATCTGTTATTGTATCTTCTGTAAAATCTGCAATTGCTCTGTTATTATATCTTCAGTAAAATCTGCAAATTAATCTTCTTTAAAATTTCCAATTAATCTTCTATAAAGTCTTCTGTAAAATCTGGACATACTCTGTTATAAAGTTTTCGGCAAAATCTGCAAATACTCTGTTACGAAAAGTCTGCATCAAACCCGGAGTTATTCTCCTTAAAGCCTTCTGTAAAATTGTAATTACTCTGTTAAAAAGTCTCCTGAAATATCCGCAATTACGCTGTTATTATGTTTTCTATAAAAACAGCAATTCCAGTGTTTTAAAGAATTTTTTAAGTCTGTAAAATTTGTAGGTACTCTGTTGTAAAGTCTTCTGCAAAATCAGCAATTGCTCTGTTATATCTTCTGTAAAATCTGCAAATTAATATTCTTTAAAATTTGCAATTAGTCATACGAGTATAAATTGAGTCTTCAGTAAAATCCAGTCATACTCTTTATTAAGACTTCTGCAAAATCTGCAAATATTCTGCTACGAAACGTTTGCTGCAAAGCCTTGAATTACGTTCATATGAAGTCTTCTGTAAAATTGTAATTACTCTGTTATAAAATCTCCTGCGATAAAATCTTCTGTAAAATCAGTAATTACTCTGTTATAAAGTCTTCTGAAAAATCTGCAATTGCTCTGTTATTATTATTATTATTATCTTCTGTAAAATCTGCAAATCAATATTCTTTAAAATTTGCCTTTTATTATATACGCAGTCTTCTGTAAAATCTTGTCATACTCTGTTATTAAGTATTCTGCAAAATCCGCAAATACTCTGCAACGAAAATTCTGCTGCAAATCCGGAATTATTCTCCTACAAAGCCTTCTGTAAAATTTGCAGTTCCTGAGTTATAAAATCTTTTTTAAAATCTGCAATTTGTCTGCTATAAAATCTTCTGTAAAATTTTGTAAATCCTAACCTAAAAAGTCTTCTTTAAAATCTGCAATTTGTCTGCTATAAAATCTTCTGTAAAATTTTGTAAATCCTAACCTAAAAAGTCTTCTTTAAAATCTGCAATTTGTCTGCTATAAAGTCTTCTGTAATAAATCACTTAAAAAGTCTTCTGTAAAATCAGCAATTATGCTGCTATAAGTTCTGCAAATTTGCTATTCGTCTGTTTTATTATTCTGTAAAGTCCGGAATTGCTCTGTTATAAAGAACCCTGTGAAATCTGCATTTGCTCTGTTATTAAGACTTCTGTAAAATCAACAAATACTTTTTTATTATGTCATGTAAAATCTGCAACTACAGGGTTGCCCATATTCGACGGACCCACGGACTCGTTGGGCCCATTCCAATCGACGAGGCTTCTCCGCAGGCAACAATCTTTGCGTCAATTGAATTTTGTACGGGAACAAATGCAAATCAACGCGAATAATCCGATGTAAAGTGGACCGAGCCATGCCCAACTGCTGAGAACGGCGTTTTTGGGATGTTCTTGGGGACCTCTCAACACTGGCTCGTACGGCAGCGATATTCTCGGCCGATCGCCTTGGTCGACTTTTATTTGGCCTCTTCGGATTAGAAAGAGCCTCACCAGTCGAAAATTTTTCGTATAAACGCTTAATGGTGTTCTTAGAAGGCGCACTTCTCACATTTTTTAATATTTTAAAAGCACGTTGACTTGACTTCTTCTGTTGAATGTAAATTTCAACTATTTCAGAGCGCTCGCGTGGCGTGTATTGTTCCATGGTAAAAATCTGCTTGGACTGACGCTTCAAACGCGGTATGTCATTAAGCGATCTGACATCTCTGTCAAAAGTTATGGCGTTGCCAGATGGGTCCGTCGAAAATGGGAGACCCTGTACTCTATTTAGAGTCTTGTGTAGAATTTGTATGTCATGTTGCTATGAAGTCATCTATAAAATCTGTAGTTTCTCTGTGATTTTACTCTCAAGATTTTTCTGGTTTTAGATCTTCTGCAAAATATGCAATTTGTTTGTTATAAAGTCTTCTACAAAACACACGTTCTATTGTAAAGACGAATAAGCGATATTAAATGTTTTTTTCTACATTTTGCAGGCAATCGATATTACCAATATCCCAACCTCCATTAAATGTAATCTCCCAAATTATGGCACACGTGGCGTATGAATAACATTAATTAGTTAGGCCTGCAAGGCTTTGCTGTTATTTAATATTACTAATACGCCACCACACCAAATTAAGACATCTTTGCCCCTAAAAACACCCAAAATAAAAACCAATATATGTTGTATGTCTTTAATTTCAAAGAAGACTTACTCATCTTGTTGCACACAATTCACTTGAAGAAATTTTGCATGAAAACACACACTTATATACTATATATGTATATGTGTATATAATCCAGCAATTTTCGCGGAAAACTCACCTGAAATGAGAAGAAAGGAAAGAAAAACAAACTTTAATATATATGTATAGTTGTATACAAATATATATATGTATATATATTTTTCAAAAAGAGAAATTCGTGGTAAAAACGCGGACATACACACAGACGTATAAAATATTAAAACTGAAAATATTCTTAAGAGATTTGACTTTGTTTAAACGGCGATGACGGAGAAGACGAAGAAGTTGGCTCCGCCACCATTCGAGAATTGAAGCAACAAATGTCTGCTTCTCTAGTATACGTACATTGAAGTCAACCAAATCCCTAATGCACTAAGTACAAAGTCTATAGATGTAGTACCGTTTGTAAATAGGTATGTAATTCTAAGTCTTCTTCACTGGGAAATTAAGTTGAAATGAAAATAATCATCATAAAAAAGATTTTCTAACAATTGAAGTAAAAGTTTTCCAGAACTCATTGAGAATTTCGTGAAAGTCTTAGTAACTACTAAATGTACTGGCAAGGTGAAGAGGGGCGGAGGAGCGGGAAGGGATGTGCGAATCAAGTTGGCTTTGAGGGGCGAAAACTTTGGTTAGTTTCTGTAGCTGTTGGGTTACCTTTTCAAAGAGTAATTTACTTAAGTGGTTTTCCTGAACATTTAACATATTAAAAATGCATTTAAAAATTTTGCGGAAACTTTTAAATGTTCCTTTTAAAAATATACATACGTATGTTGTTTGGGGAAAAGTTTTAACTTATACAAATAGAATTATGATAATGGGGAAGTAATACCGGTGAAATTAAATTAAAGGGTGTGAAAGTGAAAAATATTCCGGGAGAAACCTGTTGGTGGTAAAATGTTTGCATACATTTCTGTTTTGTATTTAAAGTTTGAAAAATTTTGGTTTTAATCAAATAAAAAGAAATTTTGAAAATTCGTAATTTCTGTTATTTCTTTAAAATCTGCTATTATTCTATTATAAAGTCTTTTATAAAATCTGCTATAACATCTTCTGTGAAGTATAAGCCATTATTGAAGAATTTATTCGTAAGATACCAGCCGATATGTTGGAGAGGGTATGTCAAAATTGGATCTAGCATATGAACCATTTGAGGCGCAGCCGCAGTCAAAATTTACATGAAATCATCTTTAAACATTGAATTATATTTAGATACCGTTCTATCGACTCAAATAAAGATTTCATGCATTTCTCTAAATTTTACGTTTTTTTGCTTAAATCAAATCCGAAAGCTCTTAAAAAATCACTCGTTATAACATTTGATGTATTGAAATTGAAAATTGTCTTAATTGTTAAAAAAGTTAAAATAAGGACAATTTAATTTCTGCCAAAACGATTGAAATTATAGCGCAACACGTTGCAAAGGAATGAATATTACTTAAAACTAAAATTACAAACATTTCAGGTTTCCATATTTTTAAAAAAAATTCTTCAAATTTACTTTTTTTCCTAAAATTTTTTGTTGAAATCAATCAAATTCGTTGAAATTTTACTTTTTTTATTGAAATTTAATTATTTGAAAAATTTTGATGAAATTTTTTTTTTTTTTTAAAAATCGATGAATTGCTTTTCTCTAGAAAATTTTGTTAAAATTGCATTATTCTACAAATTTTCTGGAAATTAAATTTATTCAAGAATTTCTTTTAATATTTCAAAGGTCATGAGCGGGTTTAGGGCCTCTGACAGGATTAAAGATCGATGGGTCGTTTAAAGGACGATGAAGGAAAATGTTCGAAAAAAATTTATTTTGAAGAAAGTCGAAAGAAAAATGCGAACATTTTTTAGAAAAAATTAAATTTTTAAGAAATTTTCTAAAAATATGTAAGCTATTTTTTTTGAAAAAATAAATTTAAAAATAAAATTTCTGATAAAATTTTCTGTTAAAATTGGATTTCCATTAAATTTTTTATAAAAATTAAATTCTTCTGATATTTTCTATAAAAATTCAATTTCCACAAAAAATAAATTTTCAATATAAATATATTTTCGGAAAAATTTTTAAAGAATGCAATTTCGAAAAAATTTAATTTCAACGTTTTTTTTTAGATAAAATACAATTTTGACGAATTATTTTTAAAAATACTTATTTTGACAACACTTTTTACTAAAATTCGATTTCTGTTAATTTTTTATAAAAATTACATTTTGGAGAAATTTGCAAGAAAATATAATTTTAGGCAAAATAAAAATTTTTTTTACCTGGTTTCTAGAAATATGCAAATGAATTTTCGAAAAATTTTTCAATATTTTTTTAGAAAAAAGCAATTTGCATTAAATTTTCTACGATTCTTTTAGATAAAATAAATTTTGATGACGTTTTTTTAAAAATAAAATTTTCTGTTAAAATGGAATTTCTATTACATTTTTTATAACAATAAACTCTGCTGAAATTTTCTATAAAAATTCAATTTCCACCGAAAATAAATTTTCAGTAAAAATATATTTTGGGAAAAATTTGTAAAGAATGCAATTCAAGAAAATTTTTCTAGAAAAATGCAACTTTAAAGAAGTTTTAAATGAAATTTTCAGAATTTTTTTTTGAAAAAAAATTCAATTTTCTCATTTAAAAAAAAGCAATTTTGACAACAATTTCTATAAATATTCGATTTCTGTTAATTTGTTTTGTAAACATTTTTTTATATAAATTTATCCTAAAATTTTTTATTGAAATTTCAAAGGTCGATGAGCGGATTTAGATCCACTGAAGGGATTAAAGATCGATGAATAGTTTAATGGACGATGAAAGATCCCAGATTAATGACTGATGAAGGAAAATTTCTGGAAAAATTAAATTTCGAAGACATTTGAAAGAAAAATGCGAAATTTTTTTTGCATAATTAAATTTCGATGAAATTTTTTAGAAATATGAAATCTTACTAAAATTTTCTAGATAAAAAGAATTTTGACATAATTTTTGGGAAAAAAAAATTTCAATTAAAATTACTTTCCGACACAACTTTAAAAAGAATTCAATTTCAAAGAATTTTTTTAGAAAAATGCAATTCTGAATAACTTTCAACGATTTGTGTTAGAAAAATAACTAAATTTTAAATGAAAAAATAAATTTTGATGAATTTCGATGAAAATTTTTTTTCTATTACATTTTTTTCTATTAAATTCAGCTGAAACTTCTATAAAAACTCAATTTCCACGAAAGCACTAAGTTTGCAATAAAAAATATAATATAATTTTTAAAAATTCAATTTTAAAAAAAATTTCTGGAAAAATGATGTTTGAAGAAGTTTTATAAAAATTTTATAGAAACAAAAACAATTTTTAACGAATTTAAGAAAAATGCAAATTTTCTGTTATTTTTTTATGAAAATTAAATTTTTAAGAAAATATTAATTTAGGCAAATGGCGAAAATTTTTAGAAAACAAAAATTTCGAAGACGTATTCTAGAAATATGCAATTTTAACGAACATTTCTAGAAAAAAATAATTTTGAAATAATTTACTAGAAAAAACAAAATTTTTAATAAAATGAATTTTCGAGAAATGTTCCTTGATTTTTTTTGAAAATTGCAATTTTTAACATATTCTCAGAAATATTTGTTAGAAAAAATTAATTTCGAATACGTTTTTTAAAAATAAAATTTTTGATAAAATTGGATTTCTATTAGATTTTTTATTAGTTAAATTCTGCTGAAATTTTCTATAAAAATTTTATGTCCACAAAAAATAAATTTTCAATAAAAATTTATTTTCGGTAGAACTTTAAAAGAATGCAATTTCGAAAACATTTTCTAGAAAAAAAAATTTTACATAATTTTTTAGAAAAAACGAATTTTTCTTTAAAGATGAATTTTTGACAAAATTTAAAAAAAAATCAATTTTGAAGAATTTTTTTAGAAAAATGCAATTTTAAATAAATTTTCTAGAAAAAACAAAATTTTTAATAAAATGAATTTTCGACAAATTTTTTAAGCATTTTGTAGAAAAAAAAACAAAAAATTAATTTTCAATAAAAATATATTTTCGGAAATATTTTTAAAGAATGCAGTTCTGAAAAAATTTTCTAGAAAAATTCAATTTTGAAGAAGTTTTATATTAAATTTTCAACGTTTTTTTTAGGAAAAATGCAATTTTGATGATTTTTTTTTAAATATAAATGTTTACAACACTTTCTATAAATATTAGATTTCTGTTAACTTTTAAAGGGATTTCTATTACATTTTTTATAAAAATTAAATTCTGCTGATGAAGGAAAATTTCTGGAAAATTTAATTTCGAAAAAATTTGAAAGAAAAATGCGAAAATTTTTTTGGCATAATTAAATTTCGAAGAAATTTTCTAGAAATATGCAATTTTACCAAAATTTTCTAGATAAACAGGATTTTGACAGAATTTTCTAGAAAAAACGAAATTTTTAATAAAAGGTAACAAACTCAAGACAAAAATTAATTTTTTTCAGAAAAATACAATTTTGAATAAATTGTCAACGATTTTTTTAGGAAAAATAAATTTTGATAAATATTTTTAAAATTTAATTTTGGATAATATTTTCCATGAAAATCAGATTTCTATTAAATTTTTGATAAAAATTAAATTCAGCTGAAATTTCTTCGAAAACACTAACAAAAATTCCACTTTTTCTTTTTTTCCGCAATTGTCTAGAAAAATGCAATTTTGATGAAGTTTTATAAAAATTTTGTAGAAAAGTGCAATTTTGATGAAGTTTTATAAAAATTTTGCAGAAAAAGGCAATTTCATCGAATTTTAAAGATCGATGAGTCGTTTAAAGGACGATGAATAACTTCAGATTAAAGGCCGATGAAGGAAAATTTCTGGAAAAATTAAATTTCAAAAAAATTTGATAGAAAAATTCGAAAATTTTTATTGCATTTTATATTTCGAAGAAATTTTCTAGATACATGCAATTTTACCAACATTTTCTGGAAAAAAAGAATTTTACATAATTTTTTAGAAAAAATGAATTTTTCATTAAAAATGAATTTTCGACAAAATTTAAAAATAATAAATTTTTAAGAATTTTTTTAGAAAAATGCAATTTTAAATTTTCTAGAAAAAACTAAATTTTTAATAAAATGAATTTTCGTAAGCTTTTTGTAGAAAAAAAATAAATTTTCAATAAAAATATATTTTCGGAAATATTTTTAAAGAATGCAATTCTGAAAAAATGTTCTAGAAAAATTCAATTTTGAAGAAGTTTTATATTAAGTTTTCAACGTTTTTTTTAGGAAAAATTCAATTTTGACGATTTTTTTTTTAAATATAAATGTTTACAACGCTTTCTATAAATATTCGATTTCTGTTAACTTTTAAAGGGATTTCTATTACATTTTTTATAAAAATTAAATTCTGCTGATGAAGGAAAATTTTTGGAAAATTTAATTTCGAAAAAATTTGAAAGAAAAATGCGAAAATTTTTTTGGTATAATTAAATTTCGAAGAAATTTTCTAGAAATATGCAATTTTACCACAATTTTCTAGATAAACAGAATTTTGACAGAATTTTCTAGAAAAAAAAGAAATTTTTAATAAAAATTAACAAACTTAAGACAAAAATTAAAAAACAATAATTTTTTTCAGAAAAATACAATTTTGAATAAATTTTCAACGATTTTTTTAGGAAAAATAAATTTTGATAAATATTTTTAAAATTTAATTTTGGATAATATTTTCCATGAAAATCAGATTTCTATTAAATTTTTGATAAAAATTAAATTCAGCTGAAATTTCTACGAAAACACTAACAAAAATTCCACTTTTTCTTTTTTTCCGCAATTTTCTAGAAAAATGCAATTTTCATGAAGTTTTATACAAATTTTGTAGAAAAGTGCAATTTTGATGAAGTTTTATAAAAATTTTGCAGAAAAAACAATTTCATCGAATTTTAGGAAAATGCTATTTTATCGATTTTTTTAAATTCCATTTTTGATAACACTTTCGATTTCTGTTAATTTTTTTATAAAAATTAAATTTTGAAGAAATTTGCAAGAAAATATTAATATAAATAGAAAATAGTATACAATAAAACTTAGAAAACATTTTCTAGAAATATGCAATTTTAACGAAATTTTCATCAAAAATGTACTTTTGACAAAATTTCAAATTTTCTATAAAAACTAGATTTCTATTAAATTTTTTATAAAAATAAAATACTGCTGCTGAAAAATTCAATTTCCACAAAAAAACTAAATTTTCAATAAAAATATATTTTCGGAAAAATTTAAAAAATTAAATTTTCTAGAAAAAGGCCTTTTTAAAAAAGTTTTATAGAAATTTTTTAGAAAAATTAAATTTTTTTGAGATTTTTTCTTTAAAAAAATACCAACTTTGGCAATACTTTTTATAAAAAATATTAATTGAGGCAAAAATAAAATTTCATCAATTATGAAAGACATAATTATATTCGTCGAACTTGAAATCTATGAAATTTTCAATAAAATTGCACTGTCTATGAAAATTTTGAACAAAATGTCAATTTCTAAGAAATTTCCAATAAAATTGTAATTTCTAAGAAGTTTTCAATAAAGTTGTTATTGCTGTCGCATATAACAATGTTGCCGATTTCCGGCAACCAAGTTGCTAAATAGATTGTTGCTGATTGCTCTCCCCACATCTACATATGTATATCGCGACCTAAGCGTGAAAAGGAGCTAAGTCCACTTTTTGCCTAAATGTGTTTTTTGAAGCGGAACGCAAGATAAGTTGAGACTCCATCGATTTGGAAACAAAAATCCAAAATAGTCATGCTTTTTCATCCTTAAAACCTGAATCGTAAAAGCGCTAATTCCATATGCCATATGTACAGGGTCTCCCATATTCGACGGACCCATCTGGCAACGCCATAACTTTTGACAGAGATGTCAGATCGCTTAATGACATACCGCGTTTGAAGCGTCAGTCCAAGCAGATTTTTACCATGGAACAATACACGCCACTCGAGCGCTCTGAAATAGTTGAAATTTACATTCAACAGAAGAAGTCAAGTCAACGTGCTTTTAAAATATTAAAAAATTTGAGAAGTGCGCCTTCTAAGAACACCATTAAGCGTTTATACGAAAAATTTTCGACTGGTGAGGCTCTTTCTAATCCGAAGAGGCCAAATAAAAGTCGACCAAGGCGATCGGCCGAGAATATCGCTGCCGTACGAGCCAGTGTTGAGAGGTCCCCAAGAACATCCCAAAAACGCAGTTCTCAGCAGTTGGGCATGGCTCGGTCAACTTTACAACGGATTATTCGCGTTGATTTGCATTTGTTCCCGTACAAAATTCAATTGACGCAAAGATTGTTGCCTGCGGACAAGCCTCGTCGATTGGAATGGGCCCAACGAGTCCGTGGGTCCGTCGAATATGGGCAACCCTGTATATAAAAACATGTATGCATAGAAAGTATTTTGTCTCTTGTAAAAATATAAATATTGGACTTAGCGCCTTTACACTCTTAGGTCGCGACATACAAATATACATAGATATGAACGTAGTATAAATATATAAAAATAAAGCACAAGCTGTCTTTAACTTCCGCTGTGGTTTCTAAACACGTTCGTAATGACGTTTTTGTGATATCCATACTAAAGATTACAAAATATATATTCTTTTCTATTTATAATTCAATCATAATAAAGTATTATTTATTATAATGAGTAATAAACTAACACTTTTATTAACTCAGTAAATGTTCAATGGATTTAATTGAGTTTTTTTAATTTAATTTACTTTGTATTAGGTGTGCAATTTTTCTGTCAGGACTCCGGTAGAGAAACATATTCTCTTTATACTCTTTTTTTATAAAATATCCTTACACCTTTTCGAAAAAAGGATTCCATTTGTTGTTTTTCCTCCTATTTTCTTTTCTATCTTGTTGGTCTTCTTTTTTGCTTTATTTTATTCTATACTCGTATATATATATATTTGTTGTTTTGTATCATAGTAATACTTATAAAATCCCCGTAAGGATTTTGTTTTCGTTCTTTTGTTTGGTTGTCGGTGTTTCAGAAGCAGGAGTAGCAGCAGTAGCACTTTCATTTTATTTTTTATTTTACCTTTTCAACAAGCTGGCGTTTGAGAGGACTCTCGGACAGAGTGTGTGTGTGCCAACAAAATGCTTAGAAACAGGCGACATGGCAACAATGGCGACACGGTGTGCGAAAACAGCCAATTTGATATAAATCTCAGTGACAATGTGCAACTATGTGGAAATTCTATTGTAATATGTTAACGTGTTGGTCGTCGTTGTCGTTTTGAAAATATATTGAAACCTTAGAAACAAAGTGAGTACATTTTTCTTGACGTGCTGGAATTTCAATTTATTTATTATTAAAATAATGTTAAGCATAAAGGAAATGTGAAATGATTGTCTAGGCAAATTATTATAAAATACTCATAGATATTCTCTTCAAGAGCTTTGAGAACGTGGAATATTTGACAAAAAAAATCGCAGTTAACCATAAAAAACCGAATAGATTTCAACTTATTTTTAAAGATTTTGCTTCAAAGACGTCTTAGGTTTTAAAAATAGGACAATTCATACTTAAAATTAGGAAAATTTTCTTAATATTAAGCAAATTTTATTAAATTTTAATATGAATTATACTTATTTTAAAAAAATTAGGAAATCTTTGGGAATATATCTTTAAAACTACATAAAGAATGATTAATATTAATAATATTCTTGGAAACAGGTTGAGGCAGTTTGTTGCCAGAAACTAATATTACTTATACGCTTTAATGTCAATTCAATATATAAATATTAATATTACTTATACGCTCTAATGTCAATTTAATATATAAATATTAATATTAGTTATACGCTCTAAAGTCAATAACACTGTGCAACATTTTCGAGGTCATCGAAAGTTGGTTCCGCTTTGACTTCGGTTTAGAGGTGTCAAACGGGATTGGTTTTGAGAAATCCCGGGATTCGGGATTTTTAAATTGTAAATCCCGGGATTTTTCGGAATCCCGAAATTTTTCAATATCCCGTGATTTTTTGGGAAAAACGGAATTTTTCATTTTTAATAATGTAATATTTCGAAATGGTATTCAAACATTTTAGTTCAGTTTTAATCTAATTTTAATTATTTAACAGGTTTTCCAAGTAGTTTTATGTCGGTGAGCTATGTTTTCCCCAGGCTTTCAGCTTGTACTTTATAAAAAAATTTCCTCAATTGCCTACAAATTTAATAGCTGTTAATGTTGGCATTAGAATTCATTATAAATTTCTCAGTTATCGCAATTATTGATAAAGTTATTGAAGATCTTTCCCAAACAACAACTTATTAATAATACTAATACGCTCCATAGTCTGAAAAATGGAAATCAATGGAATTCTTGTTTTTTTTTTAATTTAGATATTTACTTTAGAGGATAAGTTAATTCAAAGTATTTTACAACATTACTGAGTTGCAGACCTATAAATTTATGGGACTTTTCCGGGATACTTTCTAAACAGTTTAGATATTTACTTTGGAGGATATTTTTATTTAAAGTATTTTACAACATTACAGAGTTGCTGACCTACGACTTTTCTCGACTTTCAATTTCTGTGGCTATAAATGTTACCTCAATTTCCCGGAAATATAAGAAATGTTAATGTTGACAATGAAATCCATTGAAAAAATTCTTTTTTATCTTAATTGTCGAAAAAGTTATTGTATATTTTCTTCATTAATCGCCTTATTATTAATACTCATACGCTCCATAGTTCAAAAAATGCAAATCGTTGTAATTCTGGGGCATTTAAAGCAATGTGAAGATTTTTTCTTGCCGAATAATATTGTTAAATTGAACGTGTATAGCGGCTCTATTGGGCTTATACTTCAAATACTAAAGGTACAGTCTATGAAAAATTTAATTTTTATAAAAAAATTGCCGTAAACTAAATTTTTAAATATTTTTTTCGTGTTTAGTACCTCAAATAATATCAGAAAATTTTATTCACAGCCTTTCGACACAATTTTTGTAAACTAGTATATTTACTTAGTCACGTTCTCTCTTCTTTGTCAGTGAATTATTTTCTATTTAACGGCTTTTTCAAAAACTATATTGTCGGTGAGTTATGATTTCCCCTGGCTCTCAGCTTGTACTGTTTACAAATATCTCCTGAATTGCTTACAAATTTAATAGCTGTAAATGTTGACTGTAGAATTATTTTTAAAATTCTCAGTTATCGCTAATATTGACAAATTTATTGATGATTTTTCCCAAATATCACTTTATTAATAATACTAATACGCTCCATAGTCCGAAAAATGCAAATCATTGGAATTCTTGGGTTTTTAAACAATTTAGATATTAATTTTGGAGAATACTTTTATTCAAAGTATTTTACAACATTACTGAGTTACTGTCCTATAGCTTTCAGGGACTTTAAGATTCTGCTTTCTAAACAATTTAGATATATACTTTGGAGAATATTTCTATTCAAAGTATTTTACAACAATACTGAGTTGCTGACCTACGACTTTTCTCGACTTATAGTTACTGTGGCTATAAATGTTACCTCAATTTCCCAGAAACATAAGAACTGTAAATGTTCACTATGAAATTCAGTTAAAATGTACTTATTTATCTTAATTATGGAAACATTTATTGAAGATTTTCCTCAGTAATCGCTTTATTATTAATACTCAAATACAAATTGTTGGAATTCTGGGGGATTTGAGGCATTGTGACGGCATGCCTGTGTTGAAATAATTGACATTTAACTTTCCGAAATATAGTTTTCTAGAAATATAAGAACTGTAAATGTTGGCCATGAAATTCAGTTAAAATTTCGTATTTATCTTAATTACGGAATAGTTATTGAAGATTTTCCTCAGTGATCGCCTTATTATTAATACTCATACGCTCCATAGTTCGAAAATGCAAATCGTTGGAATTCTAGGGGATTTGAAGCAATGTGAAGCTTTTTTCTTGCCTAATAATATTGTTAAAGTAATTTTTCACGAATTTAAAATTATTTTTCATCGTGCCTGTATTGGAATAATTTACATACTACAACTTTCCGAAATATAATTTCATAGAAATATAAGATATGTAAATGTTGATAATGAAATTCACTTAAAATTTCGTATTTATCTTAATTATAGAAATATTTATTGCAGATTTTCTTCAGTAATTGCCTTATTATTAATACTCATACGATCCATAGTTCGAAAATGCAAATCGTTGGAAATCTGGGGCATTTAAAGCAATGTGAAGATCCTTTCTTACCGAATAATATTGTTAAAGTAATTTTTATAATTTGAGATTATTTTTCATCAATTTAATTTTTGTCTCCTACGTCATTAAAACACAAGTGCGAATTTTTTCCAATTTCAAAAAAAAATCACACCTTCAATATTTATTTAATGACAAGTATGTTATACTTCTTCTAAAGATGGTTTTCAATATCATTGGAATTCATTGGTTTTTTAAACAATTTGTATATTTTTTTGGAGTATATTTGTATTGAAAGTATTTGACAACATGGCTGAGTTGCTGACCTATAACTTTCCTGGAATTTTAGTTTCTCTGGCTTATTTATAGCCTCAATTTTCTAGAAATATAAGAACTGTAAATGTTTACGATGAAATTCAGTTAAAATTTCTTATTTATCTTAATTATGGAAACATTTATCGAAGATTTTCCTCAGTAAACGCTTTATTATTAATACTCATACGCTCCACAGTTCGAAAATGAAATCGTTGAAATTCGGGGGCATTTAAAGCAATGTGAAGATTTTTTCTTGCCAAAAAATATTGTTAAAGCAATTTTACAATTTTAATATTTATTTAATTATAACTTTGTTGCATTTTGATAGTCTAAATCATTTAAAATTTTTTAACATTTTTCTGTTGTTTTTAGTTGGCTATGATTTTTCTCGACTTTCACCTTCTGCTGGTTATACATTTTAACTAAATTTTCAGGGAATTTAACAACTGTAACTGTTCGCAATCAAATTCAGTTTAAATTTCTCATTAATCTAAATTATGGATAAAGTTATTGAGGATTTTTCGCCACTATCAGCTTATTTTTAATACTCATACGCTCCATAGTTCAAAATTTTAAATCATTGTAATTCTCAGGCTTTTGAAGCAATCCTAGAATTTTTTCTTTCGGAATATTTTTATTTTTGTATTTTTCGACATCATTGAATTGCTGTCCTATAACCTAACCCGAGTTTTAGATTCTTTTGATTGAATTTAAATACTGTAAATGTTTACAATTAAATTAATTTTAAATTTCTAATTTTTCTCAATTGTGTATTATGGTATTGACGATTTTTCACAATTATCAGATTATTAATAATACTCATACGGTCCACAGGCCGGAAATTAAAAATCATTGGAATTCTTGTGCTTTTGAAGCAATGAGGCCGTTTTTTCTGCCGGAAAAGTTTTCTTAGTGTTGTCTTTATAATGTGGGAATGATTTTTTTCTTTTAAATTTTTTATGTTTTTTTTCGTGTAAATTCACCTTTGCTTAGAGGAACTACTTATTCGCAAACATCTTTATTTATCTCTAAAGTGTTTACTCACACTTAGCCCTATCTTTTAAATCCTCATGATTGATTTTCTTGTCTTAATTAAATTCCTTTAAACATTTTAAAGTATTCACAAAGTAAGACCAGAGAGCCAGAGTCTACCTGGCTACTAAAAACAAAAACATACAAAAAAAACTGTTCGTCATGCTATATTGAATCTTTAAGAATGCCTAAAGGAAATGAAATACGAAAACAAAACCTCGAAACCTGTATTTTCAATATGAACAGAAAAAAACCGTAAAAACAAAATAAACAGAACTCTACCAGAAACCTATTTAAAACCTATAACTCAAATTAAAGGCACTCTAAAGTAGGAAAAAACCCGAACCAACTCCAAACAAACCAATCTGACCATTGGACCAAAAATAAAAGGAAGAGGAACAAAACAACTTCACTTCACCTTAAAAACTTGTAGGACCACATTGCAACAACGCCCAAAGAGATGATGACCAGAAGGGCTCTGCACGGGCGCGAGGTGAGGCAAGGCGTACAGCAAAAACAAATAAGGATGCTAAATTAACAGAGACGAGCAAATAAAGACAAGCTGGCAAATACAGGCAAAGAACAGACATACTAAAACTAGAAGAGAGCGAGAGGGGAGAGACTTGGAAAAAATTGGACGTCCAGTGCGGGAGAATGGTCGAAAAATCACCGTAATAGACCTACAAACCCAAAGATGATCACCATCATGATGATGACTGACTGGTAAACTATGTTTACCGGCGATTGAATGGAAAGACAAACTTGCCAGGCATAGTAAGACCACAAGGGTATAGACACAGACACAGACACACACACATGAACCAGACCTAATGAACTGGTGGCGATGGCGATGCTGGTGAATTATATCCCAACAAGCCAAGCCAAATCACCGGTACCGTCCAACCGGCATGGCCAGGCAAAATGACCACAAACAAGAAACAAAAACTTGCAGCATCCAACCAAACAACCATCCAACTAACCCACTGTGAACTTCCCATAATAAAAAGCAAATGACTAGAGAACGGCAAATCACTGCTTGGTTCTGTTCATATTGGATTAGAACAGGTATTACTGCACAAAGAGAAAAAATATGTTCCTAATTTCTAAGATTTTACTTAATATTAATTTCATATTTAAAATAAATAAATTTTTTTAATGCTAAGGACACTTTCCTTGTTTTAAGTGCGAAATGTCCTTATTTTAATGTTTGTAATTCTTTGAAGCACTGTCTTTAAAATTTGGGAAAAAATCCAGAAAACAATTTACAAATAATACGGAAATTGTCCTAATAAGTATGAAATAAGTATAAGTATGAAATATTCTTATTTTAAAGATTAGAAAATCTTAATTATACAATTAAGATTTTTAATGCTAAGGACACTTTCCTAGTTTCAAGTGCGAAATTGTCCTTTTTTAATGTTTGTAATTTTTTGGAGCACCGTCTTTAAAATTTGGAAAAAAAAATCCAGAAAACAATTTAGCTAAATGAAGGAAATTGTCCTAATATTAAGTATGAAATATTCTTATTGTAAAGATTGGAAAATCTTAATTATAAAGTGTTTGGTCCAAAGTCGTCTTAGTACCTGAAATAAGTACATTTCTTATTTAAATGAACACAATTTCTTACTAAATATTCATTTCATATTTAATATAAAGACAATGTTCTTAGTGCTAAAGAAATTGTCTTTGTTCTTAGTAGGAAATGTCTTAATTTAAATGCTTGAATGACTTTGGAGCAGCATCTTTAAAATTTGGCAGAAAAATTAAGACAATTTACTTAAAATTAAGGAAATTGTCCTAATTTTAAGTATGAACTATTCTAATTTAAAATTTTAGGGCAATTTCAATAATAATGGACATTATATATTTAAAAAGAAGACAATACACTTAATGTTAATGACATTGTCTCAATTTTAAGTATGAAATTCCTTTATTTTAAAGTTTGGAAGTATTTGGAGTAACGTTTGTAAAATATTTCAATTTCAAGTAGACCATTTACTTAAAATTAAATGTTAATGGCGCTGACGTCCTTATCACTAATATAAGCACATTTCATACTTAAAATTAGAAAATATTCCTAAACAGTAAGCAAATTTTATTAATTTTAAGTATGAAATGTCCTTATTTGAAATATTAGGAATAAAGTGTTAGCACCAAAGACGTCCTAGTCTGTATAATAAGGACATTTCATTCTTAAAAGGCAGACAATTTACTAATGTTAAGGAATTTGTCCTAAAGTTATATATGAAATGTCATTTTTTAAAGATTAGGACGTCAGGGGACAATGTCATAATCATTACAGTTTTATTTAAATTAAGACAATTTACTTAATGTTCAGAAAACTATCTTAATTTGAAATAAGACAATTTTCTTATTGCTAGTGAAATTTCTCAATTTTTAAGTATGAAACGTCCTTATTATAATGTTTGCATGTCTTGGAGCACCATATTTAAAATTTAGAAAAACGTCTGGAATACATTTATCTAAAATTAAGGAAAAGGTATTAATATTAAATAAGAAATATTCTTCTTTTAAAGTGTAGGAAATCTTAAATAAAAAATTCACCCAAAGACGTTACTATCTTTAAAATAAGGACATTTTACACTTACAATTTAGGCAATAGACGTAATGTTAACATTGTCCCAAATTAAAGTACGAAACGTCATTATTGTAATGTTTGGAAGTCTTTGGAGGAGCATTTTTAAAATATTTAAATTTCAAGAAGATAATTAACATAAAATTAAATATTAAAGATTTTGCCAAAATACGTCCTAATCATTAATATAAGTACATTTCATACTTAAAATCAGAAAATTTTCCTTAACACAAAGTAAACTACATACATATATTAATTTTAAGAATGAAATGTCATGATTTTGGCTCCAGTGTTAGCTCCAAAGACGTCCTAGTCTGTAAAATAAAGATATTTCATTCTCAAAAAGAAGATAATTTACTAATGTTACGGAAATTTACCTAATGTTATACTAATATATGAAATGCCTTTATTTTAAATATTAGAAAGTTTGTGGAACAAAATTTATTATTTTTTGAAAGGTCATAATCGTTAAATAATGGACTTTTCATACTTAAAATGAAGACTATTTACTTAAAGTTCAGAAAACTGTCCTAATTTTATATATGAAATGACTTTATTTTAAAGATTAGGACGTGTCTACAAGCAACATCTTTAACATGTGGCAAATTTTTGTCCTTATATTATGAGTAAAAAGTCCTTATTTTAAAGATTACGAAATCTTTGTAATAAAGAGTTTTCTCCTAAGAATTCATAATTTAGGACATTTCATACTCAATTTGAAGACAATTTCTTTATCTTAATCTTACATTAAGGAAATTGTGCTAATTATAAGAATGAAATGCTGTTATTTTAATGACTCGAAAATCTTTGGAGCAAAATACTTTAAATTTGAAAGACTAAATTAAAATTCTTAAAATTTTCCTAAAAATAAGTATGAGATATCCTTATTTTAAAGATTATGTAGCCGTAATTTTAAAGAGTTTGCTATAAAGACGTCGTAATCTTTGAAACAAGAACATTTCAGTTTGAAAATTAAGAGAATTTATTTAATAATAAGGTTATTTTCCTAATTTTATGAACGGAACGCTCTTATTTTAAAGGTTATAATTTTCTGTATAATAACATCATAGACATTTGGTAAACATTTCTTTTAATTATGAAAATTTTCCTAAAATAAAGTATGAAATATCTTTATTTTAAAATTGTGAAGTTCTAATTATAAAGAGTATTCCCCAAAGATGTCCTGATCTTTAAAATTAGAACATTTCATACTTAAAATGAAGATAATTTACCTACTTTTCAGGTTATTGTCCTAATTTTAAGTATGAAATGTCCTTATTTTATTGATTAGAGCATATTTGGTTAACAACTTTATATTTTTTTAAAACTGTCCTATTTTTATGTATGAAATGCCATTATTTTAAAGATTAAGACGTGACTACAAGCAACATCTTTAACATGTGGCAAATTTTTAGATACAATTTTAAAATTAAATATTTAATTAAACCAAGACTGAAAATTACTTATTTTAATGATAACGAAATCCTATTAATAAGCAAAATCCTTTAAATTTGAAAGACTAAATACAAATTCTTAAAATTTTCCTAAAAATAAGTATGAAATATCCTCTAAAAGATTATGTAGTGGTAATTATAAGGAGTTTTCTATGAAGACGTCGTAATCTTTAAAACAAGAACATTTAATTTTGAAAATTAAAAGAATTTACCTAATACTAAGTATATTGTCCTAATTGTATGTATACGGAATGCTGTTATTTTAAAGATTATGATTTTATTCATAATAACAACATAAAAATTTCATAAAATTATGGAAACTATCCTAAAATAAAGTATGAAATATTTTTATTTTAAAATTAAGTAGTTCTATTTGTAAAGAGTTTTCCCCAAAGCTGACCTATTCTTTAAAATTAGAACATTTCAAACTTAAAATGACGATAATTTAACTACTTTTAAAGATATTGTCCTAATTTTAAGTATGAAATGTCGTTTTGTGGTTATTTTGAAGGTTAGTATGAAATATCCTTATTTTGAAGATTATGTAGTCGTAATTAAAAGAGACGTTATAATCTTTAAAACAAGAACATTTCATTTTGAAAATTAAAAGAATTTACCTAATACTAAGTATATTGTCCTAATTGTATGTATACGGAATGCTGTTATTTTAAAGATTATGATTTTATTCATAATAACAACATAAAAATTTCATAAAATTATGGAAACTATCCTAAAATAAAGTATGAAATATTTTTATTTTAAAATTAAGTAGTTCTATTTGTAAAGAGTTTTCCCCAAAGCTGACCTATTCTTTAAAATTAGAACATTTCAAACTTAAAATGACGATAATTTAACTACTTTTAAAGATATTGTCCTAATTTTAAGTATGAAATGTCGTTATTTTAATGATTAGAGCATATTTGGATAAACAATGTGAAAGTTTGAAAAGCAATTATATATTTTTTTAAATACAAATGTTTTAAAGCTGCCATTTACGCACATAATGCAATTATTTTCTTTGGATATTTGGTTCTGCAACATGTTTCTAGAAATTTATAATACTCATTCATGATTTTATACACCTTCAAAATTTTTAATTAAAGAAAATAAGTCTCTATTTTAAAGATGGTGCAGTTATTTTGTTTAGATACTCGTACCTTTTTCAGCAACAAGTTGCTAAAAATCTATATTACTCATACCACATATTTCACACAAAAATTTTAATTAAAGATAATAATTCTCTATCTTAAAGATGGTTTCGTTATTCTATCATACCAAATATTTCACATTAAAATTTTTAATTAATGAATATAATTCTCTATCTTAAAGATGGTGTAATTACTTTAATTAGACACCTTTTTCAGCAAGAAGTTGCTAGAAATATATATAAAACTCATACCACATACATATTTCACACTAACTTAAGAAAATGCTTATTATTTGTTCGCAGCAGTTCTCATAGAAATTTTGCTTATTCTTAGTACATCTTCATGTATCTTTAAAGTGTTTTCTCGCACTTAAACCCACATTTCATATCATCATCATAATGATTGATTTTATTGTCTTAATTAATTTTTTAAGATTATGACATCTTTGGGTCAATACCTTTAAATTGAGAAAATAATTTCGGAAGACAATTTACCTAAAATTAAGGATGTTATCTTAATGTCTTTGGACTTCCATCTTAAATGTTACAAATATTTTTTCAGTGTTAAGCAAATCACTGCTTGGTTGTGTTCATATTGGATTAGAACAAGTATTACCCCATTAGAGTCTTCCTACTTGTTTCCCCCGCCCTCTCTTGGGCGGTTTTGTTGAAGCCTAAGTCCCGTCGTCTCTAACAGGAATTTTGTTTTCTTTTTTCTCTCTCTCTCGTTGTCATCTTCGTTTTACTTGACCATAGCAGTTTACCGACACTTTGAGTTCTTCTATCCAGACACATGTTCAAATCTCATGTGACTTGGGATGTTGGCATGTTTGTGAAGCAGGTCCAGAAAAAGGGAATATCAGATGTACCATAGAAAAATAAAAAACAAATAATAAAAAATAACAGCAACAGCAACATATTGTCGAAGGTAAACCAGTGAAGACAAGACTAAACAAATGGGAAAAAATAAGGCACTAAAAGTATTTAGCTAAACAACTGAACTGTTTTGTTGTCCTCAGGGCACATTATAAGATAAGAGGGAAGGGTAATAAGGTAGGTTGTAATACGATCAACCATAGTGAATGTAGAGAAATTGAAAAATGAATAAACGTCTTTAGAGCATTTTTACCTCAAACATACTTTGTTACTTTTATCAAAATGGTTACTTTAGCAAAAATGTTCACGACGTATGATTAATATTATTTATTTTCATGGTAACTTTATTCCGCAACATGTTGCTACAGATTAATGTCGCTCATACGTTAGAGTTCCCCAGTGGCCCGAAACATTATTTTTAAAGAAAAATCGGAATATTGAAAAATAGATAACATTTTTGGCAAAATATGCTTTTATGATAAAATTTAAGAAATAAAACCAATTATAAAAATATATTAATAGAATGGAATGGCAGATCCACAAAATGTTGACAGAAATTAATATAGTGTCCTTAGATATAAATTAGAAAAATGTTAGAATATTGAATATTTTTTTCTTTTTCGAAAATAAAACCTACAAAGAAAAAAATGTTGTCTTAAAATTAAAGATTTGCGCCAAAGACGCCCTAGGTCTTTGAATTAAGTACATTTTATACTTAAAATTAACTTGATATTAATCAAATTATTTAAATTTTAAATACAAAATGTACTTATTTTAATAATTAAGGTCGTCTTTGGGGCAAATCTTTAGTTTTAAGACAACGTTTATTTTTTTTTCATTATAAAAAGCAAAAATATTCAGTTAATATGTTTAATATTATTAATGTTTTTCATCACAACTTAATTCAGCAGAATGCTGCTAAAGATTTATATCAATCATACGCTACAGTTGCCCAAAGTAACTTTTTCTTTTTGATGGGAGTTTACAGAAAGTCCCTCATGACTACACCCTCGCTGATTTATAAATTTATAGTAAAAGATTCAGTAAATCCTAAGAGCAAAAAAAGTTCCTAAGGGTTATTGTTGTTGTTTATCTGCTTTATTTCGCTTTACGGTATGTCAAAATGATTTAAATGATGATGGATCCTTTCAGTTGGAAAAAAGGGAACACAGCAAAAGAACAACATCTTCAGAAAAGCCGAACTATAAAACCTAAAGTAAAATCTAAAGGAAGAGAAAAGTAAGGCAGACCATAAAATGCGAAAACAGAATACAAAAGCTTAAAGAAATAGGTTTAGATTTAAATTCATACAAATTTTTTCCTATACAAAACAAAATACTATTGAAAAACCTTTTAAAAGTACTATATTGAAATGTTAAAGCTTTGGGGCGAAAAAAATCCTCAAATGACCACTAAAGTTGATGGCTCTGAAATGCATATATTCACTTGAAAACAAATTGAGTTGAGAGTGTTTTTTTTCGACATAAACAAATAACTGAAACTAGTTTTTCTGTATTTTTACTTCAATTTTACATTTCAATTTTTGTAGTGTTGTTTTCTGCCTGTCCGTCTGTCAGTCTGCTCATCCACACAGCAATGTTTATCTGTACAAAAAGGTTTTTATTTCAATTATAGGGATAGAGTTTAGTTTCCTTTTTCATTCTTCTTTTTTTGAGAGGGGTAATTCCATATGTAAAAATATATAATTTAGAGCAGTTTACTGAAAGAGGGGAAGTAATTTACTTCAAAAAGGACAGCTGCTACAAAACAGATCTGCAAACTTATTTAAATATAGAGTGCGTTGCATCAGGGACAAACCTGTGATTGTTGGAGTCAATCCATCAAGTCATCCTGCGCTATTATTAGATTGTAGATAATTTTGAGTAATAAATATCAAAGAAAATAAAGCTGTGGATTTTTTTTCCAAAGGGTTTGTTTATTAACTAACTTTTGCATAATTTAAAATGAAGTAATTTTAACAGAGAGATAGATCAACCGATAAAATAACTTCTTTATTTATAAATCCGTATAGTGTCATAAAATTATAATTATTATAACGAAATAATATTCAGGCAACAATAATTTAATATTCTGTATTAAGTTATTATTATTATATAAATAATTATTATTTTTTATAAAAATAACAGGAAAAAAATGTTATCAATCATACATTGGTAATACTAAATTATACTGTGTAACAAAAAAGGAAAATAATGAAGTTCTGGCAACCAATTCTAATAGAGGGTGTAAAAAAATAATATATCGGCGTGTATCGGCGTTTTGAAAGGTTACGTATGGATTTCATTTTAGAGGGGGATCAATATTTCCCCATTTTACACATTCTTATGATGAATCGACATAGAAAACTGTGTGTTCCTTTCATTTTAGGTTTAGGATATCCTCAGCAACATTACTTCGAACACTACGAGGAACATTTCTGTTGAACATTTTAACCCTCTAGCTCCTTAACCTAGGGGTCTTTTTGGCCCCTTTTGTGGAAAAATTTAAAAATCACCCCTAAAACAGGTGTTTAACTGGTCAACATGTTCTACAAAAATATTTGCCATAAAATTCTACTATACTCGTATGTCACTGAATACACCAAAACTCAACCTAAGTGCCAGAAATAAGTCAAAACATAAAATCCTTTTCACCCTTCTTAAAAAAGGAGACCATAAAGACCCCTAGATTAAGGAGCTAGAGGGTTATAATGTTCAACAGAAATATTTGCCATAAAATTCTACTATAAGTCTCTGAATACACCAAAACTAAAAACATTACTTAAATGCCAGAAATAAGTCAAAACTTAAAATCCTTTCTTCGGTTTGCCACCAATTCGAAAAAGTACGAAATTACAAAAAATGGATCATAAGTGTTGACTTATATCTGGCATTTAAGTTGAGTTTTGTGTTTTGGTGTATTCAGAGACTTATAGTAGAATTTTATGGCAAATATTTCTGTTGAACGTGTTAACCCTCTAGCTCCTCAATGTAGGGGTCTTTTTGGTCCCTTTTGTGGAAATGAGTAAAAATCACCCCTAAAGCAGGAGTTTAACGGTTAAAAATGTTCTAGAAAAATATCTGCCATAAGATTCTACTATAAGTCTCTGAATACACCAAAACTCAACCTGAATGCCATAAAATAAGTCAAAACTTTAAATCCTTTTCACCCCTCCCCAAAAAGGAGACCATAAAGACCCCTATATTGAGGAGCTAGAGGGTTAAAATGTTCAACAGAAATATTGGCCATAAAATTCTGCTATAAGTCTCTGAATACACCAAAACTAAAAACTTTACCTAAATTCCAGAAATAAGTCAAAACTTAAAATTCTTTTTTTTCGTTTGCACCAATTCGAAAAAGTACGAAATTAATCTAAAATGGATTTAATGTTTTCACTTATTTCTGGCATTTATGTTGAGTTTTGTGTTTTCAGAGATTATAGTAGAATTTTATGGCAAATATTTCTGTTGAACATGTTAACCCTCTAGCTCCTCAATCTAGGGGTCTTTATGGTCTCCGTTATGGAGAAGCGTAAAAATCACCCATAAAACAGGTGTTTAGCGAGTCAAAATGTTTTACAAAAATATTTGACATAATATTCTATTATAAGTCTCTGAATACACCAAAAGAAAAAACTCAATGTTTTGACTTATTTCTGGCATTTAGGTTGAGTTTTGAGGTTTGGTATATTCAGAGACCTATAGCAGAATTGTATGGCAAATATTTTGATCCGTTAAACACCTGTTAAGAGGTGATTTTACCCTTCTCCACAAAAGAAACCAAAAAGACCCCTAGATCGTGGAGCTAGAGGGTTAAAATCTTCAATAGAAATATTTGTCATAAAATTCTACTATATGTCTCTGAATAAACCAAAACACAAAACTCAGCTAAAGGCCAGAAATAGGTAAACACTTATGATCCATTTTTAGGTTAACTTCGTACATTTTTGAATTGGTGCTAAATTGGAGTTTTGACTTATTTCTGGCATTTAGGTTGAGTTTTGGTGTACTCAGAGTAGAATTTTATAACAACATTTTTGTAAATTTTTACAACATTTTTGATTTTTACCCTTCTCAACAAAAATGAGACCATAAAGACCCATAGATTGAGTAGCTAGAGGGTTAACATGTTCAACAGAAATATTTGTCATAAAATTCTGCTATAAGTCTCTGAATACACCAAAATAAAAAACTCAACTTAAATGCCAGAAACAAGTAAAAACTTATGATCCATTTGTACGTTAAACAGAACAGAAAATTTTTGCGATTTTTAAGGCACTTGATTCACTTTTTTCGGGAAGGTTTGTTCCGAATTTTTTTCTCTTATTTAATATCTACAACTTTGCTTCAGACACAAAAGAGATATTCCGTACGATATACCGAGAAAAAATATAGAAAAAGTGCTAAAAGTGTACCTTGATCAAAAGAATTCGTATAACCATTAATTGAACCAACTTGACTAAACGCATGATGTAGATGTTCTTTATTTTGGGGGCTAATTTCACGTCCACTTCTCAGAATTGAGTCCCAAAATCATGTGTTGTCTTGTGTAATAAAACCATGACAATTTATGATTTTTTAAATAAGGGATTATTAATTATAATCTCCTAAGAATGACAATAATTTGACCTATATGCCAAAAAGTCTTCCATTGCATTATTATTAATCATAAATTGTTGCTATTGAAAAATTATCCTAAACACAATGCTAAACTCCGGTAATTTAACTAAAAAATATTCACAACGTATGAGTAATATAAATTATTTTGCCTCCAGTCAATTTATATTAGTCATACGCTACAATGGCTGAAACCGGATTGGAAAGACCATTTTGCTAAACTCCGGTAGTTTAACATCCAAATGGTCACAAAGTATGAGTAATATTATATTTTGCTTGCTGCTAGTTTACATTATTCATACGCCACAATGATCGATATTTTCTAGGAATTTTTAATTTATAAAGCAACTAAAACTCTCTACCAATTTTTGTATTTGTTTCTATTACTTTTTTGCAATAGACAGAAAGTAACTGAAACATATGGTCTCGAACCGAATAAGTTCTGACTGAAATTATAAAAAACTGCACAACAAAATAGTCTCAACGTATAAGTAATATTAATTATTTTGCTACTTAAAAATAATATTATTCATACGCCACAATGACCGAAATCTTCTTGGAATAGGCAACTTTTTAATGGCATTAAATTAATTTTGTTTTTCTATAACATCTCTAAAAGCTTAACGTTACTAATTAATCATTCTTCTAAACCTTTGCCACAAACATTTACCAAACAAAAAGTTACATTAAGTAACTTCTTTGTAAAAACAAAAAATATCATAATGAATAAAACAAATGCAAAACAAAAACTACAAGAAAAACCAACACTATGCAAATGACCGCGTGAGAAATTAAGTCATAGGTTTAGAAGCATTGTGGATTTCTAAAATTGCAGAACCCAACATTAACCCCGCGCGTCTAACAAGTTAAGAAGAAGAAAAAACTGAATAAAACAAAACACAATAAAAGCGTTGCTGATGACGACAATGACAACGGCAAAACGACAAACGACCAACATCAACAATAATGTAAAACAATGGCATAAATAACAATGGTTAGGTTTTTTTCTCCAAATTTTTTGTCCACTTGTAAGGGGTTTTATGCCGTTTCTGCAAAGCAAGCTCATACATGACTATTTAGAAGAAAAAAAAAACACAACACAATTGTCCGTCTGTCTTCTCCCCCTCCCATATTGCAAGTGAAGACAACCCAAAACGGCCACCAAAAAAGAAGAAAAATTCCAAAAACTAAAGACTAAAAACTATCAAAAATAAAAATACCATTTAGCATACAAAATTATGACAAAAAACGCTATGGAGCCCCAAAAATATAAAAAAAAAACAAATGGTCACCAGACAATGCCATGTGTGGGGATTTATGTACATGAGTCTGAGACTACACTCAAGGAAAATGGCTAAGTAATTGAAGAGATTTTTAATAAAAAAATCATTATAAGAAAAATAATGACAATCTAGGCGTATCAGTGATACTAATTTGAAAGCAGGGTCATCAAGGGTATGAATAATATTATCACTCTTGTGTATGAGTGATATTAATTAACACTCTAGCGTATGAGTGATTTTAACTTAATTGATTAATCTAAAATAACTGTCATCTAGCGTATGAGTGCTATTCATCTAAGTCACTATAATTTAAATGATCTACGCTTTAGACTAGGAATAATATGAGCACTCCAGCGTATGAGTAATATTGTTTGAATAGAACGACCATCTAGCGTATGAGCAATATTAATTATTAACAGCAGAATATGAAAAAAGAAATCCGCATAGGATATTACTGTTAACCAAATATGGTGAATTTTCTATATTGTTACCTTAACAATGTATAAGAAAACCAAAATTTCGTAAATTGTTATGGGCGAAAACCGCAATCTGATGATGAGTTATATTAATTTTCGATATCTTATTCCAAAAATATAATTCCCAGAAAGCTATTTTTTTAATTATTGTACGAAAAATTAAGTGAAAATTATACTGTGTCAACTGATCCCAGCACTGATTAATTTGGAATCTGTCACGTAAGATTGAAGAGGACCAGTTAACTTAGTCATTTGGGTTGTCTATTCCCTAGTCATTTGGGTTGTCTATTCCCTTAGTAGATAACCAATTGAATGATCTATAGCTTAGTAGACGCCCAGATTCACATGATTCTGCACATCTATGAAAGAAGACATTTTTATTTATCTATATTTGAAAAGATCTTTAAATCAGTAGCTACCAAATAAGTCCTCGAACCTGGAGTTAATTTGCACGCAAGTTAACTAGAATAGGATTATGCACACCTGTGGATACATGGCCTTTGACTTAGATAGTTTTTACCATATATAAATGATATTATGTATTCCAAAAGTGTACCACAAAATCGTTGTAGGGCCTTTAATGTAGCTTTACGAAAAATCTCGAAACTCAAGTGAGTTTACACTTAAGTAAACTAGAATATGATTGCGCACATCCTTGGGGAAAGATCTTTCGGTTGATTTAAATTGTATATTAGTTTGAGGACAGTAAAGACCCTAAAAGTGTACCACAAAATCTTTGCAGAACTTTTAGCATAAGTAGTTGACAACTAAGCCATCGAATCTTAAGGGAATTTGCACTTAATTAAACTAGAATACTCGTATAATTCTGAATATCTGTGAGAACAGAGCTGTTTACTGAGATAAGTTTTATATTAGATTAACAATATTAGGTACCACAAAAGTGTACTATAAAATCTTTGTAGGTTTTTTAATTGAGCCATACGAAAAATCTCCTAAACTCAAGTATATTTTCACTTAAGTACACTAGAATATGATTCTGCACATCCTTAGGACAAGATCTATAGACTAATATAAATTGTATCACAGATTGAGGGCATTAAAGATCCAAAAAGTGTACCACAAAATCATTGCAGAACTTTGAGTATAAGTATCAGACAAAGTTCTCGCATCTCTTGTGCATTTCCACGTAAACAAGTTAGAATCTGATTCTGCCAACTGCTTTAATAAAGCTTTTTACTGAGATATGTTTTATCACATATTGATAATATTAAGTGTACCTCAAAATGTTTGTGGGATTTTTAAGGTAGCTATCCGAAAAGTCCTCGCAACTCGAGTGAATTTTCACTTAAGTAAACTAGAATATTATTCTGCACATATTTGGGGCAAGATGTTTCGATTGATATACATTTTATAGCAGTTTAATGACATTAAAGAATCAAAAAGTGTACCACAAAATCTTTGCAGAGCTTTTAGTACAATAATCTGACAAAGAACTCCCCGAATCTCGAGTATATTTGAATCTAAGTAAATTATGATATGATTCTGCATATCTTTAGGGAAAGATCTTTCGATTTCGGTACATTTTATTGCAATATGATGACATTAAAAATCTTAAAAGTGTACCACAAAAACGGAGGAGGGCTTTTAAAAAAAACCCAAAATTGAGAACACTACTCTATATACACAATGTTCTAATTCTGCACATCTTAAGGAACATACCTTTGAAGAGCTGCAAATTCTATTACAACTATTTGCTTCCAAAGACCCCTAAAGTGTACCACAAAAAATAATTACGATATTCTCTGAGTGTACCTTCCTGCAAATTGCCTTTAAAATTAAGCAGCTATCAACAATAACGGTCGTGCGGCTGGTCCCCCCGACAACCAGCAACTGTAAACAGCTTTCGGCCACAGCAGCAGTAGCAGCCGACTGTCGGCAACCGGCAGCATCATGCAACAGCAACTACTATTGCTGTATTTACAGCTAAAGAATTAGCTTTTGTTCGTTTGTTTTTTTGTAAATGCACAACAACAAAACGGCAATACGGCAACGGCGGGAAACAATGGCGTTTTTTTGCTTGAAAAATAAACGAGGTTTGCCATTTTTTCTATAGATATGTGTTTTTGTTTTCTAATGCTAAAAGCCCACTATTATTTATCAAATATGTTGCTTTGTTTTGTTGTTGTATATTAAATGCATTTGGGTAATTTTCTAAATTAATTGTCTGAGTTGTTGTGTGTTTTTTTTTTCAAATTAATTTAAAATGAAATTTTAATTAAGTTATGTTTTTAGGAATTTTGCGAAAAATTGAAATAAACAAGCTAATTATGTTGTAAATGTAATCAGCCTTTTGTCTAGACACGTTGTACAATAGAGTGGGTCAGACATAGAAAGATGAAAAATAAATTTGAATGGGAATTATTTGATTATTTTCTATAAGATTTATATATGTATATAATAGTAACATAAGACCAGAAATCTAACAGAAATAATTGTTTGAAAATCGTATAGTGAGTTTTATTTTCGACAAAGGGTAATAAATCTATGATATGATTCTGCACTTCTGTGAGAAAAAAAACATTCAATTGATATTAATTTTATCACAGTTTAATAAGATTGAAAACTTAAAAAGTGTACCACACTTTGCAGGGCTTTAATGGCAACCAGCTGAGAAAGAAGTCTTGGAAATATGAGTAAATTTACCCCTAAGTTCGCTATAATACGATTCTGCACACCTGTGGAAGATGTCAGTTTTATTCACATGCATTTTAACGCATTTTCATAATTTTAAAGATCTTAAAAGTGAACCACAAAATCATTGCAGGGCTTTTAGTATATGTAGCTTCGAACCGCACGCGCATCTTCTTTGGAATATGATTCTGCAAATCTTTGAGAAAAAAAACATTCAATTGATATTAATTTGATCACAGTTTGATAAGATTAAAAACTTAATAGTGTACCGCTTTTAAGGTAGCGAACTGACAAAGAAGTCCTGGAGACATGAGAACATTTACCCATAAGTTCGCTATAATACGATTCTGCACACCTGTGGAAGTAGACAGTTTGGTTCACATGCATTTTATCGCAGTTTGATGATTTTAAAGATCTTAAAAGTGTACCACAAAATCTTTGCAGGGCTTTTAAGGTAGCGAGCTGACAAAGAAGTCCTGGAGACATGAGTACATTTACCCCTAAGTTCGCTGTAATACGATTCTGCACACTTACGGTTTGATTGACATGCATTTTATGGCAGTTTGATGATTTTAAACATCTTAAAAGTGTACCACAAAATTATTGCAGGGCTTTTATTATAAATAGCTGGGAAACGCACGTGCATTTACACGTAATTTTTCTGGAATATGATTCTGCACGTCTTTGAAAAAAAGCTTTCAATTGATATTAACTTTATCACAGTTTGGCAAGACTAACAACTTAAAAAGTGTACCACAATATCTATGCAGGACTTTTAAGGTAAGCAGCTGACAAATAAGTCCTAGGAACATGATTACATTTACCCCTGTGTTCGCTATAATATGATTCTGCACAAGTGTCGAGGAAGACAGTTTGAAGCACATGCATTTTTATCACATTTTCATGATTTTAAAGATCTTAAAAGTGTACCACAAAATCATTGCAGAGTTTTCAGGTTAAATAGCTTCGAAACGCAATTTCACGTAACATTTCTTGAATAGAATTCTGCACGTCTTTGAGGAAAAAGCTTTCCAGTGATATTAATTTTATGACAGTTTGGTAAGATTAAAAACTTAAAAAGTGTACCACAAAATTTGTGCAGGGCTTTTAAGCTAAGCAGCTGACAAATACGTCCTGGAAATATGAGTACATTTATCGCTAAGTTCACTCTGATACGATTTTGCACTCCTGTGGAAGAAGACAGTTTGGTTCACATGTATTTTATTGCATTTTGATGGTTTAACATATCTTAAAAGTAGAGTAAAGTAAATAAGCTAGAATATGAATCTGCACATCTGATTTTTAGATCAATGCATATCTTTTTGAGTCAATAATTTATTTAATTTGAATAAATGAGTTAATTGAGAAAATAATACAGTGTACCACAAAAATCTGTGCGGGGCTTCTAATATACATAAGTAGCCGACAAAGAAGCCTTTGAAACTCGTGTGCAATTATTCGTAACTTTTGTGGAATGTAATGCACACCTTTTGGAAAAAATCTTTCCATTGATATTAATTTTTTTATAGTTTGGTAAGATTAAAATCTTTAAAAGTGTACCACTTAAATAAACTAGAATTTGCACTTAAATAAACTAGAATTGTATTCTGCACATCTATGGAGCTAGGTATTTCTATAGATATCTATTTTGTAGCAGTTCGAGGACCATACAAATCTTAAAAGTGTACCACAAACTCTGTGCAGAACTTTGACTGTAATTAGCTGACAAAGAAATCCTCGAATCTCAAATGTGTTCGCAAGTAAATAAGCTAAGAATCTGCACATTTGATTTTTAGATCAATGCATATCTTTTTGAATCAATTATTTATTTAATTAGAATAAATAAGTCAATTGAGAAAATAATACAGTGTTCTACAAAAATCAGTTTCTGGAGTTAATTCTGCACAACTTTTGGAAAAAATTTTTGCAATCATATTAATTTTTTCATAGTTTGGGAAGATTAAAGACTTAAAAAGTGTACTACATAATCTTTGCAGGGCTTTTAATGTAGCTATCCGAAAAATCTTCGAATCTCCGATGCGTTTGAATTTAAATAAACTAGAAATGTATTCTGCACATCCCTGGAGCAAGGTCTTTCTATCGATATCTATTTATATCAGTTTAAGGACCTTAAAGATCTTAAAAGGGTACCACGAAATCTGTGCAGAACTTTGGCTGTAACTAACTGACAAATAAGTCCTTGAATCTTAAATGCGTTCGCAAGTAAATATGCTACAATATGAATCTGCACATGTTTGAGGAAAGGGCTTTCGATGTATATACATTTTATAGCAGTTGCAGGACTTTAAAGATCTTCAAAATATCTCACAAGATCTGTTTAGGGCTTTTAAGTACTCGAAGAAGTACTCGAAACTCGAGTGTGTTCGCCCGTAAATTAGTTAGAATATGAATCTGCACATCTTTGAGAAAAGGGCTTTCGATTGGTACACATTTTATAGCAGTTTAATGTCATTAAATACATTAAAAGTGTACCACAACATCTGTGCAGGGCTTTTAATGTAATAAACTGAAAAACGTCCTCAAAATTGGGACATAAATCTTTCGTTTCTTAACCAATTGGTATGAAATTTGGTGAACATAGAGAAGAGATATAGGATAGCTTATTTTTTAGTACTTGGTAATTTTATAACGTTCAGGGCGGAGCTACAGGACCTCAAAGTGAATCATATTTTTTTTAATATAGAAAATACATATTTTTGTTTGATATAGGTTCAATTATTTTACAACATCTACAGCTGCTTATTTTTCTCCCGCCAAAAAATAATAATGAAAAAACCAAAACATCTCATTATCTGTAAACTTTGCTTCTCTAATCCTTTTCTCATAAAATTACCCTGCCTTTCAGTCATGCCATACATGTTATGAAGCTCCACACAAACAAAAAACAATTTCCTTCATTTTGTTTTGATTTCAAAATTCTCAACTTCGTTGCAAACGTCAACGAACGGACAAACATCTGCATGCTGCATTTTGTATTCTCATATGCTTGCTTCATTCACACTACTAACCTACCCCAAAGAGAAGTTGATTGGTACAGCAGGGCATTAAAAAATAAATATTACAGCACTCGAAGCTTCGCAAAACAAAACAAAAAAACATTAAATCCTTAAAACCCAATGCAAAGCCCTTCAGCATCATGGAAAAATACTACAAAAGCCCAGAGAATGACATAAACTGCAAAAAAAAAAGTATCCAACAAAAAGCCGGCACACAACAACAATTTTTTTATGCTGCACGCTCGGCCCTGCTGCAGCATGCGGTATTTGGTTTATAAACAAAACAAAAAAGCAAAAAAGGAACAATGCATTAACATTGCGGCCGCACCAGAAGCAAAGACGCAGTAAAACAGCGGATCTTGAAACTTGCATAACGCACTTTTAATTGTGCCTCCACATACTACATGTACTCACTCATCCTGTTTGCTGTTGCTGCACTCGCAATGAAAGGAACATTGCGCAGCTATGTATGTTGAAACAAAATACGTCTCTTTTATGTGTCACTCACATGCATGAGTGAACATTGAACGTCATCATAAAGTATGCACGACAAACAATGAATGCATTTAGGTTCTGTCCATTTTTTTTGTTTTTTTGTCTCACTAAAGCTTACACATACATACAGTTGCACTCATTCTGTTCTCAGTAAATTCGAGTACTGCAACTGACGAGCGACCGACAACAACAGCAACCACAATAGCTCGCATCCACGATGTTGCTGTTGCTGCTGCTGATGATGATGATGACGACAGCATCATAACTTTAGAATCTCTACCGAGACAGTATTGTACATTAAGGCTTAAAGATGACTGCATAACTGTTGCATGATGCATGAGCTGTACGAACGACTATGTATGTAGTTCGAGGTGGTGAGTGTGAGTACTTGTAGTCGGTTCGTTTCTACTCAGAGCTTCGGAAAAAAAGAAATGAGTGTGCGAGTGAGTATGGGGAGGGTTTTCACAAAGAATTTATTATGAGATGTACTCTTAAAGCTTATGTAAACTTACATAGATACATTCATCCATACATATGGGTGTCTTGTAATGATAGTATGAGGTCCGTTAGAAATAGAATATTAAACTCAAATAGCCACATAAAACGAAACTTGAACTTTCGAAAAAAACGAAATGAATCTACACATCATTGGGGAAATATCGTTCAATTGATGACTATTTTTATAGGCTCCAACATATGATATACATATATATTTATTTTGTCACTCCGTTTGTAACGCCTCGAAATCTTGATCAGAGACCCCATATCAATATTTCGAGGCGGGTCAAATATTTTCCAACCAATTCTTGTTCTATGGATCATTCCGAGACACTTTGTCGAAGAAATCGTTGCTCAAACATAATTTGGAGCACTCGATCTATCAAAATAGGTATTTTTTTTTCAAAATATCCAAGAATAGAGAAAAAATGTACATAGGCACATCGCGATCCTTGTTCTATGGGTCATTCCAAGAAAATTTGCCAAAGAAACCATTGCTCAAAAAATAATTTCGAGCCCCTGGATTTTTTAAAATAGGTATTTTTCATATTTTGAATCCGAAATTGACGATTAGTACTAAGGCGACTGTCCTCACATAACACCCAGACAAGGAAAGAATATTGGAACTAAGCAAATGTGCCGATTAAGCTTCACGTTTGTAACAAATCGAAATATTGATCAGGGACCCCATATCAGTATCTCAAGAGCGGTTCAATTTTTTTCCGACAAAGGCGCATCGCGATTCTTGTTCTATGGATCATTCCAAGAAAATTTGCCAAAGAAACCATTGCTCAAAAAATAATTTCGAGCCTCTGGATGTTTCAAAATAGGTATTTTTCCAAAATTTTCAAGAATAGAGAAAACAAGTAAGAAAGTTTCAGTCGGGTAAACCGACTAAGGTATACCCTCACTTTGTGAGTAATGTAATATTGAATATTACTCGAATTATTCTGTCAATTTGTGTGGGAGGTACCAGAAGGGGTTTATCAAATACACCTTTTTTTTTGCTGAACATTAGATACTTTAAATTCATTGCACTGTGCCGAATTATAAGCATTTATGTGCACTGTTATGAGACATTAAATTGTGGTATGGTGTGGGCATTTTGTGTGGGAGGTACAAAGAGGGGCGTGGCAATAACGCCCATTTTTCACAGGGCTATAGACACTATAAAAACATTACACTGTACAAAATGTCAAGTATTTTTATACGCTGGTTTTAATGTTATAAGCTGTTAACTTTTGGTGCAAAAAGGTACCTTTGTGTGGGAGGTACCAAAAGGGGCGTGACAACAACACCCATTTTTCCCTGGACTGTAGGCAATATAAAAGCATAATACTGTACAAAATTTCAAGTATTTTTATACACTGTTATTATTGTTATAAGCTGTTAACTTTTGGTGCAAAATGGTGGGAAATGCACGTCCCAAAAGGGACGTGGCGACTTCGCCCATTTTTCTCGAGTTGATAACGACTAATGAGCTAATACTATTTGTGGAATTTCAAAAGATTCGAATAAGTAGTATAGCAGTTATTAAAGAATCAATATTTCACAACATTTTAACCATTTGTGGGGGAGGTACTAGAAGGAGTGGACCAATATGGCCCATCTTCGAACTTAGCCGGAGATAGAAAAAAATATTACCACATACCAAATTTGAGGTCAATCGGTTACTCCTTTCGAGAGTTATCGTGCGCACCAGCCAGCAGACACACAGACAGACAGACAGACAGACAGACAGACAGACGGACGGACATTGCTCATTCGACTTAAAATGACCCAAAACGGATTTCCTCCGAACATACTTAGGTCTTAGATCACTCCTTCGATGTGTTACACTTTTTTCCGTAGCAAATGATATATACCCTCGTCACACTAAAGTGAGGGTATAAAAATGTACTAAGGCACATCGCGATTCTTGTTCTATGGGTCATTCCAAGAAACTTTGCCGAGGAAGGCATAGCTCAAAAATGAATTTCAAGCACCCCGATTTTTTTAAAATTGGTATTTTTCATAATTTGAATCCGAAATTAACGGAGACTTGAAATCGCGATTAGCACTAAGGCAAAGGTCCTCACATTACACAAAGACAAGGACATTAATGCTGAAACCAAGCCATGTGCCGACTTTGCTTTCCGAACTATGGAAGATAATAAAGGTCGAACTATTCCTGGACCCACGGAGACTTTAAATCGGACCGATGGATAATTGAAATTGACCATTAGCACTAAAGCGAAGATCCTAAGACTAAACCCATACAAGGGCATGCATGCTGGATCCAAGTATTGCGCCGAAGCTGCTGCCCGAACTATAGAAGATGACCAAGGGCGAACTATTCCTGGGCCTATTGTAAACTTTTGCCCGCCTCGGCTAAAACTGAAGGTGGAGTGTGAAATACAGGCACCAAAAGACAAACAAGTGATGATGTCCATCAGTTTGCCATCCTCATCTGAACTGCAAGAAGCCATCATAGGCCATAGTCATCCCGAAGGCAGGTTGGTCTCAGAACGATGGTTGATGATGGAAGAAAAGATTCTCCGATATCTTTTCGAAGCCTATAGCTTTTTCATAAAGTTCGACATAGCATATTTGCAAAAAAATTAATACATCAACGTCCCTGATATTTTGAGCAATCCGCCAAATTTGCCCATTTATATGAAACCAACTGGCAGATTTAAGATTCTATACTCAACAGTTGTTGCGACCGCATTTCCAGTGAAGATTTATGGCTAATTCATTGAAACAAATTAATCCATATGAGATCTGATCTTTAGCAGGTTCTGATCTGTACCTGCAGGTAAATTACCACCACATTCTCGTAGACCACCATTGGAAAATACGTTCAAAGCATGATTCTGCACATCTTAGAGAAAAAAGCCTTACCCCTTGGTACTGATTTCATCACCTTTTGAGGAAATTAAAGATGCAAAAAGTGTACCACAAAATTCAGGGTAGCAATTTTAATCGAACCTAATCCATTTTTTAGTTTAGCAAATTGCTAAATTTCCCGTGAAGACATTATGGCAGTTTTATGGCTAATTAATAGAAACAATTCAATCCATATAAGATCTGATCAAGAGTTGATCCTGATCGGTACCTGCAGGTACATTCGCACTACATTCTCGTAGAGCACCATTAGAAAATGCCTTCAAAATATGATTCTGCATATCCTTAACAAAAAAGCCTTACCTTGGCATTCATTTATTATCTTTTGTGGAAACAGAAGATGCAAAAAATGTTCCACAAAATTCAGGATAGCCATTTTATTCGAGCCTAATCCATTTTTTAGTTTAGTAAATTGCAAAAATTTAATTAAGTGTCAACAAATGAGTTAAAACCAGTAAGGAGGAAAGACAAAAGTCGGACGGGGCCTTCTGCATAATACCCTCCGCCATTTTTTGCCTACCGATGCTCGGAAAAATATGTAAAGGATATATCAAATCGTTATTACTATGAATTGTTGCAGTTTAAATATTGTAAATTTCAGGCAATTCCTTTAATTTGAGACACATTAGTTCTACATCTGTAAGAAATAAAATTCGATGGTCCCCATTTTGACTATGAAATTGAAAAATATGTGCTCTAGAGCATCAAGAGGTGTCATCCGAGGGGACCTATTTCAAAACATGGACCGATGTTTTCTATTTTATAATCCAAAAAATGCCGCTGTGTTAATTTTCGTAAATATCGTTCGTATTTGCGGACGGCCCTTTCATCACAAGAATATATGGACGGACGGACATGGCCAAATCGGCTCAAAAAAATATTCTATGCCGATCGGTATAATAAACAAATGCACAGTCGTAATATCCTGTACCTCAGTTTGGTGTCGGGTATAAATAGAATTCTGCACCTCTTCTAAAAATCAGCTATCAACTGATATCGCATTTTTATGATTTTAAAGATCTTATTAGTGTACCACAAAGACATTGCAGCCTTTAATATAGGTACCTTCGAATCTCGTGCGCATTTATGTACACGTAAATTTTCTGCAATAGGATTCTGCACGTCTTTGACCAGTGATATTCATTTTATCATAGTTTGGTAAGATAAAAAATTTAAAAATTGTACCACAAAATCTTAGCAGGGCTTTTAAGGTTAACGAGATAACAAAGAAGTCCACGCAACATGATTACACTTGCCCCTAAGTTCGCTTTAATACGATTCTGCAGACCTGTGGAAGATGACATTTTGAAGCACATGCATTTTATCACAATTTCAAGATTTTAAAGATCAAGAGACAAAATCATTGCAGGGTTTTTAGTGTAAGTACACTGAAAAAAAAAATAGTAATAAAACTAATGATGACACATTCTTATATTAAGTATGCTACCTCGGCATCAATTCAATGAAAATTTTCATTAAAATAATGAAAATTTACACGTTTTTTACGAAATTTTCCTTAATATAAAGTTTTTTGAATTTGAATTAATGACTATCTAATCATTAGTTTTGTGTACGCGCTTCTTTAAATGTACGCATTTAAATTAAAGAAAAAATCATTATTTTTGTGCCAATCCGCATTATTTTAAGTAATATTTCAATACTTTTAAGGATTTTTTACATTAACACTATGACGTAGACATGTCATAGTTTTAATGCCGAATCGGTCTTAATTAACAGTATGAGATATTTGAGTAATAAATTTAAGGCTATGCTCCCCTTAAAGGAAAGGCTGTCTTGGTAATAAATTTTATGACTATTGTCATTATTTTTAAGAATACATACGAGAGAATTATACAATCTCTCCCTCCCTCTCTCGCTCGGAGAATCAGTTTTGTTTGGTAATGTGTGAATCAATAATTGTTATGAAATGCTAAAAGAGAAAATAGAGAACAGTTCTGTTCGTTTTCTTTTAAATCGTCAGTTATTTACAAGCGATGGAAGGAAACGGTTGTCTGTTTTCGGGACGCGGATTGTGAAAAAATTTGGTTGCTGTGAATATGTAAGTATACGTGCATACATACGTGCATATTGCACCTAAAATAATTTTAATATGGGCTGTTAACAGTTATTTTTGCTAAAGCATAGCAACAACAACAAATGAAACCGTCGTGTACATGTGTGTATGCATGTGGTTATGCCGTCGGCGTCACCATCGATCTCTGTGATAAAGGAGTGCGTGTGTCTTTGTTATTTTTGCTGTATTTTATTTATGGCGATGTACATTCGTTTTTGAAGGAGATCTTGTTTGTAAGTCCTGTGAAGAGATTTGTGCCAATTGGATGATAAAAATGTGAGTAATAGATTTTGTAATACTGAAAGAGACAATGGGAAAATGTTTACGTACGTGAAAAATAATATTATTATTCTGAAATAAACATCTTATTGGCAATTACAAAATTAACAAAACACATTTTAATTGAAAGTATTTATATATTAAAAATACCAGCGCATAATGCAGAAATGTAAAATTATTTGTGGCAATATAGAAATTTATTATTAATAATATGTTATACATATAACTATCTTTTTTAATTTTTTTAGTAAAATAATTTTAGAATGGGTCTTTTGTGAGAAGAGTGGCAAATTTTACAAAATATTTCAACGTAAGTATTATATATGAACGGCTGAAATATTTCTCTTAGTTTTCAGCGTTTTCCAATTGTGATATGATAAAATTTATTTGCATTTTTTTTTAGTTTATAGATAATGTTATTTGATTTATTTTCAGAAAAAATTTAATTATTTTCATTTTAGATCACGCAATATTTGAAGATAAATGTGATGGATATATGAAAAATGCAGTGCTGAATGCCATTTATAAATTACAACAAATAAGTGAGATTTGGAAACAATAGATTTGGAAACAATATTTGTAAGTACATATTATGTATTTCTGAACAAATATATTTTATTTGAAAATCAAGAAATTTAATTTGGAACGCATATACATATTAATGTATTAGAACAAAATATATTTGCGAACTGACGTTCACATATAAAATACGTGTTTTCACACAAACAAAGTTATTGTTAAAAAGTTTTCCAAATATAATTTATTTAAAAAGATGTTTTCCTTTTTTGAATTTTAGTTTAAATTTTTCCTTGATTTCGTGTTCATAATTGCTTCATAAGTACTTCATAATTAAACCTGCTGTTAGATTACGCCCGTTTGGTCTAAATTTTGTATCGTTTCCTTTATAAACGGTAATATATGTATGTATAAATATTGCCTTATAATTTGGTCATTAGGGATATTTTTGTTTTACTAAAATCAAAATAATGAGCGTTTTTGCTCAAAAATAATTGTAAATAAGCTGCTTTCTTTTCACGAAGTATTGAATAAATATAAAATATTGTCTTCCATATTCATTTTATATGAAAAATGTAATGTTGACCAAATGGACTAACAAAACTTAAGGTTTTAAAATCTAAGTCACGATTGATTTTTTTGAGAAAATTATTTTTGATAACTTAATTTATACATATGAAAAATGTCACTTTCGCCACTTTCAAAACAATCAGTTTCTATTATTAATAATATCTTACATAAATATTTTTTTTTAACTTTTAGTACAGCAAATTTTGTATGGATCTATTATGAGAATTTGTGTCGTAGAAGAGTGATTAAATATTTCAGTGTAAGTAAGTATATTCCAAAGATTTTAATATATCTCTTATTTTTCAACATTTTGTGACAGTTTTATGATAAAATTTATTTTAATACTTTATCGTATATAAATCATTCTGTTTGACTTATATTCAAATTATTTTCATTTCAGTTCGCGCAATTGAACTTTATTTGGATATATGAAAAATGCGGTGGGGAATTAAAAATTTACAAATTGCAGGAAATGAGTGAGCATACAAACTATGTATATGATATAATAATATAATATTTGTTTTATATTATTTCTATTTAAATTCCAGCCAAATTCTAGGTTAAAAATCATTAAGGTCGGTTCCGATAAAAATTGTTCATGGACAACAAATAGAGAAACGAATCCCGCTATAGAATCGATACATAACAATACAATATTCGAATAAAAGTCAAACTTCATAGTGTGTTGGTCGATTTGTCTTTATACAATTACATTTTGTTTTAAATTATAAAATGTTCAAGGTTATCCGTAATATGTATTATATTTTTTTGTATAAAAATATAATACAATATAAAATATAACAAATAAAATATATATTTAGAAAGATAAAGTGTTGTGTTATTGAATTTTCTATGAATATTAAATGATTTCAAAGAAAATGATTCATTTAAAAGAGTAACATTATAATCAATATAATGTAACGAATTTTCCATACATATTTAAAAAACTGTATTTAAATTCATGTATGCCTTAAATTAATTACCAGTATATTCTTATATCAAGGACGAACATTTTAAATTTTATTACGATAATGTTCTAAATTATAATATATTTTACTAAAAATAAGCACGCGACATACTTAAATTTACGCAAAAATTTGCTTATTTTAAGACCAACCATAATTATTTTTATTACCCAAAATTCTTAATTCTATGAAATGCATCCTTAAAACAAGTACTATTCACGTCTTTAAATTAACTATAAAACCTTCTTATTTTTATAGCGATTGTCTTTGGCTCGATATCATTGCCGAAATCTTAAACTTTACGAAAAATTCATTGATTTTCAGTACGCTTTTTTTTTAGTGTAGCTTCGAAACAGGGCTTTTAATGCAACTAGCTGGAAAAGAAGTCCTCGAATCTCGAGTGCGTTCGAAAGTAAATAAACTAGAATATCACTCTGCTCACCTTTGGGGTAATAGATATCGACTGATATACATGCTATAGTAGTTTGAGGACATTCTGCAGAACGAATTTAATGAAATTTATATACAGTATATCAAGAAAGTGTTTTTACATCATACCTTTTTTTACAAAAAGTACCTTCTGAAAAATATTATTCTGCACATCTTTGAACAATTAGCTTTCCATTGATATACATTTTATTAAATTTTAAGGACACTTAATGTTCGAAGAATGTGCCACAATTACTGAACTGTATTACTTATCGCAGTCTTTTTTTGGTAGTATAACAAATCAAAGAAGGATAATGATGTGATTCGGCACATCTTTGGAAAATTAGGTTTCCATTCATAGCGATTTTAATTCATTTAGTGTTCCATGAAGGCCCCTAAAGTGTACCACAAAGATGTGCAGCACCCTTTAATTAAATTTATATAGAGTATAAAACAATGTAAAAAAGTGTTTTTTACATTGTTCATGCCTTTTGTAATGTAAATTCTGATACACTTTTTTTTGAAAAACAACATTTTGTATTATTTATAAAAATATTTTCTTTCGACATTTGTAAAAAATTTAATGATTTTTTTAATATTATTATAATACAATTTGTGACAGCTAAAGATTCATAAAGTGTACCACAAAAATGGTTACCATTTTGATTGAACTCCTTTTGGGATATTTTAACAAAGAAAAAAAATATTATTCTGCACATCTTTGAACAATTAGCTTTTCATTGATACACATTTTATTACAATTTAAGGACATTTAATGTTAGAGAGTGTACCACAATTACAGAAATGTATTTATCGCAATCCTTTTTGGGTATTATAACAAATCAAAGTAAGTTAAGTATATGATTCGGCACATCTTTGGAAACATATCTTTCCAGTCATGGCGATTTTAATACAATGAGTGTTCCCTAAAGGCCCCAAAAGTGTACCACAAAGATCTGCAGAACGCATTTAATGAAATTTATATGCAGTATATCATTAAATTTGTATACAGTATATTTTTACATCGTTGATGCTTTCTTTACCACAAAAATGTTTACGGACTCCTTTAGGTACCACAAAGATATGCAGAACGAGAAAGTGTTTTTACATCGTAACTCTTTTTCTACAAAAAGTACCTTCTGATACATTTTTTTGGAAAAACACAATTTTGTATTATATATACAAATATCTTCCTTCGATATTTGTAAAAAATTAAATTATTTTCTATCAATAAGATAGCCAAAAACAATAACAAGCATTTATTTCCTGACAAAATATTGTGTCAAGATAGTCTTTTTTACAAATTTGTTGGCGGGCCCATATTCCGTTCTGAAGTATATTTATGCAAATTTTTTGATACTATTCTGTTGTCCATCTTGTGAAAACGAATGTCAACACACTTTCTTGAAAGACTGTATATTTAGTTTTAAGCAATTCATTGAGGTTACACTATCTCTGCTTGGTCACCTAACATTTTTACCCGGCTCCCTACCCCAAGATCTTATACATAATCTCAAGAAGAGTTTTTTCTCTGAGTGTAACAGCAACAACATCAACTGTTGTAGCAAAAAAGCATTGCATTCATTGCTAATCGTTTTGTTTGCTTTTTTTTTGGGAGAATGAGTGTGGAGAATGGTGTTATGTACAGTGTTCTTGCATTGTATATTGCATTGTTTCCAGCGAACAACGGTTGTCTATGGAGAGTGTGTGAGAGAGAGGGTAGTGGTGAGGACAGGAAGAGAGTAGGCTAAAGTAAATGTGTCACTGGTTGTTGTTTATGCAACATGGCGTTGCATGATTGTTGCTGTTGCTGCAGCAGTACATACAAATAGTAGAAGTAGTTGTTGCTCTTGCCTTCATGTTCGTTCTTGTATTTTTTTGTTTCCTTTGCCTTCATCGTTGTCGATGACTACAAAGAATGACAGTAAAAAAGAGTGGTCTTTTGTTATGCTATGTCTTTGGGTGAGTATGAGAGGGAGCATGTGAGTGTGTGTGACTGCGTGAGAGAGTGCACAGAGTGCACTTTGTATGTCCCGCTGTCTTCTTCCTCTTGTGGGGATTTATGTATGTTTTTGTCGTATTATGGACATTCTGAGTGTGCGTTCGTTGGTGCGGTTCTGTTACGTTGCATTGGGTTAGGTTAGGTTAGGTTCATTGGTTGTCATTGTTGTTGTTGCTACTGCTGTTATTGTCGCTTTTGTTGCTGTTATGTTTCTTGGCTTTGTGTGAATGCCTTTTATTAAAGCTGCTGCCTCTGCTCTGTTGTTGCAGCAGCAGCAGCGGCGGCAAAATATGACGTAAATTTCTAAATAAAGCCAACAACAAAGGAATGCAATAAATATAACAAGAACAGGAATACATAACAACAACAACAAAACTGCATTTGTAAAGCAATAGCAGCACATTTTCAGAAGCAGCAGCAGACACAATGTGATGACGATGAAGGCATGCAAAAACATGTCTTCATAAGAACAAGAAAACGATGAGGTAAAGAAAATACAGGCACATTTATGGAATAACAACAGCAGTGGAAACAAATGAAGATGAAATAAGAAGAAGCATAAGAAGCTTTGACCATGTTCAGTCGGGAGGGAGTGTGCGTGTGCATCTGAAAGCCTACAATAAAAAGAAATACACTAAAGTGATGAATACAAGTATAAGAACAGCAGCAGCAACAACTGCAAAAAACAACAACAAAAGAAGCCTTTAAGCAAATACAAAATTTCCAAACCAAAACAAGGCGAAAAAAGGCCGATAACCTTTTGGTTGACTGAGACACAGATACGGCGGCAACGACGACGACAATGATTGCGAATTCCAAGAGGAGATGTGGTTGACGACGGCGACGCACGACGCGTCAACGACAACCACAAAGCCGATTATGATGTTCAGCACAGCCGTAATCATCATCATCATCACTGTGATGACGTTTTCTTGTTTTTTTTTTTTCTTCTTTTCTACTACTTGAAGGTGTGTGCGTGTGCAAAAGTCATTTAAAATCCCGTAAAAATCCCTCACGAAAAAACACACTACCATATCGTTATAAAAATTATTAAATTACTAAACATTTATTTTAATTCCTAATTTATTCCTTAATGCTATCAAAACAAGTCAAGAAGTTTCCTTATTTGTGCAATTAAAGCTAAATAAATGATATTATTAATCTATAAGAAAAGGAATACAAAATGTATTTCATAAATCAATACATTTTTTATTTTAGAATGTAATAAATGTATGCAAAACAAATTGCATTTTCCAATAATATTTAGATAATTTTAAATAAAATAAATATTATGTTATTCCTCAGCTTCGACTTGAGGTCTGATTTTTGAATAAAGAAAACCCCATTGATTTGTAACTAGGATATTTCCCCAGGCTCTAGACCATTATGTCTCTATAATGCTACATAATGCAAAGTTTTTGTTTACTATAGAATAACTTTTTTTACTATAGAATATAGAATTACTTGAATGCATAGCTCCTTCAATCGTGGTTTCATGAATGATACTTTAATCTTCATTAACAACAAATGAAAAATCATGAATATGGTGATGCAGGTTATGTCACCACTTTTATTCCCTACACCATACTGTGGTACAGGGGTTATAACTTTGTGCATTTGTGTGTATCACCCAAAGGGAGAAGAAATAGAGCGATCGACTTAGAATCCATTGCTGAGTTGATTTACCTTTGTCCGTTCATCTGTATTCTTGTAATCAAATACATATCGCTCTTTTGACCCAAGAACGATACCTGTTGAATTTGGTTAAAATTGGTTCAGATTTACAAATAGTCCCACATATATCGCACCTATTCAACAAAAGGGTAAGAACTCAAAATTTCTAAATTTAGCTTTTTTCCCAAAAATTTACATTTTTTGGAGCCTACCACTGCAAAAAATGTCTATTGATTTTCCTCCTTTTTCATAAAAAAGAAACGTAATGACTCTCTCTGTGTTCTTTAGATTCAACTAAAGAGTTACGTTTTGAATTGTCTCCTAATGTTTAACCAAATCGGACCGTTGATGTATCATCTAAGGAGTAACATTTTTAGTTGTATCCTTTTCAGCTTATAATCCGAGTACGATTTTTCGGTTAAAGAGGTAAAACTCAAAATAATACAACTATTTATATACAAACTTTTTCAGGAAAAGAGTAATAACTCAAAAAACCAAACCATAATGTAACCACCAAAAAATTAAAAAGAAAATAACGTTATCTTTTTTTCTGTGACATTTTCTTGAAATGACGTATTCTTTTTTTGTTATAAATATTTACCGATTGACTTCAAATTTGGTATGCGGTAATATTTATACCCTACACCACACTGTGGTACAGGGTATTATAACTTTGTGCATTTGTTTGTAACACCCAAAAGGAGAAGAAATAGACCCATCGTTTATTATACCGATCGACTTAGAATCACTTTCTGAGTTGATTTAGCTATGTCCGTCTGTCTGTCTGTCCGTCTGTCTGTGCATGTATTCTTGTAATCAAAGTACAGGTCGCAATTATGGTCCGATCTCGACGAAACTTTACACATATCTTTTTTTTTGGCCCAAGGACGATCCCTATTGAATTTGGTTAAAATCGGTTCAGATTTAGATATAGCCCCCATATATATCTTAGCCCCGATTTGACATGTAAGCGCTGTAAAAACTTTATTTTATATCCGATCAGTATGAAATTCGGCAGAAAGAGGTTTGTTATTATATGAATGAATACTGTTAAATTTGGAAGAAATCGGTTCAGATTTAAATATAGCCCCCATATATACGTTACCCCCGATTTGACATGTAAGCGCTGTAAAAATGTTATTTTATATCCGATCTCCATATTCTACATCTCTCTTCTTGTTGCTCTCACACACATTTTTTATTTTGCAATTCCAGACAATTTGAGGTGAATACCAATAGCCAACGATTTATGTACATATGCATTGGATGAGAACACAAAAAAACCGACTGAAATCATGAAATAACAGAACACGGAAGATTAAAGTAGAACACGAACGACGACAACGACGATGAGACAAAGAAAAAATATGCATAAAATGGAAAATTGATTTTTGCTTTAGCTAACCAAATATACCTCTCCCACCCCCAAAAAAGTCTCAACGAAACAAGTTTAGAAGCATTCGAATCAAAGAAAAGGAAATCAAATGGGAAATATTGAAATACAACTCTTCCAAAAGTAATGGATACAAGTTATCTGAATTACCCTACATAAGTTGAAAAACTAAATAAAATTTTTAAAACAATATAAAATGCATTCATCAACAAGAAATAACACTTTTTTAAAGTAACCGATAAAAGTTATCCGCATTATCCCAGATAAAAAACAGAATAAAATATTATCAAACAAATGTAAATACGTTCAGCAGCATGGAATAACACTTTTCAAGTAACGGATAAAAATTATCCGCATTATCCGAAGTAGGAAAAATTATGATAGCATAGTTAAACAATTGTAAATGTATTCAGTCGTAAGAGATAACATTTCCTGAAGTAACGGATACAATTTATCCGCATTATCCATGTACGAAAAATAGTACAAACATGTTTAAACAACATATTTAATGCACAACAGGAAAAAATACAATTTTGTGGTAATGGATAAAATGTATAAATGTTATCCGCATTATCCAAGATCGAAAAATGCATTAAATATTGTTGAACAATTCTAAGTGCATAAAAAGCTTAAAATTAAACTTTTTGAAGTAACACATAAACTGGATAAAAATTATCCGCATTATTCTAAGTTGTAAAACTTTGTATACTGGTCAGTCGTAAGTGATAACATTTTCTGATGTTCAAAAAATGGTATAAAATGTTTAAACTAGGTATTCAGCAGCAAAAAATAAAATAGTTTGTGGTAATGGATAAAATGTATAAATGTTATCCGAAATACATTTTTGTGGTAATGGGTTAAATGTATAAATGTTATCCGAAAAACAATTTTTGTGGTAATGGACAAAATTTATAAATGTTATCCTCATTATCAAAAAGTGGTAACGGATAAAATGTATAAATGTTATCCGAAAAAAAATTTTTGTGGTAATGGACAAAATTTATAAATGTTATCCTCATTATCAAAGATCGAAAAACTGCATTAAATAGCTATAACATGTTTAAACAATCTATTAATGTATTCAGCAGCAATAAATAAATTTTTTTGCACTATCAGATAATGTATAAATGTACGTTATCCGCTATATCAACGGTCGAAAAACGGCATTAAATATTTTTTGAAAAATTGTAAATGCATAAAGAAGCTAGAAATGGTAGTAACGGATAAAATGGATAAACATTATCCGCATTATCCTAAGTAAAAAAACTGAATATAATAGCATTAAACACTTGCAAATTTATTCAACCCCAAGAAATAACACTTTCTGGGGTGACGGATAAAATGGATAACATTTATACGCATTGTCCGTGTTCGAATAAATGTATGGATATTTTTAAACAACATATTTAATGCACTTAGAAGCAAGAAATATTTTTTTAATAACGGATAAAATGTTATCCATACTATCCAAGATCGAAAAACTGCATTATATGTTTTTCAACAATTCCAAATATATAACAGCTTAAAATTACACTTTTTGCGGTAATGGATAAATGTTATTCGCATTATCCAAAATCGAAAACTAAATACAATACTAGTAAACTATTGTAAATGTAAGAAATAACACTTTATGAAGTAAAAGATTAGATGAATCAATGTTATCCGATTTAGAATGAATATAAGTTATCCGCATTACCCAAAGTCGGAAAAAACAAAATAAAATATTTTGAAACTATTGTCAATGCTACAGGAGGCACAAGAAACACTTGCTGATAAAACGGATAAAATGGAAAAAAGTTTCCCGCATTATCCCACGTCCCGCGAGCGGATAAAATAGATACCACTTATCAGCATTATCCACGATCGAAAGAGTAAATAACATGGGATATACATGGGAATTTGCATCTCCCGAAAAGAAATAACAGTTTCTGCGATAGCGGATAAAATATATACCATTTATCCCCATTATCCAAATTAAAAAAATCGGATAAAATATGAATTTTGGGATGATTATTATAAATTCGAACAAAATTAACCTGAAATAATCCCATGTTAACCCGTGGAGGTATATTTTTAAACTGCTGCGCAATTTTCTTTAGAAAAAGTTACAGCAACATTTTGGATAACCTTCAATTCGAAGGAAAACATAACAATTATATTCATTAGGGACGCCAGAAGCGTCTCATGTATTTACCAGCAAAAATGGACATTTTCTGCATTAGCGGATAAATTTGGATACAATTTATCCACATTATCCGAAGTCGCAAAATTGAAAAAAAAACAAGGATTCTTAGAAGAATGGGAATCAGTTGAACTAAGTGTAACACAAAATGAGATCAGAGATAAAGTGGATAAGAGTTTTTTTGCGTATGTATTAATGATGTACTAATGTAGTTAACGGCGAAAAAATTAAATTTCTGTGGTAACGGATAAAATGTATTCGCATTTTCCGAAGTCATAAAATTTAATATCTGTTGATTTTTAGGTGAATATGTGTCACTTCAAGTAAAACTAACACGATATCAGTCCAAGGATAAAACGGATAAGTGATTTTTACTAAAATCTCGACAATAACATGCAATAATTATTGTAAGGGACATTGTATAGAATACATACGAAATTATTTAATTTTATTTTACAAACATTGTGAAAACTGCTCTGCAAACATGATGCAGATTCCAACCAACATTTTCTTTCAAAAAAAAAAAAAAATTAAATTAATTAATTAATTACGATCATGAAAAGGTTGGACATATATTTTTCCAAAGGAATTTCCGAAGTCGGTAATTGAATAATGTAATAACTTTTAGGTAAATATACAAACTTTTTAGAAAAAAATAGCACATTATGATCCCATGGATAAAATGGATAAGAGATTTTTACGTATATCTTAATAAAAAATCTGTCTAATGTATTTAACAGCGATAAGAGGAATTTTCTGTGGTAACGGATAAAATGGATAAAATTTATCCGCATTATCCGAAGTGGTAAAATTGAATATATATCGATTTGTAGATGAATAGGTGTTATTTCAAGTAAAAATAACTCGATATCAGCTCAGGGATAAAACGGATAAGAGTTTTAAGCTGAATTTTTAGACATTTTATAGTTAAAAAATGTTTGATTGGGCGCTGATTAGAATAAATCCGCAATTATTTAAATTTATTAAACATTATTTGGTATTTTATTTATCCAAAGGAATTGAAATTTTTCTGCCCACGGATTAAATTATTCTTATTATCCGAAGTCGGAAATTTAATAAAGTAATAACTTTTAGGTGAAAATAATTTTTTTTTAGAAAAAATAGCACAGTAAGAACCCGTGGATAAAATGGATAAGAGTTTTTTGCGTATATATTACTGACAAATGTGTCTAATGTATTTAACAGCGATAAGAGGAATTTTCTGTGGTAACGGATAAAATGGATAAAATTTATCCGCATTATCCGAAGTCGTAAAATTTAATATCTGTCCATTTGTAGATGAATAGATGTCATTTCAAGTAAAAATAAGTCGATATCAGCTCAGGGATAAAACGGATAAGAGTTTTACGTTTAATTTTGTCACATTTTTTAAATGTTTGATGAAACTTTGATTAGAGTAAATTCGCAATTATTTAAATTTATTAAACATTATTTGGTATTTTTAAAAAATATTTCGTTGGTATTTCACTAACTTTGTGAACAAATTTAGTTGCAGATGTTAACCAAAAGTTTTGGTTAGCAAATAAGTATATCCCTAATGGTCATTAGGTTTTGGGTATACATTTATTGTTCATTTTCTTGTAAGAAACTCAATCTTGTGGTCAAGACATAATTTCAATACATTAAAATAAGGGTTCATGAACCATGGAACAGATAGGGCAATCCCCTTATTCTCTAAACAAGTGTACTTTCAACGCCATTCAATGTTTGTTTATTATACAGAAATATCTATAGATATTGGCGTAGGTGTTGGTTATATATATTAATTGAATTTTAATGAAAAAAAATGAAATACAAAATTTCACATATGCAGACACGTAGTACATATGAATTCCAATCGAGTGTACACGTGGAATAAAACCACAACCACAATCTCCTCCCACAAACTTTTATGCCAAGAATTTTTGAGAATGAGTTGTCGACAGGAAAAAATTTGAATTAATCGGTGGATTTAGGGAATCCAAGACAACCAATCAGTCAATCGAATGTACATAGATACATATGTTCAAAACCAGTCGCCAAGACTTAAGTTATTAAATTTAAGACCGAAATAGATTGATTGATTTTAAGCCAAAGACAAGACACCACCAAAGATAGATACATGGCATCAATAACAAGAAACCCAAATAACATTTCCAAAAAGCAATTATAATATACAAATCTGTTGATGAATAAATAAATTAGAATTGAAAAATAGCAAAAAAAAAATATAATAAATATAAATTGGAAAAATTTCCAAACAAATGGAAATACTGACAAGACGCACAGACATATGTACATATGTGCATTTGTATAAATATATTTTAATTCAAAAAATCTGCCGAGAATTAAATGATTTTAATTAAATCATTTGGTTTTGTTGTTCTACATTTCTTTCTCGAACGTGATGAAAAAACAATTTCCATTTTGTTGTGATTGCAAAAAAAAAAATGAAACAAGAAATTCAGCAAGAATTTGCCAAGAATTCAACTCAGATATAATTACCAAAAAAGCAGCAACAAGACTGAAATATTAATTTGCTTAAATGCTTGGCTGATGGTCGTTCGGTTGTATGCATTTCCTTATGGTTTTGGCCATAAACGTTCAGGGCAAATAAAAGACTATGGTTATGCCAAAGAAAGAACAAAAAATAAAAAGAATAACGAAAAATATTGCACAATATGCTGTAAGTATTTAATTATCGTCATGTACATCCAACACTTTGGCTTGTCGGGGGTTCATTTGTAAGACTGTTTTTTGGGAAGAAATTACACAAAAAACGGACAAATATTCCTACAACATTTCTTTATTGCTTTTTTATTTATTTTGTTAAAAAGCGGTAATAAACATGAAATGTATACACGAAATCGTCACAAAAAACAAAAGAACACCGCCACCGTCACAGAGCATTGAACCCCCAAAGGAAGATCCATCGGTGGAAATGATAAATGTAAACATTGCACATAAATTGATGATTTGAATGTTCCATTCGCTGATATCTATCACCAGAAGTTAAACAAAACAAAGAAAATTAATTGAAAATTTAATTGAAATAAATTGCAGAATGTTTTCACGGCCTAAACAAAAGGTAATTTTGTTATATTTCAGCAAAAAATTTGCCAAAAAATGTTCTGCAGAACTTTGGTACATAAAAAATGCATACATATGATTTTTTTGCAAAAAATAAAACATTTGGTGTTAACGGATAAAATTTATCCGAGGTCGAAAAACTGTATAAAACAATAATTCGAAGGTGAATATGGAACATTTAAGTAAAATTAACGCAATATTAGACGGAGGATAAACTTGAATAAACTTTTTCTAAGTTGATCCACATAAGTTATTAAAGAAAAATCTACAAAAATATTGGTAAACATTTAAAATGTATATTTCAGCAAAAAATAACACATTTTGTGGTAACGGATAACATTTATTCGCATTATCCATGGTTGGAAAACTGCATGTAGAATCATTTGGAAGTTGAATATGAAATATTTAAGTAAAATAAACACATTATGAAACCGTGGATAAAATGGATAAAAGTTTTCTAAGCAGGTGCAAATAATATATTAAGGATACATATAAAAAATGCATACACATAATTTTTTTTTGCAAAAAATAGCACATTCTGTGTTAACGGATAAAATGGATAAAATTTATACGAGATCAAAAAACTGCATAAAACAACAATTCGACGTTGAATATGGAATATTCAAGTAAAATTAACGCAATATTAGACGGAGGATAAACGTGGATAAACTTTTTCTAAGTTGATCCACTTAACGTATAAAAGAAAAAATATATAATAATTTTGTTAAAACATTTAAAATGTACATTTCAGTAAAAATTTAATACATATCATGGTAACGGATAACATTTATCCGCATTATCCATGATTGTAAATCTGTATGAAACAACAAATGTAACTTGAATATGGAATATTTAAGTAAAATAAACACATTTTTAAACCGTGGATAGAATGGATAAGAGTTTTCTTAGCAGATCCAAAGAATATGTTAAGTATACTTATAAAAATGCATACACACGAGTTTTTTTTTGCAAAAAATAGCACATTCTGTGTTAACAGATACAATTTATCCGAGATAAAAAACTGCATACAACAAAAATTCGAAGGTGAATATGGAATATTCAAGTAAAATAACGCCATTTTAGACGTAGGATAAAGTGGATAAACGTTTTCTAAGCTGATCCACATAATATATTAAAGAAAAAATCAATAAAAATATTGTTAAAACATTTAAAATGTACAGTTCAGTAAAAATAACTCATTTCGTGGTAACGGATAAAACGGATAACATTTATCCGCATTATCAATGATCGTAAATCTGTATAAAACAACAAATGTAACTTGAATATGAAATATTTAAGTAAAATAAACAAATTATTAAACCCTGGATAAAATGGATAAGATTTTGGAAGCAGATCCAAATAATATATTAAAGAAAAATTAATACAATTATTGGAAAAAACATTTCAGTGGTAATTTTTAGTGAAAAAACACATTTCACAAACACGGATAAAATTTATCCGCATTATCCATGATCGAAAAATGGCATAAAACAACAATTGCTAGTAGAATATGGAACATTCAAGCAAAATCTACACAATATTAGAACGAGGATAAAGTGGAAAAGAGTTTTTTAAGAGAGAGGCCGGTGTTCAAGTTGAAAAACATTCCAAATGGAGTTTTCAGTAAAATATAACACATTTCATAGAAACGGATAGAGTATATCCGCATTATCCATTAACGAAAAACTACATAGAACAACAGGAATTGAATTTCTTGTGCCAACGGATAAAATTATCCTCACTATTAAGTTGAAAATTGAATAAAATAATAACTTTTAGATAAACATATAAATTTTTTTTAGAAAAATTAGCACAGTATGTACCCATGGATAAAATGGATAAGAGATTTTTACATATATGTTAATGAAAAATTAGTCTAATGTTTTTAACAGCGATAAGAGGAATTTTCTGTGGTAACGAATAAAATGGATAAAATTTATCCGCATTATCCAAAGTGGTAAAATTGAATGGAACGCGGATAAAGTGGAAAGGAGTTTTCAGGCCGGTGTTCAAGTTGAAAAACATTCCAAATGGAGTTTTCAGTAAAATATAACACATTTCACAGAAACGGATAAAGTTTATCCGCATTATCCATTAACGAAAAACTACATAGAACAACATTTATAAGATAAAAATGGAACATATAAGTAGAATTAACCCAAACTGAACTATGGATAAAGTGGATGAGAGTTTTCTAAGCCGATCCAAAATATATATTAATTAATAATTAATTGAAATATTATTAAAAATGAACTTTCAAGCAAAAAAAAACACATTTTTGTGGTAACGGATAAAATTTATCTGCTTTATTCATGACTGCACAAGACAACAATAGTAAGTTTAATATGAAACATTTGAGTCAAATCAAATCAATATTAGACTGAGGATTAAGTGGATAAGAGTTTACTAAGATTATACACATGAATAGGTAAAACGTTGAATAGGTAACTACGAGCATCAATCATCAACAATTATAACAACCAACAAAAATCAAGAATAATAGTATCCGCAATTAAAACTGAATTATTTATTAACTTAAATATATAAATAAGTATTTGTTACAGCCAATTAAGCAATAAACAGGACCGCGGATAAAGCGGATAGGACTTTTTGAAGTGTAAAATATTAGAAATTAATACTTAAATGTTTTCAATATTTTTGCAGCAAGAATTACAACTTTTGCCAGCAACGGATAAAACGGATAAAATTTATCCACATTATCCAAAATTGGAAATTTAGTAAAATTTAAAATTTTTTGAAAAAAATCACTATATTGAACTTAGAAGATAGAGTGGATAAGGATGTTTTAAGTGAAAGTATTAGAAATTAATTTAAAAATATATAAAATTTCAGTTTTAACAAGAAATTATTAAGTTCGCATCGAACTCGCTTTGGGCAATAGTAGTGATAACTAAATCATCATTACGCATACTATATGGTATCCGCATTCAAAAATCAAAATCAAAATAAACTTTTAATTTAAAAAAAAAAAATTGAAGCTAGTTAAGCAATAAACAAGTCTGCGGATAAAGTGGATAAGACTTCTTGAGGTTGAAAATATTTGAAATGAATGCCAAAATGATTTTAGAAGATTTAGAAACAAGAATTGCAACTATTTACGGCAACGGATAAAACGGATAAAATTTATCCACATTATCCAAAGTACGAAAATTAATAAAATTTCAGTTTTAATGAAAAAAAACAATGAGTTTACTAATAAGGATAAAGTGGATAACACATTTTCCCCATAATATTTTCACCACATCTTTCGAAAATATTTGCAATGGCCCTGTATCTATTATTCAATTATACGTACATAATTGAATAATAGATACAGGGCCATTGCATATGTGTATGGTTCCCAATCTACGCTTCTGTTTGAGCTAAGTGAGTTTTTCTGCTTAAATCCATTCCAGTGTTCAAATATTAAGTAGCCTTATACATACATATGAATATGCAAATACAATCGTTGTTTTTTTTTCTGGGGGTTACGTGTTTATATTAAAAACTGATTTTCCTTCTATCCTCATCGACGATTGGTTCTTAAGTGAGAGCAAATTTATTTATATTTCAATTATACCAAATGGAATGATTTCGAAAGCAAAAAATAAAGTAATATTTATTTTTGGAAATGAAAAATAGAAAGTATCTTGGGAATCGAATATACGTAAGAAAGAAAAGTAACTAGATTTTATTGATAATAGAAACATTTAAGTTCTTTTTTCTTGCTTGGAAGCTAAACTAAAAAAGGACATTTAAAGGTTGCTTGGCTGGCTGGTTGGTGGGAAGCATGATTGCTGTCCTTTTATTGGTTTGGCTAGTTTGGATAGTCTATCCCCAAGCCAGCTAAGGTAAACGAGGAAAATATTTGCTTATAATCAAATTGTAATTAGTTTTATTTGTATGTCAATAACAAATAAATAATTTATAACGCTTTTGCTTCAACTGTTGGAAAGGCAGCAAGGTAAATACTGAAGAGAGTGCCATAGCTTTGCTGAGGAGGGATAATAAAATTGATAGCAAAACGAAAACAATAAATTTTCATTAGTCTTGTCCAAATACTTCCTTTCGCTCCTTCCTTCACTCTACCACACAAAAACTTCAAGGAAAACTTGAGAAAATAAATAAATCAATAGAATTTTAGTTGTTATAACAAATGACGTCGATTAAGATGGTCAGGTTGTTGCCAATGGAGATAGATACCCCAGACCTTATTGTTTGTTTTGCTTTGCTCAAAGGAAGTTTGTTTTGGTTATAAAAACGTCCGTACACAGGAAGATGGGAGGAAATCAATGGGAAAACTTACGTGTCATATTAAAATTTATCAAGGAAATTGAGACTTTACGTGAGTAACAAACATACCTGCAACGAAAAAGAGAGGGAGAGAAACAAAATTAATTAAATATTAATTACATGACAGAGACAAGCTCTGATACAAATTCCTAATGAATAATTAAATAGAGAGTTTAGGTAATGATTTTTATTGGATGGGGAGAGGAGGGGAGGGGAGTAATAAGGGAAGAAATACTTAAAATGATAACAGAACGTCATCACATTTTGTGCCATAAGAAAGAAAATCTAAGCTTATCGAACAAAATTGGTCATAAAACATTGTAATAAAAATTCATTTATGCATTTCAAAATTTTGCTTTAATTTTTTATATTAAAAATTTTTTTCTCATACAACAATCTTAAAATATGCAATAAATTACAAACGCACTTTTTAATCCCAAACAAGATTTGCCTTAAGTTTTATATTTCCTTATATGTGTAAATTTATATAAATATCCCTCAGCGTCGATTTTACCAACACAAAATAAAAAAAATTGATTTTTTTCTAAAACCCTATGAGATATACAATGAAAGAATATTAATTATCGACATTTCAAAAATAGACAACAATATGTATTTAATAGGTTTTCCTCAGTGACGATTTATTAAAGAGAAGGAAGAGAATATTACAGAGAAACAAAATTAATTTTTTCTAAGACCCTTAAGATATGCAATGAATTACAAAAAAATGTATATCCAAAAATGGGTATACACATGTTTTTTATCACATTTTCCTAAAGCTTTGTTGTTTAAAAATATAAATATCCCGTCTCGGTTTTTAATATTCCGAGAATAGTAATACGTTTTTTCAGTTTTCATATTTTGTCTATAAGGAAATTTATATAAATATCTCTCCATAAAATTCACTTAGCGTCAATTTCAATACTAAGAAAATTTTCTAAAGAAATTTATTTTTTTCTAAAACCTCTATGATACGCAATAAATAATAAACTTATTTCGGAATGTCAAAAATAGGCAACAAAATGTTTTTAATAGATTTGCCTTAAGGTATGCTAAGGATTTATTTTTATATTTTGGTTGTGGATTGGATTGGAATATAGTACGGGAATATAAATAAATGTTCTTAGTTTTTATAAGAAAAACTTGAGATTCGTCTTTACTCATATCAATATCCCTCAATAAATTGCTCTCGCAAAAAAAGGCAACAGAGTGTTGTTAGCAGATTTTCCATAAGGTATACTATAGTTTTTTGTTTATGTACTCCTAAAAATATGCAATATTTTTGTTTTGGTCGCATTGTCTACAGAAAGAGTACAAGAAAATAAATATATTTTCTTAGCCTTAGCCTCAGTGGCGATTTTACTAAAAACCTTCGTTTCTAAAACCCTTTTAAGTTTTCAAAAGAAATATATATTTTCTAGTTTAAGGACATTGAGTTAACGTCAATAAATAACGGGTTTTCCAATAGGTATGATATGATTTTGAAGTGACGTTTCGGCCATTTGTAATATGTCATGATCTGTCATGTGTTTTTCATTGTATTCAGTAGTGTTTACAATTTCATCGTGGAGAGATATACTCGTACGCTAGAACAACGTTTACAAATTATTCAGTTTTATTATCAAAATAATCGTTCTCCAATCGCAACTTTTCGTGCGCTAAGTCTATTTTTTTTAAATAAAAAAAACACTTTCCAGTCGACCTTGACACCCATGAGCAATATTTTAGCTCTCGTTAAGAGCTATCTTCTTGCCATTGACCGATTCTCTATCCGAAGTACCGTTAAGGAGCTAGAGCAAAAATAAACTTTCCGTTCACATTTGAAAATGATGCTGTCCATCTTTTAAATCCGAAAAAAAAAACACTTTCCAGTCGACCTACGACCTTGACATTCATGAGCAATATTTTAGCTCTCGTTAAGAGCTATCTTTTTGCCATTGACCGATTGTGGCTACGTGCCACACAGCAAATGCAACAATTGAATTGGTGCGACAAAAGTTTGGAGATTCGATTATTTCAAGAAATTGTGATATTGAATGGCCTCCAAGTCATTGTTCTTTCGAAATAAACCAGACTCTCTTCAAGCTTTACAAGTCAATATTGAACGTGCCATTCATGACGTACGACTTGATTTAGTGGAAAAAGTGCTCGAAAATTTGGTTCATCGAATTCGTTCCTGCAGAAGAAGTCGCGGAGGCCATTTGAATGACGTTTTATTTAGAACTTAATTGTATCGATTGTACTTCACATTAAATAAAAAACTTTTGAATTTCCCAGTCAAAATTAATTTTTGGTTTGAGACCATGTGTTCCAGTTACTTTCTGTCTATTGCAAAAAAGTAATAGAAAGAAATACAAAAATTGGTAGAGAGTTTTAATTGATTGGTAGAATTGACTGCAGTTTCGATAGACACCACTCTATCATCTTCAGAATTCAGCAGCAATAGTGTATGTCTTTAACGTAAATCAGCTGAAATACTTATGGAAGCAGTATATTGAATTTGACAAGAACTGCTAACCAAACCCGTATTTTGCCGAACTATGTCAACATACTAAAACCCTCATACCAATACATTTTTGTTTTTTGCTTGGGTTCGCATCGCGAACCACGAAAACAACGGTTATCCGACGTCATAATTTAACGATAAGAGTGTTTTTTTTTTTTCAAAGAAATCATCATCATTATTGGAAAACCCTGTGTTACTCTATTCTTTCAATTAAATTGTCTATAGCAAAAATACAATAATATAAATAAATGCTAACATATTTTTGTATTTAAGGAAATGTTCTCAACTCTTTGTGGCGGCAATCCCTGATTTGACTGATATTGTTTTCCATTATTAATGGCAATCCCTCTTCTTTACAATTAAATAAGCATTCGATGATTTCCTTTAAAAAAGTGCTCGTTTATCGAAATTAAACCTCTTATTGGAAGACCCTTTAAATCTGATTAAATTTTGCTCACTGCCGATTTTACTGAAATAAACTTACAAAGACAGAACATTGCATTTTTTCTAAACCCCTAAGGTATGCCATGAATTATATACACCTTTTTTAATCCAAAAACTAGGCAACAAAATGTATTTAACATATTGGCCCTAAGGTATGCTATTTCGATTTAGGCATTTCTATAAATATTAATTTTTTGGGTTTCATTGGATTGTCTCTAGAAAAAAATAGATGAATCTGAATAAATTTTCATAGTTTTCACAAGAAAAAAAATTATTATCTTCTTAAAGAAAATTAACACAATTTCAATATTCATCAAAACATTTTTTACAGTGTCGATTTTACTAACACAAAATCACAAAGAAATTCATTTCATTTGTAAACATCGGGCAAGGCGCAAAACGCCTACTCCATATATAAACAATCTATTACAATAATAGCTCCCCTCAACAATGAAACCTCGTGTAATTGAAGAATCTCTATCACATACGTTCCGCTCTCGTAAAACAAATAAATTCTAACACAAAATTATTCATTCACTAGACTTTCATAAGCTGTGATTACAAAAAAAAAAATCCACAATGGGTGGGTGTCTCTCTATCAGTCAACACTACAATATACCTTTTAAGAAACATTTTTCTTTATTGTTTTATTAGATAATATTTTTTTAATTAAAAAGAAAAATAAGCTTAACTTTTTTCGGAGGGAGTAACTTAAAACTGTCAATCAAGACAAAAGAAAAAATTGAAAAAAAAAAACAAAGTAAAAAATCACAGCGTAATAACACTTCAAAGTCAATATCAATCATTTCTAGCGCAAATAGTCAGACATATACAGAAATATTTGAATAGCAAACAACAACAAAAAACCCTGACAGCAGAGGGCGGTAATTTCTTTCTAAAGATACATAAAAATTTTGGCTTTAACAAATACAAAACCTCAAAAAAATAATCATTGATTTTTTGTTGAGTATGTGTTCTTTACAAAAATGGTCATAAAAAGCAAATGGGCGGTGGTTGAGTTTGTTTGGTCGGGATAATAATGACTGAGTAATAGACAAAACACTCTCGACAGTCATCACTTCTAATAGGGCTAACACTAGAAAAAGGCCGGCGACTGAAATTTGGTATGATGTAATTGCGATAGATAATGAGAGCTATTAAATCTGCGGGTGTTAGTCATCATTTAAGGGTTAAGCTATAAAACAAAGAAAATAAATTTTGGTAAATCAAAATTTAAGCAACTATATTAGGACATATCCGCTGGAAAGGCAATTATTGAAAGAAAAAAATCATTAAAAATGTTGAAGAAATAGTTTATATTTAGTTAGAAGCAATAATAAATATATTGTGCAGCAGCGAAAAAAAGGATAAAAATTATCCGCATTATTCAGAGCGAAATATACGATACATATAGAAATTTGATGGTAAATATATGAAGGTACGTAAGTAAATGCAACCTTATGGGAGCTCACGGATAAATATTGCGGGAAAAAAACATTTAAAATGATTGAAAGTATTTTAAAATTATAAAGAAGCCAAAATAAACATATTTTTCGACAACGGATAAAATGGATAAAAATTATCCGCATTATCCAAAGTGAAAAACTAATTTAAATAGGAATTTTAAGGTTATTAAATGAAAATACAGGTAAATCTAACTCTATGAGAGCTCATGGATAAAACGGATAAACATTTTCAAATATCTGGTTATATCCTTCCTTCAGTGAAAAAAATATTTCGACCTAAAAACAGTGAATATTAATACAATATCTCCGGATAACATGGATAATGATTTTTTTTTTTGATTTATACAGAGCAAAAATTAAAAAAAATAGTAACGCAGAGTGGATATAGAATTAAATCGAAGAAAAATAAAAGAATATAATCCTACGTTTTTTTTGGATAATATATTTTTATTATTTTTTAAACAATTAATTACTGAAATATGTATACATACATGTATAAATTCAAGAAAATTAATAAAAATGTAAGCATACGGATAAAGTTTTCCAAGAACTTTTGGGAAACAAACACTTCAGATTACCAATTTAAAAATTACCCGTTCAGATTGCCCGTTTTTCAGTTGAGCTATGTACTTATGTACATATTTCACAAAGTGACATCTAATTACTGTAAGTATACAGTATAGTTTGTATAGTAGTTTGGAGGAAAAAAACTGCTGAGAAAGCATTTTAAATTAAAGAAAAGAACTCCCTTTGAGATTGACGTCGAACCTGCATCACCTATATACTGTCTACAAGGACAGGGCAAATCGTTGCCTACGTTGGAGCTTTTAGATTATATTAAAAGCATGAATACAGTTTGAAAGTCTCGAGCAAATAATACAAGATAATACAATATCCTACCCATGGATAAGTTTTTCAGGTGACCTATGCATGTAAATTTTTTACTGTTAATATGAATATGAGGAAACTATTCTAAATAATGTTAAAATTTAAAATTATCAGTTTCGGATAAAATGGATAAATTTTATCCGTTTTATCCGAAATGGAAAAATTGAATAGAACATCAATTGAGGTGGGATTATGTGTAAGTTCATGGAATTTAATACAATATTAGCCAACGGATAAAGCGGATAATAGGTTTTAGATTGATATTTTTCAAAAATGTACCAGGAAGCATTGAAAAATATTGAAAATTAATGTATATTAATACAATATCCCACCTATGGATAAATTTTTCAGGTGACCTATGCATGTAAATTTTTTAAAGTGACTTTTAATTAGTGAAAATATATGAGCAAACAATATACTATTCTAGATAACGTTAATAGCGACAATTACCAGTTTGGGATAATATGGATACATTTTATCCGTTTTATTCGGAGTAAAAAATTGCATAAAATATAATTCTAAAGGATAGTATGTGTAACTTCACGAAATTTTATACAATATTAGCCAACGGATAAAGCGGAAAATAGGTTTGGGATTGATATTTTTCTAAAAATTGTCTTGGGATAATTGAAAAATATTTCAAGCTATTCTAAATAATGCTAATATCGAAAATTACCAGTTTCGGATAATATGGGTATATTTTATCCGTTTTATCCGAAGTCAAAAATTACACAAAATGTCATTTTAAAGGTGAGTATGTGTAAATTCACGAAATTTAATACAATATTACCTAATGGATAAAGTGGATAACAGGTTTTAAGTTGATATTAAAAAAAAACTTCAAAATGCTAAATATGTAAATTTCTAAACAGTGACAATTAATTACTCAAAATAGATGTATATGCCAACTATTCTAAATAATGTTATAATTTAAAATTATCAGTTTCGGGCAAAGTGGATACATTTTGTCAGTTTTATCCGAAGTCAAAAAAATAATAAAAAATCACATTAAAGGTGAGCATGTGTAAATTCAAGAAATTTAATACACTATTTGCCCACGGATAAACGGATAGAAGGTTTTAAGCTGATATTTTTCCCAAAATTTTCCTGGAAGGACTGAAAAATATTTGAAAATTGCATATTAATACAATATCCTAGCTATGGATAAGTTTTGCATTTGAACTGTATATGTATGTATTTACGAATTTTGAAAAGTGACATTAATTACGGAAAATATTTTAAATAATGATAATATTTAAAATTAACATTTTCGTATGAAACGGATTAATTTTATCCGGAGTAAAAAATTGCATTAATTATCATTTTAAAGGTTAGTATGTACATATATTTAAATTCATGAAATTTAATACAAAATAAGACAACGGATAGCATTATTTTTTTTAAGTGACATTTAATTACAAAAATGTATACTAAATAATGTTATGATCGAAAATCACCAGTTCGGATAATATGGATACATTTTATTGGTTTATCCGAAGTCAAATTTCTTTGAAAAATATCAATATAAAGTTGAGTATGTGAATTTAATAAAATTTAAGCCAACGGATAAAGCGGATAATAGGTTTTAAGTTGATATTTTTAGAAATTTCTCTTGGAAAGACTGGAAATAGCTTGAGAATTATTGCATATTAATACAATTACCTACCTAAGGATACGTTTTTCAGTTGAACTATGTACGAAAAAAATTCGTTTTAAATTACAATTAATTACTGAAGATATCCTAAATAATGTTAACAACGAAAATTACACGATTCGTATAATTTGGATACATTTTATACGAAGTCAAAAAATTTAATAAAATATCAATTTAAAGGTGAGTATGAGTAAATCCATGAAATCTAACACATTTTTAGACAACGGATAAAGCGAATAAAAGCTTTTAAGTTGATATTTTTCAAAAATTATACTGGACAGAAAAATATTTGAAAATTATTGCATATTAATACAGTATCATCCCTAAGACAAATGGAGATTTCTTTTATGCACAAAAGTGCAACATTTCCTTTGTCCTTTTCCCGAAATGGAGTTTTATACCATATTTTGGAATTTTTATATTAGGAGCCAAGTTTATTTCGAGCGACTGCATATGTTCCACCCGAAAAGGCCAAATATTTTTCCGAAGTTCGAGTCGACAAGGCAACAGTTTTTTCAGAATCGAAATCACCATAAGTTTCTCAGTTGAACTAGGATTGTATTTTTTTTTGGAAAAACTACATTTAATTACTGAAATTATTCTAAATAATGTTAACATCGTAAAATACCAGTTTCGGATAAGATGGATAAAATGTATCCGTTTTATCCGGAGGCAAAAAATTGCATAAAATATTAGTTTGAAAGTGAGTATGTGAAAATTCGCGAAATTTAATACAATTTTAGGCAACGGATAAAGCGGATAACAATACATGTTTTAAAAAGTGGCATTTAATTACAGGAAATGCATGCAAAAACTTCTAAATAATGCTAATATCGACAATTAACAGTTTCGGATAATATGGATAAAATTTATCCATTTTATCCGGGGTCAAAAAATTGCATAAAATATGGATTTGAAAGTGTTGATGTGTAAATTCACTAAATTGTATGCAATATTAGCCAACGGATAAATCGGATAATAGGTTTTAAGTTGATAATTTTGACCACAAGAAATGAATTATGTTATTGTGTAATTTCAAGTAATGTAATACAATGTAAGACCTCGAATAAGATTGCTAAAAATTTTTAAATTGAAATAATAAAAAATATTTCATAATTATTATTAAATGAAAATAGTTATCCATTAATGTTAATATTATATATTTTTAAAGGGAATCTGAATATAAGTAAATTCAGGGACAATGTGCTTAACGAGTGGCTGTCTGCATTGATCCGGACTTTTGCCCTTACTCAATTTGCCTTCCACCCACAATATGTATATTTTCTCTTCTCTCATGATTAAATATAACCTTTATCTATAGCCTACTTTCAGGAGTTGAAGGTAACATATTATATGGCATAACGCAGGGCTTAACACATGATATGCTTAATAGTTAATGGCCAATTTAATGTTATTATAAGGTACTTTAATAGGCTACTTTTAGGCTGAAGGGTAATAAAAATCGAAAACAGCGCCTAGCATAGCTTAAGGCATTTAACCTTTCCCAACTATTGCTAACAAGAGTTAGGGCAATTCCAATGACTTTGTGAAGCAATATAGCATGGCATTCCTGGTTTCTACATTTCAATTTCTCTACCAATCTATTCTGACACTGGTGGCACATTAATGTCATCGAACGTTATTAGTTGGTTGGCCACACGTTTTCAGGTCAGAGACAGAGAGATAGACGGACTTACTGGGCTGTATCCATTCCGGCGGTTAACAACAACATAATTGAATCATCAGGACTAAATTATTAATATTCAACGATTGACATGCAAATTATACAAGAAATGGTTGTAAATAAAGTTAATCGAAAAATGCTAGGACCATCCCGAGAATGTTATACAATCAAAAATAAAATACTCAGCAACAACAATGTCATCATCATCATCATCAGCAGTGACGTGGAGGACAATCAACGTTGGAGGACAAATTATTGGGCTGTATAAATGAAATTTATATTATAAATTATATAACGGATATCTAGCAATTTACGTAAGAGTTTTATGTGAATGACCATATTGGCCTTATTGACCACACAGCACATGTATAGTCATTTGGCTAACCACCCCACATACAACCACCCCACCAGAGCCCCGTTTTCAGATTGACCAAGAAAACACCATGATTGCCATACTATTTAAACCCATTATTCTTGTGGCCAAATGTATGCAACAATCTCAATTAGGAAATTTGGCTAGCACGTGTCTGACCACCGACCAACCGAAGGAACGAACGAACAAACCACAACGTCTGAATACCGAAAATATCTAAACTCCAATTGTTTCATTAGAGTAATAATCATCAGCATTTTTCAACTAATTCCAATTTGTTCTAAGGTTTGATGTATACTTTTGGGGATTCCTAAAGAAATATTTCAATTAACTGAATTTAACTAAACAAAGTGTAATTGAAATATAACTGCTATACACAAAGCAGGGTAGCACATTTATATGGCCCCTTCCTCTTAAACACAAACAATTGTTAAGGAAATGGCCACACAACTTTGGCACACGCCGTTTTGGCCAAGACAAGAACTGCTACGTTAGACAATTTGAATTTTCAGTCAATTTCGATTTTCTAAAGTTTTCGATGGCAACGCATCTCTGGGGAAGGCAAACATAGACACGTGTACTTAGTTTGGAAGCAAAAAAAAACTGCTGAGAAACCATTTTAAATTAAAGAAAAGAACTCCCTTTGAGATTGAAGTCGAACCTGCATCACCTTTATACTGTCTACAAGGACAAGGCAAATCGTTGCCTACGTTGGGGCTTTTAGACAATATTTTTTTATCCGAATTAAAAAATTTAATAAAACATCAATTCAAAGGTAAATTCATGAGATTTAATACACCATTAGTCAATGGATAAAGCGGATAACCGGTTTTTAGCTGACATTTTTCAAAAATTTACCAGGAATCGCTGAACAATATTAAAAATTAATGCATATTAATACAATATCCTACCCATGGATAAGTATTTCAGGTGACCTATGCACGTAAATTCTTTACTGGAAATATGAATATGTGTAAACTATTCTAAATAATGTTAAAATTTAAAATTTTCAATTTCGGATAAAATGGATAAATTTTATCCGTTTTATCCGAAGTCAATAAAATTAATAAAACATCAATTTAAAGGTGAGTATATGTAAATTCATGAAATTTAATACGATATTAGTCAACGGATAAAGCGGATAATCGGTTTAAAGCTGATATTTTTCAAAAAATTTCCCGGAAGCACCGAAAAATATTAAAAATTAATGCATATTAATACATATCCTACCTATGGATATGTATTAATATATATATTATAATATATTATAATGTTAATTTTAAAATTATAATGTAAAATTTAATATTATAAGTTAAAATGGACAAATTTTATCCGGAATTAAATAATGTAATAAAAAATAAATTGAAACTTAAATATGTGTAAATTCATGAAATTTAATACAATATTTGTCAACGAATAAAGCGGATAATAGGGTTTATGTTGATAAATTTACCAGGAAACACGGAAAATATTAAAAATTAATGCATATTAATACATTATGCTAACTATGGATAAGTGTTTCAGGTGCCCTATGCATGTAAATTCTGCACTGGAAATATGTATATGTGGAAACTATTCCAAATAATCTAAAAATTTAAAATTATCAGTTTCGGATAAAATGGATAAATTGTATCCGTTTTATCCGGAGTCAAAAATTGAATAAAACACCAATTTAAAGGTAATTATGTGTAAATTCATGAGATTTAATACAATATTAGTCAACGGATAAAGCGGATAACCGGTTTTAAGCTGATCTTTTTCAAAAACTTAGCAGGAAGCAGTGAAAATTTGATTGAAATGTGCCAATTATTGCATACCTAGACAATATCCAACCTGTGGATAAGTTTTTTAGTTCAACTAAGTACATATGTAACGGGTGATCCAAGTAGAGATACTTTTGTCAAAAGCCTTTTTTTGACAGATCACGTGTGAGTCGTGTAATGCTGTCATGTTATTTTTTAAAAATTAAAAATTAATGCATATTAATACATTATGCTAACTATGGATAAGTGTTTCAGGTGCCCTATGCATGTAAATTCTTCACTGGAAATATGTATATGTGGAAACTATTCTAAATAATGTTAAAATTTAAAATTATCAGTTTCGGATAAAATGGATAAATTTTATCCGTTTTATCCGGAGTCAAAAAATTTAATAAAACACCGATTTAAAGGTAAGTATGTGCAAATTCATGAGATTTAATACAATATTAGTCAACGGATAAAGCGGATAACCGGTTTAAAGCTGATATTTTTCAAAAACTTAGCAGGAAGCAGTGAAAATTTGATTGAAATGTACCAATTATTGCATACCTATACAATATCCAACCTGTGGATAAGTTTTTTAGTTGAACTATGTAACGGGTGATTCAAGTAGAGATACTTTTGTCAAAAGCCTTTTTTTGACAGATCACGTGTGAGTCGGGTAATGCTGTCATGTTATTTTTGTTAAGTATTGTTTGGCATTTCATCATGGAAAGACTTACGCCTGAACAACGTTTACAAATCGTTCAACTTTATTACGAAAATTCCCGTTCTGTGAGGAATGTGTTTCGTGCACTTCGCTCAACTTATGGTCAACATTTGCAACACCATCACCCATCTTGAGAGCCAGCATTCATTATTGGATAATATTCGACCGAATAGACCACGTCCAGCACGCAGTGAAGAAAATGTAGCGGCCGTAGCTGAGAGTGTACACGAAGACCGTGGAGAGTCGATTCGGGGCCGTTCGCAGCAACTCGGACTGACGTCGAGATCTTAAAATGGAAACATACAAAATGTGCAAGAATTTAAGCCGCCCGACCTTCCCAAGCGACATCGCTTCGCTCTATGGGCTCTTGAAAAGTTCCAAGAAGATCCGACGTTTTCGAGCCAAATTTTGTTCAGCGATGAGGCTCATTTCTGGCTCAATGGGTATGTAAACAAGCAAAATTGCCGCATTTGGGACTAAGAGTAACCTGAAGAGTTTCAAGAGCTGCCACTTCATTCAGAAAAAACAACGGTTTGGTGTGGTTTGTGGGCCGGTGGAATCATCGGTCCACATTTCTTCAAATATGATGCCGGTGAGAACGTAACCGTCAATGGCGACCGTTATCGTGCCATGATAACCGACTATTTTTTATGCCTAAAATTGAAGCTCGTGACCTCGGCGACATTTGGTTTCAACTTCCCACACATCGCATTCATCAATGGATTTATTGAGAGACACTTCAGTGAGCAGATAATTTCACGTTTTGGGTCGGTCGATTGGCCACCAAGATCGTGTGATATCACACCGTTAGAATTTTTGGGGATATGTAAAGTCTAAAGTTTATGCGAACAAACCTGCTTTGATTCAGGCCTTGGAGCAAAACATCACACGTGTCATTCGCCAGTTACCAGTCGAAATGCTCGAACGAGTCATCGAATATTGGACTCAACGGATGGACCATCTGAGACGTAGCCGCGGCCAAAATTTGATAGACATAATCTTCAAAAAATAAATGCCAAATAATGTTCTTTCAAATGATAATAAACATTCCGCATTCAATTTGAATTTTCTGTGTTTTTTTTTCTTTAAAAAAGTAGGGAACCTGGAAATGGATCACGCTATATATATAAGATATATAAATTGTCCAAACTTTCAAATAACAAAAATAAAATACTTGATTGAGTATTGGTTATTTTTTACTTGATTGAGTATTGGTTATTTTTCGCCAAACTTACGAAAATCTGAAGGACCCTAGTGCAGACAAATACTCTTATTTTTGCACTTAAAGATCTTAATTATTTTTTTTCTTCCCAAAAAGTTGATGATGTAAAAGTGGAGTCCAGACTAAAACGTGTCATATGCCATAACTGATATTTGAAATTTAATATTATCTGCAAGTTTGGAGGTTAAACTTAATAAAACTGAGTCACTCTCAGATATACGATTTCATGGAGTGATTGGGAAGAAAAGCAATCCCAAACATGACTGGTCAATGACTGATGAATGGCATATGAAAATAAATACTGTCTATCCTTAGGCACTGTGACAAACAAACAACACATATAGTGAATAAATAGAATTTTTCAAATCAAACTGATTGATTTGATAGAATTTGATCTGATGGATTTTTTCTCAAATGACAGAATTAAGTTATTTTTCCTCAGAAATATTGTGATGTAAACTACTAAGATAATTAAGTGTCTCATCTATATAGATTTCTGGCAGTACTTGTGTAGACAATTGTTACATCATGTGACTGACTGGTCAATGACATATACCAATTAATATGGCCTACCTTTGGGGGATTGTTTATAAACAAAATGCTTGCATACTTTATGCTGTCGATATATTGGAAAATTGGATTGTATGTAGATATAATGAATTTCATAGAAATTTCACTCAATTCGACAATTTGTGACTTACATGAAAACTTCACTCAATTTCAAAATTTGTGACTTACATGGAAATTTCACTCAATTTACAAATTTGTGAATTTCATGGAATTTTCACTCAATTCGACTATTTATGAATTTCATGAATAAATTTGACGGATTGTTGTGAACTACATTATGTTACAGCTATATTAACAAATAGTATTGCAGATATGTATATGTATTTCATGGAAATGTCAGTCATTTCGATTGATCAGTGTGAAACATGGTGCAGTTATGTATATTCAAATGAATTTCATGAACATGTCAGTGAAGATGACTGATTTGTCTGTAGTATTTCCTTTAAAAAAAACTAAAAATATCACCATTTGAGTTGTGGAAAATTCACACAGGACCTAAAATATTCTTTAAATTAATTATTAAGGAACTAACAAAATTTTCAAAAAATTTTAAATTTAATTTTATTTATATTAATTGGTTCGGATCCTATATCTCTTAATGTGTTTTTCTGAAAAAACTTGCCAAATGTGTAAGAAAAACCCAAGAAAAACACTCGACCGGTCATTGACATCTTCAAATGTATATTGCCTATCTTTAGGCATTGTGTAAAGACAAACCTTTGTCTACTTTAGGGCGCTGCATGTTTGTTATGTCTTAAATTTCTAGGAATACTTGGAAAATAAGGCATTTTAGGGGTGATGTCTATGCTTTTCCACGGAAATTTTTTCGTCAGATGAGTTTTTTGATTTTTCTTAAAGAGACATTGTCATTGGAAATCATTCAAGAAAATATGTATTTGGCAAAAGAATCATAAGAAAATTGTTGCTAGAAAGTTGTTGAGTTCTCTTAGATTTTGGGAGCAAAAATTTCCCACTAATACAAAAGAATAAGGCGGTGGACATAGTTCCCACCCACGGTATATGTGGCGATTTTCTCATTCGGTACACCGATTTATAAACACTATTTTGTATCAGCATCTTTTTGGATTTTTTTTCGAACGACCTTCAGAAGAAGATATTTGCTAAAGTTTTTAATAAGAGTTTTCGTCACGTTAGTTTTTGATAGAACTAGTAAATTGAAAACAAAATTCTTTGTGGAAAGTCCATATGACAGTCATGTTTCGGGTAAATTTTATCCGAAGCAAAAAATTTTAATAAAATATCAATTTAAAGGAAAATTCATGAAGTTTAATACAATATTAGCTAACGAAAAAAAACGGATAATAAGTTTTATGTTGATATTTTTAAAAAAATTACCAGGAAACACTGAAAAATATTACAAACTAATGCATATTAATACAATATCCTACCTATGGATAAGTATTTCAGGTGACCTATGCACTTCCATTTCGTTACTGTAAATATGAATATGTGGAAACTATTATAAATAATGTTAAAATTTAAAATTATCAGTTTCGGATAAAATGGATAAATTTTATCCGTTTTATCCGAAGTCATAAAATTTAATAAAACATCAATTTAAAGGTGAGTATGTGTAAATTCATGAAATTTAATACAATATTAGTCAACGGATAAAGCGGATAATAAGTTTTATGTTGATATTTTTGAAAAATTTACCAGGAAGATGAGCTTTATAATTTTTGTAATGAAGACATTGTCATTGACAATCATTCAAGAAAATATGTATTTGGCAAAAGAATCATAAGAAAGTTGTTGCTAGAAAGTTATTGAGTACTCTTAGATTTGTGAGAAAAAATGTCCACTAATAAAAAAGAATATTGCGGTGGATATAGTAGAACCCTCCCACGGAATTTTTGGTCATTTTCTTATTCGGTACACCGATTTATAAATACTATTTTGTAGCACCATCTTTTTGGATCCTATGGAAGTAGTTATTTAATAAATAGTCTAATTTATATTGCCTAATTTGAGGTTATAGTGTTTGGATGCTATATTTGGCATAGTTTAAGGCTTTAAAATAAATTATATTATGCCTGAAACATGGCCTACTATTAGATTTTTGTTAACTTATATACTGTTGCCTACTTTGAAATGTATAACATTCATGACTTATTGCCTACATTAAGGCTTTTGTTTTCTTTAAATATTATTGAATAATTTTAGGCTTTGTGGGAAAATACATTAAATGTATCAATCTTTCAATCATTTTTCTTCATAGAAATTGGAAAATTTATAAGAAATTCATTTTTACAATTTCTGTATTAAACATCTAGTCTTCAAAGGTTCAGGCTTTATGTTTCATACAAAAAATGTAGCCTACATTAGGGCTTCAAAAATATTTTTTAAATAATTTCTAACCATTCCCTTTTATTCCATTCTTTGCAAGTTTAAAATATCATGATCTAGAACATTCACCACTCATTGCATATATTTAGGCTTTTGTTTTCTTTACATATTATTGCCTACTTTCGGGCTTTATATAAAAAACATTAAACGTGGCCCATCTTAAGGATTTAAAATAAATCTCTTCGAAGCATTTACCTATCACTTTCATTTTGTGTTCATCTTCGATGTGTCTCATATGTCGCATAATGTGTAATTCAATCGAAAGTATATCCCCTAAAGAAAATCATTGCAATTTCCAGCTACCGAAACAATCTGTAAAAACAAAACGTAGAGCAGTGAACCTATTTCAAATTTGCCACGCATATTTTTCTATTTACTGTCAAAAGCAAAGCAAAGCTAAGAAAATAAAATAAATATTATATTATATACCACAACAAAAAAAAACTAGTAAAAAATGCTTTACAAACACAATTTGACACTTCATCAATTCTGGGTACAAAAAAGGACCATCACAAACAACAAAAATGCATAGCAAATTTTTTTCGGAACTCCTACCGCCCGACTGCCAATATTATTCACAGCCCTAAAGTATGCTATTGCCTATCATCTATACCAAAAAGTATAGTAGAGAAAACAAGAAAAAAAAACTTGTCAACCACGAAAGGAAAAATTTGTAATACATATCTACGTTACGACGACCTCAACCGAAAATAATCATTTTCAAAGGCACGAGGCAAAGGAACGAGAAGAAGGTAAACATTCTCCACCAAAATAAAAGAGAAAAGGGAACGGGAGAGGGACAGATGAGTTTTGGGAGAAAAAATGTGGTGAATAACCTCAGCTAGTAACGGTCATTTACCTCAAAACAAAACAGCAAAAAAACGAAACGAAACAGAAATCCAAAGAAAATATTTTTTCTATGAGACGCACTTTTTTGTCGTCCCTATACACAAACGTTCTCATAACTTCTTTGAGCTGAAAACTAAGAGTAAATATTAATAAACATAGTAAAGTCAAAAAACAAACATGTAGAAAAGTGACAAGCAAATCTAACCGAAAACCCCATCAAAATGCAAATGATGTGTCCTATTTTGAAATTTTATTTCCAAGCGTATATGAAAATAATAAAAATTTTAAAGTTTTAGAGATATGAAGGCAAAGCTTTAAGACATTTGCATGAAAAATCGCAAAATTTCCATTGCCGTTGACAATTTAAAATTTTGCCTAAAGCTATGCTTCAGTTCAAATACTTTTATGCCACCCTAGTGATAGGCTATGGATCTCAAATGGAAAATATGTTAAATTTATAAATAACTGGGATGTACTCTAGAATTTTGGGGATTTTTTATTGCCATCTAAACAAAACCATATAAAGTGCCTTAAGGTAGGCAATTACATTTTGGAAAAATTTTAAAATTGCTTCTGTACATCTTTGGTTTTTGTAGCTACTTACAAAAATGTATGACACCGATTACTCCCAAGTACTACTCAGAAGTGACAGGCAATAGATTATGATTTTGATTTTTAAATTATAGTTAAACAAACTTAAGTGAACTGCATTAAAGTTGGCAATAACCTTTGAAATAATTTTGCTATAAATACGTTTCTGCATGTCTTTGGGAAAATATCTCTCTACTAATAAAAACTGTATTTCCATTTGGGTAATCATAAGGTCTAAAAAATGTACCACAAAAAATTGTGCAGGGCCAATCATAATCCAAAAAATAATTTTTGGGTATTATAATTTTCTGCATCAAGCTATAAATAAGTTTCTGCACATCTGTGGGGAAATAACTTTATGTTCGTAAATAGTTTGTTATCATTTGAGTGCCCTAAAGGCCTGAAAAGTGTACCACAAAAAATCTTCCAGGGCCAATTATAACCAAATGTTAAATTTGTTGTTATTTAATCTTTCAGCAATAAGTTAACAATACGTTTCTGCACGTCTTTGTGGAATAACTTTAATATTAATAAACAATTTATCACCATTTGAGTTTACTAAAGTCCCCAAAAGTGTACCACAAAAAGTCGAGCAGGGCCAACTGGTTACTATTAAGCTATTTATATGTTCCTGCACATCTTTGTGAAAATAGCCTTGTATTGAAATATAAGTTTTCACTACTGCAGAGCCAATCGTTAACAAAAATTTAATTTTTGTTATTATAAAATTCTATAATATGCTATAAATACATTTGTGCAACTCTTTAGGGAAATATTTTTACACTGATAGACACTTTATTACCATTGGAATACACTTAATGCCCGAAAAGTGTACCACAAATATTTGTTCAGAGCCACTCATAACAAAAACCTATTTTTTAGTTATTATAAAATTCTGTAATAAGCTATTAATACGTTTGTGCAACTCTTTAGGAAAATATTTTTACTTTCATAAGCATTTTATTACTATTGGAATACACTAAAGGCCCTAAAAGTGTACCACCAAAAATTGAGCAATAATAACAAAATTTATTTTTTGGTTATAATAACTTTCTATAATAAGCTATAAATTCCTGCACATCTTTGGGGATATAGCTTTATACTGAAAAATACATTATTGCTACTTGAGTACACTAAATGCCCGAAAAGTGTACCACAAAAAATGGTGCAGCGCCAATTATAACCAAAAGTTTAATTTTTAGTTATTATAACTTTCTACAATAAGCTATTAATGTGTTTTTGCACGTCTTAGGGGCTATAGTTGTACGCTGATAAACACATTATTACCATTTGAGAACGCTGAAGGTCCGAAAAGTGTACCACAACAAATCGCGAAGGGGCCACCACAACCAAAAAAAATTCTGGTTATAAAAATTTGTACAATAAGCTATAAATACGTTTAAGAGTTTTATATTAATATAAAATTGATCATCCTTTGAGTTTAATAAAGTCCCGAAAAGTGTACCACAAAAAATCGTGCAGGGCCAATCATAACCTAAAATTGAATTCTATATAAAAAAAATTCTAATGAAAATCGTTAAATACTTTCTGCACAACTTTGAAAGAACAGCTTCCCATTGATATACAATCTTTTACCATTTCACTGGACTAAAGGCCCTAAAAGTGTACCACATAAAATCGTGCAGGGCCAAGCATAAACAAAACTATATGTTGGGTTATTATGACATTAAACATTATGCTAGAAATACGTTGTGCACTTCTTTGGGGTAGACATAACTTTTTGTAATAAGCTAAAAATACTTTTCTGCACTTCTATGGAGGAACCACTTACCATTGACAGACAATTTATTACCATTTTAATGTATTAAATTCCCGAAAAGTGTACCACAACAAATTTTGCAGGGCCATTCATAAGAAAAATTGAATTATTGGTTATTATAAAGTTCTGTAAAAAGCTATAAATAAGTTTGTGCACATCTTTAAGGAAATATTGTTACATTGATAAACATTTTATTACCATTTTAATACACTTAAGTACCGAAAAGTGTACCACAAAAAATCGTACATTGCCAATCATTACCAAAAATTTAATTATGTTTAACAAAACATTCCATAAAAGCTATAAACACGTTTTTGCGCATCTTTTGAAGAACAGCTTCCCACTGATATATGACTTAATGGATGAAAGACCAGAAAAGTGTAACACAATAAATCTGGAAAAGGTGATTTTTGGTCCTTATTTTTGATCTTAGGCAAATCTTTTTACATTGATGAATGCGTTATTATCATTTGAGTGCACTAAAGACCCGAAAAGTGTGCCACAAAAAACCGAGTAGAACCCTTTATAACCAAAAAAGTTATTGTTGTACTTTGTACAATAAGCTATAAATACGTTTCTGCACGTCCTTAAAAAACATTTCTACATTTATAAACCCCTCATTACTATCTTAATACACTAAAAAAGCCCGAAATATAGTGCTGGCCAAATCATAACCAAAAATTTAATTCTTGCTTAATATAATTTTCTAGAATAATCTGAAAATAGGTTTCTGCACGTCTTTGGGGAACTAGCTTTATATTCATAAACAATTTATTACCACAGGACCTGTCGTAGCCAACAATTGAATTCTAGGTTAATATAACTTTATACTATAAGCTCTAAATAAATTTCTGCACATCTTTGGAGGAACAGTTACCCACTTATGTAGGACTTACTACGATTTTCCTCGATTAAAGCCCGAAAAGTGTACCACAAAAAAAAAAAAAAAAACAGGTAGGGTCATCATAATCCAAAAACATATTTTTGGTTATTCTAACTTTATACAATAAACTATAAATGCGTTTCTGCACGCCCCCAGGGAAATAGCTTTACATTGATAAATGCTTCTATACAATTTGAGTACACTAATGACCCGAAAAATGTACCACAAATAATTATGCAGCGTTAATCATAACCAAAAATTGAATTTATGGCTAATGTATCTCCCGTTGAAAGCTATAAATACGTTTCTGCACATCTTTGGGAAAATATATTTACATTGATAAATAATTTATTACTATTTGACGTTACTAAAGGCCCGAAAAATTTACCACAAAAAATCGTGCAGGGCTAGTCGTAACAAAATATTTAATGCTAGGTTAATATAAGGTTATTACATGATATAATATGATATAAATACGTTTCTGCACATCGTTGGAAGAAAAGATTCCCAATGATATACGATTTATTGACATTTCAGTGAACTAAAGGCCTGAAAAGTGTACCACAAAGAGTTCAGCAGGGCCGTCTTTAGGTAAATGTATTTACACTGATAAATGTTTTATTAGTATTTGAGTGCACTAAAGGCCGGAAAAGTGTACCTTAAAAAATTTTCCAGGGCCAATCATAACCAAACATTTTATTGCAACACGCTTTATTATCATTTACTTGGAATAAAAATGATAAAAATGTACCACAAAAAAGCAGCTTGGGCCATGATTATCAGAACTTTATTTTCAGGTTATAATAACTTATTGCAATAAACTGGAAGTATGTTTCTTCATTTAGAGCACTAAAGACCTCAAAAGTCCCCCTCATCCTAAACCCCAAAAATACTTTCCTTTTCTTCTCTACCCATTTGGAAATACTTTCACATAAATTTTTCATGTCTATACCAATAATATTACAAATTGTAACTATAACGACTGAGTTGGGGGGCACCGAAAATCCTACACACCAAGTCCCATACAAAAATCAGTAGTCGTCATTAGTTTGAGATGCCTACATAGCAATGGTAGCAGAAGAGGAGGAACAGAAAAAACACTTTGGGTTGACGTCATTAGGTATAGAGAGCTCTTGTTATAGACGCCATAACCAAACGTTTCAATTTTTTGTTGGATTTTTTTTTACTGTTTTTCAGACCTCATACTCGTCAGAAACACGCACCGCAAAAAAAAAACACAAAAACAAGCTTGTAAAGGTGTACTTATTATTTGCTTACAAATGCTTACGAGTAGTGAGTACTATATTGAGAAGGGGGTACTTGAAATTTATTATCATTTGAACAAACTAGTTTTTTTTATATTGTGATTACATAATTATGCATAGGTAATACTCAGTCGTGGCAGAAATAGGCGTTTCAAAGAAGAATATGAAAGAAAGAAAGAAAAAAAGAGAACGAAGAAAAAGAAATATAAAAATCAATAAAAAGGGAAACGACTTTTCGAATGTTATATTGGAATATTTGAAAATGATGTTATGAATTGTTTTCGAAACGAAATGAGTAGTGAATTTTCACAGTTTAGTCATATCGAACGCTTTAGGATAGGCAAAGGGAATTGTATAAGTTGGTGGCAGTAAAAGCCTAGAAGTAGGCAATGATTTTGATTGAACTTAAGCCAGGGCGTAGGTAGGTTTCAGAACCAAGGCTCCGTGATCCCTATTTCTAGGATCTGTTTTTGGCTATTTTTATAAAATGCACTAAGAATTAGAATTAGAATAAATATTCTATTACAAAGTAGGGCTGACAAATTAATTTTGTATTTTTAAATCCCTAAATATAGGCAAAGATATTCTTTTCAAATAAACTATTTTTGAACTAGAACTGTAAAAAGGTGACCACAAAACAGCTTAAAAGCACATTTTAAAAGCAGCACCTAAAAGTAGGCAACGAAATTTTGTACGTTTTTAGTTTTGTAAATAAGGGCAATAAATATTTTTCCATTCCATGCAATAGTCATTGTTTCGAGTATTTGGTTGCCAAATCCCAAAAGTAGGCTATATTTAGGTTATATTATAAAATGAAATTATAATATAAGTTAGAGAGAAAATTCCATTCAAAAGAGACAGATGCCTTTACGCAAAAGAACGTTTGTATTATTAGATCCCAGTATAAAAGCTAGTAATATTTTTTGAAGTTCAAAAGAAGCTAAGACGAAGCTTAGGCGTTATTAATAAAGTAATAATACGAACGAAAATAAAATGTAATTAAAGAAATTGTGCCCTAAGATAGGCAAAACAAGTTAGGTTTTTTGTGACGCCCTATATGCAGACAATCAATATATTTCATTTTCTAATTTATAAATAGGCTTCTGCACGTATATAGGGAAATAGCTTAGCACTGAAAAAAAGTTTTTACCTTTTGAGGAGATTAAAGGGCCGAAAAGTGTACCACAAAAATCCATGAAGGGCCACATTATAATCAGAAATTTAATTTCTAGTTATTATAATTTTTTACAAATACGTTTCTGCGCGTCTTAGGGGAATAGATGTATACTGCTAATCAACTTATAAATATTTCAGTACATTAAATGTTCCAAAAGTGTACCACAAAAAAACAATGTAGGGCTATTATAATACAAAAAGTTAATTTCTGCTTATTATAACATTCTACAGTAAGTTATAAATACGTTTCTGCACATCTTTGGGGAAATAACTTTCTATTGTTATTTACACTACACTTCCGAAAAGTGTACCACAACTTCCGAAAAAAGTGTACACTTCCGAAAAGTGTACCACAAATAATAGTGCAGGGCCAATTATAACCAAAAATTTTATTTTTGGTTTTTATAATATTCTGCAGTAAACTCCAAATACGTTTCTGCACTTCCTTAGAGCAATATTTGTTTATTGAAAAGCCCCTTATTTGCAGTTGAGATACTAGATGTTCGAAAAGTGTACCATAAGTCATGTAGGGCCATCATCAAAATTTTATTTCTGGTTATTATAACGTTCTACAGTCGGCTATGAATACGCTTCTGCACGTCCTTAGGGCGTGATATACAAATTATTACCTTTCGAGTGGATGAAAGGTACAAAATGTGTACAACAAAAAAAAAACTTGTAGCTCCACATAAAAATTAAATTTCTGGTTATTATAAATATCTACCATAAGCTGACAACAAGTTTCTATAAGTCCTTAGGCAGATATATGTATATTGATAAACGTCTTACAAACATTTTAGTACACTAAAGGCCAGAAAAGTCTACCACAAAAAATTGTGCATGGCCAATTATAGCTAAACATTTAATTTATTACTAAAACTTTCTGTAATATGCAATATATGCACATCATTGGGTAATATACATGCACTGAAAAAACATATTAACATTTGTGTGGATGAAAGGCCCGAAAAGTGTACCACAAAAATAGGACAGGGACAAATATAATCAAAAATTTATTTTTTCGTTATTATACCTGTTCGATAAGGAGCGCACAACAGGCCGAACCACTGGCTTAAGTGTATGTCCATGGACATGAGACGTTTTAAACGTCTCCTCTATTCAACCTAACCTATACCTGTTCGAAATAAGTTCGTTTCAGCACATCTTTAGGGAAACAGCTTTGCATTGATAAAGAACCCATGAATTTTTGAGTACACTAAAGGCCCAATAAGTGTACCACAAAAAAACGTGCTGGGTCAATTATAACCAAAAATTTAATTTTGATTACAACATAATCATAATCATTTATTGTAATCATTAATTTATCATAATCTTAAATTTAATTTCTGGTTATTATATTTTTATTATGATTTGAGTTCTATATATACCCGAAAAGTGGACCACAAAAAATCGAACAGGATCAATTATAACTAAAAAATTAATTTTGGTTATTATGACTGTCTATTTTAACAAATAAATAAGTTTCTGCAACCACTTACGCGAATATATGTACATTGATAAACACCCTGTTAAAATTTGACTACATTAAAATCCCGAAAAGTGTACCACAAAAAATCGTGCAGGACCAATTATAGCCAAAAATGCATTTTTGGTAATTATAACTTTCAGTACTAAGCTATAAAAACATTTCTGTACATTTTTGGGAAATAACTTTCTATCGATAAACACCTTGGTAACATTTAAGTACACTAAAGGCCCAAAACGTATACCACACAATGTCGTGCAGGGCCACAGTCATAAAAATTATTTTTTGCAATAACCTATAAATACGTTTCTGCACGTCTTTAGGAAAACAGCTTTACATTGACGAACAACTTAATAACTTTTGAATACACTAAAGGGCCGATAAGTGTACCAGAAAAAATTTTGTAGGATCAGTTATAGCCAACAATTTATTTTTTCGTTATTATAGCTTTGTGCAATAAGTTACAAATATGTTTTTGCACGTCTTTGGGGTAACAGCTTTATAGTGATAAGCACCTTATAACTTTTTGAGGGTATTGAAGGCCCGAAAAGTGTACCACAAAAAATAGTGCAGCGCCAATTATAAACAAACTCTTACTTCTATTGCTAAAACGTTCTAAAATAAGCTATAAATACGTCTATAGGAAAATTGGCACTGAAAAAAAAACATTATTACCTTTTGAGGAGATTACAGGCCTGAAAAGTGTTCCACAAAAAATTGGGGCCAATTATAACTTAAAATTTAATTTTGGTTATTATGACTTTTAATGTTAAGAAATAAATAAGTTTTTGCAACCACTTATGTGTATATATATTTACCTTGATAAACACCTTTTTAACATTAGACTACATTAAAATCCCGCGAAGTGTACCACAAAAAAATCGTACAGGGCCAATTATAGCCAATAATGTATTTTTGGTTATTATAACTTCCAGTACTAAGCTATAAAAACGTTTCTCTACATCTTTGGGGAATAACTTTCTATCGTGAAGTACTTAAGTAACATTTAAGTACACCAAAGATTAAAAAAGTGTACCACATAAAGTCGTGCAGGACCAAATATGTATAGTAAAAAACTTTACTTTATACTATAACTATACTATTATAACTTTCTGCAATAACCTATAAATACGTTACTGCACGTCTTTAGGAAAACAGCTTTACATTGATAAACAACTTAGTAACTTTTGAGTACACTAAAGGGCCGATAAGTGTACCACAAAGAGTTGTGCAGGGCTAATTATAGCCAAAGTTTATTTTTTTGGTTATTATAACATTATGCAATATGCTATAAATACGTTTCTGCACGTCTTTGGGGTAACAGCTTTACATTGATAAACACCTTATAACTTTTTGAGGGTATTAAAGGCCCGAAAAGTGTACCACAAAAAAAGCGCACGGCCAATTATAAACAAACATTAATTTTTATTGTTAAAACGTTCTAAAAAAGCTATAAAAACGTTTTTGCATGTCTCTAAGAAAATATTTTCGCACTGAAAAAAAAAACATTATTAACTTTTGAGGGGATAACGGGCTCGAAAAGTGTACCACAAAAAATGGAGTAGGGCCAAAATTGACTAAAAATTAAATTTTTGGTTATTATAAATAAGATCCTGCACATCATAAAACCTGCAAAGTTTTGGTTATAATTTTATGGAATAATATGCCTCAGTATACACAAAAACTAGTTTTTAGGTCTCGGCCACAAAAAATATGTTTGTTACAAAGTGTTGATATAACTTTTTAGCAGTAGGGTATACATACGATTCTGCACATCTTTGGGCCAGCAGCTTTAAATTGATAACCACTTTGATACCATTTAAGTTCTATAAATACCCGAAAAGTGTACCACAGGAAAAGTGCAGAGCCCATCACAACCAATAACTTAATTTCTGGTTATTATAACTTACGAAAATATTTCAAAAAATATGTATCCACCCGTCTTTAGGGAAATAGTTTAGTAACTTTTGTAGCTTATCACATTTCATAGAGGTAGGTAATAGCTAAGAGTTAGAAGATATATAAGTATGTATTGAAAATAAGTCCTAAATTTAAGCCATATTTTCTTAATATTTTATAGAACTAACACTATTCAGTTATTTATTGTTTCTTCAAACTCAAAGGCCTCCCTAAGGTATGCTATAAATAATAGTTAGTGAAACTATGCCTTAAGATAGGCAAACCCATTTTTGTTTTTTTTTTAATCATACATGTAGGCGACATAATAAGAATTAGAAAACATCTGTATTGAAGATAAGGCCTAAATATTGGCAAATTGTCTTTATGGAGATATGTAATAACTAAGAATTAGAAAATATATGTAAGTATTGAAGATGAGGCATAAATGTAGGCAAACATTTTTTAAATATTTTATAGCACTACCACCATTCAATTATTTGTTCTCCCTTTAAAGTTCAAAGACCTCCCTAAGGTATACTATAAATAATAGTTAGGTAGTAGGTGCTGCATACACAGCTGTGAATTTCTCAAAACAATTTCACACACTTGTTTGTATTAAAAGTTTTTCTCACACCATTTGCTATTCCTTTCGGTGTAACACCCACAAAAGGTATACTTTAAATTTTAATTATTTCATAAATAATTTAAAGTAGTATATTTGATAGTTATTCAAATTTGTTGTATTATATGTGATGAGTCAAAATATTGTCTTGCAAGTGTTTAAAGTTAATTCGTGATATATTCACTTTCCACGCCTAAAAGTATGCCATACACCTTTTAAAAGCCAAATGCCTTAAAGTTGACATTAATTATTGTTAACATAAATAGCTATAATTGTGACAAAGTAGAAAAGCTTAACGGCAGATAAGGAAAACCAGATTAGGCGTTGAAAAATGTGAAAATAATATGAAAAGTCAAGGCTGTTAACTGATTTCAATGCCATTTGAAGTTCTTTACAATTTTTTTATTTTTATTTCTCTCAACAAATACCCTAAAATCCCCAGAAAAATATACCCTTTATTGAAATAAATCATTGTAATTTTTCACCAAAACTTTTCTCAACAAAAGCCACAAATAAAATCCGCCAATGGCAGTTCTCGGAGATTTTAGCCATCCGCAAAATGGAAGACATTTAGGCGAGAACAAAAAAAAACAGAACAAAATAAAAAGGTTGCTTTTTTGGGGCCATCAGTTTGACATAGAATTGCAAAAAGGGAACACATAACTGAAAAATGTGACCTTGAACTTGACATAGGATTTGTTGCAGGTTTATGTTTGCCGGTTTTTATGTTTTTTTTTCGTATGACACACCCCACAAAAAGGAGCAAAAATATGTCAAAACTGGTGGAGAAAAAAAATTGTCAACCCACAAAAAGAAAAAGAGCAGAAAAGGAAAAAAGGTAAAACGCGGCAACAAAAAACACTCACATTAAACAATAAAGGCGTACTAGAAAAGAAATATATAAAAAAATAAAAAAGAACATAATATAATTTCAATTTAATACTTCTGCTAAACATAGCATCAGATTTTGAACTCCATCTGTACGAAGAAAAAACAATGATGATGTAGAATAAAATTATAATTTAAGCATTTTTTTATTCAAAATTTCCATTGCCTATGTGTAGGCGTTAGCCAAAAATATTGATAATATCGCTCAGCTGTTGGTGTTTGTCAGAATTTGCATATTTTAAGGCTTTGCCAAAGTAAGCCAAGTAAGATCTAAAGGAAATTATATTTACATTTTTAGTAGTATTTCATAAGGCTTTAAAAGCAATTTAAGAGAAAAATGTCTAACAAACTTACGAGATATTTTTAGATATCCCCCTTCCCCACCCATCTATTCATTATACGCTGGGGGATTTAAGAAGAGAGAAAGTTTTTTGTTCCAAATTTCTTTGGGAAATGATGGATTTGGAGATTTTTTTTTGCCTGAGCAATACAAGCGACAGATAGGCCGTAACGCATTAACTTAAAAGTTGAATTCATTTTGTTGCTTCATTTGTAAAGGAAATCGAGTTTTCATTGCCAGGCATCTTACTTCGTGCTTAGGAGAATTAAAATTAATTGCCTATTTTAAGGAGCCGAAGCAAAAGTGATTAAAAAGTTAAGGGAAATAATGTGTGGCATACTTTGTTGCGGAGAAAAAAAAATATAATAAAATGTGAGTTTGGAATTTGGATATATTTGGAATAATATCCAGCAATATTTAGAATTTTTTGAATCGTGAAGATTTATTTAGAAGCATAAAAAATATCAAAATTCCATTAATCCAAATATTAAAAATTAGGTCTTCTCTCATTGAGCATAAGGTTGTATGAGTGATATAAATTATCAAGTACTCTTACAAAAACGCTTAAAATTTTCTTCAAAATTATTGGAATTTTAAAATTTGAAGGGATCTTATCATAGAACTCTACTCGTACATACCTTTAGAAAATATAAATACCTGATGGACACCATGTTGTATAATTGATACTAATAATGGGGTAAATACTAATTCTCTTTTAACTATCATAAATTTTGAATGAACTTGAAAAGTTAAAGGGCTATTTTTAGAAAACATTATGATTTTTTTAGGGGAAAATAAGAACTACTGGTCTAGCACTTCAAATATGATAATTCATTAACCATGGCAATTAAAATTAAGATTTCTTTACTGGTACACCGTGTCGAATGACTGATAATAATAATTGGGAATGCAGATCAAATATTTTCGAACTATCCTTAATACAAAACGAATTTGTAAATTTGAAGAAATACAATAGGAAACTAGATTGGGTGTTTCTTTAGGAGACAGGAATACCTAATGATCAAGCAGTTTAAATAGGAATATGTCATTAAAGTATTTACAATTTTAATTATCTTTATTTGTCCATCCCGTCGTATGACCGATATTAATATTTGAGAATACGGACTAACTTTCTTAAATATAATTTGAATCTAGAAATTTGAAAGGTTATGTTTAGAAAACACTAAGGTCTGTCAGATCTAACGATTACTATCCTAAATAAGGAGCTTCCATTTACAAAAATACTTAATTTTCGGAAATTTCTTCAATTGTCCACCCTGTCGTATGACTGATATTAATATTGGGATAAGCAGACTAAATTCCTTATAACTTTCCTAATTATTAATGGAATTTTGACATTTAAACTGCTATGCCTAGAAAACACTAGAGAGCTTCTTTAATATTCAAAAATGTACAGATTTCAAATATGAGAATTCCGTTAGTTAAATAATTAAATCATTTAAAATTAGCATTTTATTCATTTGCCCACCCTGTCGGATGACTAATATTAATATTTGGGTATCGCGAATAAATACCTTCTAACTTTCTTAAATACCAATCGAATTTGTAAATTCTAAGGATTACATTTAGGGAACAGTAATGCCTATATTTCGAAAACTGTAAGACATGCCGATCTAGAATAGTTGATTCTAACTTTATGTTTTTCATTTACAAAAAACCAAATTTTTTAAAATTTCTTCACTTCCTAGACCAGACCTTGGATCTTTTTTGGGGGACAATAGGATGAAATGATCAAGAGATATAAATATGGAGGTAACCATAATAAATTCTTTCTAACATCTTGCAATATTAGGCATATTAATAAATATGGAAGGCTATGATTATAACTACCATCAACGTATCATTAGATGATAATAAGTCGAACTGATCAAGCATTTCTAATATCAGCAGTCCAGTAGTAAATTATTTAGAATGCACATTTTCTTTACTTGTCCGATCTGTCATATCGTCCATTCAATATAATAATAGCCTATAATATACTACGCATAGTGTATTATAGGCTATTATGATATTGAGGGGACGATATGACTGATATTAATAATTAGGTCAACAGACTAAATGCCTTCTAACATTCTCAAATATCAGAAGAAATTGGAAATACAGAGGATTATGTTTAGAGAACACCAATCAATTATGAACCTTCATTTACAAAAATACTTAATTTTCGGAAATTTCTTCACTTGTCCTCCCAGTCGTATGACTGATATTAATATTTGGGTAACCAGATTGAATTCCTTCTATCTTTCCAGAATATTGATGGAATTTAAAAATGTCGAGGCCTACGCTTAGAAAATCATTGGGTTTCTCTTTGGGCACAATAAGACCAAATTATCAAGAGATTTAAATATGAGTATTCTATTAATTAAATCATTTCTAATTTGCACTTTATTCATTTGTCCACCCTGTCGTATGACTGATATTAATACTTGGATATCCCGGATAAACCCCTTCTAACTTTCTTAAATACTAACATCAATACCTTTCTTTCGAAAAATCAGACGTCCTACCGATCAACGACTTTATATACCTCCATTTATAAAAAATATTTTTTCACTATCTTAGGCAATCAATCTAAATTCCTATTAAATTTTCTAAATATCTATAGAATTTAATAATTTATAGAACTTTACCTTTCTTTAGGTAACAATATTACCACATGATCAAGAGATTTAAATATGTTAATTTCATTAAGTTTTCATTTTAAATTAGCATTTTCTTCATTTGTCCACCCTGTCGTATGACTGGTACTAATATTTGAAAATAAATTCCTACTAACTTCCCTAAATATCCATAGAATTTGGAAATTTAAAAGATGTTAATAAGAAAAAACTAGTGTCCGTTCAAAAAACTAGTGTCCGTTCAACTACCGACTAAACATTTTGTCCACCATGTCGTATGACTGATATTAATATTAGGGCATCCCGACAAAATCCCTAATAACTTCTTTACATACGAACAAAACTTGGAAATTTAAAGGATTATATTAAGCGAATAGGTATGACCTTATTTCAAGAACCGTAAGACATACCGATCTACAATCATCTATCTTAAATGTAGGCATTTCATTTAAAAAAAATAAATAATTTTAAAAAAATTTCATCACACTTGTTCAACCTGTCGTATGACTGATATTAATTGTTGGGTAATCAGACTAAATTCCTACTAACTTTCCTTAATATTAATAGAATTTAGAAATGTAACGTGTTATGAATGGAAAACACCAAGGTTGCTCTTTGGAAGGCACTCAGATCTACTGATTAAGCATTTAAAATATCAGCATTACAATAAATAAAATTGTAATTTTCTTCATTTGCCCACCCTGTCGCATGACTGATATTAATATTTGGGTATCTACGCTAAATCCCTTCTAATTTTCTTAAATATCATTATAATTTGGAAATTCAAAGGGCTATGTTTAGAGAACACTACGGTATTTCTTTAGAAACCCGTAAGACATACACATCTAGTATCTATGATCTTAAATACCGACCTTTCATTTACAAAAGAGCTAATTTTCGGAAATTTCTTCACTTGCCCACCCTGTCGTATGAATGATATTAATATTTGGGTAAACAGAATAAATTATTTCTAACTTTCCAAAATAATGATGAACTTTAGAAATGCAAAGGCCAATGCTTAGAAATACCTTGGGCCTTTCTTAGGGAGACAATAAGTCATAATGAAGAAGAGATTTTATTATGAGCATTCCATTAAAAAAAAAATCATTAAAAATTCGAATTTTCCACATTTGTAAACTCTGTCGTATGACTGATATTAATATTTGAGTAAACAGACTACATGTTTTAAATATTAAATTTCTTAAATATCATTATAATTTGGAAATTGAGAGGGGTTATGCTTAGAAAACATGAAGTTAATATTTGGGTAACCAGACTAAATTCCTACTATCTTACCTAAATCTCAATAGAATTGGAAAATTTAAATGGTTATAATACGAAAATAACTACGACTCTTCTTTACAAGAGCATAAGGTATACAATGACTGCAGTAAAAAGCTTGAAACAAAACTTTTCTCAATATGACCACCACAACGTATAAGTGATATTAATTGTTGGTTGCTACTAATAAATCCTGTGTAATTTTCTTCAACATTATTCAAATTGAGAAATTTAAATTACTCTGTATATAGAACACGAAGGAGCATTAAACAAAAATATAATAAATTTAAAAACAATATAGGAAACTATATTTAATTTGGGAACTCATTATTAAAATTAATAATAAATTCCCAAATTTTACATTATCTTAGTGACGCTCCCAAAATATAGAAAATTCCTTCTACATATAATGACATAAAATAAAAATGTTTCTATTCTATTTATTTAAGTTTAATTTTTCCATTTTGTTTTTTTTATTATAATGACAAAAGTTCTGCGACAAACTTTGCTGCTCTCGTCAGTTTGTCTGTCACTAAAAGATGGCATAGAAATCCAAGATGTCATTTATCTTTTTGACATACGAGTATGTTTATGTTCCGTTAACTTTGACATAATATTAGGATTTTGTAACATTGAGATGTTCATAGATTGCAGAGAGAGAATCTATTATTGAAAATATTTGTTGGATAATCAATATGAAAGATTTGTGATGTAATTGATATAGATAGCTATGAAATCCTTAAACTGTTTCTGAGGATAAAGTAAATTTAAATCCGAGCAAATACAACTGTAATAGATTATTTGGGAAAATTTTATAAAACAGATGTGCACAATTCTATAGAAGCCTACACAATTTGTAGTTGTAGATATTATCCTTGAATATAAGTCTTTTCATTTAATTCACCATTTAGGCCGCCATTGTGAATGATTGGTATTAATTGTAGGTTATTTTAAAAAATCCTGATAATTGCATCAATATCAATAAAATGAGGAAATTTAAATCAATGTTTTTAGAGAAGATAAAGATCATTCATATATATATAAATATTATTTTTTTAAATAGACAAACAACAAGAAATTTAAAAATTGTCAGAAAAAAATTCTCGTGCATTGTCAAAAGTCTTTAAGAAATTAAAATTTTGTTATGAAATTAGGATATTTGTAAATATTTGGTATGTAACTTCTCTAACTTCTAAGTTGTAGATATTTTCTTTGTACATTATGATTTTTATGATTATCACTATTTGGCCACAGTAACGTATGATTCTTTTTAATTATTGGGTATAAAATTATTAAATTAAGTAGTAATGTAAGCTTTTAAATTTTATAAAAGCTTATTAACTCTCTAGTTGTAGTTATTTCCTTTGTATATTCGTATTTTAAAGAATATCAATATATGACCACCGTAACGTATGATTCATATTTATTATTGGGTATATTTAGTAAATTCCTTATAACTTTCTTGAATATAAGTCAATTTCCAAAATTTAAATCGCCATATTTAGAGGAGATCCGTACCTTTCATAGGCCCAGAAGTAGTACATATTATAATTAAACAAACGACAACAAATTGGAAATATGTTATAGGAAAAATTCAAAATATAAGTTTCCGATATTCAAAGGATTACAGGACATTCAAAAAGATTGTACTGAGTTGTAGTGTAAGCTGGTAATATGTTATAGAGTCTTACCAAATCTCCAGTTGTTGATATTGTCTTTGGGCATACGAATTTTCAAGTCATTCACCTTTGGGACACCCTAACGTATGATTCATATTAATTATTGGGTATGTTTAGTAAATTCCCTATAACTTTCTTTAATATTAATCAATTTTGAAAATTAAAAGTTTATATATTTAGTGGATATCAGAGCCTTTCATAAGTCAATTCTTGTTATTTATTACAAATAAAGAATAGAAAATAAATTGGAAAATTGTGAGCAGGAAAATGTAATGCTTATGACTGTTGATACTCAATAGATTAGAGAACATCAATAAACGATAAAATTAAGGAGGAATGTAAGCTTATACATTTTATAGAAGCTTACTAACTCTCTGGTTGTAGATTTTTTCTTTGTTTATTAGCATTTTAATGAATATTACTATTTGGCCACCCTAGCGTATGATTCATTTTAAATATTGGGTATGTTTAGAAAATTTACTATAACTTTCTTAAATAGCAATCAATTCTGAACATTTAAGTGGCCAAACTGAGTAGAGATCATAGCTTTTCTTTAGGCTATAAGTCTTGTTCGTTACAAATAAAGAATAGATAATAAATTGGGCAATTGTGAGAGGGGAAATTTAATACTTATGACTGTTGATACTCAATACTCAATTAGAGGACATGAAAAAACGATAAAATTAAGTACGAATGTAAACATATACATTTTGTAGAAGCTTACTAACTCTGTTAAGTAACTAACTCTCTAGTTGTAGATATTTTCTTTGTACATTAGCATTTTTATGAATATCACTATTTGGCCACCCTAGCGTATGATTCATTTTAAATATTGGGTATGTTTAGAAAATTTACTATAACTTTCTTAAATAGCAATCAATTCTGAACATTTAAGTGGCCAAACTGAGTAGAGATCATAGCTTTTCTTTGGGCTATAAGTCTTGTTCGTTACAAATAAAGAATAGATAATAAATTGGGCAATTGTGAGAGGGGAAATTTAATACTTATGACTGTTGATACTCAATACTCAATTAGAGGACATGAAAAAACGATAAAATTAAGTACGAATGTAAACATATACATTTTGTAGAAGCTTAATAACTCTGTTAAGTGACTAACTCTCTAGTTGTAGATATTTTCTTTGTACATTAGCATTTTTATGAATATCACTATTTGTCCACCGTAACGTATGATCCATTTTAATTATTGGTTATGTTTAGAAAATTCCCTGTAACTTTCTTAAATAGCAATCAATTCAGAACATTTAAGTAGTCTTATTCACTGGAGATCATAGATTTTCATAGGGCTATAATTATTGTTTATTACAAATAAATTATGGACAATAAATGAGAAAATTGTGAGAGGGGAAATTTATTACTTATGACTGTTGATGCTCAAAAGATTAGAGGACATCAAACAACGATTATATTAAGTACTAATGTAAGCTTATACATTTTATGGAAGCTTACTTACTCTCTAGTTGTAGACATTTTCTTTGTACATTAGCATTTTTATGAATATCACTATCTGGCCACCGTAACGTATGATTCATATTAATTATTGGGTATGTTTGGAAAATTCCCTATAACTTTCTTAAATATATATAAATTTTGAAAATTTAAGTGACCATATTTAGTGGAAATCAGAGCCTTTCATAATGCTATAACAAATAAATAGAGGACAATAAATCGAAAAATTGTAAGAAAAGAAATTTAATAGTTATGATTGTTGATGCTCTAAAGCTTAGAGGACATCAAAAAACGATTATAACAAGTAGTAATGTAAGCTTGTAAATTTTACAGAATCTTACTAACTCTCTAGTTGCTATTTCCTATGTATTTTCAAGAATATCATTATATGGCCACCGTAACGTATGACTCATATTAATTATTGGGTATGTTTAGTAAATTCCCTATAACTTTCTTGAATATCAATCAATTTTTAACATTTAAATGATCATATTAAGAGGAGGGCACATCCTTTAATAAGCCCTTTATTAGTACTTACCATAAGTAAGTGGAGGACCCTAAATTCAAAAATGTTCTGGTTAACGAGTTGAGCATTTGTAAAAATTATTATCATCTATTTGATTACTTAACTTTAATCTTTATGCTAAAATCTTCATAGCTGCTCTTTAAATTAAATGCTAACAGCATTTTCCTACCTAACGGAAGGATTTAAATCCCATCAAGATAATACATACGAGTATGCCTTTAAAACATTTCCATATTACGTATTAACTTTTCATTTCTAGCGACAAAGAGCGACACTCTCCACTTCTGTTCTGCTTCAACAGTTTTGTCTTCTTCCAGTTTTCCTTGCCCATTCTATGCAAGTGGTAAAAAGTAAAAACTAGTTGGCTCTCTGTCCTCTCATTCTGCCCGCCCATATCATATTGTGCGGTACGGTTCGTTCGTTTATGACGATAAACATTACACTAAACCATTATGCGAGATACCATAATAAAAACTCATAACATTTTGTATAATAAACCGTAATACGGGTAGTGTTATTTTAAATACCTTGGCCTTAAGCCATGGTAATTGTCACACAGACATACATACATAGTCAACCACAGAAAAAAAACGAGTGGATTGGGTGTTTGTATCTGCAAATAATCGCACATAGACATATATCGGATAACTTCAGCTTACCCACACACACATCCAACCAACAATAGTGTCCATAAAAAGCTTTAATGTTCATAAGCCAGAATAGAGCAGAAGAAAAAAACAGGGCCTACGAGAAATAGGCGGAAAAAAATTATAAAAACCAGCTTTTGACTTACACAGCGCAGATATTCTCATCATAGCCAAGCTTACATACAACGAGGGCCAGCGCACAAACCCAACAATCATTTAGCCATGTTAGTGAAACTATTTTCCCCCAACTAGTTCACTGTGCAACATAATGCGGCATCAGTGGCTATAGAATATTAACTTTATGTCCAAAGAACTTGAAAAGCTGGAAAGTTTTTGGGATGTGTCTGATGATGGCAAACAAAAAATCATAAGCAATCTTTGGAGAGAGAGAGAGAAAACACTACGATATGATTATAACTGAATATGTTAAGTCCAGTTATAATGAGTTTTTCTTTGGTGTAGTTTTTGGCAAGAAAAAGGATTAAGTGAAAATCGTACTAACGGAAAATCAATTTCTCTGGCAAAGTTAATTCAGAAGCTGTACCAAATAGAAGCATATTAAATAAATCATATAAACTACTCCCTAAAGCATTAGATTTGGAAGTAAGTAAGCAAGAAATGAAATATTAGCCTAAATGTAGATATTGCTTTTCCATAACGGTCAAAAGGAAGATTTTGGCAATTTTGGCCACCATTGCGTATAAGTGATATTAATTATTGGGTATTTTCATTAAACCTCCTATAACTTACTTGAATTCCAGTCAAATTTGAAAATTTAAATGGTATTATTTAGAGAACGTAAAGATCTTTGAAATCAGCTATATCTAATTTATATTTACATTAGCAAAATATCCAGATATGAGCTGAAACCCACCAAAAATTATCACAAAAAACCATGAAAAGGGATTAATTGAAAATAAATTTCTTCGGCAAAGTTAATTTAAAGGCTGAATAGGCATATATAAAATTAAGCATATGAACTCTTCTCTGAAGCCTTAAATCACAAAAAAATATTTACAAAAAACCAAGAAAAATAATTAATTGAAAATAATGCAAATGGAACTAATGCTAATTAATTTAGAGGTTGTACCAAATAGAAGTATTTTAAATAAATAATATGTACGAATCTCTAAAGTCTTAGAATAGGCAGCGAAATAAGAAATTACTTTTTTTTAATGTATTTCTAGAATATTTTTAAGTGGGCTTTCATAGTCATTCTTTTTGTGCAAATAAAAGACTTTATTTCATATTTAACATCCTACGTTTCGTTGGGATTTTCCAAATTCTTCAAGGATACATTTTTATTTAAATCTGGTAATATAAAAATAATAAAATATTTGCCTGAATGTAGGCCATATTTTTTGGGTGTTATAAAGGGCGTGACTTGAAATTATTTATGAAATATCAAGGGAGCCACTTGAATATAGATATTATAATTCTACAACACTCAATATAAAGAAATTGCATATTAAGCCACCATTGCGTATAAGTGATATTAATTATTGGATATTTTTATGAAAATCCACATAACTTTCTAGAATTCCAGTAAAATTTGAAGATTTATATATAATTATTTAGAGAACATAATTACCTTTTATATCATTGTAATTTATGAAAGATTTTCATTGGCAAAATATCCAGACAGGACTTGACAAACCCCAGATACAAAATGAAAATCACCAAAAAATACTGAAAAAGAAGTAAGTGCAAAAAATGCAGACGGAAAATCTATTTCTCTGGTAAAGTTAATTCAGAAGATGTGCATACGAAATAAACCATATGAATTCTTCCCTTCGGGTAAGCAGCGAAACTATAAACAAAATATAGGTCTAAATGTAGACAATATTTGTTTGGTCTCATGAAGAGTGTGTTTTGATATTACTAATAAAATACCGATCGAAAAACTTCTATACGGAGTACTTTATAACTTTATAAACAAATATCTTATAACTTTATAAAATTACAATTGAATATGAAGATTTCAAGCAATTTCTTTATAGAACATGAATACCTTTAACATTACATAAGATCGCACGAACGATTTTCCTTAACCAAATATCCAGAAATGAACAGTAAATATGGCTTATGAATGTTTAAAGACAATTTTAATATTAGAAAAATATATTAAAAACTAATTCAGTGTTTTAAAATATCCATTGTAGTCATTAAAACGATATTTTCCTCAGATGACCAGGGTGACGTGTGATTTATAATAATTATTGGGTTTTATAATTAAATCCATGGTAACTTCCATTATAGTTAATCGAATTTGAAAATTTTAATTACTACGATTGGAAAGAAAGATTTTTGTATTGCGATAAAAGGTTTACATTTTCCACATAATGTAATTTGCCTAAAAGAAGAATAATGAATAATTATTTTGAAGTCACTTATATCTTTCTTATCTTCCAATAGACTTTAAACAATTTGTTTAGGGATCATGAATAAGTGTTCCTAAACAAAATATTAAGAAATAACAAAAAGCAACCCTTACGATTTGCATAAATACTAATGCTTTAAAAGGAATCAAAAATAAATATTATTTTTAAAAAATATCCATTGGTGTCATTAAAATGTTATGTTCACTTGACCAGGGTGGCGTATGATTCATAAAAATTATTGGGTATTCTTAAAATCCTTTGTAATTTTCGTTATTATCAATCCAATTTAGAAAGTTAAATTGATATGATTAGAGAATAAGAAGGACTTTATAGATATCACTGGAAAAGTAATGTAAATTACCCAAAAAACTTAATTTTTCAACAGATAGCGCTGATATGTAGAGTAAAACTAGATTTTATAAGTACGAAAACATTCTTAGCAACAGTGAAGAAAATCGGCCATGGATCTAATATAGAAATTTAACCGAAGATTTAATTCGATTATACATTTATTTTGAGTCCATGAAATATTACAGTAATAATATACGAAATATAGATCGAACCACTTAACAATAAAGTTTTTACCTATTAAGTCACCCTTGCGTGTATGTGATATTATTTATTGAGAACTTTTAATAAATTACATATTACTTTCTTTAATTTCAATATAAGTGGAAAATTTAAACCAATTGGGGTTTAGGGGACATAAATACCTTTAACATTTTGTGATTTATTAAAGCTTTTCCTTAAGAAATTATCCAAAATTAACCTAATTATCCAAAATATACCAATGCTAATATCCAAAAAATATATTAGAAATTAATTCGCTCTTTATAAATATCAATTGCAGTTTCTAAATCAATATGTTCTTAATTTTGCCGGGGTGACGTATGATTCATAATAATTAATGAAAGGCCTTTTGTAACTTTCGTTATTCTTAACCCAATTTGAAAATTTAAATGGCTGTGATTAGAGAATTTTCAAATATTACTTTGCAAGTAATATCAATTACGCAAATTATTCAATTTTCAAATGCAGTTTCGAAATCAATATGTTCTTCATTTTCCGGGGTGACGTATGATTCATAATAATTATTGAAAGGCCTTTGGTAAATTTCGTTATTCTTAACCAAATTTGTACATTTAAATGGCTTTGATTAGAGAATTTTTAAACACTACTGGGAAAGTAATAACAATTACTGCAAATTGTTTTAATTTTCAAAAAGTAAAGCTTAGAAAAATGTTATGGCAAATATGAAGAATTTTTATTGAATCTCATTTACATCTTCCTTAAAATCCAAAACAATTTAAAGACAAAACAATTTGTTTACAGAAAATAAGAACACCTTTTAACATTGTGGTGATATAAACATAACCCTTACGTAATTTAATACAAATCTTTTTATTTTAAAATAAAGAAATAATAAATTAATTCGACCTTTATAAATATCGTGGGCATCAATAAATTGATATATTTTTCAATTGACCATGAAGACGTATGATTAATAACAATCGGGTTTTCTTACAAATTCCTTTGTAAATTTCGTTATTGTTAACCGAATTTGAATATTTAAATGGCTATGATTAGAGACTAAGTAGGATTTCTTCGATACCACCGGAAAGAAATATAAATATTCGCAAATAGTATTAATTTTCGTTAGAAAATGCTTCACTGAAAATCGGTAGAAAAAATGAAGAATTGCAATTAAATCTCTCATATCTTTCCAAACTCCAATAAAATTACAATAGACAGGTAAAACTATTTGTTTAGAGAACAATTTTATATTTCACATTTGGTGATTTTTCTAAACGAAATATCCAGAAATGAATCGTAAATATCCCTTATCAATATTTAATATCAATTCTAATATTAAAAAAAATATTAAAAATTATTTCGGCCTTTATAAATATCCATTGGCGTCATTATATTCATATTGTTTTCATTTGACCGCGGTGACGTGTGATTCATAATAATTATTGCCTATTCTTACAAAGTCCTTTGTAACTTTCGTTATTACATATTAGCCGAATTTGGAAATTGATATGGCTATGGTTAAAGCATAATAATAACTTTTTGGATATTACTTTAAAAAATTACACATTGCGGTAAATCGTATAAATTGGTCGACAGAATGCGCTTCACTGAAAATAGGAAGAGATCAAGTTGAGAATTTGTGTTAAATCCCATATGAAATTGTGGTAATTTATGACAAATTTTCTTTAATAAAATATCCAGGAATGAACTGAGTATTTAAAAGCAATGCTAATATCCAAAAAATAAATTATAAATTTATTAGGCCTTTATAAATATCGATTGTCGTCATTAAATTAATATTTTCTTTATTTTGGACAGGGTGACGTATGATTCATAATAATTATTGGGCATTCTTACTAAATCCTTTGTAACTTTGGTTATTATTAATCAAATTAAGAGATTTAAACTGATATGGGTAGATCATAATAAGGAACGTTTAAGGAACATAACAAAAATTTCAGCAAATCCTTTAAATTTTCGACAGAAGGTGCTTCACAGAAATTTTTTATAGCAAATAAGAATTTTTTTAAATCCCTTATATATCTTTTTTGACACCTATAGAACCTGAAGACTTAAAACCATTTGTTTAGATAACAGGTACATTTTCAACATTCACGTGATATACTTAGGAACGATTTTCATTGGGAAAATATCCCGGGTATTCTTACAAAATCCTTTGTAACTTTCGATACTATTAACCGAATTTGGAAATTGAAATGATTATAATTAGATAAAAATACGTCCTGTTTGGATATTACTGGAAAAATAATACTCATTTCAGGAAATCGTTTACATTTTCCACGGGAAGTAATCCAGTGAAAATTGGTAGATCAAAAACGAAGAATCCTTATGGAAACCCTTATATATTTCATACAGATTTTACGCACACAGAATGAAGAGCAACCCATTAGCATTGCCATGACGGAAAATGCGTCCTCCTTATGATTTAAGGGCTTAAACATTTTTTCAACATTATGGTTCCACGTGTATATGACAAATGTTCCTAAACAAACTATTTACAAATGTACTGTAAATAACCCCTATGAATATTTAATAAAAATCAAAAACAACTTCGGCCTTTATAAATATCCATTGACGTTATTCAATCAATATTTTATTCAGTTAGCCAGGGTGACGTATGATTCATAATAGTTATTGGTTAGCTTCAATAAATCCTTTGTAACTTTCGCCATTATTAACTGAATGTGGAAATTTAAATTGCTATGATTGGAGAATAAGAAGGGAATCTTGGGTACTGTTGGACAATGAATTCCAATGACTACAAGCTGTTTTATTTTCCTAGAGAAATGAATGATTTAAATATGATGCAGCAAAAATCTGCTTTTTTAAATTAAAAAAAACATTCTTAGCCCAGGTGAAGGCAATTTTCAGAAATCAGAAATTTGATAACTATTAGCAATTTATTGTGACTTATGAAGATTATGTTCCTGTTTATTGATTATAAATCGATTTTCAGTTTATGCAATGTAACATACAAGAAGATTAAACAAGTTTATTCTTCCGTCAGAATAATTTACATTGCTGTTTGCCAAATACTCACAATCTACCTCTGTTATATCCTAACAATGCATAAATTAAAACAAACAACATTTTTATTATTATTTCAGTTTCATTTTAAATTAAATTTGTTTCTCATTTAAAACTCCCCAAAGTATAGTACATATTGTTTTGTTTGCCCCACAAAGTATGCAATCGGTTTTGTAAATTCCAAACGTACACAATTTTAATTTTCCACATTTCTATACAACTTACAAACTAACATGTCGAATAGCAATAACAAAATTCCACAAATTTATTATTAAAAATTATGACTTAATTATTATGGGAATTTGTCACTCTAAATAACATTTATTAGTTATTAGTTTTTGCTGGTATCCTCAAAATTATACTGCATTAATTTCAATTATTCCCTTGCGACAAACCTGTCATGTACACATCGAGGAAAATGGTTAGGAAATGATGTGGACTATAACTATATTACATATATATATTTTATTGACAAATTTCAAAGTTATTGGCAATCATAAAGTTCATTTGTTGCAAAACATTAATATTGATGTTGCGCCGTTTTTTCCCCTCAAATCGGAAATATGAAAATTTATGTATTTACTAGTATACTATATACTCTACATGTGGTTTGTATTTTATTTATGGCAAATATTTGGCTAGAGGTTTAAAATGCTATCAAATTAAGTAAATTATTTATGACAGTTAAGCAAATGATGCAGATGATACGGGATGATAAATTGAGTGAACGCCCCGAGGATATGCAGTGAGTTTTAAAGTGATTTACTCGGTTGCCTTAATGTAGGCAAATGGGAAATTTGATTTAAAACAGTAAAAGGGACTAAAGTGAAAATATTAAATATTAACATTAAACTTATTGATAGTTAAGAAATATATGAGCCAGTTAGTAAGGGTATCCAATAATTAGAATCACTCATACGACACCGCAGTCAAAGAAGAAAAGCTTTATATTAAGTACGTAATGGAATCAAAATTTTCCAAAACTTCCAACGGTAGATTTGAATGATGAATGACTACAATATCATCTAATCTGGTACAATATTTTTTATTTATTTATAATAAATTCCGTATTAATACATCATTCTGTATAATATTCCCGAAAACTAGCATTATATTTACTTAAAAATTTAAAATTAAAATAATTAATATCAGTCATTCGACAACGTGTTCAAATAAGAATAAATGGATTTTTAAACTTTTAAGTAAATGAAATGCTCGCATTCAGTAATAGCCCTTGTTTTTTCGAACATAGCTATAGAAATTTCAAAAGAAATCTTTATCGGGGTTAAGAATTTTTGCCCACAAGCGGTTGAATCAATATTTGTAAGGTAAAGTTTAAAGGACATTATTTAGAGAGCATTAGTGTCCTCAAAAATATAAACAAATATTATTCCAAAGAAGAATAATACTATAATCAGTTCTATAAGAAAATTATAACAATTAAATAAAATTTAGAATTTTATAATTCTCCATTTGACCACAATTGCGTATAAGTGATATTAATAAACTGGGAGCTCTTATAAAATGCCTTATAACTTCTTTAAATATAAACCGAAAATTTAAAGAAAATTATTTAGAGAAGGTTAATGCTTTTATAAGATATACAAATATATTTAATTCAAAAAAGAGTGACAATATAATCTGATCGGATAGAAAAATATGACAATTTAAAAGTCTTTAGATCATTAGTTATTTTTTTCAATTTGGCTACTATTGCGTATGACTGATATTAATTATCGGGAAATATTACTAAATGCCTTACGACTTTCTCAAATATAAACCGAAATTGAAAATGTAAAGGAAATTAGTTAGAGAGCTTTAAGGCCTTTAAGGAAAAATATATAACTAATACTAATTCAATGAAATTCGGTAAGGAAAATATGACAACAAAATGCACTTAAGGCCAAATTTATATGACTGATATTAATTATTGGGTGCTTTTACAAAACGCCTTATAAATTCCTTAACCGAAATTTAACATTTAAAAATCTTTGGTCATAGAAGGTTAAGGCCTTAAAAGATTTATAAAAATAGTTAGTTCAAGAAAGAGTGACAAGAAATTCAGATCGGATAGGAAGATATGACAATTTAATAGTCTTAACATACAATTTGTCTATTTGGCCACCATTGCGAATGACTGATTTATATTATCGGGAGCTCTCACTAAATGCCTTATAACTTTGTTAAATATAAACCGAATTTTAAAATGTAAAGGAATTTATTTAGAGAACATTAAGGCTCTTCAGAAAATATGTAAATATAGTTAATACAAGAATGAATGACAAGATAATCTGTTGGGAGTTCTAATTAATACCTTTAATATGACGATTAAAGAGTCGGAAGACCAACATTTTATAATTTTTCATTTGGTCACTAGTGCGTATGACTGATATTAATTACTGGGTGCTTTTAAAAAATTCCTTATAATTAAAAACGTAAAGGGCATTAATTAGAGAGCATTAAGGCCTTTAAACAAATATATAAATAATACTAATCCAAGGAAAGATGTCGAGATAATCAGTTCGGTAAGAAAAATATTACAATTAAAGAGTTTGAAGACCACACTTTTATAATTTTACATTTGGCCACCACTGCGTATGATTGATATTAATTATCAGGTGCTCTTACAAAACGCCTCATAACTTATTTAAATATAAACCGAAATTGAAAACTTAAAGGACTTTATTTAGAGAAGGCTAAGGCCTTCATAAAATATATACATAAATATAGTTAACACAAGAAAGAGTGACAAGATAATCACATCCGATAGAAAAATATGACAATTTAATAGACTTAAGGTCATAACTTAAATTTTTCAATTTGGCCAGCATTGCGTATGACTGATATTAATTATCGGGTGCTCTCACTAAATGTCTTAAAACTTTCCTTAATATAAACTGAATTCGGAAATATAAAGACCATTAATTTGAGTACTTTGAGGCCCTCTAGAAAATATATAAATATAGTTAATCCAAGAATGAATGACAAGATAATCAGTTGGGAGTTCTTATTAATGTCTTTATTATGACAATTAAAGAGACAAAATACCACTGTTTTATAATTTTTCAATTGCGTATGACTGATATTAGTTATTGTTTAGAGAAAATTTAGGCCCTTAAAATTTATAAATGTAGTAAGTCCGAGAATGAATGGCAATATAATCAGTTGGGAGTTCTTATTAATGCCTTTAATATGACAATTTAAGGGTCTGAAGACCACATTTTTTAAATATTTTTTTTAGCCACTACTGCATATTTATATTATTGCGTGTTCTTAAAAATGCATTATAATTGAAAACGTAAAGGAAATTAATTAGAGAGGATTAATGCCTTTAATGCCTTTTAATTTAATGGTCTAAAGGCCACAACTTAATTTTTTTCCATTTGGCCACCATTGCCTATGACTGATATTTATTATTGAGCGATCTTCCAGGATCTCTAATGGGTTTTTTTTAATATCCACCAACCGAAATTGGAAATTTAAGGACATTATTTAGACAACGCTAAGGCCTTTTAGAAATTCATAAATATTGTTAATCCCGGAAAGTATGTTCAAATCAGTTCGTCAAGAAAAATATTACAATTTAATATTCTTGAGCCCAAAACTTGAAATTTTTCCTTTGGCCACCATTGCGTATGACTGATATTAATTGTCGGGAGCTATTACTAAATGCCTAAAAATAATCTTAAATATTAACCGAATTTGAAAATGAAGAGGAAATTATTAAGAGATCATTAACGACCTTCAGAAAATATATAAATATAGTTAATAAAAGAATGAATGACAAGATAATCTGTTGGGTGTTCTAATTATTACCTTGAATATGACAATTAAAGAGTCTGAAGACTACAACTTTTTTTTTAAATTCGACCAGCATTGCGTATGTCTCATATTAATTATTAGGTGCTTTTTAAAAATGACTTATAACTTCCTTAAATATAGACCGATAATGAAACTTTAAAGGATATAAGTTTGAATTAAGGCCTTTCAAAAAATATATAAATGTTACTAATCGAAGGAAGAATGTCGAGATAATCAGTTCAGTAAGAAAAAATATGACAATTTAAGGCTCTCAGGGCCACATCTCAAAAATTCCCGTTCTGTCGCCACTGTGTATGACTGATATGTATTAATAATTGAGCTATCTTAATAAATCTCTTACGACTTTCTCAAATATGAATCTATTTTGGAAAATTATGGGACACTGATTAGAGAACACTAAGGGCTAAAAATTCCTAAATATTGTAAATACAATAATTTATAAGGTAGTATGTCCAGATAACTTGGCGTGAAATAAAATATTTAGCTACAGATAAAATGAAATGGAATGAATTTGTATTGGCCCTATGTTACTCCTAGGAACTATGGGAATATATATATATATATATGTGTCCAGATAACCAGTTTGTCAAGAAAAATATGACAATTTGTTATTCTTAAGGCAGAAACTTTAATTTCGTTCATTTGTCCACCATTGCGTATGACTGATATTAATTATTGAGTGTTCATACAAAATGCCCTATAATTTTCTTAAAAATAAACCGAATTTGGAAATTTAAAGGACAATATTTAGGTAACATTATGGTCTTTCACAATAGATAGATATTATTACCTATTTGTTTTGAATCTAAATCTTACTCTGAAAGGAACGCCCATATGTTGTGGAAACAAATACCATAACACTGTATTCGATATTTTCAAAATTGTTTAATATTTGAGAAAGTTATAAGATAATTAGTAGCAGTACCAAATAATTAATATCAGTCTTACGACACCATGTCTAAAGAAGAAAAATCTTAATTTTGAGTTTCCATATGGAACCGGAATTTTCAAAAACGTCGAATGGTACATCATATTTGTCTCTGAACATGACTACAATATTATGTATTTTGGTACAATAAAAAATTATTTTTTATATAAATTTTTAAACGAGTCCTCGTTTTAAGAAAATCATAATTCTATTCTTATTCTCTGTGTCATCCTAAGGTATCTTGAATGGATACAAAATTACAATAAAAAAATTATTTTTTATTTACATTTTTAAAGGATTCTCCATTTTCTATTTGTATTCTTTATATCATTCTAAGCTATCTTGAATGGATATCTATCAAACCATGAATCTATCTGGGAGGCATCTGTTCTCAATTGTTCTCCACAATCGACATTACCAAACAATTTTCAAACTTCTTGGCATACTTTTGGGGCTTAAAGTTCGACACAAGAAAAACACATAAATCTCCCAGAGAGTTAAATATTTCAAAACAAATGTAAAATAATTTAATTTAGGGATTTATATGTAAACAATGATTTCACAGTGTTTGCATTACAAATGGAAAAATGACGAACGGCAAAGGAGGAGAAAGGCTTTCATAAACATTGAACGCACACAGAATGAAGAGCATACTTTTAGGATTTCCAGGACGGCAAAGATAAAAAACAGCGGCAGGCATATGAACGTTAGTGAAAGATTGTAGCAAGATGTACCAAACATACGCAAATGTTTGGTGAATTTTTGTTTTACAGAGATAATAATGGGTTTAAGAAGAAGGTGCACTTCCACCTGGCAAATAATGTGGTAACAAGAAAAGGGGTAAGACATTTCCATTATAAAGGCTTTCTATATTGGGCGGGGGAAGAGAAAAAATGGCTCATAAAATTGTGGTAACTTACGCCAGCAGAGTTTTACATAATACTAGGTAACACAAAACTTTTTTTGTGAAAGTGAAACCTTCTTTAAAGAATTATTTCAATATAACAAAAAGTTTACAGACTCTAGTTAAGTTTAAAAAATATTATGCATATTTTTTAATAGTATACTTTCGGGGGGAAAGATTTTTATTTCCGTTCAGCTGCATACTTTCGGGCTTGACAAAAGCACCACTCCACTATATTACAGCATTTCATTGAATTATTTGATATTGTTGAGAGATTTTTTCTTGTCATAAGAGGATTACAGGATTTAAATTTGAAATTACAAAAAAATTGGCAAAGATTTAAATTGAGCATATTTGAATTTTTCAGCTTATTTGTAATCCGAAATTGTTGTGCTCTAATTGTACAGTATGGTAAGAGAAATATTGATTTGAGTTGTAACTGTAGAACACGGAGATTCCTCTAACGAATGTAGGTTAATTTAAAAGCTTTGCATATATTTTATATGCATACTTTTCGGGGGAGGAGAATTATATTTGGAGCATACTTTTGGCATGTAGGGGAAAATATATTTATAATTGAGGAATAATAAGAGTATTTATGGGGCATTATAAACTGAGAAATAGATTTATCCTAAAAAAAATATTCTAATAAAAGTATGATTTTTTAAATGAGAGTAAAATGTGTTCATATTATGGGTCTTACTAATAAATCTTATAAGAGGTTTTCACAACAGATTTTCAATGCAAAGCTTTAAACCTTCCATAAATAATTGTTAATAATGCTCCTGTAATTGCTATATGATGAGCATTAGAGAGGCCGTTATGTTCTCGAAATAATGTTCTTTAAATTTCTAAATTCGACTCATATTTAAAAAAGTAATAAGGGATTTAGTAAGATCATCCAATAATTAATATCAGTCATACGTAATGGTGGTCAAATGGGAATTTTTTTATTATGGCCTCAAGACGGTTAAATTACTCTAAATAATGTTCTTGGATACCGTAACCTATAATTGATTGATTGGCACTCTAACAAAATACCTAATAACTTTCTTTAATTTTAACCGAATTTGGAAATTAAAAGGAAAAATTTTAGAGTATATTTCTGCCATTTCAATGATTTATTTCCCCTAACGAATTTTTTTTAATTTTATGTTCAAATTATCTTATATAATAAAAGGCCTTAAGGGCCTTGTGCTCTTTAACAAATATCTTTTCGGTTTATATTTAAGGATGTTGTATAATTCGAAATTTAGGGGACATTATTTAGAGAACATTAAGGCCTTTCAGATAATTCCTAAATATTTCAAAAATCTAGGAAGTATGAGAAGGAATCAGAGCAAGATTGTAAATGTTTCCATTGCGTATGACTGATATTAATTATTGGGAGCTCTTACTAAAAGCCTTATAACTTTCTTAAATATAAAGCTAAATGAGAAATGTAGAGAACAATAAGGCCTTTCAGAGAAATCCTAAATATTGAAAATATCTAGGAAGTATGACCAGAAATCAATTAAGAGCTCCCAATGATTAATATGAGCCATACGGACTGGTGGTCAAATGAAAAATTATAAAGTTGTGGTATGCAGACTCTTTAATTGACATATAAAAGACATTAATAAGAACTCCCAGCTGATTATCTTGTCATTTATTCTTGGATTAACTATATTTATATAATTACTGAAGGGTCATATTGTTATCGAAATAATGTCCTTTACATTTCCAAATTTGGTTTATATTTAAGAAAGTTATAAGACATTTGGTAAGAGCTCCCGATAATTAATATCAGTCATACGCATTGGTGGACACATAGAAAAACTATAAATCATGACCTTAAATTGTCATATTTCTCTAAAGGGTGGGCCATTTAAAGTTTTAAATTTTAACTACCGATTTGATTAAAGGCATTTGTATTATTTTCTGTGGGAAGCCATTAAGGATAAATGTTACGCAAAGCATCCAGAGACAATTGCAGCGTTGAAACATGAAATCGAAGTTGTCGTTAAAAAGATTCGACCCGAAACAATCAAAAGTTTACTGAAATATTGGGTTGATCGGATGTGGTACTGCCGAGCCAGTCGTGGTAGTCATACGAATGATATTGTGTTCCATTATTAAATGACAAAGTTCAACCTTTCCAATAAAACCAGAAATTTGAAAAAATATCAGTACTTTTTTATAGCCGATTCAAATTTAAAATTTTAAATGGCCCACCCTTTATGACAATTTTTATATTTTATGAAGGCCTCAACCTTCGATAAATATTATCCTTTACATTTTCAATTTCGATTTATATTTAAGGGAGTTATAAAGCATTTTGTAAGGTCACCCAAAAATTAATATCAGTCATACGCAAAGGGGGCCAAATGGGAAATTTCGATATTATGGCATCAAAACTGTTAAATAGCCATATTTTTCTTATAGAACTGATTTTTTAGATTTACTTTCTTGGATTAGTAATATATAGGCATTTTTTGAAAGTCCCTAATACTCTCGAAATAATTTGCTTGACCACCGTAACGCATAATTGATATTAATAATTGGGTCATCCTACGTACTCCCTAATTTCTTAAATACTAACCAAATTTCGAAATTTAAACGGCAATGTTTACAGAACATTATAGAGCTCTCTGTCATTTCCACGACTTTTCTCCCTTTCTCCCTTTCTCCCTTTCTCCCTTTCCCATTTTTTAATGTTAAAATAGAAATTATCTTAAATAAATATTATCAGAAATTAATGCGCAATCACATCTACTTTTTAGCTAAGAAGTCTTTCTAGAAATTGGCAATTGTTTTAAACTCATTATGTCTTAAAATATGCAATTGAATATTTACAACTTGATAAGCTTAAAATGTAATAAAATATTTATTGTACTCGTATAATTAAGAAAAATTGCAACTGAAAATGAGAGTGCTTTATGTTAATTTTTCTTCTTAAATCATTAATGGAAAATATTTCCATAACATTTCCACACATTTCCATAACATATATGAAAATAAAACTCAGCCCTAGAGTATGCAAGCAATTTTACCCTTTCCTTACTCTTTGAGCTCATCAGACTGAACAATTATTTTAGGGCTTTAAAATATGTTTTAAAAAATCGATTCAGAGTTTTTCTAGTAAACAAAATTATTTATATTTATTATTATTCCACCTGAGTAAGTACTTACTTCTTTTCGTTCCCAAAAATAATTACAATTAATTATTGTTCATTAAAGTTAGAAAATTTTGTATTTTCACTCAAAATTCCAACAAAAGCTTAATTGTTTATAATTTCTTGCCTAACCGCACAATAAAGGAAAACAACAACAAACATGTCTTCTTCGTGCAGCCTAAACGGCCTGGTAATTTAAGGACGAAACCTTGTACTAAATTACCCCAGACTTTGCAACAAAAACCACAACATAACCCCCCACCTCTGTAATCACCACAAAACTTAACGAAACTTTGCAAATGCCTTGTTGGTCGGTCTCGCTCGATGCATGTAAACTTTAACCCATTTACATGGTAAACGAGTCGATAAATTTAAGTTTCATTTCAACAAGACTCCTTTCACCGTATGCCATTTGTAATTGTAGTTTTCCCCCTAGCTGAGTTATGTACGGGTGTTATGTATATTTTATGTTTTCTGATCGACTTCCGGTTTCCTATGGGGGGAAAACTAAATCAAGGACTCTTATATGAGAGACTGACTGAGTAGGAAAGTTTTTATAAAACCTTAACACGCACTTGGAAAACTTAGGTATCTATGTATCTGCTTGCTGCCTTTCGTTGCATAAATATAGAGCAGAGAGTAGAAATTTTTAATAAATATTAAAATAATGATATAAACAGAGACTCATAAAACTGCATAACTTACCAGGCATGATGTGCATATAGTCAGTTTGGTAAAAATTTAACAATTAAAGGGCCTTAAGAGCAAAATGATAAATGTTTAAATTTGGCCACTATTGCGTATGACTGATATTAATTATTGGGCGCTCTTACTAAATGGCTTATAACTTTCTTAAATGTAAACCTAAATGGGAAATTTAAAGGACATTATTTAGAGAATATTAAGGCCTTTCAGATAATTTTTTAATATTGCAAATATCTAGGAAGTATGACCAGAAATCAGAGCAAAATTGTAAATATTTCCATTTGGCCACCGTTGCGTATGACTAATACTAATTATTGGGTGATCTTACTAAATCACTTATAACATTTCTAAATATAAACCGAATTTAAAAATTTATAAACTGAATTTAAAAATTTGAAGGACAATATTTAGAAAACATTAGGGCGTTTCAGATAATTCCTAAATATTGCAAATATCTAGAAAGTATGACCAGAAATCAGAGCAAAATTGTAAATGTTTCCATTTGGCCATCATTGCGTATGACTGATATTAATTATTGGGTGATCTTACTAAATCCCTTATAACTTTCTTAAATATAAACCGAATTTAAAAATTTAAGGACAATATTTAGAGAACATTAAGGCCTCTCAGAGAATTCCTAAATATGTAGGAAGTATGAGCAGAAATCTGAGCAAAATTGTAAATGTTTCCATTTGGCCACCATTGCGTATGACTGATATTAATTATTGGATGATCTTACTAAATCCCTTATAACTTTCTTAAATATAAACCGAATTTAAAAATGTATAAACCAAATTTAAAAATTTAGGGACAATATTTAGAGAACATTAAGGCCTCTCAGAGAATTCCTAAATATTGCAAAAATCTAGGAAGTATGACCAGAAATCAGAGCAAAATTGTAAATATTTCCATTTGACCACCATTGCGTATGACTGATATTAATTATTTGGTGATCTTATTAAATCCCTTATAACTTTCTTAAATATAAACCGATTTTGAAAATTTAAACGACATTATTTAGAAAACATTAAGGTCTTCCAGAAAATATATAATATTGTTTATATTTATTTAAGAATATGTCAAATAGGCGACTCTTGAAAACATCCAAAGAATTTATATTGCAGAAAAAACGAATCAGATTTTTTGTTATGAATCAGAAAAAATGTTTCTAGTTTAAAAATGTTTTCATTAATCCTAAATACCAATAAAATAACCATAATAGTATGAAATCTCTACAGCACTCCAAAAATAAATCCAACACCTTTGAATAAAAAATATAGATTTATTGTCCCTAAAATGTCCCTTATTTAAATCACCCTCGTATCTCATCGTACAGGTTGTTAGGCTATGAAGGTGACTGTCTTACTTGCTTGTTTGTTGATCGACTGACTTCCTTTTCCGCAATGCTCCCTTCTTCCGCCTTAGCTAACCTAACTACAAAACCGGGTCAAAGGATGAAACCATATGCCTGTCATTGTCGTCATTTGTACGTTTGCATATATGCTTGTACGTATGTCTCGGTGTGTGTGGCTGTGGAATCAAAAGTGATAAAACTTTAAACTGTAAACTTTATTAATTTATTTTTATGACGTTAGTTGTGTGGCAAACATGAACAGAGCCCAAGAACCCGCCTTGCTGTATATGGCTGGGAAAACATGCTACATAATGTTGTGATGGGCACTAGGGTGCAATGAAATAATTTATTTAGAGTCGGAAATCAAGGCGACTTTAGAGTAGATAACATTAGGGGCATTGACGTGCTATTTTAAAGGAACGACATTATATTCAGGAATGTTACTGAGAGAAGGAGGTTTTTTCTATTTGGGACCTTCTCATTAATATTTTAAAAATATACAAAAATGAAGAGCCGTTTTTGTATTCTATCTAAAAAAGCTGTATTTATTCGAAAATGACATCCAAACTACAGTGGTTTCGATTTTAACCACTCAAAGCAACATTCTTCAAACCACAGCCAGTTTGATTCAATCATGAGATAATTGGATTCAAACCAATATCCGTTAGATTCAAACCAATATCTGTTTGAATCAAACTACTTATAGTTCGATTCGAACTACTCATAGTTCGATATAAACAACTTATAGTTTGATTCAAACTACTACAGATTTTTCTACATTTCATTGTAATAATTTTTAAACTACTTTTCTAAGACGTCAAAAATCCAACCAATAATATTTTCCTGTACACCCTAATGTCCATGCCTTGCCTTCTCACTTGATTTCCACCGGTCTGGGTGTTGTAAGCTATGGATCGATGTTAATGCCAAAGCCATAGTACTCTGGAACACTTGTCCAAGCCGTTCATAATAATCAAGTAAGAAGAAACAGCGGACGGACGAACGAATGAACGGACCAAGGGGTCATGCAGGCAACAAATGCCAAAGCAAAGACCAACACCGACATGCATCTAATCACAGCATAGAACACAGCAACATGCAGTTCAAAGAGAAGAGTGGAGAGGATGGCACAAAGGGGAGAAGAGAAGCACATCTAACTAAGAGTGTTAAGAAAATTGCAGTAAACACCTTAACCCATCCCCCCTCTCAACCTTCTTAACAAAGTCATGGAGAAAGAAAGATGTAAAGGGAAAACAGAGAAAACTCTCTACTCTCCACACAAAAAGCATGCAAAGAGTGTCCGTTTGTGCCACAAACCCCAGACACCAACCAACACCCTTTCAAGTCTAACACACAGCGCCTAATACCAAACGAACCGGTTACGACAAACGGGGCAACATGAGAGTGCGAGCAAGAGAAGAGGGAGATGCCAACAAATAATCGGCAGACATAACTGTAAATATGTGAGTTAGTGTGGCAATGACTGAGGCTTTTTCATACTTCACCCTGTACTATGTGAAGTTGTAACTACACAACAACAGCAACAAAACATACAGACACCCAAACACACATTTTTTGCACTTTACACAAAGTTGCATGGTCTCCATCCAAGAGCAACAAACGCGGCAGGGTAGGCAGCGCAACAAAAATACCAACATCATCATTGCCGTCCATCGCCGCCGTCGTCATCGTTGCCGTCGCCGTAATCGTAACATTCCTGACCTACTCAACAAACAACTTTGATGGTGTACCACAGCAACAACAACAGCAACCACATCAGCAGCAATATCCACAACACAGCAATGCCGCAAAAATGTAAAGGAGACATTTTTTCAACTTTTTTCGAAGTTTAAGTTACCATCACACTGCGTCTTTAACACTGGGCACTATGCTTCTGTGAAGCAAGTGTATTGAACACTCTCTTGCATACACATGCAACTTCATTGCATCTTGCCCCCAGGAGGCAAGTTGTTGTAGAGAGCAAAAAAAAACGGATTTTTAATGGAAAATTCAAAACAGTCAGTCAGAGAAAAACGTTCATTATAGAGAAGAGGAATTTCTAAAATTATCAAACATATTTCTTTCTATAGAAAAATCGCTCCGTGATACGATTCGAGCAGCGAACACGATGCGTAATTATAAGCTTGATTGAAAATACTTTATGTTCAATTCACTTTATCGGTAGATCGGATCAATCTAATGCTAGTTCGATTCAAACTACTCGAAGTTCCATTAAATTATAGTTAGACCTATTTAAACTACTAGTAGTTTCATTGAAATTGTCGTTAGTTCGATTCAAACTACTAGTAGTTCCACTGGAGGTGGATCCACCATACCTTACGGAAAAACCTCCATAGTATTAAAAGGATGACACTTGGGTGGAATCCCCAAGGATCTAGAAACCACGGTCAACCAAGAAACACCTGGCGACGCACAATTATCCAAGAACTAAGACAAAACAATCTTACATGGGAAGAAGCAAAAACAACTTCAGCAAATCCTGTAAGATGGAGATGCTTTGTGGAAGCCCTTTGCTCCCAAGTGGAGAAACGGAGAAAAAAATCCACTTAAATAAACTTTAGTTCGATTCAACCTACTCGTAGTTTGATAAAAGGAATGGTAGTTTGATTTAGCCTCGTCCTCGTTCGATTCAAACTACTTCGAGTTCGATTTAGACTAATCATAGTTTAAATCAAACTACTGCTAGTTCGATTCAAACTATTGCTAGTTCGTTTCAAACTATTGCAAGTTCGTTTCAAAATATTGCTTATTCGTTTCAAACTACTGTTAGTTCCACTCAAACTTTTCCAATAGGAATAATATGATTTTGAAGTGACGTTTCGGTTTTTTGTAATATGTCAATTGTTTTTCATTGTATTCAGTAGTGTTTACTTTTATCCTGGAGAGATATACGCAAAATTGTTGTACAATTGCATCATTTCGTGCGCTAAGTCCATTTTTAAATAAAAAAAACACTTTCCAGTCGACCTACGGCCTTGACACCCATGAGCAATATTTTAGCTCTCGCTAAGAGCTATATTTTTGCCATCGACCGATTCCCGATCCGATGTACCGTTAAGGAGCTAATGCTAAGTCCATTTTTTTTAAATCCAAAAAATACACTTTCCAGTCGTCCTACGACCTTGGCACCCATGAGCAATATTTTGGCTCTCATTAAGAGCTATTTTTGACATTGACCGATTATGGCTACGTGCCACACAGCAAATGAAACAATTGAATTATTGCGAGAAATGTTTGGAGATTCGACTATTTCAAGAAAATGTTATATTGAATGGCCTCCAAGAAGTTGTGATTTAACACCATTAGACTACTTCTTGTGGGGTTATTTGAAGTCATTGGTCTTTCGAAATAAACCAGACTCTCTTCAAGCTGTACAAGTCAATATTGAACGTGCTATTCATGACATACGACTTGATTTAGTGGAAAAAGTGCTCGAAAATTGGGTTCATCGGTGAGAAGAAGTCGTAGAGGCCATTTGAATGACGTTTTATTTAGAACTTAATTGTATCGATTGTACTTCACATTAAATAAAAAACTTTTGAATTTCTTTTTTTTCAAAGACTAATCCTAGTTTGAATCAAACTACTGCTAGTTCGATTCAAACTATTGTTAGTTCCACTCAAACTACTATTAGTTCCACTAAACTACTACTAGTTTCATTAAAACTACTTCCAGTATGATTCAAACTACTTATAGTTGATTACAATAAATTTTTGTAGGATTCAAACCGCTGCTATTTGGATTCAAATTGAATCCAACTATTTTGTGTTCTGACTCAATCTCGTCATATATCAACCCAAGCTAGCTGTGTACACATTCAAACTACATGTATTTCTATTCAAACCACACATAGCCTCATTTTAACTATAATAAGTTCGATTTAAATTACTCGTGGGTCAACTCAAACTGTTTGTATTTGGAGTAAAATAACTTGCAGTTCTACTACTACTGTTAGATTGACTTTTGACTACTTCAATTTTGACTAATTCGATTCAAACTACAGCCAGTTCGATTCAAACTACAGCCAGTTCGATTCAAACTACTGCTAATTAAATTTAAACTACCGCTAGTTAGATTCAAACTACTGATACTTACATTCAAACTACCGCTAGTTCGATTCAAGCTACTGATACTTAGATTCAAACTACTCTTAGTTCGATTCAAGCTACTACTAGTTCGATTCAAACTACTGCTGGTTCGATCAATAGAATTAGTCAAACTATTAGGGGTTCAAACCAGTCATATATCGATTCAAGGCATTTGTATATCAATTCAAACTACTCCGGGGATAATTCAAAACATTAGGGTTCGACTCAAGCTATTTATATGTATATCGATTCAAGCTAGCCGTGTACAGATTCAATCGATATGTATTTCAATTCAAACTAGACATGGGCTCATTTAAACTATCAGAAGTTCGATTCAAACTACTCCTACGTCCATTGAAACAGCTTGCAGATGTAGTCAAATAACTTAAGTTCGATGTATTAATTGTTGTTTGTAACTTACTCATTTCCAAAATATTTTGAATTAAATGTATATCTAAGTTTTGCTCAGCATATCACAAAATACATACCTGAAAGAAAAGAGAGAAAAACATGATTAATTCTATGTGATCCACAAGGAATACAGTAAAGAGGACTAAAATTCAAGAACAAAAATTTTAAAAAAGTATATTAGTATTAAGGTAAAAATCAAAAGGAACTCCAAAATAAATCCTACTAAGTCCTTTGCAATTTGGCCTGCAGCTTAAACTAATTAATTCAATATCAGATTTGAACCTAGACCAAAATGGTCTACAATGTAGTTTTCAAAGTGTCTAGGGCAATCATCTTAACGCAATGCGTCTACAGTCTATCTTTCAAAACGTGAAGAACAATTATCTTAAGGCGATGCGATTAAGATTAAGTGCAAAGGAAGGCTACACATGTTGACGGGAGCAATCCCAGGCGGTAGTTTCCGCAGGTCAAACATTTCAGAGAGACACCAGCAATAGTCTTGAAATTCTTGATTCAATAATGTCCCATTCCACTTTGGATGAGGTTTGGCTATCCTGCATAAAAATTCCAAATAGTCAGACTCTTATGGTGATTTCCATTCTGAAAGAAATGTTACTCCGTCGACGTAAAATAATACAAAATAGGTCGAACTGATGTAGGCCCTCGAAAAAAACTTTTCTCATTCTTCAAAGTTGCAAAATGTGGTATAGAGGTCCAGTATTCGGGGAAAGGGTAATGAAAATGTTGCACTTTTTTGCAGAAACGAAATCACCATTATTGCGTTCTGCGATTTTCCAAAAAAAATCCAAAATCGTCAGACTCTTAGTGAGAGTCAGTTGAGAGTTCTGCGCCTTTCTCTACAAGAACGATATTACATTCTGCTCAACTGGCAGAAGTCATTTTTTGGCAAAGTGACCTGCAGATTGAACTAATTAATTCAATAGCTGAATTGAACCTAGACCAAAATGGTCTACAATATAGCTTTCAAAGCGCCTAGGGCAATCATCTTAAAGCAATCGTAATGCGATGCGTGAGTTTAAGTGCAAAAGACGGGCTATGTTGACGGAAGCACCCCCAGACGGTAGCTTCAGCAGGTCCAACCATTTCAGACTGAAACCAACAATATTTTCTTGAACTGATTCAGTAATGTCCCATTGCACTTTGGAAGGGTTTTGGCTATCTGGCATAAAAATACAAAACCGACATACTCTTGGTGAGAGTCACTTGAGTTCTGCGCCTTTCTCTACAAGAACGATACTACATTCTACTCAACTTGAATGTTTGAAAATAAAAATGAACTCATCTATACAATCTGAACAAATCTAAACTTCGGAGGCCCTTCTACCAAGTCGCCGGATACAGTGTTTGGAGGGCGATATTTGAATGCTGATACCGATTCAGGATCACCAATTCAGTAGTCACCAATTAATTGGCAGCCGAAACGAAAATGTAGGCGTTCCATCAAAACATACCAGCCCCGCAAGTTCGATCGAGAACCCGAAGTCAAGCTTCTTTGTAGCGTGCATCCAAAGTCTAATCAGGTGCAAATCGCGAGTCTAAAGGTATGCTTGTCCTATACTTCATGGAAAGCAATCCTACACGGTAGCATCTACAGGTCCAACCATGTCATATAGGCACCAAAAGAAAGCAGAAACTAAGAATTTTCCATCCCACTTTGTAATCACCTGGCGGTCACCTGACCGTTTCCAGGCAGAGAAATCCAAAATCGTGCGGATTGAAGTCTGGGTCTTTCTCTACAAGATTGAAAATCTCATATACAAAATGAAATGTATGAAAGTAAATGTGGTCCCATCTATAGAGCGTGCCAAAGACTTCTGAGGCCCTTTCAACAAGTCGCCGGCAATAAATAGGGTTTGGTGGGCGATTTTTGACTGCAATCAAACCGAAAAAAGCATGTACGATGGTCGCTCCCCGCTCGTATTCATCGACCATGGGGTCAAAATAAATGCCGAATATTATCGGGAAAATGTCCTAAAGACAGTATTGAAGCCCTGGGCGGACAAAAATTTCGGCCGCAGACCATGGACATTCCAACGGGACTCAGCACCATCGCACTCAGCACGCGTAAACCAAGAATGGCTTAAAAAGGAGGTTCCTCGCTTCATTTCTACCGCACAATGGCCACCAAGATCTCCGGATCTCAATCCCTTGGACTTTTGCGCCTGGGGCATTTTAGAGAGTAAGGTTGGCATTAAAAAATACCAAAGTATCGATCATCTCAAGACGGCGCTTCGCCGGGAATGGGCCAAAATACCGCGGAGCCATTTTTGTGCAGCGTGTGATGGCTTTGTCGGCCGTTTGAAGGCCATAATTCGTGCCAAAGTTGGCCAATTCGAACAAATCTAAACAGTTTCTAAAATTTTATGTTATTTCCGACATTTTTTGCTTTTGAACAATAAAATTTAAAAAAAAATTAAAAAAATGTAGCGCTTTACTTTGTTGCATTACATATCAGCCACCCTGTAAAAGCGTGACGGCAAGATGTATTCCTTTGAAATATGTCGGCCCTCAACTTCTGTCCAGACTTTGATGGACAAAAGACGTTTTAATGTGTTAACTATACAGGGTACTGCAAAGGCGGCTACAACCAAGCTGACCAAGCCAAACTACAAGGCTTTAGTGGCGTGCATCCAAATAATATTTTAGTGGAGATCGATAGTCTACTGATAAGCCTCTTCTGTCCTTCATGAGTGAAGCTGACAAACTCCCGAAGCGCAAAAGATGATAAAGTCTCCTGTCAGATTGATATTAGAGAAGGTCAACAACAGTCCAACTAAGCGAGAGAGTTGTCGGTTTTCCTTTAAAAGAGCACGGCCCTTCCACTTCTGCCAATACTCTGATGGTCAAAATACCCGACAAAGTGTCAAGTTTACTAGTTCCTTCAAAGACGGCTACAGCTAAGCTAAGCGCGCCACGCTAGAGCCCCTTTGTGGTGTGCATCCAAATATTATTTTAGTGGAGCTAGATAGACTACGAACAAGCTGGACCTGTCCTCTATTAGGTGAAGCTGACAGACTCTCGAAGAGAAGAAATAATCGTCCGTCCATGAATTCTCGGAGGATGATAAAACGTTCTTAGGCTTGGGACTATCTCCTCAAAACGTGAACCGGGTCATGACATCGGTCATTCGACATATTCTAGAAGACCAAAAATCAAGGCAACATTCTTCAAAAAAATTTGCTCCATGCTGGCTATGTCTCTTTGGGGAGCATTTCGCGTTGGTTGTGTTTTAGACCGAGTGTCACAATCCTTAGATTGATAGGATCTTTATGTCGACACCGCCCTTAACCAAATTGGAAGATATATCCCAATACATACATTGATGTTACTCACTACTAGACCTCGGATTTTTGAATATTTTTAATTTTCCAAACCTTTGCATTTTGACTTTTTGTCGTTTAAATATAGAACATTTTAGTGAGTATCGAAAATATGCAAAAAATATATTTGAACGATGAAAGCTTGGTTCCAATCGTATGAAAAATATGCAAAAATCCAAGGTCTACTCATTACACGCATTGTATTCGCTCATTGCACGCATTGTTGAGAGCTCATTGCGGTAGGGGCTTTGCGGCAGGTACGCACAACTGCAACGCCTGTCTGGTCCGATCTAAAATATGGGAGCCTAACAGAACTGACTGTGTTGTCCTTGGCCCTATTCTAAAAGAACGCAAAGGTGGATCAAGATGCAAAAGCAAGCAGGATTTGGAGTTCCAGATCCAAAACGCGAATGAAGAACCAAAGCTGTAGACTATAAGACCTTTCCTACTTTTCAACAAATATATGACGTAGAACTGGCCGCCGACTGAATACAGTGTCACAAGACGATATATTTATCTTTAGGTGGCTGTCTATAAAGCCAGGTGGAGTACAAACAGTATCCAGAGTAGGCCTGGAATGCCGGTTACGTCTAAAAGAGATGACCTAACATTCAAGAGTGCGATTGTTTTCGGGTTGCACTGTAGTGACTGAAAATTGCTTTGGGGTTTAACTGTGGGCAATCGGATATACGGGTCTGTTCTGTAATCACGGCGATTTGATATCACGGTGATTTTAAAATCACCGGCGACTTAACATCACTTTTGGAGTTCGAAATCACCCGAACATATTTCGAACAATCTTTTTTGGGAGGCTATGAATAATAAACCGGGCGATTTCGATCTCCAACAGCGATTGTAAGTCGCCGGTGATTTTAAAATCACCATGATTTCAAATCACCTTGCTACAGAACAGACCCGATAGACTCCAAAATGGAGGCTATATGTACCTCAGCGAACCAGAACGAAATAATAGCGTAGTGCTGAAAATGTGCTGAATTCATTCAGACATGTAATAGTTGAGGAAATGTTAACAATAAACACATATTAAGGAAAGCCAAATGAATTGCAATGTAAATATTACGTTTTATGTCTAGAATGTATTGAAGCTCCAAATGGATCTGCTAATATTCACTAAAATTTAAATTAAATTGAGAAATGGGTTAACATTTATCGGTAAAAATTTCCCTCAAATGTCTTCTAATTTTCATATAAATTAATTAATTAATTTCACATAGTGCTGAAAACTTGCTGAATTGGAAGCAGGTTTGATTAGGTGTGGATTAGTTGAAGAATTTTTTTAAATAAAGACAAATTAAGAAAAACTAAATATATTACAACGTTTATATATATTAATTTTTATGGCTAGAATGTTTTGAAGCACAATTGGACTTGCAAATTTCACTAAAATCTAATTTAATTAGGATATGGATTACATTCTGAAGAAAAATATTATATTTTCGGTTAAATGTCCCCTTAGGGAATCTAAGGGGACATTTAACCGGCTTCATTATAAGATAACTTACGTGGTGCTGAAAACGTGCTGAATTGGAAGTAGGTTTGATTATGTAGGAAATATTCGAACAAATGTGGAAAATAACGATAATCAAGTAATGCTTCATTAGCTGAACATGTTTCATGCTTATAGAGCCTTCAGAAAACGATTATACATATTTGCAAAATTTAAATTTAAACTTTAGACTAATTCAATAAACATTTTATACAAAATTATAATGTTTTGTTTTTAATTTACCCTTAAATTTCTTCCGGTCTTCATTAAAAATAATTTCGAATAGATTTTCTGTAGTGCTTGAAACGTGCTGAATCTCAAGCACGTTTATTTAGGCTAAGAATATTTGAATAAATCCGGAAAATAATGATAAAGACTATATTCTAAATGTATTAAAATATCTAATCTTCAAGTTTTAATTATTTTTCATTCGTCAGATTGCTTATAAAATCTTTGGAACTTGATTCTATTTGCAAACGATACCTAAAATAAAATTTAACTGAGATATGTTTACATTTTATAAACAAATTATGAAGTTTTATTTTAAAATTTCCCTTAAATTTTGTTCAGTCTTCATTATAAGTGGTTTTGGCATAGTGCTGAAAACGTGCTGAATTGGAAGCACGTTTGTAATGGCATAGTTTATTTGGAAAAATTATAAAACAACAAAAAACCAATGAATGTTACATTTTTAAGAAGGTCGTAACTTAAATTGTATCAGTTTTTCGATTATCAAAATTATGTTTTTCATATAAAGTCTGGAGACAATTGTATTTACAAAAGTTCGCAAAAATCAAATCAAATTTAGTTATGGTTAAGATTTTATACAAAATTATGTTATTTTGTTTCTAATTTCGCTTTAATTTACTTTGATATTCATTATAAGTGGTTTTGACATAGTGCTGAAAACGTGATGAATTGGAAGCACGTTTGAACTGGTATAGTTTATTTGGAAAAAATTTGAAAATATCGATAGCCAAGGAATGATAAATGCATAACAGCAGCAAAATGTGAAGTTTCACACATTTTTCGTTCATTAAACGAAATTTTACAAAAACATTACAACCATTACTTTTGGAGCATTTGCAAATTTTCTCTAAAATCAAATTAAAATAAGATATGAATTGCATTTTAACAAAAATTATGATATTTTCTTTTTAATATTCCCCTAAATTCCCTTATGTGTTCAATATAAGCTGTTTTGGCATAGTGCTGAAAACGTGCTGAATCGGAAGCATTTTTTAAGTGGTATAGCTTATTTTTGAAACATTTTGAAAAAACGACATGTGTGTCATTAAAATCTAACTAAAAAAGATATGGATTGATTTTTTATCAAAAAATTTTACATTTTCTATTTAATATTTTCCTAAATTCCCTTCTGTCTTCATTATAAGCGGTTTTAGTAAAGTGCTGAAAACGTGCTGATTTGTAAGCACATTTGATTAAGTATAGAAAATTGGGAAAAATCTGGCAAATAACGACAAACAAGATGTTTTTAAGGTATTAAATTCTCCAAATTTCAAGTCGTATCTATTTTTGACTCTTAAAAAAAATTTTATTTATAAAATGATTGAACTGCGATTATAGTTATTTGCTAATTCTTAATAAATTCGTATTAAAATGAGATATGTATTAAAGTGTATACAAATTAGGCCATTTTTTTTCAATTTTCTGTTTAATTTCCTTCTTATAATGAAGACATAAACGGTTTTGGCATAGTGCTGAAAACGTGCTGAATTGGAAGCAGGTTTTAACCAAAGACATACATGTCTAAAATAATGTAGATTACAAAAATCTGAACTTATTATAGATTTATAAACATGAAATTAGAAATTAAGGCTCATAATTCCTTGAGTGTAGCAAGTAGCTGTCATTTTTTCTTGTTTATCGCCGAGTTAGAGAGAGAGAGACGAAGAAAAACACTGCAACGTACTTGAACATTTTTTGAACCAAACGCTTTAAAAAGAAAATCTTGTTAATAACAAACCGTCAAGTATCTAAACCAAATGTTACTACCAGTTTTTTTTTTCTTACAACTCTTTCTTGTAGCAAGTCTTACTTCATTGAACATTGAAACAAGTTTTTCCAATACGAGTAGGTTTTTTTCTATTTTTTTTTTCTGCAAAGCCTCCAACTTGCCTCAAGTTGCAAGTTTACTGTAACATTGTGTTATGATAACAGCCTTTTCTGGCGGTATTTTTTTTTTTTTTTGACTTGTCTTGTCTTCTATCCATCTATAGAGAAAAGCAAGTCCAAGTGAGAAAAAAATCAAACGCCAAAGCCAGACCGTTTAGTCTTTAGTTGTCTAGCCACCCCAAATGTCTGTCCGTCCGTCCATTTGGCAACTCCCCATTTTTGTGTGCCTAGGCTGAATGGAAAAAATTGCCTCCTTTACAGCTGACTGACTGACGGAATGGCTGGCTGGCTGACGCGTTGGGGCTGCTGTGGCTGGCACAGACAGTTGCTTGTTGTCGTTGCTGAGTTTTTCTCATGTTTTTGCCAGCAACTCTTTTTGATTGTGGCTGTCAATGTCGTTTTTTAATTAAGTTTCCTGTCGATAAAGTCTGCAATATGGTGGCAAAGTTGTTGGCTGTCTTTTTTTGCTGTTGTTTCCGTTTTTTCTCTCGGAATACAACTTTTTGTGCTGTTGTTGGCCGGTTGTTCGTTGTTGTTCAATTTAAAGTGTTGTCGTCGACGTCGTCGTCGTGGCATTTAAATAGGCGGTAGTTATAATTAAACATTATTAGGGCACGCTAATTTTATTTACTCTTGGTAATTTTGCCTCTGTTCTCTTGTTTAAGTTAATTACAGCAAATTATTTTTTAAAAAAATTGTTGTTCAACATGTTATTGGTAAGTGGAGTTTTCAATAGCGGAAATCAAGTGCAATCATTCGTTAGTGAAGTGGTCAAATAACTTCTAAATGATAAAATTTCCCAAAGAATTTCGAAAATCCAAGAATTTTGTATACTGATGAGAACCTGCTGAACTGGAAGCGCTTTGTTATAGGTAACAAATACTAAAAAAATTAAATAATTCGAAAGTATTTGTGATATTACTGAAAACCTACTCAATTTGAAGCACATTGGCATATGTAAAAAATACTAAAAAATAAATGGATACACAAATTAAAATGCCAATTCTCTAAAGAATTCGGCATAGTGCTGAAAACGTGCTGAATTATAAGCACGTTTGATAAGGTAAAGCATATTTGAAAAAATTTAGAACAAATGTAAGATTGACGTAAGTATTTCAATGAAAATAAACTTTTTCCAAAAATCTATAAAAACTATTACCATTTTAATTTTCTAAAGAATTGAACAAAGTGCTGAAAGAGTAATGAATTTGAAGTACTTTGGATTTGATAAGAATTTTAATAATTAAAAGGGCATGCAAATTAAAATTTTAATTTTCTGAAGAAATCGGGCAAGTGTTGATGAATAAATGATTTTTTTCATAGTGCTGAAAACGTGCTGAATTGGAAGCACGTTTGATTTGATAAAGAAACTATGTGAAAATCATTGAAATATTGAAAACATCGAAAAGTAAACAATTCTTAGCAGGATTTCTTATAATTTTGCATAGTTAAGAGACCTTAAAGAATCCCAATCCGTATTGTATGCAGTAAATGAATCTTTTATATTCAATTTACCTTTAAACATCCATTTTTGTAAGTTATAACTTATTTCTTCATAGTGCTGAAAACATGCTGAATTGGAAGCACGTTTGATTTAATAAATTTATAGTGGGATAATCTTCAAAATATGGAAAAATTCAAAGAATACGCGATTCTTAGAAGGATATCCTATAATTTCATGTAGTTTAGAACCTCAAAGTATCCGAATAGTTAATGAACTTTTATAAATCCTTAAATAAGTTGAATTCTGGGTTGAATATTATTTCAAAAAGCATGTTTTTCTATTGAACGGCCTTTAAACTTCATTTACTATTGATTACAGAGGATTTTTCATAATGCTGAAAACCTGCTGAATTGGAAGCAGGTTTGATTAGTTGACGGAAATGTGGGGTACATTTGAAAATATTGACAAATTTTAATATTACGTGAATTTTAGAAGTTTTTCCCGCAATTTTATGTAGTTTAAAGTCTCTAAACAACGAATAATCTGTACGAAATCTTGATTTATGGATGGAATTTTATCAAAAAAATTATGTTTATTTTTTAATTTACGTCTGTACATACTTTTTTGATAACTAAAACTGATTTCTTCATAGTGCTGAAAAAGTGCTGAATTGGAAGCACTTTTAATTGGATAGAGAAAATGTGATACAAACATTGAAACATGGAAAAATATTAAGAATAGTCGCTTCTGAGTAGAATTTCCTATGGCCCTATCTATGTCCCTTGTTGGAATTTAAGGAATAAATATATTAGAAATTCAAATAAATCTTCCAAAAATCTCCGAGTACCTATTAAACTATTACAGATCCTTGAATAAGTTGAGTTATAGGTTGAATATTATGTAAAAAATCAAGTTTCCTTTTGCAAATGCCCTTTAAAGTTCCTTTACTGTACATTGGAAACAAATTTTTCATAGTGCTGAAAACCTGCTGAATTGGAAGCAGGTTTGATTAGTTGACGGAAATTTGGAATAAATTCGAACATATTTCAAGAGGTACAAATGAAATGATTTTTAGTTGAATTTTCTGCAATTTTTTGGAGTTTAAAGCTAAACAACGAATAATCAGTAAGAAAATCTGAATAGCTTCAATTATGGATGGAATTATGTCAAAAAATTACGTTTTATTTTTAATTTACGTTTAAGCTTACTTTTTGTTAGCTATTCTTGATTTCTTCATAGTGCTGAAAACGTGCTGAATTGGAAGCACTTTCAATTAGATAGAGAAAATGTGCAATAATCTTTGAAACATGGACAAATTCGAGGAATAAACATTTCTTAGTAGAATTTCCAATACATTTATGTAGTTTAGATACTTTGAAGTCTCCGAGTAACTTATAAACTATTACAGATCCTTGAATAAGCTGAGCTATGTGTTAAATATTATGTAAAATATGAAGTTTTCTTATCAATTGCCCTTTAAAGTTCCTTGTACAGTACATTGCAACATATTTTTCATAGTGCTGAAAACCTGCTGAATTGGAAGCACGTTTGAAAACATGACAAAATGTGAAATAAATTTGAACATTTTAAAAAAGTTAAATATTAAATGATTTTTGGTTGAATTTCCTGCAATTTGATGTCTCTAAACAACGAATATTCAGTCAAAAGTCCTCCTGTCAATCCATTTTATAAAACACCCTCTTTTCCAATTAGATATTAAACATTCCAAGATTATGAAGATATGCGAAAATCTAATATTTACTTTAAAATGAAACATTAAAGACAACAAAAGCTTAAAGGCCTATTTCAACACCAAGGAAAAGAAAAATCTAAAAAGAACATCGTAAAGTAAATCAGAAAAGAGGACATTAAAGTGTTCGCAAACAAATAAAATCAAGGAAAAAAAAAACCTTGCAGACACAATGAAAAGTGACTACGACAACAAATATACAATGAATTTTAGAGAAATGGCAGACATTCAATATAATAAATTACCGTATAAAAGCTTTAAAATCCCGACCCGCCGAGTGAAAAAAGGACATCCACCACGTGACGCAACAAACGCCAAAGGAAAAAAAATACCCCTAACATATACATATCTACATATAAGTGTAAATATTGCTATACAGCAAGGAACGACGCTTCCAGCCAGACGCAGACATCCTTCGACCAGACTAATAAAACCCATCCAAGCATAAACAGAAAATTTTCCTAGGAAAAGACTGCCGAAAGGAGAAATGAAAACAAACAACAACTAAAGAGGAACACGGGTATCAATAACAAACTTTTGTGATAAAATTTTTTTCCATTTTCCATAAGAGGAAAATGGTGGGCTGCATGTTTAGGGAAAGAAAAAGGGGAACAAAGGATATATGCAAATCCCTAGCTCAAGTGGAAAGGATTCACTAGCAATCGAAATCCTCTGGGCAAAAGAGTTTGAGTAAGAAACTCTTTAGTCATTCTTTTTTTTGGAAATGGGTACAGCAACAGCAGTGCTACGATTTATGTTTTGTACCACTGGACTCACAAATATCCTGGGACATTATGTTTACCATTGTCTAAGGACCACAAAGTGAAATGCAAGAGAGATAACTAAAGAAGTTCACAATAAAACGGGCCAAGAGAGAGAGACAGAGAATAAAGAAGCACAAACGGATAAACTATCGGTAGAGTATTGGTGGGGAAAACAAAAACATTCTAGACGACCGACAGACCCACAGAACGCTTCAGCGAACTACATAGAAGTCTAAACTGGACTGTGTTCCCATAACGACAGAGTATGAGAAAAATACCCAACACAAGAACTCTCATAACACTAAAACCTAGAAAATGGGAGAAAACGAAAAAAAAGCATAGCATTACTTAAGGATGGCAAACCAGGAAAGAGAGACAGAGAGTAAGGGAGAAGAGCAAGAGAGAGAGAGAGAGAGAGAGAACTAATAAACAAAATGACGGAGTATGCTAAATAGAGAGAGCGAGAGAGAGAGAGCAAGGAAATCAGTCGTGTGATATAATTGTTAAAATGGCCGGAGAAAGCTTGAAGAGAACTGTAAAGCAAAAAAATGTTTGAATATCCTCACCAAAACAAAGAAACCTCTTGGGCTATAAATGAATTAGTATATAATGTCAACAACCAGTAATTGCGACATCAAAGTTATAACAGTCTTCATTTTTAGCTCAACGGAGAGCCAATTCAAAGAGATGGAGAGCGAAAGCAATTAAGAGAAATTCACCTAGCGGAATATTCGTACAATTCAAAAGGAAACTTGAGAGTTAAGTAGGAGTGGAGGGAAGGATAGTAGGAAGTAGGAACATTAAGGAATATACGAGTATCTCCCAACGTGATAAAACTGTCTGGCGGACATCAATCAATTCATGGACGGACAGAAGCAGGGGAATACCTACTAATGGAAAATATCACTCACTCATGGCAAATTCCTCAATGAATCACGCAAATTACCTGCAACTCCCCTCTGTTTAGCGGATTCCAGAGTCGCAGGTATCCCCACAATTCATTCAATGGAATAGCTACATCATAGTTTGGTCAAGATATGAAATACGAATTCAATCGAATATTATAAAGATGCCTAAACTGTGTGTTCAACGAAACCACGGGCCGAAAATTCCTGTGGTTGCCCCCAAGTCATTCTGTGGTCCAGATGTGACCTATTAATCCAACTGATGGCATAGTTACTTGGCATCCTCTTTTCGAAGATAAGCATAAGTAGGATCGTGAGCCCAAACCTGATTCCAACTATACGGATGCATAGTATCAAATAGATGATTCATAGCTAAAACGAAGTAGTGAAATAACGTCGTAAAATTGGCTGACCAAAAATATTCAATTCAAATTCCATAATGAATCATACAATATGAATGGACCTGTACCTCCAAAATCAACTTATACCTGTGTTACAGGTAACTCCAACTAATATCTGGAACGAAACAGGGGAGGTGTTTAAATTACCTGGTCAACACTCAAATTCTCCACATTACATAGTTTATTCGAGATATACATACATTACCCATTCAATGGATACTGTAGTTAGTTGACATCACTTACCCAAAGCTAAGACAGAAGTAGGATCGATATACTAATATCAAAGAATATACCCCTAACGAAAAAAATGATTCCAGAGACAATATGTATGGAATTGCCAATTTATAGCTGTACCGATGCAGAAACGTGGTTCTGCACTAGGTTAGGTTAGGGTGGCAGCCGTATTTTTTTTACAAGCTCACATAGACCAGTTTAGGTCCCTAGTGTTCGGTGGTAGTGGTTCTGCACTAACTCCAACCCATTGCTGGAACGATACAGGGGAGATGTTTTACATTCCAATTACCTGTTCAAGCTCAATTTCTCCATATGAACTAGATTGTTCCAGATCAATGGATGCCGTAGTTAGTAGACATCACCTACCCAAAGCTAAGGCAGAAGTAGGATCGATATACTAATATCATAGATTGGTCAAACCGGATTGCAACTATACTTCTAACGAAACGGATATGAAAGTGATTCAAGAGACAATGATCCGAAGGGAAGAAGTTCTACACTCAAAATTCTCAATGGATTATCTAGTATCTCTTAACTTGTAGTCTAACAAGATATCAAGTCTGTATTAAACACAACGATTGTAGAATATATCTACCAACGGCTTAAAACTTTCTGTTGAAAATCTTTAATTCATTGATGGACAGAAGCAAAGAGCATCTACAGAAGTTTCTACACTCAAATTTCTCAATGGATCTCCTAATATCATTTAACTAGTCTAACCGAGATATCAAGTCTGAATTAAACTCAACAATTGTTGAATATACATATCTGCCAACCGCATAAAACTGTTTGATGAAGATCATCAATAGTAAACATCTGCGACTTACGAGCTGGAATGAATGAAAATCCCTAATAAATGGTCTCCAACTCTTTTTTGAACGGATCCCAGAGTCACACGAATCTCCAAGCCATAGCTTGAAAGAAGCAGCAGGATTTGTATATCTACCAGCAGTATAAAACTGACTGATGAACATTATCAATTCATAAATGGATAGAAGCAAGAAGAATGTCCTAATAGTAAACATCTGCGACTTACGAGCTGAAATAAATCAAATTCCTTAATAAATCATTCAAATGAATTGGCCTTCAACTCTTTGTTGTACGGAACCCAGAGTATCAGGAATCTCCAATCCATAGCTTCAAAGAAGCAAGAGCAGATGTTTAACACTCAAATTTCCTATTCAACGCTAAAATACTCCACATGACATAATTTGGTCCAGATATACATTACCCATTCAATGGATGCCGTAGTTAGTTGACATCACCTACCCAAAGCTTAAACAGAAGTAGGATCGTTATACTAATATCACAGATTGGCCAAACCGGATTACAACTATAAGGGTACTTCTAATAAAAATTATATGTTAAGGATCCCATAGAAAATACGTATTACCAATTCGTTGCTGGTTCAAAGCAGGGAAGGAGTTCTACACTCAAATATTTCAATGGATCTGCTAATATCACTTAACTAGTCTAACCAGGATATCAAGTCTGTATTAGACACAACAATTGTGGAAAATATCTGGCAAAGGGCATAAAACTGTCCGATGAACATCATCAATTCATAGATAGATAGAAGCAAGGAAGATCTCTTAATACGAATTACGAGCTGGAATGAATCATATCTCTTAATAAATCATTCAAGTGAATTGGCATTCAACTCTTTTTTGAACGGATCACAGGAACCTCCAATCCATAGCTTCAAAGAAGCAAGGGCAAATGTTTAACACTCAAATTTCCTATTCAACGCTAAAATACTCCACATGATATAGTTTACCCATTCAATGGATCCCTTAGTTAATTGACATCACCTACCCAAAGCGAAGACAGAAGTAGGATCGGTATACTAATATCATAGATTGGTCAAACCTGATTGCAACTGTACTTCTAATGAAACGGATATGATTCCAGAGACAATATGTATCGTATTACCAATTTATAGCAGGAACCGCATCGGGAAAGAGGTTCTGCACTCAAATTTCGCAGCGAGTCTACTAGTATTTCTTAACTAGCCTAATCAACACTGCAAGTCTATATTAGACACTACGATTTTATATCTCTCAAAGGCATAAAAGTGTGTGAGGAAAAAATCATTTCCTAAATGGGAATTATATCCCAATGGAAAACATCACTTCCTCATATATGGATGGAAGCAAATCCCAATGTTACAAATGGATCTGCAAATCTCTATTTAACGAATCGCAGATACGTAACTCATCTTAATAGCAGAACTGAAACTAGGGAGATGTTTATCATTCATATTCCCTGTGAATATGCAGATGCCATAGATTGGTCTAGTCATGCATTAGCCATACAGTAGGTCCAGTAGGTAGTTGATATTACCAACTTAAAGCTAAGCTCGATATACTAAAATAATAGATTGGTCAAACCGGATTGTGACTCTACTCCCAATGTATACAAATGATTTGAGACACAATAGGTATAGATATGTAGCTGGCCCGAAGCAGGGTTCAATACTCAAATTTCTCATATTATCTCCTAATATCACTCAGCTAGTCTGTCTATTGATGGTCGTCATCAATTCATAGATGGACTGAAGCAAGGAAAATCTCTTAATAGAAGACAGCTGCTACTTAAGAGCCGGAACGAAGGAAATTCCTCAATGAATCATCTAATATGACCTGCAACTCTCTATTCAACAGATCCCAGACCGAGACAATTCATTGTTGGACTGATGCTGGGAAAATGTTCTGCACTCTATAACTAGCCTAACCTGGAATATTTCTGGAGTATTTCTCCCTATGGCCTAGATTTGTCTGGTGATCACCAATCCTTAAAGGAACTGAGCTAAGGAGGATATCCCAAAGGAAACATCACTTCCTCATAGGTGAAACGCAGGCAAATCTCGCAGTGGATTAGCCAATATTATAAATGGATCTGCAACTCTCTATTTTAAGGATCACAGGTTCATATATCATCTTAATAGCAGAACCGAAACTAGGGAGATGTTCATCATATCTATATTCCCTGTGAATCTCCACATGCTATAGTTTGGTCCAGACATTCACCAACAATTAATGGGTCCCATAGTTAGTTGACATCAACTATTCAAATCTACAACCGTAGTAAGATCGATATGCTATTGTGATAGATTGACCAGAAATAGATTGCAATTATACATTCAACAGATACAATTGATCAGAGACAAAGTAGGTATGTACTACCAAATCATAGCTGGACTCAGTGGGTCATGTAATCCAGTTATATGGATTACATGACCCTAGCCTCGCCTAGCCGACATTGCAAGTCTGTATTACACACAACGATTCTCACAGTTAGTTGATATCACCTATTTGAAGCTAAACAGAAGTAGGGACCAGATTTAAATAACATACTCTGAGACGGTTATAGCTGAACCGAAGCAGGCAGAATGTTCAAGACTCAAATTCCTCAGTAAATCTCCTAATATCGCAAAACTAGCCTAGTAGAATTTGATAATCGGTATCCAGGAATCTTTAAGTCGACGGACATCGGCTATTCATAGTCGGGCTGAAGTAGATAATGTTATAATTAAATCCGAACAAGATTGAAAGGGTTCAACCTATACTGAAAGCTATCGACTCAGCATCTAACTGATGGAATATTTAAGGACGCTTTACAACCTCAATGTATTTTGAAATATAAAACCGGACTTGAAACAGAGTCTTCGAACATCGCATATTCAGAAGTAGGGGCCAGATTTAAATAACATACTCTGAGACGGTTATAGCTGAACCGAAGCAGGCAGAATGTTCAAGACTCTAATTCCTCAGTAAATCTCCTAATACCGCAAAAGTAGCCTAGTAAAATTTGACAATCGGTATCCAAGGAATCTATAAGTCGACGGACATCGGCTATTTATAGTCGGGCTGAAGTAGATAATGTTATAATTTAATCCGAACAAGATTGAAAGGGTTCAACCTATACTGAAAGCTATCGACTCAACATCTAACTGATGGAATATATAAGGACGCTTTACAACCTCAATGTATTTTGAAATATAATACCGGACTTGAAACAGAGTCTGCGAACATCGCATATTCTAATCTGTAACGAATGAGGAAAGGAATGATATATTACGATTTTAGAATAAAATGCTCGATTGTTTCCAAAATTTCCGACCATTCTGCATTCAGTCTATAGCAGAGTAGGTAATCATCGCTAGTTCATCTCTGCTCTTAAATAGAGAAAGTGTATCAAATTCAAATATCTCAGTGCATCTCCCAATATAAGAAGAATATAACTAGACCCAGTCCAATTCAGGAATGTACGGAAGGGAAGCAGTTCTCTCATCTACAAAAATATCCTGCACCAGAAAGCGTCACTGGATCCAACTGGTCGCAGACCCTACAGACATTTTATTGCAAGCACAGCGAATCATGCAAGGTGTTCAACATTTAAGTCATATAATGAATGATACGAATAACATAGGAACTCTTCAAAGGATCCTAGGTCGGACCCGTAAGTTTTCAAAACCGAGGAGAAGAAGAATTTATTGGTTCAATCATCGGCAGATATAACTTTTTCCATACTGGATCGAAGTAAAATCCTCGGATTTAAGTCTCGGCAGATATCGCTTTCTTATAAATGGATCTAAATAGTATACATGGATCTTGGATGCGGCTTTGGAACTCTGTATCCAATGGATACTAGTGTCGGATCCGTCAGTTTTCATAACTAAGAGGATGTAAGATCCATGAATTCAAGCCTCGACAGGCATATCCTGGTTTAAAGTAGCATCCAAGGTAGCATCATATACATTTATTTTAAGTAAATAAAGGATCAACGTACTCAAGTTTCGGAATTCGTAGCATATTTGTAGATAAACGAAACTAATAAGATTTGTAAATTCAAATTAATCCAAAGAAGTGATCAAGAAGTATTACTCGGTCGTTGCTGCAGCGGAATAAGGAACGTGCTGAACACTATCACTCACATATTCTCCTCGGAAGCCCATATGTCGAAAATGGTCTGATGATCAACAACCTGGCATCAAACATGAAACTCCGCTTCCAAGATCTCCTAACATCACTATAATCAGTACCGGATCGAAACAGAAAATTTCCTAAGCTCTCAATATCGCAATGTGATCTGACCTTAACAAATAATTCTACTTCCAGAACATCCTACCCTCAGTAGACGTCAGTTATTCTCTACTGGACCGCTGTAGAAAACTCCATTAATACTCGGATTCGTCGAAGGATTTCCGAATGTTATATCTTGACTTAATCAAGTCATCAATTTCTTATACACTAGGTTCTTTAGTCTCCTATTCTTCACTGAGCCGACGCAGAGATGGTTTAATACTCTTGAATTCTTCAAAGGATCAGATGTAAGTCAGATTGATCAGGTCGGATATTTTGTATACCATGGTTTCTGGAGAGGTTAAACATTGCTATTATTTGCATGTTTCTGGCTCGAAAGTAGCAGTCTTTCTAAAATACCTTTTCAAATCCAGGAATTAATGTGTATCATATCATTTGGAATGCTTCGTTAAGGACTCTTTGCAGTAAACTCATATATGCTTTGAGAATATGTAGACAAATCCATTAATTTTAAACTTCCACTGCTCTGCCTTCGAATAGTCCCACAAGATGACAAATGCAAAAGTGTACATATTGAGATATTTCTACAAAATAGAGTCGACCACCCTGAATATTAGAGTCGATGTCTGAGATCTTCCTCCATACCAGAGCCTAAGAGGTTCATCCATTCGAAAAGGCCTCCAGGAGGTCTTCCCCTATACTAGAGTCGACCTCTCCTCTATACTAGAATGGACCTCCAGGAGGTCTTCATCTATATTAGAGTCGACCTCCAGGAGGTCTTCCTCTATATTAGAGTCGACCTCCAGGAGGTCTTCCTCTATATTAGAGTCGACCTCCAGGAGGTCTTCCTCTATATTAGAGTCGACCTCCGGGAGGTCTTCCTCTATATTAGAGTCGACCTCCGGGAGGTCTTCCTCTACATTAGAGTCGACCTCCGGGAGGTCTTCCTCTATATTAGAGTCGACCTCCGGGATGTCTTCCTCTATATTAGAGTCGACCTCCGGGAGGTCTTCCTCTATATTGGAGTCGACCTCCAAGATGTCTTCCTCTATACTGGAGTCGACCTCCAAGATGTCTTCCTCTATACTAGAGTCAACCTCCAGAAGTTCTTGCTCTATACTAGACTCGACCTCATTGAAGTCGTTCTTTATATTTCATTACTGAGACTTTCTTTATATTCGATCCGACGTCTAGCCATTACCACTATGCTAGAGCCGACATCTGAGGTATTCCTCACTACACTAGAGTCGACCTCAGAGATATTCTTCAATATACTATAGTCGACCTCAGAGATATTCTTCAATATACTATAGTCGACCTCAGAGATATTCTTCAATCTACTAAAGTCGACCTCCTGGAGGTATTCCTCCATCCGAAAGTCGACCTCAGAGGTCTAGCTCTATTCCCGAGCCGACCTGCAATAGGTCTTCTACTATCCGAGAGTCAACTTCCGAGGTATTTCTTTATAGTAGCGCAGAGCTGTGCTATCTCAGTTAAAATTTTGCTATTTCGAGAACAACAGTCTTCAGGTCGGTGTCATATACTAGAGAGTCATTCAAGTTGAAACACCGAATTGTTATAGGAGAGATAGGATAGACGTAGTAGTACATACCAGTTTTTACCGGTTCACATTGGTTTAAATCGGAAGTTGTCCGAGGTATATTTTAATTTCAAAATCATCATTTCCTTTTTATTTCCCAGACTTATAGAAACCATTTCTTTTCCCCCAAACTGAGCGAATCTGTTCCATTTAGGTATATAGATATATTTTCCTTTGCATTTATCAAAACAAAGAGCAGACCGACCCATAAAAAATTGCGTTTTTTTAATCAAAACGTAGCAAATTGCACAATATTATTTAGCACAAGGGCCGGAATGAGGAAAAAAGCTCTCGCTCTCTCTCAGTCTCTTCCGTTACCAAAAACCAAAACAAAGAAATCTACTTTTTCTCTCTCTTCCCGCAAAATACCGTGGTTATATTGCGGAATATAGTTCTCTCTCAGTTGGGCATATTGCAAAAATTTCATTTCATTATTCTCTTGCAACTGAAAGCCGCAAAATCAGACTCTCTTATTCGATTTGCCAGTAAACTAGATTGCTTCTCCTGAACTCAAATGAAGAAAAAGCTTTTCTCATTTTGTTTGTTTTTTGCTTGAATCTGTAGGATTTCATTGTCAGTTGGTGGGTGTAGTGTAGAGCAATGGGAGGTAATGGCTAAGGGGGCTTTTGCTTGGCGCTCTAGAAAAACATTCATCTCTCAGACATCCACACACTCACTCAGCAAAATGCAACTGTGTTCGTGAGAGGAATCTCTTGTTTTGTTCTATAAGTTTTGACATTTTGCTCCGGTTTTCTTGTTGTTATTTTATTATCAACGCGCTCGCTCTGACATTTTTTCAGTTTCGCCCTCTACATTTCGTCGTGTTCTTCATCCTTCTGGTTCTTCTTCACTTGTGTGTTTCATAACAAAAACACAGCATGAACATGACATGAAAATGAGAAACAACGACACACACATACACTGGCCAACAAAAACGACAAACGATGAAAAATGCCGGTTGGGATAGGGTCGTGAAATAACCCTCATTTGTGTGTGCGTTATGGAAGATGAATGATTTGTTGGAGAGGGGCGTTAGAGGGAGCGCCATTGGGATTCACTCAATATTTTATGTTAAATTTTCCATATTTTTTTGCTGTTGTTGTGTTTTGCTTAGTGGTACAGTGTTATGGTGATTGAAAAAACCACGGGATTTTCACTGCTAAGGGTGGTCCGTCCCCCATTAGCTATGGAGGAAAGTAAGGTAGTATATATTTCTATTTAAATACGACGCAATTTTTGTAAAAATCCGAAATTTCAACAATAACAAGAGCTCGATAATCTAATTTTCATTATTAAATTTTTTTGGGCTTCTGAACAAGAACAAAATTAATACAGTTTTTTTTCCAAATCAGTAAATACTGAAAAAATTAATTAAATTTTAGTTTTTAAAAATTTTGCTCCAAAGATTTTAAAATCTTTAAGAATAAAGACATTTTATACTTAAAATTAAGACAATATCGTTAATATTAAGAAAATTTTCTCAATAATAATTATGCATAATACTCTTTTAAAAAAATCAGGTAATCTTTCAAAAAAGACCTTTAATTTATTTCTATTCCATAATATTAGATAAAATTTTCTAAGACTAAATCTGAATTGTCCTTATTTTAAGGATTTTGGCGTCTTTGGAGGAAATCTTTTAAATTAAGTACATTTTTGTTTCACTGCGAGTATATTTATTTCATCGCAATGGCTGAAGATGAGATTGAAAAATAATTTTTTCCTGAATACTAAGTACATTTTCCTAATTGTAAGTATGAATTGTCCTCGTTTTAAAATTTAAGACGTGCTTTTGTCCTACAAATGTGACCAAGTTTTCAATGTGGATTTTAAACAAGAAATAAAACAATTATATATTTTTTTCAAATACATAAGTAATATCTCCAAAAAATTTCTTATGTTTTAGATTACGAAGAATTTGGATGCTTTGCGGAACATTTATCCTTAAAGGCTCCCCGTAGAAAATAATCCAAAGGGCTCAATCAGTCAATATAATCGGTATTTCAAATTTTAAATAGTCCACCCTATACCTAAAATTAAGGCAATAATTTTCCTATTAGCAGGAATGTGTTGTCCTCATTTTGAAGATTGTCATTTTTTCCCAATACTTAGAATGAATTGTCCTTTTTGGGTTAAGAACATTTTTTAAAAATAAGTAAAAACGTAAAAATATTAAAAATTTAAAAAGGTTCGTATGATGTTCTTTGTAATCGTTAAAATAAGAACATATCATATTAAAATGAAGACAATTTCCTTAATATTAAGTAATTTAAAATTATTCTAAGTATGAATTGACCTTATTTTAAAGAATAGAACACATGTGGAAGAAACCCGCTTTAATTTCCTCTATTTTCTTAATATTAAGTAAAATGTCCTACTACTTATGAATTGTCGTTATTTTAAGGATTAGGACGATTTTGAAGGGAAATCTTCAAAAATAACAAGGTTTTGTAGATAAGTAAAAACTGTAAAAATAATTTAAATTTTATATTTACAAAATTTTTCTCCAAAGATGTCATAATCTTTAAACCAAAGACACGGCTGGAAATTTTGCTCCAGAGACGTCATAATCTTTAAACCAAAGACACGGCTGGAAAATTTGCTCCAAACACGTCATAATCTTTAAACCAAAAAAAATTCATATTTAAAATTAAGACATTGTCCTTAATATTAAGCGTAATGTTTTCTAATTCTAAGTATGAGTTGTCCTTATTTAAATGAATCAGCTGGACTGGAGGTTAATCTTAAAAATTTAAATAGAATTTACAAATAAGTAAAAACGGTGAAAATAACTTAAATTAATTTAATTTATTTAATTATATATATATAAATTAATTGAAAAACCTTTAATTTCCTTAATATTTAGTACATTTTCTTAATTCTAAGTATGAATTTTCCTTATTTTAATGATTAGTATTTATGGTAAAATCTTTAAAACTTATAAGTAAATTTTGCGGATAAGTAAAATTTAAATTTAAATGTTATATTTAAAAATTTTTTCTCCACGGCCAAAGACGTCATATTTATATATATCAATTATCCTTATTTTAAAGATTAGGAAAATCTTAAAAAATAAAAAGATTTTACAAATAAGTAAAAACCGTAAAATTAACTAAAATTTTTAAAATTTTTACTACAAAAACGTTCTTGTCTTTACAACAAAGACATTTCATACATAAAATACAGGTAATGCCATTAATATTAAGTAAATTTTTCATATTCTAAGTATGAATTTTCCATATTTTAAAGATTAAAATCATGAATTTCCTCCATTTCCTTAATATTAAACAATTATGAAGAGTCCTTATTTAAAGGATTTCGGCTGGACTGGAGAAAAATCTTAAAAAATAAACAAGTTAATAATAAATTATTTTAAAGATTAATGCATCTTTTGAAAAATTCATAATAAAACAATAATTTCCTCTAATTTTATAATATTAGTTAATTATGAGTTGTCATTATTTTAAGGATTACGGCTGGACTGGGGGAAAATCTTAAAAAATAAATCGATTTTCCAAATAAAGAAAAAAACGGCAAAAATAACACCAATTTTATATTTTACAAATTTTGTTCCAAATACTTTCTTAACTTTACAACAAAGACAGTTCATAATCGTACTTAAAATCACTACAATGGTCTTAATAAAAATAAATAAATTTTTCTAATTCTAAATATTAATGGTCCCAATTTAAAAAATTTTACCGTCCTTAAAAAACCTTTCATTCCCTTAATATTTAGTATATTTTATTAATTTTAAGTATGAATTTTCTTTATTTTAATGATAGCAAAATCTTTAAAGCTTAGTACATTTTTTTTAAATCTTCACTACAAAGTCATTTCATACTTAAAATAAATACAATGGTCTTAATATTAAATATTTTATTAATTTTAAGTATGAATTGTCCTTATTTAAATGATATCAAAATCTCTAAAACTAAGTATTTTTTTTTCATTTTTTTAAATCTTTACTACAAAGACATTTCATACTTAAAATTAATTAAAATATTAAGTAAATTTTTGTAATTCTCAAATTTAATTGTCCTTATTTTAAAAATTATCGCGTCTTTAAAAAACCTTTCATTTCCTTAATATTTAGTACAGCTTCTTAATTCTAAGTATGAATTGTCCTTATTTTAATAATAGCAAAATCTAAGTTTTTATTTTCATTATGAGTTAATTTCATGAAATGAGAATATTTAAATTTTAGCGAAATACTTATGATGAAATTTCTCTTTCATATGGCTTTCAGATGTCAACTCAGCTGGGATCATTGTACATATATGGGCCATATCAAAACATAGACCTATGTTGGCATTGATTTGATAAAAAAAACTTAAATTTAAACGTTGTGTTAATTTCAAAATGCATAAATCATTCAATAGAAACTTTTTACAAACTGTAATTTAGAGAAATTCCATTAAAAAATATGATATCAAATAATAAATTTTGAAAATATATGAACAGAATTAAAAAAAAAACAAAAAGCACGTAGTGTCAAAACTTTTTTAATTAACTCTCTAGCAATTCACACAGTAAATCCAATAATAAATAATATAACAAATATTTAACAAATGAAATGTGTTGTTTGACCATTTCCGTCTGTCTGACCATCAATCGTGCATCTCTCGTCGTTAGTCAATTAAAAAGTTTTATAAACAAATTGTAACAAAGCATAGCAATAAAATAATGTATATTTGATCATAACTACATGGAGAAAAATTTTAGGAAATATGATTGAAAGTTGAAGTTTAATTAAAATAAATTTCTGCGCATATAAAACGTATTTACTTATACATACAAACAATATTTGAAGCTAATTTGTTAAAATCTTAACTTTCTTTAAAAAAAAAATGTGTAACTTTTACCTTTTTATTCCGTGTGTACGACAACAAAACAACCTTTATCCACATAATTTCGAATGGCATTAACATTTTGTGAAATATCCGTAAATATCCGTTATGAATGGATGAAACCCGATTAAGAACTGATTCAGATGCGGTTTTAAACCTATTCGTAGAGGGTTATGAAGTACAATTCTCCTACACTCCGAATAAAAAACAATAAAATAGTTTTCCGGAAAATACGATTTTCCTATTTTCATTAAAAAATACATACTTTTGAAAAAGCAGCTTCAAAATGTTATTTTCCGAATTTTAACCCATTTGGACCGGTTCCATGCAAGATGTATTAATTTTTAAATATTCTTGTCGAATAATGTATCAAAAAGATTTTATTTTTTCCTAATAGTAAGTTTTCCAAACTTATCATCAAAGGATTAAAACCGGTTATGAACTGATTCGGGTTTTGAAAGTGTTCGCGGACGATTGTGCAGTAAAATTCCCCTAAACTTCAAATCAAAAAAGATAATACTTTTGTGTAATATACGATAATACATGTTATTTTCATATTTTCTTTGGAAAATAAATACCTTAGAAAAACGGCTGGATGAACTTATTTTCCAGAATCGGGATGTGTTTGAACCGGTTCCAAATAAGGTGTACAAATGAGATTTAAAATAATGTTGTTGAACAATACATTATAATTTTAATTTAATTAAATTTAATTAATTGAAATGTTCCTCTTATATAAAGCTGCTCCGAATTTGACTTCGAACCGTTTAAAACCGGTTATGAACTGATTCGAATACGGTTTAAAATCCGCTGGCGGTTATAAAGTACATATAATTCAGATTAACTTCAAATCATATTTTCTTTGGAAAATAAATACTTTAGGAAAACGGCTGGATGAACTTATTTTCCAGAATCGGGATGTGTTTGAACCGATTCCAAATAAGGTGTATAAATGAGATTTAAAATTATGTTGTTGAACAATACATTACAACTTTTTTTAATTTAAATGTTGCTCTTATAGAAAGCTGCTTCGGATTTGACTTCGAACCGTTTAAAACCGGTTATGAACTGATTCGAATGCGGTTTTAATTCCATTCGCTGGCGGTTATAAAGTAAAATTCTGATTAACTTCAAATCAATTAGGCCATACTTAGTTTTGCAGAACAAACGTTTTTTCCATATTTTCTAAAATATGAAAAATGGTTTGAAAAACTTATTTTCCAGCATTTGAATGTGTTTGAACCGGTTTCAAACAAGATGTAAAAAAAGAGTTTTAAATAATTTTGCTAAATAAGAACGTAGGGATATTTTAATTTAGAAATTTCCCAGTATCTGAATGTGTTTGAACCGGTTCCACACAAGATGAAAAAAAATAGTTTTACTCAATTTTGCTATATAATAAATTAGAGATATTTTAATTTAAAAATTATCCTTATAGCTAGTTATTTCAAAATCATTAGGAAACTGATTAGAACCGGTTGGAACCCGGTTCAAATCTTGTTTTAAACCTATTCGTATCTGGTTGTAAAGCAAAAATTCGCAAAATAAATGGATTCGATTAGGAACCGAATCAGGTGCGGTTTTGAAACTATGTGGAGGTTTGAACCGGTTATGGAGCGAAAATGTTCTAAAACTTTTGCCGGATAAATTGGTTTAACGCCTAGAATAGGAGATGATTCAAGACCGGTTTTGTTGCGATTAGAATCCGATTTAGAACCAATTTTAAAACGGTTATGAAGCAAAAATTCTACAAACTCTTTCGTAACCGGTTATTCGCCAACTGAAATTTCTGGAAAATTTCCCAAAAAGAAACTGATTCGAGTAGGAATTGACACAGGTCCGGTATGAACGGATTAGGATTTAGTTTTGAGCCGATAAGCATCCGGTTTTGAACTGATTGGGAAACGGTTATATTGTAAAATATCTCGAAAACATAAAACAATTAAATTGATTTAATTCTTCGAATATGTACCGATACAGTTCCGGGTTTTAAGTAACGTCTTTAATGAATTGATATAACGCCTAGAATAGGAGTTGATTCAAGACCGGGTGTGTTTCGATTAGAATCCGATTTAGAACCAATTTTAAACCGGTTATGAAGCAAAAATTCTATAAACTCTTTCGTAACAGGTTATTCGCCAACTGGAAAATCCTGGAAATTCAGAAAAAATGGTCAAACTAATTTATTCGCATAGGAACCGATTTGGACTCGAGTTTTGAACCGATTGGGAAACGCTTATATTGTTAAATATCTCTAAAACGTGAAATAAATAAATTGATTTAACTCTTCGAATATGATCCAATCCTGTTCCAGATTTTAATCGGTATTGATGCGGTTTTTAACCAATTTAAAACCGGTTGTGAAGCAAAAATTTTCCAAAACCTTAACTAATTTCTTTTATTAAAGTCATATGAGTAGTCTCGAGAACCTTAAGTAGCTATTTCCAAATATTTCCAATTTTAATTTTTTTTTTTTAAATATTAAATTTTTCGTCTATCTTTTACCATTTTTCACAAGTAGTTTTCAGTGAGTGTTAATTGTAAACAAATATTAACACAATTCGTGATTTTGCCACTTCGAGGGGAATAGAAAATTTTTGTTTGCAAACTAGTTGTCGTCCGCTTGGACATCGTGATCTATGTTTTGTGTTGTTTTTTCACCGCTTCGGAGTTTCTTCGCTTCTGTATTAAAACATTTTTGTTTTTTATTTTTTATTCTATTCTTTTTGTTAGAATAAATAATAACACTGAAACAAAAACTCAGTGGATTGTAAAGAAAATCTGAAAAAACCAGTGCCAATACAAAAGTGAGAAATAAAGTTGTATAAAAAACAAGACAAGACACAGACAGACTGACTGACTGACGGGATAGTCGGACATTTACTCAAAATAAAAGAATGTAACTGAGAACAAGTTCTAGATAAACAACAACAAGAACTACAAAAATATGGTTAGTTGAGAGCAAAAAAAGGAAAAAAAAGCAAAATAAAGTTATTTGTTTTGTATTCACTGCAGTCCGGCTGTCCGTCTGTCTGTCCGTTTGCATGTGATGACGACGTTGACGATGATGAGCGAAAGATGGATGGTTGGTTGGGTATGGAAAAATGAAGGAACGCTGTGGAAATTGAAACGAAAATGTTAAACGAAAGAAAAATGCAAAATGTCAATGTCCTCGCGACTCACTGACAATTCTGCCGCTTTTTTTCTCGCCGTTTCAATGTAAGTTCGTGCCTCCCTTGTGAGCGCGAGTGAGTGAGTGTGTGTGTGGAACAGAACCATACCTACTCTACTGAACAGAACAAAACACAACACATACTACTGCTGAGCGCCATACATATATTGCAAGTCGTGTCCATTAGCGTATGAGTTATATGATGGAAGGAGTAGGAGGAGGAGGTATAACTGAATACATCAACGTCGACGAGTATGAGAGGATTCCTGAATTCAAGAGTACACGAGTCTAAACGAGAGTTGGCCATACGGTTGTTTTGGTGTTTTTTTAGGTTTTTGTTTTGTTTTGCATCTCTCTGCGGCTGAGAACCGAACTCATACTCTGCTACAATGAGTGAGCCGTGTGAGTGCATGAATTCAAAAGATTCTTTTTTTATTATTATTATTTTTGTTGTTGTCTGCTTGTTCTTCTTTTCGGGTGATGGTGTTGCTGCCGCTCGTGTTGCTTTGCACTATAAGTACTGCGTCGCAAGTTTGTGTTTTTAGCTTGTTCTTGTTGCTGTTGTTATTTTATTCTTTAGACAATTCTCAACTCGATTCGTTCTTCGCTCGTCGTCGTTTTTCATACACACATACGTATGTATGTATGCATGCATGCAAAGAGAATATCCAACAGCAAATCGACTTGTTGTTGCTGTTGTTCTTTATATATTGAATATATAGTACACATTTTGTTGTATATTTTCAACGTTCACATATTTTTTTATATTATTTCTTATTCGTACAAATTTATGGCAAATTGTCTGAGGCGGAACGTTGCGGCAATGAAACATTAAGTCTAGAAGAGAATTGTGTTTTACGTACGGATTTTCTGCAACACAACAAACAGCTGCATTGTATTAATGAAATTCCATTTTCAGTGAAGAAAAAATAAGAATAAAAAAGAATTTTTTTGCAAAAAATTTAAATTTCGCAAAATCTAAATAATATATCATAAACTAAAAACTATAAAATTAGACTTCGAAAATTGATATCCAAAGCTGTGTTCAATTTTTTCACTGTGTTCTGGATTTCTAAACTCAAATAACAATAATAAAATGTTATTATTTTTTAAAAATCTAATTTATTTTTTTTCGTTAAGATAAAAGTAGCTATAAATGATCTGAACATAGTTTCCGGCACAGTGGGTACAAATACCATAACGAAAAAATCAATTAATATAAAATAAAATAAAATAAAATAAAATAAAATAAAATAAAATAAAATAAAATAAAATAAAATAAAATAAAATAAAATAAAATAAAATAAAAATAAAATAAAATAAAATAAAATAAAATAAAATAAAATAAAATAAAACAAAATAAAATAAAACAAAATAAAATAAAATAAAATAAAATAAAATAAAATAAAATAAAATAAAATAAAATAAAATAAAATAAAAATAAAAATAAAATAAAATAAAATAAAATAAAATAAAATAAAATAAATTAAAATAAAATAAAATAAAATAAAATAAAATTAAATAAAATAAAATAAAATAAAATAAAATAAAATAAAATAAAATAAAATAAAATAAAATAAAATAAAATAAAATAAAATAAAATAAAATAAAATAAAATAAAATAAAATAAAATAAAATAAAATAAAATAAAATAAAATAAAATAAAATAAAATAAAATAAAATAAAATAAAATAAAATAAAATAAAATAAAATAAAATAAAATAAAATAAAATAAAATAAAATAAAATAAAATAAAATAAAATAAAATAAAATAAAATAAAATAAAATAAAATAAAATAAAATAAAATAAAATAAAATAAAATAAAATAAAATAAAATAAAATAAAATAAAATAAAATAAAATAAAATAAAATAAAATAAAATAAAATAAAATAAAATAAAATAAAATAAAATAAAATAAAATAAAATAAAATAAAATAAAATAAAATAAAATAAAATAAAATAAAATAAAATAAAATAAAAAAATACAAAAAATATAAAAAAAATAAAATAAAGTAATATTGCTATAACTACTAAAATATATTATATTTTCATTTTTCTCAACGGATGTTGAGCTCTTCGTCATTCACCACACCACCACATTTGTTATTTTTCCCATTGGCATTTTTGTAAGTTCGTTCACAATTCATAGCTTCCATACGCTTTCCTTTAACTTTTCTCTTTCAATTATTTTTTATGTGATTCTTTGCGATTGACTTACGCTGCTCATTAGAAATTCTAGGCGAATTCTTGCCTTCGTATAGCTGCTTTTGACACAACAGCAGCCATGGCGCAGGAAAGGGAAATGGCAGCAAAAACAACGACAGCTGCAGAGGCAGGGGCAGGAGAAGTAAAGCAACAAATCGGTACATTGTACGCACTATCACAATCGATTAGAAGCAATTTTTTCCCATTTTTTCTATTCTGACAAGAAACAACATTATTTTTGCATAAATTTGAATATTTTTTCTACTTCTTTGGAGTAGAAGGAAATGGTTTTGTTGACGTTTTTACATTGAAATATGTTTAGGAAGAATAACCACGGCATATTATAAAAATAATATATTCTGTTACAAATTCATTCATAAAACGCAGAAGAGGAGAGATTGTTAACGAAGTCACATTTTAGAAATTCTTAGAAAAAAGTAACATTCAACAAATTCCAATGAAAGAATTTATTCAAAGAATTTTGCGCCTTAAGTTAAAAAATAGATTTAATAAATTAAAAAAAAAAAACATTATTCACCAAATGCAAGAGAAGACATTTTTTTAAGAAATAAAAATTGTAACAATTATTAAAAGAATTAGTATTCGAAAATTCCAATGAAAAGAATTGATTGAGAAAGTTAGAATCCTCAATTAAAAAGTAGATTAAATCAATTAAAAAAATTAATCAAATCTTTTAATATATTAAGAGATTCAATTAATATTTATGACCAAACATATTAACCGTTAATTAAATAAATATATAATAAATATTGAATAAAGCTATTAAATTAATTATTAATTATAATTTCGAAATCGAAGATTTGTAAAATTTCAATGTTCCAAATCTTCAATATTTCAATAATAAATATTGAAATATTTCAATAATAAATTCTATAATTAAGTTTTAAGAAATAATTTAATTGGAGCACCATTGTCTGTTAAACAGTTTTGTTAAATTAAATCTGCTAGTTACCTCTAGTATTTTATATTCAGTTATGACAATCATTCTTTTTCTTACCTGAAACGATAAAAAAAGAATACATAATTAGCAAATTGTCAAAGGTTAAGCAAATTAGCAAAGGTTAAGCATAAAATAAATGAATAAATATCCCACAATTATTACCACAAATACCTCAGTAACGACTTTAACAAAAAAAGGTACACTAAAACATCGGAATAATGCTTTTAGGATTTTAATTCTCCTATTTGATTGTTTCTATGTATAGTTTTTAATAGAAAAATGCGATGCTGCACATCTTTGAAAAATTAGCTTTCCAACGATATGTTATTATAGTTTGAGTGTATTAAATACCCCAAAAGTGTACCACAAATCTCTAAACAGTAAAATAGGTACACCATAAAAATCGGCATAGTGCTTTTAATTTAATGACTTTTCGAACGTAATGCTGTGATTCTGCACATCTTTGGAAGAAAAGCTTTACACTCATGTAGATTTTATTACAGATTGAGGACACTAAAGACACAAAAAGTGTACCACAAAAATTTTGATGAAATAGGTACACCACCAATATCTGTGTAGCGATTTGAACATAATGATTTTCCTAGTGTAGGAGTGTAATTCTGCAGTACTCCCTTGATGTACATATATTTGATATAAAAAAACAGTTGTTATAGAATAATCAATAATATAACCAAAAAATTCCGTTCAGCACATTTTAATAAAAAAAAACGAAGAGCAATTGGAAATCTATTAAATTCTTAATATCGGCAGAGCTCTAGCAATATAGCTTTCCAGTGATATATAATTTATTACAATTTGTTTAAGCAAAAGTTCCAAAATGTGTACCACAATCTTGTAAGGACTATTATTATTATGATGACTGATGAAAATCGAAGAGCAATTGAAAAAAATTTTGCTCTAATATAATATAAATATCTAAGGAGTTGTGCAGATCATTTTAATGTTATATTGATTGGTCAACCGTTAAATTGGTCCTTCGAGGCCAATTCATCTGGTTGACAACTAAAATCCTTAAATAAAATTATATTCAATTTTCAATATCTGCACATCTTTAGGAACAAAGCTTTTCAATGATATGTATTTTATTACAATTTATTGAGATAAAAGGCCCAAAAAGTGTACCACAATCAAGGAAGCACCTTTATTATGATCAAAATCGAAGAGAAATTGGAATTAAAATACACACTAATATAATCTAAATTACCTAAGGATTCACAAAGAGTCCATTTAATATTATATGTAAATTTCCACGCCTAAAATTGGTCCTTCGAGGCCAATTCTTCTGGTTTGTAACTGAAATCTTTCAAGAAACTTCCATTAAATTTTCAGTATCTGCATATCTGTAGGAACAAAGCTTTTCAGTGATGTGTATATTATTATAATTAATTGAGACAAAATGCCCAAAAAGGATACCACAATCTAGGACGGACATTTATTATTATCAAAATCGAATAGAAATTTTGATTGAAACACACCCTAATATAATCCGAATTACCTAAGGATTTACATAGAGCTATTTATTCTTGTATTTAAAGGAGCAACCCTGAAATTGGTCCGTCGAGGCCAATTCTTCTGGTTGACAACTAAAATCTTTCAAGATTTTTTTATGAAATTTTCAATCTGCACATTTTTTGCAACAGAGCTTTTCAGTGATATGTATTTTATTATAATTTATTGAGACAAAAGGCCCAAAAAGTGTACCACAATCTAGGACGACTTTTTATGATATTGATGACTGATAAAATAAATCAAAATCAAACGAAAGTGGAATTGAAATACAACCTAATATAATCTAAATTATCTAAGGATTCTCATAGGGCTTTTTAGTCTTGCATTTTAAGTTTAACTCTAAATTTGGTCCTTCCAGGCCAATTCTTCTGGTTTGCAACTTATATCCTTCTATAACTTTCCATAAAATTTTCAAAATCTGCACATTTTTAGTAACAGAGCTTTTCATTTATATGTATTTTATTATAATTTATTGAAACAAAACGACCCAAAGTGTACCACAAGTACCACGGACTTATATTATATTAATGACTGAAGGAATAAATCAAAATCGAAGAGAAATTGGAATTGAAATACACTCTAATATAATCTAAATTATCTAAGTATTCTCATAGAGGTTTTTTGATCTTACATTTAAAGTGTCACCCCTGAAATTGGTCCTTCGAGGCCAATTCATCTAGTTGACAACTGAAGTCCTTCTTTAAAATTTCTATTAAAATTTCTATATCTGCGCATCACTAGTAACAGCGCTTTTTAGTGATTTGTAATTTATTATAATTTATTGAGACAAAAGGCCCAAAAAGTGTACCACAATCTAGCACGGTCATTTATTTTATCAATGACTAAAGAAATAAATCAAAATCGAAGAGAAATAGGAATTGAAATACACTCCACTATTATCTAAACTAAATAAGGATTCACATGGAGCTTTTTAATATCATATTTAAATTGTCAGGTCTAAATTGGTCCTTCGAGGCCAACTCTTTTGGTTGAAAACTCAACTTTTTTAAGAAATTTCTATGAAATTTTCAATATCTGCACATCTCTATCAACAGAGCTTTGCAGTGATAGGTATTTTATTATAATTTATTGAGACAAAAGGCCCGAAAAGTGTACCACAATAAAGGAAGTACTTTTATTATTATCAAAATTGAAGAATAATTGGAATTTAAATACACTCTAATATAATCTAAATTAAATAAGAATTCAAATGGAGCATTTTAATATCATATTTAAATTGTCAGGCATAAAATTGGTCCTTCGAGACCAATTCTTCTAGCTGACAACATAAAACCTTCAAAAAATTTCTATTAAATTTTCAATTTCTTCACATCTTTTGCAAGAGAGCTTTGCAGTGATATATATTTTAATACAATTTGTTGCGACAAAAGGCCCAAAAAGTGTACCGCAATATAAGAAGACCTTTTTTTTATATCGATGACTGAAGAAATAAATCAATTAATATAGAATTTAGCACTAATCTAATCTAAATTGTCTAAGAAAGCATATAGAAACATTTTTAATGTTATATTCAAAATTTCACGACTAAACTGGTCCTTCGAGGCCACTTCTTTTAATTCACAACTAAAATCCCTTAATACATTTTTATAAAATGTTCACTATCTGCACATCTTGGACATGATAGCTTTCCAGAGTTATAAATTTTTTTAGTTTTTGTGAAGCAAAAAACTTTTAAAGTGTACCACAATTTGATTAGGACTTTTATCATAACGATGATTGTAGAAATAAATTAAATTTAAGTGGCAATTGAAACTGAATTTTACATTAATAGAATATAAATTGACAGAGCTCTGTATGAATGAGATTTTTACTCAAATATTTGTAATGTTTCCCCCTTCAAAAATTGCTGCTTCGATGGCACTATCTCTGGTTGACAACTGAAATCCTTCAATAAATTTGTATAAATTTCTCAATATCAATAAAACCTCTTTCAAAAAATATAGTCCTATCAACATTCAATTTTCAAATAAATCCTTTTAACCAAATTTTTTATAGAAACAACCAGTTCCTTCTCCCCTTTCCCTTTCACCATAACAACTACCTACTATGTGTTTGAAGGATTTCAACCAAAAACGCGTGTCATTACTTTTTATGTTGGCAAAATAAAAGTATCTTTTTTTTGGGAGGGCGGGGGGTAAGGTTGCGGGAAAAGAGAATGGGTTTGAATTGGCAGGATTCAGTGGCTGTGTGGAAGTCCTTAACAATTTGTTTACCCAAACTTAGTGGAGGAAATTTTCTTACAGTGAAAAACAACAACGACGACGACAACAACAAGTGGTGATGGTGTTGATGATACCTTTTTTCACTTTATGGGTTGTTAAACAATTGCCTGATATAAAACGAGAGGCTGAGGGAAATGGCGGTAGCGAAAGGGGATTCTGGGAGTGCTAAGATTTTTTCCCCAACAACAATAGATTTGTAACACAACATGGAATAAATAAGATTTCAATATCAACAGGAGGAGCAAAGGAATACAAGAATACAATACCACAACGTTTTGTCAACAATCAACAGCTTCGACATCAGCATCAGAACCATCAAACTCTGAACGATAACGACAGTTTTATTATTAGCAAAACCATTTGCATCATCATCAAGATGAAGAGGCGCCGGAGAAGAGGGAAGAGCAAAAGTGGCAATACCTTTTTCCATCAGCAGTGGCAGCAGCCTCATCACGATTGCCTTCAAAAACTCTCAGGTGTTTTTGTTGTGTGTGTGGGAGCAGGATGAAGTCCTTTTTCTTTGGATGGTGTGAGTTGCTATTGACTGACAATACATTCGAAATGGAATATTTCTTTCATAATATTTTTTTCATGGATCCCCTCCCCTATATGTGTGCCTTACCTTCTCCTGCTGCTGATTCCTGGAAAATGTTCTAATGCTAAAGCTTCCAAAACAAGCGTGTAAAATGTTATAACAAGCAAAATAAAGATAAAATGCTGATGACAGCAATACCAATGGCTATGACAACAGGGAGCGGTGTTGGTAGTGGTGGTGGGGGTACCATCTTCAACAAGCTCCAGGAGCAACAGTAGCTGGGTAAATGAATAATAAAATTCTAATAGAAAAGCAGCTAAAATCTTGAAATGGAGGAAGGTATGGGAAATGTGGGCCATAGGAAAAATTAAGCAAGAAATTTTTTGAAATGGGACATTTTGCTATTTTTATTAAATATTTTCTCTGATATTTGCTACAGAATATATTTTTTTTGGTGTTTTACTTTCAAATTTAAAATTTCCTTTAGGTTATATGTGTTTAGGTTTTCTAAAATTCCTAAACCTTCCTCTACATCGTCAAAACTGATTAAAATATATGTGAAAAATTTCCATGAATGGTTCATTATTTTTCATGAGACGATTTTTGCTGAATGTTTCATTGCTGTTGCTACGGATGCTTCTGCCAAAGATGACGAGGAACATAAAGCTGAAGATGACGCTAATGATAATTATTATTCGCATAATTTTCCTATTACTAATAACAGTATTTATTGGTACTGTTGCTGGTCTAGGATGGTTGTTGCCAAGCTACATACCTCCTTGATGGCTCCCATTTATTGGCAGGATAGCTGGTTCATTTGCTGCTGCTGCTCCTTTTTTGGTGAGGTTCTTGTTTGCCTTTTAACTGTTTAATTTTTCCTACACTTCGTTTCAATTGTTTGATTGACAATATGAGAAAACCGACAATACGAAACAACACCATTGGATCAGTTATGGCCATCGAAAAAAATCAACATGGCTCTAGCTGGGACAATTCCACAGCCATTGTGGAATACATAAAAGATGATGAATTGTTCGTGCCATTATAAGAAGGAAGGTTGGCGACACCAAGCATCGACCATCAACCAGCCAACGCATGACGACAAGGACAACGGCAAAGTTTACGTTTTATTGGTGCGTGTCGTTTTCGCTGAAACATGATGTTTTGCTAATATTGTAGCTTTAAAAATTTTAATAAAACTCTTGTTTTTTTTACACTTCACGCAATATCACGTTGATTTTAGTTTACTTTGTGACGATATTGTAGTGTTTTCTTAAAGGATTTAAACGTATTTGATTGAACTGGCAGCGAGTGGTGGGAGGGTCGTGAGAGAACAAGGACGAATGATGTGAAGGACAGATATTGCTTGGGAGAAAAAATAATCAGTAATACAGCTGTTAGTCATTTATACAGCTATTACTATTACTAGCTGGACCCGGTCCACATAGTTGCCCTAGATTTTAGATTCCCGATCTCGGGGCCAATCACGTAGACTGCCACCCGATACTTATACACAAAATTACAGCACTCTCGCTGACAAATTGTTCAAGATATGTCCATTTTCAAATATTGGCTCATAGGGACGGGGCCACGCCTATTGATCCGAACCCGCCCATTTTCGGTACGATCAAGTTTGATGCTTACAAAACACATACACACAAAATTTCAGCATAATCTTGAGAACCGTTCCCTAGATATAGAGTTTTAAACAAGTAAGACAGTTTCAGTCGGGTAAACCGACTAAGGTATACCCTCACTTTGTGAGTAATGTAATATTGAATATTACTCGAATTATTCTGTCAATTTGTGTGGGAGGTACCAGAAGTGGTTAATCAAATACACCTTTTTTTTGCTGACCATTAGATACTTTAAATTCATTGCACTGTGCCGACTTATAAGCATTTATGTGCACTGGTATAAACGTTATGAGACATTAAATTGTGGTATGATTTGGGCATTTTGTGTGGGAGGTACAAAGAGCGGCGTGGCAATAACGCCCATTTTTCACAGGGCTATATACACAATAAAAACATTACACTGTACAAAATTTCAAGTATTTTTATACACTGGTTTTAATGTTATAAGCTGTTAAATTTTGGTGCAAAAAGGTACCTTTGAGTGGGAGGTACCAAAAGGGGCGTTACAACAACACCCATTTTCCCTGGACTGTAGGCAATATAAAAGCATAATACTGTACAAAATGTCAAGTATTTTTATAGACTGTTATTAATGTTATAAGTTGTTAACTTTTGGTGCAAAATGGTGCATTTGTGTGGGAGGTACCAAAAGGGACGTGGCGACTTCGCCCATTTTTCTCGAGTTGATAGCGACTAATAAGCTAATACTATGTGTGGAATTTTAAAAGATTCGAATAAGTAGTATAGCAGTTATTAAAGAATCAATATTTCACAACATTTTAACCCTTTGTGGGGGAGGTACTAGAAGGAGTGGACCAATATGGCCCATCTTCGAACTTAGCCGGAGATAGAAAAAAATATTACCACATACCAAATTTGAGGTCAATCGGTTACTCCTTTCGACAGTTATCGTGCGCACCAGCCAGCAGACACACAGACAGACAGACAGACGGACGGACATTGCTCATTCGACTTAAAATGACCCAAAACGGATTTCCTCCGAACATACTTGGGGTCTTAGGTCACTCCTTCGACGTGTTACACTTTTTTCCGTAGCAAATGATATATACCCTCGTCACACTAAAGTGAGGGTATAAAAATTGCGGCGTATGGCCGTGCCGTGCCCACTTGAGATATAAAAAATTCAACTAGCCTATTTTTCCTTGCAGACCTAAGACTACCTTCTGTAAAAATTTCGATAATGATAGGTTCAGCGGTTTAGACGCCTATACGGAACCAACAAACAAACATAAATTATTTTTTTTATATATACTCATAAGTACTTATAGATATCTATTATTACTACTATTAAAGGGCTTTCCAATAAGAGTGATATGATTTCTTTGAAAAAAAAACACACTTATTGTTAAGGAAATTCAAAAGTTTTTTATTTCATGTGAAGTACAATCGATACCATTAAGTTCTAAATAAAACGTCATTCAAATGGCCTCCACGACTCCTTTTGCAAGAACGAATTCGATGAACCCAATTTTCGAGCACTTTTTCCACTAAATCAAGTCGTATATCATGATTGGCACGTTAAAAATTGACTTGTAAAGCTTGACGAGAGTCTGGTTTATTTCGAAAGACCACTGACTTTAAATAACCCCACAAGAAATAGTCTAATGGTGTTAAATCCAAACTTCTTGGAGGCCATTCAATATCACAATTTCTTGAAATAATCGACTCTCCAAACTTTTCTCGCAACAATTCAATTGTTTCATTTGCTGTGTGGCACATAGCCACAATCGATCAAAGGCAAAAGGATAGCTCTTAACAAGAGCTAAAATATTGCTCATGGGTCTCAAGGTCGAAGGCCGACTGGAAAGTATTTTTTTTTTGGATTTAAAAAAAATGGACAGCATCATTTTCAAATGTGAACGGAAAGTTTATTTTTGCTCTAGCTCCTTAACGGTACGTCGGATCGGGAATCGGTCAATGGCACGAAGATAGCTCTTATCAAGAGCTAAAATATTGCTCATGGGTGTCAAGGTCGTTGGTCGAACGGAAAGTATTTTTTTTTTTGATTTAAAAAATGGACTCAGCGCACGAAAAGTTGCATTTGGAGATCGATTATTTTGATAATAAAACTGAATAATTTGAAAACGTTACCAAAATCATATCATCATAATTGGAAACCCCATTATTATAACTATTATAACCGTTATAACTGTTATAACTGTTATAACTGTTATAACTGCTATAACTGTTATAACTGTTATAACTGTTATAACTGTTATAACTGTTATAACTGTTATAACTGTTATAACTGTTATAACTGTTATAACTGTTATAACTGTTATAACTGTTATAACTGTCATAACTGTTATAACTGTTATAACTGTTATAACTGTTATAACTATTATGACTGTTATAAATTTTATAACTATTATAACTATTATAACTAGAATACCTATTGTAACAATTAGTACTATAATTACTATTTTTATTACTAAATTTACTTTTATTGCTATTATAACTATTATAACTATTATAACTATTATAACTATTATAACTATTATAACTATTATAACTATTATAACTATTATAACTATTATAACTATTATAACTATTATTACTATTATAACTATTATAACTATTATAACTATTATAACTATTATAACTATTATAACTATTATAACTATTATAACTATTATAACTATTATAACTATTATAACTACTATAACTATTAAAACTATTATAGGTATTATAACTATTATAACTAGTATAACTGTTATAGCTGTTATAGCTTTTATAACTGTTATAGCTTTTATAACTGTTATAGCTGTTATAACTGTTATAACTGTTATAACTGTTACAACTGTTATAACTGGTATAACTGTTATAACTGTTATAACTGTTATAACTGTTATAACTGTTATAACTGTTATAACTGTTATAACTGTTATAACTGTTATAACTGTTATAACTGTTATAACTGTTATAACTATTATAACTATTATAACTATTAAAACTATTATTACTATTATAACTAGACCTTATCTTTCCCAAAGGCAGAAGTCACAAGGTGTTAAATAACAAGATCTCGGTGACCAATTGTAATTACATCTTCAAGAGATAACACGGTCCGGAAACTTTTCTCGTAACAGAGCAATGCTTCCGTTGCTTGTGTGGCACGTAGCGCCGTCGTGCTGAAAGTAAATGTTGTCCAGATCAATACCATCCAACTCTGACCATAAAATATCATTAATCATCTCTCGATAGCGCAATCCATTCACCGTAACTGTTGATCCAACCTCATTGTCGAAAAAGTAAGGTCCAATGACCCCGCCGGACCATAAACCGCACCAAACTGTCACACGTTGGGGATGGAGAGGCTTCTCAACAATAAGTCTTGGGTTTTCCGAGCCCCAGATGCGAGAATTTTGCTTCACGCTGAAAAAAAAATCGCTTCTGTAGTATATTGTCCCAAACATATTCGGCTTGAAACATATAAATGTTTATGGTACACTCTAAATATATAATACTTGGTACACACAAAAATTATATATTTGGGAAGATGTTGTTCTAAACTAATTTTTGTTTCCATCATAATACTTTTTATTTAGGATTATTATTTCCGAAACAAAGATTTATTTAAATTTAAGTATTCCAAATATATATCGAACCTTGATTGTGTTAAGTTTTACAGCAATTTAATGATAATTTTCTAGAAATTTTTAATGTTCGTAAATTAAAATCGTATAATTTTGGATAAAAATAATTTACTCGAAGGACTGACATGAAATACTCAGAAATTTTAAATGAGCCCCTTAAAACAGAATTTAATGCCGCTAATGGTATTTTTAACTGGGAGAAATAATTCGAAACGAAGGAAAAATAAAAATGAAAATTAGAAAAATTCACCAAAGTTTTGAAAATCTTTTATAAATTAAATATATTTGAAAATATTCCTAAACAATAATTTTATTTGTATATAAATACATTTTTATTTGAGAAAATTAGTTTGCAAACATATTTTGTTGTAATATGTATATTAATATATGCGTTCCAAGTAAATTTTATTGATTTTCAAATAAAATTTATTTACTCAGAAATATATAACATTTAAAAATTTGTGTTCCAAATATATTTTCTTTCGATTCAAACATATCAAAAAAGGCGATTTTGCCCCGTGTTGTTGACGTAGCCACCGAGGTGGAAATGGGCCTCATCAGTCAAGATGATTTTGTATCGTTCGTATCGTTTGATGATCGTGTATCGTTCCATTTTTAGTAATGGCATAGTTTCTACTTGTCAAATGTCAAAGAATAAAAGCTTCAAAAGTGACAGCTACCGAAATACCGGACAATTCAAAATAACACCTCTTTTTGGAAAACCCTGTATTATAATTATTATAACTTTTATTACTATTATATCTGTTATAACCATTATAATTGTGTTGTGCTTGAAATGGACACTTTAAAAATTTAACAGAAATGAGACCCTATTGATATATCTATTTCGGCATTGCTGAATCCAGTGGGGCAAGCCGTTTTTCTAGGTTAGCTCTTGTTTTCGCGATATTGGACCCCAAAGTTTGCAAGGAAATCATTGAGATTAGTTATCTCGGAGCTGATTTTGAAGTGGAAGGCTTCAGAATACACGCTTGGTTCCAAAGAACGAAATAAAGGGAACCTTTCGAGAATAATTTCTCTCAAAATAGTAGACCACGCTTCTCACCCCTTTACCCCTAAAAAAGCGCAATCAAATATTACCATATGTCAAACGTCATACAAATCGTTGAAATTTTTAGTTTGTGTCTTTGAGAAAATATTCCTCGCGAAAAATTACTATGAGTCTCCTTTTAACATATTTATGAAAAATTAACAGGTTTCATAATTTAGCAGGTTTTTTTGGTAAACTTTGAAATTTCCATTGACACTAACCAAAAAATAATTTAGAAAAATGTAAGTCCAAAAATGTTCCAGCTATGAGCAGAAAAATACACAAATTATGTACTAACTCGAAATCTGCTTAACTCTCATAAAAAAGTTGAAAAAGGACTTACATTATTTTTTCGCGAGGAATATTTTTTCAACGATGCCTACTAAAAATGTCGACGATTTGTATAATTTTTTACATATGATAAGATTTTATTGCACTTTTTCAGGTGTTAACGGCGAGAAGCGTGGACGACTGCTTTGAACGAAATAATTCTCCAAATGTTCCCTTTATTTCGATATTTGGACTGAAGCGGATATTCCGAAGTCTTCCACTTCAAAATTACCAAAGAGATATGTAACCTCTCTGATTTCCCAACAAACTTTGTGGTCGAATACCGCGAAAACCAGAGCTAACACAGAAAAACTGCTAATGCCACTAGATTCAGCATGGTTGAAATAGGTCTATCCATAGGGTCTCCTTTCTGTTACATTTTTGGACTAGCACAGTATTATTATACCTATTATAAATATTATTTCTATTATTACAATAATTATTGCTATTGCTATTACTATCAATATCGTTTCTGCTCTCCCTCCGCCCAATTACTTTTGCAGCTTCTCTCACAAATTGAGATGTCATAGTTAGGCCATCCCAAAAAGTGAATCATCATTGTCAGCGCCATCAATTCTCACATATCGTCATCTGTTGTTTGCAACGCAACATTTGTTGCTCCGTCGCTTTAGTGACGCCAGTAGCTACAACAGAAGCCCAACACACAATAATATTTCTCCGGCAAAAAGTTCAATGCAATGCTCGGCGCAACATGACGTTTATTTGAAAAGATAAGAAACAGTCGTTCCCGAAAAAGAAAATAACAACAACAACAACATAATATTTTAATGTTGCATGGTAAATTTAATATCTAAATTGCAGCTGTCGCCATATTAGCAACATTTGTTTGTTTTATGATGTTGCTGCAGCAATAATTTCGTCGCTGTCGTTTTGTTGTCCACATGCTTTGGAAATTGCTACTGGATATTGCTGCACGTTGGTTGGTCGGTCGGTTGCATTCAAAGACAAGCAAAAGATGCACATTTTTTTTTGGTTAAGCGAAGCGGCCAATATAATGATAATCTTTGTTTCTTGCTTGAAATCATAAATCATATCAGAGGGGCTTTGTGTGTTCGGCGGTCCGTCCGTCTGTCTGTTGAAAAACATTCTGGTTTTTCAGCGTTTGTTCTTGTATTATTTTCCGCTAAAAAAACCAGCAGCGAATCCATTCGATTCGTTGCGTTTTTTTTTTGGGATAAATTTTTCGGTTGTTGAATTTTGTAGTACGTGTAAATAATGCATTTATTGCAATTTAACTTCTGTTTGTTGTTTGTCTTTTTCATTTTATTTTTGTGGGGTTTATAAAAATGTTGAAGTTTTTTTTTTGGGTTTTTTTCGTTATGCTCATTCGAACATATGGCGCATTTGAATTATCCGCTTTTGAAGAAGTTTTGGTGTTTGCAGATAAATATTTGAATTGTTTTGAGAGGGAATATGTAATTCTTTTTGTAATAAAACAATATGTTGAATTTTAACTGACTGGGAAAATACATGATGAAAAGAGTTGAAGTTAAAAAACAAGTAAAGACAGTATTAAGTTCGGTCATGCCGAATCTTATATACCATCAACTACGGATCGCATCCCACAGTATAATAAAGAACATTGAAAAGAGGGTTGTAAGTATTGTCCTTCAAAATTTACCAAATATATTTTACCACCAAATTTCCCTATACTAATATTTTCTTGCAAATTTCATCAAAATTGCATATAATGAATTTAGTGGAACTTACATTTTTATAGAAGATTTCAACAAAATAAAATTATTAAATTAAAGAAAAGTTTGTCAAATTTTGTATTAATAAAATTTGTATCCAAAATTAAATTTTTCTAAAATATGTCGTTAACAGTTTGCTTTAATTTTGACAAAATTAATTTTTTTATCGGCAATTTCGTTGTTATTAGAAAGTTATCAATAGAAATGTAATTTTTCTAGAAAATTTCGTCTAAATTAATCTTTTTTATATTTTTTTTTTAATTTAGTTTTTCTTCAAAATTTCTTTGAAATTTAATTTTTCCAAAAAAAAATTCTTTTAGCAGCCTTTAATAAAGTCAACGACCTTTAATCTGGGCAGTGACCACTAATCCGGAGGCATCGTCCTTTAGAGGACTATTTGATCTTTAATCCGTTCAGTGGCCTTAATCCGCTCATTGGTCTTTGAAATTTCAACAAAATTTTCTAGAAAAAAGCTAATTTCTAGAATTTTTGTAGAGAAATGCAATGTAACAATTTTTCTAGAAAAATTCAATATACACAAAATTTTACAGAAAAATAAAAGGAATTTTCGAGAAAATGTAAAATTGACAGGAATTTTCGAGAAAAAGCCTAATTTCAAGAATTTTTGCAGAAACATTTAATTATGATGAAATTTTCTATAAAAATGTAATTTCAACGATTTTTTTAGAAAAATTAAAAAGATATATATATTTAACTATATTAACGTACAGGAATTTTCGAGAAAAAGCTAATTGATAAAATTTTCTATAAAAATGTAATTTTCATTAAATTTTGTAAAGGGTGGTTAAATTGTAAGGGCCGATGTTGAATGTGAACCACACCTAAACGTCAAGTTTTTTTCTGTATTTCATTCGACATTTCTCAATTTCAGACTAACTCAATTTGAACCATGGAAAGATACACAATCGAGCAACGCGTTAAAGTTTTTTAAGCCTTTTACGTTCAAATCCCTATGGGCGTTCAAATCAAAATGCATTTCGTGCACTTCGTGATGTTTTTTTGATCAGCATAATCGACCAAATGTGTCCACAATCGGGAGAATTGTGCGCAAATTTCAGCAAACAGGGTCTGTAGGAGATGTGAAAACATCCGTGCATGCTCGCCCAGTTCGTTTGGTGCGGCTTATGGGCTGGCGACGTCATCAGGCCATACTTCTTCGAAATGAGTCCGGTCAGGCAGTTACTGTGAATGGTGTTCACTATCGTGAGATGATAACGAACTTTTTATGGCCCGAATTGGAAGATATGGATGTGGACAATATGTGGATTCAACAGGACGGTGCTACTTGCCACACAGCTAACGAAACAACAAGAAAATTGTTTTCCATTAAATAAGGTAAACTTTCCATAAAATATGCGATTCTCTGAAAATTTTTCTAAAAAAATCATTGAAATTATATTTTTCTAGAAAATTACAACTTTATAGACAATTTTATCATTGAAATTGCATTTTCAGAAAATTCCATCAAATATGCCTTTTGTTTTAGAAAATGCCTTTAAATTTTTATTTTTCTAATCTTTTTGCTAAAATTTTTTCTACAAAATTTCGTCGAAATTGATTTTTTTTGCAAAATTTTGTTAAAACGGAATTTTTTACAAAATCGATAAATTGCATTTCTCTGGAAAATTCTGTTAAAATTGCATTTCTCTAAAAAATATATCGAAACTAAAGTTTTACAAAAAAAATTTTTTTCAAATTTCAAAGATCGATTTTTTCAAGTTCCTTCAAATTTTTATTTTCTTAAAAATATTTTTTTTTGAAAATTTCCTCGAATTTTTTCTTAGACAATCCCTTTTCATTTTTATTTTTCTACTATTTTTTTTAAATTTGAACGAAATTAATTTTTTCAAATATATATATATTTTTTTTAGAAAATCCCTTTAAATTTGTATTTTTCTAAAAAATTTCGATTGTTATTAAATTTCCTTTTTTTCAACAAAATTTTCTTCACAATTTTGTTGAAATTTAATTTTTTAGAAAAATCGATAAATCTTTGGCATATTTGTTTAAAATTGCATTTCTCCAAAAAAAATAAAATTAATATTTTCTTGAAAAAATTTACTGAAAACTTTTCCCAAAAAAATTGGTTGAATTTATAATAATCGACATTTCAAATTTTTTTTTATTTTTCTAAAAACAATTTTTTTTTAAAATTTCCTCGATTTCGTTTTTAGAAAATTTTAATTTTTATAATTTTAAAAAAAATTTCGAGGATATTTTTCAAAAAAAAATTTTAGAGAATTACAATTTTAACAAAATTAAAAAGAAATGCAATTTATATTTTTTGTTTAAAAAATATCCTCGAAATTTAATTTTATTTTGCAAAATTTCATAGAAATTGCGTTTCTCTAAAAATTATTTTTCTAGAAAAGTGTAATTTCAATGATTTTTTTTTGGAAAAATGCAATTACAACAAAAGCCTCTGAACGGATTATAGATCGATTAGCCTTTAAAGGACGAAGGCCGTTGAAGAAAATTTTCTGGAAAAATTTAATATCGAAAAAATGTTAACTTCAAAGAAATTTTCTAGCAATTTGTTAAGAATTTCGGAACATCTAAGTTCCGCTGAATTTACAATAAATATGCAATTTTGATTAAATTTGCAACAACAAAAATATTAATTTATGGAAAATTTTCTAGAAAAATACAATTTTGAAGGACATAATTATAAAATTGAATGAAATTTTGTATAAAATTTAAATTTCAATGAACTTTTCTAGAGCGGAGTTAGTCCAGCAAAATGCGCAAATTAAATAGCTTATCTGAAGGGCAAATCTGGGGTAAAATAAAAATGTCATAATTCCAGTAGAAACGATTAATTAATTTATTTTTCGTAAGACCGCCTCAAGCAGACATTGTAGACATTTTCAAAAGAAAAAATTCACAAAAAATTGTAATATATTTATTAAATATTGCTATTACTTATGCTATTGCTACTGCAACTACTATTATGGTAGTGACATCCAAAAATATGATTAATAACCAAACTTTTTCTTTGCATTTCAAAATATTTCTCAAATTCATATTTCCGCACACAAAAGTTAAATAACAAGAAATTCTCAACAATCTGTTGCGTTTTGCAACAGTCCAAGACACCTCACCGCACAATCCTCTAGAAACCAAAACAAATACCTAAATTATAAGTTCATTAAACTCAAACACGAAATTTTGCCAACACCAAACCCAACCTCCGAAAAGCGGAGGCATATTTCTTACACAAAGACAAAAAAGAACCATAAAAAGTCACCGCGTAAACTGACAAAAAGGCCATCAACACATTATCAACACCTCCGCCAAGTAAAAGACCTCCAAGCATAGCCAAGAGTTTTAAAATCCCCTCCTAAAATTGAAACACACAGAAACAAATTCTCTCAAAAACACATTTGAAGGAGTCATCATTGCGGTCGTCATCATCATCATCATCAGCAGCAGCAGGAACAGCCAACATTGGCGTGAGTGTCGTGGGGGATTCCTTTCAACAAGCTTGGACAAGTTCTGTGGCTTGACCAACACGGCAACAGGGCCACACGGCAGCCACAAAATATTCGTACTTACTTAGCTTAGCTTCTTCCCAAATGACCAGATAGGGTCATTGTCTTTTAGTGTTTGTGCGGTTGTAGAGCCTTTTTTTTGGGGGGAAGTAGGTTTAATGCACTTAATTAAACAAATTGCTTTTTTCGCCACAGTTTGTTCCTCATTCCCCCAAATAATTTTTGATGGCATACGAGTATGATACCATGAATATCGTGTGCAGTTCCAAAGCCTCAAATTAATGAATGTATCCAGTGGAAATCACTTGCCTGATGATGGCTAAAGCTCAAGCTAATGTGTGGATGACGATGATGATGAGTTTATGATGACAGAGACAGTGGCCGTGGCAGTGGTTGTGGTGGTGGTGGTGGCATTGGAGCAGCTCATTTTGGTTAAGTAGACAAAATGCAGCTCCACCTACCTTTAACACACAGAGGCAAAACAAAAACAGATCCCAGCCTATCCTATCATACCCTGCCTCCTCCTGCTGCTAATGTTCTTGTTCTCAGCTCCCCTCCTTCTGTGAATTCAAAACGTTTATGCCATTATTATTTGTTTCTTTTGCGCTTGTTTGAAAGGCAAAATTAAATAAATGAAATATTAGTGACATGCAACGCATGTTGGCAAACAAGGAATCACATTCAATTTGGCCATATGGTGCACTCCGACTGGATGGACGGACAGATAGACACTCTTCCCTTTCCCCTTTTTCTTTCCTTTGGTTTGGACACTTTTGTGAAAACGAACCAAAAAAAAAAATCAAATACAAGTGAAATGAACTCTTGAAACAATCGGTTACGCCATATAAAAGCGGAAAAAAGTCACCGGATATTATATGAGATATATAGATTGTGATAAAATATTAACAAAAATATGTGTGTATACTAAGGGCTGGATGGTCCCATGACTTTTAGTATGAGAGTAGAAAGGTAAATTTTGGAAGAGGCCAAAGGAATAACGCGACGGAGAGATTAGTTAGTCATTTACTGCGGTTATTGTGTGAAAAAGTTCATTGACCTGTCAATGTGAAACAACAAAGGAGCGGATTTGGATAGAACTTAAATTATATTTTCAGTGGAAACTCCCAACTGAAACACCTTGCCTTTCAGTTGGGCGCCAGAGTGAGAGGTGATTAGAATATCCTTTGGAAAGTTTGAAGTTCAATGACCTGTCGATTAAACCATAAAGAACTGAATTTTGATAGTAAATCACTCAACATCACGTTAGAACTTTCACCTCAAAACGAAAGAAACAGACAGCCTGCAGTTGGGCGCCACAGTGAGAAAAGATTATATTATCCTATAGATAGAGAAATAGTTCAATGATCTGTTTATAAAACAATAAAGGACTGAATTTGAATAATAATAAATATTGAAACATTGAATAATAAAATAATAAATTTGAAAATAATAAACTTCACGTGGGAACACTCACTGTAAACCGAATGAAGAACACAGTCTTTCCATTGGGCGCCAGTGTGAGAGAAGATTAGATTATCTTTTAGGAAGGGAGACAAGTTCGATGACCTGTCAATGAAGCAACAAACAGCTGGACTAGTACGAGTATAGTAAATTATTATAAGAACTCCCTCCTTTGAACGACTAAAGCACACACCCTTTGCGTTGGGCGCCAGTTTAGGAGGAGATTTATCTCCATTTCCTATCGTAAAAATATCAAATAGTTTTAACCAAAGCCATTTTCCTTCTTTGGATTTTAGGCAATATTTTTTGCTGTACCTCCTAATGTTGCCCAACTAAATAGGTAACGTTCCATATACATATTGAGTAATTAGTGATTTATTTCCTTTAGTAAATGAAAAAGTTTAGTGACCTGTCGATGGGTGAAACAATCAAAGACCGGATTCTAATAGCCAGCCGATGAACACAGCCCTTCCATTGAGCACGAGAATAAAAGGAGTTTAGATTCTGCGCCCCGCAGAATAGGCTATCATAGGTCGCCAGTATTAATTACACTATGCAAACAATTTTTTGTTGTTTTCGAGACCTAAAAACTTTTTTATAGATTGTGGCATACTTTTTCGCGAAACAAAACATTAAAAAAAATGTAATTGTTTTTTTTAATATTTTTTTTATTATTTTTTTTTTATTTTTTTGTGTTTAGGACATCAATAGGAAATGTTATACATTTTCTGGTGTAATAGAAAATGTTATACACAGCTCTTCGACAAAAAGTTTGTAGCATAGTGTAACTTAAAGAGTTGAACAAAGAATGGTACTGAAAATTCGTAAATCATATTTCCTCGGGAACTCCCAATGGAGACGATATTCAGTTGGGCGCCAGTTTTAAAGATGCATTCCATTAACATAAGTGAAATCCTTTAGATGATTAATCCTATTTAAGGTAAACTCACATTCAATAAAAATCAACTTCCCTAAAATAAGTTTAGTTGTTAGCTCAGGCGTTGAACTGACACCGATATTCCGTTGGGCGCCAGTTTTAAGGACTTGTAATTTTAATCCAAGAGGGCTAAATAAATAGAATATTCCTATTCAAAGGAATCACACATTAAATGTGACTCAAAATTTCACCATTCAGCCATTCGAGATAAAATTATGAAAATGGCGCCCAACTGTGAATGTGACTTCGAGTAGAAAATAATCTCATTGTCCTATGCACGAACTTTGTTGAGACAAAATTTCAGTTCCTTCTCCGGCGCCAATATAAAATATAAGTCTATTTTCAGCCATTCGAGACAAAATTATGAAAATGGCGCCCAACTGTGAATGAAGGGCGATAAGAAAATAATCTTATCGCCCTAAGCTCGAACTTTGTTGAGACAAATTGTCAGTTACTTCTCTGGCGCCAATATAAAATAGTCCATTAAAGCTAAAAACAGAACCCATTTGTGGCGCCCGACGGATGGTATTCTCACAAATCAAAATTACTCAAGATTTATTTCACTCAATTGGGCAGCAATAAATAAAGTTTATTTAAAATAAATCATAAAATAATACAGGAGCTTGGAAATGAGTTAATATAGCTCTTGCAAGCATTCTTTGGAAAATGGCTCCCAACTCAGTGTTAAATATGGAAGGGAAGAAATTCTAAAGAAGCGAATATAAGCATGCAATTTTCGAGTAAAAGCCCTTGAAACTACATGTATAACCCTAATAGGACCCTTTCATGTTAGTTTAGGAGCGGGTCCACTTGTCACAGCCGTCGGTAAGTGTTCTCTCAAATAATAATTATTCAAGATTGTTTTGCCATAGTTGGACATCTGTAGAACAGTTCCGAACTATCCTGAAAACACGTTGTAAAGTAAAAGTAACGGTTCAAACGCAACGACTTCTTAATAGCCGTGTTAACATGTTCTTGAAATTGGCACCCAAAAATAAAATGTATTTAATTACTTATTTTCCAATAGAGATGATATGATTGTGAAGTGACGTTTCGGCCATTTGTAATATGTGATGATCTGTCATTTGTTTTTCATTGTATTCAGTAGTGTTTACAATTTCATCATGGAGAGATAAACGCAAGAACAAAGTTTACAAATTATTTTAAGTAAGTTAAATCCATTTTTTTAAATAAAAACAAAACACTTTCCAGTCGACCTACGACCTTGATACCCATGAGCAATTTTAGATCCCGTTAAGAGCTATCTTTTTGCCATTGACCGATTCCCGATCCGGCGTACCGTTAAGGAGCTAGAGCAAAACTAAACTTTCCGTTCACATTTGAAAATTATGCTGCCTTTTTTTTTAAATCCAAAAAAAACACTTTCCAGTCGACCTACGACCTTGACACCCCTTTCAGCCCTTGTTAAGAGCTATCTTTTTGCTATTGACCGATGGTGGCTACGTGCCACACAGCAAATGAAACAATTGAATTGTTGCGAGAAAAGTTTGGAAATTCGATTATTTCAAGAAATTGTGATATTGAATGGCCTCCAAGAAGTTGTGATTTAACACCATTAGACTATTTCTTGTGGGGTTATTTGAAGTCATTGGTCTTTCGAAATAAACCAGACTCTCTTCAAGCTTTGCAAGTCAATACGTGGCATTCATGACATACGACTTGATTTAGTGGAAAAGTTGCTCGAAAATTAGTTTCATTGAATTCGTTCCTGCAGAAGAAGTCGTGGAGGCCATTTGAATGACGTTTTATTTAGAACTTAATTGTATCGATTGTACAAAACCCTGTATAATTTACAATTCAAATTAAATTTATATTTTAATTGTACAGTCCAGACTGGTGGACGGAGAAAATGTGACTATATTTCGCAAGCTAAATACCAGAGCCTCTAAAGTAGAAATCGAACTTAGGAACCCCATGACCATATACGAGATTGTATCCAATTCACCTACCGGGATCCACAATATGGAATCAAAACGATTCCTAATAATTAACTGTTTTGCCAAGTAGGCAATGTAAGAGCTATATTTAAAATAATACCCTAATCTGTTCGCCATATAAAATAATTTGTAAATGGCGCCCAACTGCGAAGCTTTTTCTGAAACTAAAATGCACATGAAGATCTGGAAAGTTGAACAAAAATCATCTGAGTTGGAAGAATTCCACCTGGCTAGAGCAAAATATGACTGGCGCCCAACTGTGGGTCTTACATATATATATTTCTCCCGATATCATTAAGGTCTTTGCTGAGCAACCAACTTTGTATTAATCTCTGGAATGCATTTCATCGTATTCCCTGTAAATTTAAATCATTTGTTAAATTTTTGAAAATGGCGCCCAACTAGGGGAACGGGGAACTGTATAGTACCTACGAGTCCTAAAATTAGACAGGAAATTTAAAAAATTTATTCTTTGCGGACTAATTTGAAGTTTATGGTCTGTGTTCGGGCGCCAATGCTAACAATAGGCCCGCAATCAGTTGCCAATACCAATATATATTTTCTTCTGGAATATTAGTTTGAAGATCCGGTATTGGGCCTGACTTACTGAGATTATCGTATCTGCTGCTCGGACGCCAATAGTATAATAAGAATCCGTAACGGTCCCCAATATTGATCTATATTTTGTTGAGGTATAGATTGTGGTTTATTATATGCGCCCAACTAGGGAACCATTTGGTATCTACGGGTACTGAAATTTGACAGGAAATGTAAGAATTACATTATTTGCTGAAGAATTTGACTTGTTCGTTTCAATTGTTAAGTTTATGGTCTCTGTTCGGGCGCCAATGTTAACATTAGGACCGCAATCAGTTGCGAATACCAATATATATTTTCTTGTGGAAGATCAGTTGGTGGACTCGGCATCGGTCCTTGATTTACTGAGATTAAGGTCTCTGCTCGGATGCCAATAGTATCATAAGAATCCGTAACGGTCCCCAATATTGATCTACATTTTGTTGAGTTATAGATTGTGGTTTATTATATGCGCCCAACTAGGGATACAAATAGTACCTACGAGTACTGAAATTAGGCAGGAAATATAAGAATTACATTATTTGCTGAAGAATTTGACTTGTTCGTTTCAATTGTTATGTTCATGGTCTCTGATCGGGCGCCAATGTTAACATTATGACTGCAATCAGTTAACAATACCAATATACATATATTTTCTTCTGGAAGATAAGTTTGGAGATCCGGTATGGGGCCTGACTTACTGAGGTTATGGTCTCTGCTCGGACGCCAACAGTATAATAAGAACCTGTAACGGTCTCTAATATTGATCTACATATGGTTGAGGTATAGATTGTGGGCTTAATATATGGGCCCAACTAGGGAACCATTTGGTATCTACGAGTACTGAAATTTGACAAGAAATGTAAGAATTATATTATTTGCTGAAGAATTTGACCTGCTCGTTTCAATTGTTAAGTTTATGGTCTCTGATCGGGCGCCAATGCTAACACTAGGACAGCAATCAATTGCCAATACCGATATAATTTCTTCTGAAAGATAAGTTTGTAGAGACGCGGTATTGGGCCTGACTTACTGAGATTATGGTCTCTGCTCGGACGCCAATAGTATAATAAGAACCTGTAGCGGTCTCTAATATTGATCTAAATTTTGTTGAGGTATAGACTGTGGGCTCGGCTGAACATTAATTACACTGTGCTTGAAATGGACACTTTAAAAATGTAACAGAAATGAGGCCCTATGGATATACCTATTTCGGCATTGCTGAATCCAGTGGTGCAAACTGTTTTTCTAGGATAGCTCTTGTTTTCGCGATATTGGACCAAAAAATTGGCAAGGAAATCATTGAGGTTTGTTATCTCGGAGCTGATTTTGAAGTGGAAAGCTTCGGAATACACGCTTGGTTCCAAAGAACGAAATAAAGGGAACCTTTCAAGAATTATTTCTCTCAAAATAGTTCACAACGCTTCTCACCCCTTCACCCCTAAAAAAGCGCAATCAAATCTTACCATATGTCAAACGTCATACAAATCGTGGACATTTTTAGTTTGTGTCATTGAGAAAAATATTCCTCGCGAAAAATTATTATGAGTCTCTTTTTAACATATTTATGAAAAATTAACAGGTTTAATAATTTAGCAGGTTTTTTTGGTTGCCTTTGAAATTTCCATTGACACTAACCAAAAAATAATTTACAAAAATTGAAGTCCAAAAATTTTATTAGAAATATTTCAAATTATGCACAATTATACACAAATTATGTACTAACTCGAAATCTGCTTAATTCTCATAAAAAAGTTGAAAAAGGACTTACATTATTTTTTCGCGAGGAATATTTTTTCAACGATGCCTACTAAAAATGTCGACGATTTGTATAATTTTTTACATATGATAAGATTTTATTGCACTTTTTCAGGGGTAAGAGGCGAGAAGCGTGGACGACTGCTTTGAACGAAATAATTCTCCAAATGTTCCCTTTATTTCGATATTTGGACTCAAGCGTATATTCCGAAGTCGTTCTCTTCAAAATTACCAAAGAGATATGTAACTTCTCTGATTTCCCAACAAACTTTGTGGTCGAAAACCGCGAAAACCAGAGCTAACAAAGAAAAACGGATTCAGCATGGTTGAAATAGGTCTATCCATAGACTCTCCATTCTGTTACATTTTTGGACTAGCACAGTGTTATTATATGCTTGGTAGCTTAATTCAATTTATGGTTTCTGATCGGGCGCCAACGATAACTTAAGATTGCTTATCAATCTGCATTTTTGATACATTTTCTTTGAGGTTGTAAATTTAGCCCGTAAATGCGGCATGATGTGTAAATGTTGACTTGAACACTTTATTCAGATTGTGGTCATTGCCAATGATAGCTAAATAAAATTGTGGCCCTCAATCGGACGTCAATATTCAGCGAAGAACGTTTTTTTGTAATTTTTTTCTCAAAAATTCTGTCAAACTCCCCTGTTCTGTATTCCGAGAGCGGATTGAATCCGAGCTTCAGTTACTGATTCAATAATTACCTTACCAATATTACGGCACATATTTCATATGAACATCATTAATGTTTTTATTCACTCACCTGAAAATAAAGAAAATTATTTATTAAAATAGAAAAATAAATTGAAATAATAAGTCATGAATTTAAATTAATTTAAAATTTATACGACTTCAGATAAAATTTCCTTTAGACAGCATTTTGGTCCATGATTTTCTTATTCCGTACCACGGAGCGAATGATTGCTATTAATTTAGGAGTTCTTTAGGAAAAGTTAGAATTTTTCGAAAACGTTGCATTATAGAGCCACAAATCGAGCGGCAAATTAAAGTTTACACCTTAGGCTTTTAGAGCTTGTTATGCATTTTTAATCCACAAAGACAACTATCCTATATATTTGCAAATTATTCCGAAGAATATAGACAATTTAGTTTATAATTTAGTTTATATAATATATTGTATCTCTTGAGTTATCCTTATGATTTCCTTGATTTTTATTCTGTACAACGGAGCGTATGATTGCTATTAATTTAAGAGTGAATTAGGAAAAATAGCATTTCTCAAAAATTCTTCATCATAGAGCCACAAATTCAGCGGCAAATTAAAGCTTACACCTTAAGTTTTCAGAGCCTTTTATGACTTTTTAATCCACAAAGCCAACTATCCTATATATTGGAAATTATTCTGAAGAATATAGACAATTTAGATTGTTTGTGGTCCTGCTCGGGCGCCATTTGACTAGAGTACTAGAAATTTGTAAGTAACTTACAAGAAAATGTGTATCATTCGATCTACATATTTTATCTATATCTACCAACTGCTGGCATTTGTCATGAATGGGAATATATTGTCTCTGCTAAAATACAGAATAATATTTTATGAAATTGTGATGGAATCCTTTCAATATTTGCAGAATTCATACTAATTAAAAAATATACTGTATCTCTTAAGTTATCCTTAAGATTTCCTTGATTTGTATGATGTACAACGGAGCGTATGATTGCTATTAATTTAAGAGTAATTTATGAAAAATTAGAATTTCTCAAAAATTTGCCATCATAGAGGAACAAATCTAGTGGCAAATTAGTCCCAACATCTTGGCCTTTCAGAGCTTAATTTGTATTTTGAATCAAGAGCGCTAATTATGCTATCTCTACGAATCATACTCAATCTATTGACAATATAGTAGAACTAACTTTGTGATACCCGTTCGGAGGCTAATTCTAGATTTTATTTTAATACCTGACAAAAATAGCTTATCATTTGATCTATAGCTAATCCATATCTACTAAAAGCTGTAGCTTGCTATGGAGGGTGAACAGTTTGGTATTTACTGGGACGAGAATGTTGAATTAAATATTTTTGCGAAATAATTCTGGAATCCTATATGAAATTTTATAATTTTTAGAATTTAAATTAACATCAATTAACATTGAATCACTCTATATGACATTACTGACGGTTATTATTGACGATTTATTTAATATTCGTAGATTCTTTCTTTTGTACCACGGAGCGTATGATTGCTATTAATTTAGAAGTTCTATAGGAAAATTTAGAATTTCTCGAAAACAGTTCATCACAGGGAAACAAATCAAGTGGCAAATTAAAGCTAACACTTTAGGATTTCAGAGCTTTTTCTGTAGTTAATTAAGGGCGACAATTTTCATACATTAATCCTAATCATATTAAATATATTGGCAATTTAGTTTTTTTTTGTGGTTATGCTCTAGTTACAATACTAGATATATTTTTCTTAAGTAACTTACAACAAAATGTCAATCAATCGATCTACTTTATACATATCTACCCACTGCTGAAGTTTGTCATAGGTGAAAAAAAATTTTTTGTCTTTGCTAGGGCGAGAATATTTAATTCTATATACTCCAACAATACTGGAGTCTTTCAAAAGTATTAGAATTGAAATTAATACCAATTAAGATTACGTCTCCGTATTCGATGGTGTTTTCAGTTGTCACTAAGATTTATTTAGTATTTTTCGGTCTTCTTGTTCTGTAACACGGAGCGTATGATTGCTATTAATTTAGGAGTTTTATAGAAAAACTTAGAATTTCTCGAAAACGTTTCATCATAGAGAAACAAATATATTAGCAAATTAAAGCTATCACTTTAGGCTTTTAGAGTTGGTTATATATTTTTAATTAAGACCGTCAATTTTCGTAAATTTTTCCTAAACATATTTGATCTATTGACAGTTTCGATTTTTTCTGGTTATGATCAAGAACCAATACAAGATTTTTCTTAAGTAACTTTCAGCAAAATGTGAATCATTCGATCTACTGTATCCATATCTACCCACTGCTGAAATTTGTCAAAGATGGACAACATATTGGTTAATGCTGGGACGAGAATGTTGAATTATATTTTGTGGAAAAATAGTCGGATTCTTAAAGTATTTTTGTAGAATTCAAGCTAATACCAATTACCATTAAATATAAAGCAGTTTTGTCAGTTCCTATTAAGATTTATTTAATATTCTTTGATTTCCCTTTCCTGTACCACAGAGCGTATGATTGCTATTAATTTAGAAGATCATTAGAAAGAGTTTGAATTTCTCGAAAACGGTTCACTATAGAGACACAAATTTAGCGGCAAATTAAAGATAACATTTTAAACTTTCAGAGCTTTTTATGCACTTTTAATGAAGTGCATCAATTTTCATTTTTGTTTAGGATTTGTTATTCCCATTTGAATTTTATTCGATAAGAAAAAATTTTGGTTTTGAACGAACGCCAATAAAGTCTCCGGATATCTGTACAACATATTTTTTTAATAATTTGCAATAAATGATAAAACAAATGTCAATCTTGTAATTAAAATTACGTACATCTACTACCTACTGCGGAAATCTGTCATGGACACTTCCTCATTTCTCAGAACTTATATTTGCCAATTTCGCCCCCCCATAAAACTGGAGGTTGAAAATAACAAAAAGCTTTTTAATTATTGCTCGCCTTTTTGCAACGATAATCAGTAAAAAGCAGCAAAACAATAACAGCTCTTGTTAATTAGCAATTGAAAATAAATGGTGTGCAATTTCTCGCATTCTCTCGCTCTCTTTGTGTGTAACTGGCGGGGGAAAAAAAGAGTATCAACTCTAAGAGGAAAAAAGTCATTAATTAAAATAAAATGAATGTAAAAGACACTCTCAGGGCGGGCTGGGGGCGAGCACATTTACAACTCATATAAAACGTAAAATCGTTAATGTTAAAATGACCACAATAAAAGTCTTTTGTTTAACGAAAGTGAAAAAACGAATAAATACATTTGCGGTGAGTTCAGTTTTTCATTGATTCAACAACAATTTCAACAACCTCATAATCATCATCATCATCTCTATATTTAACAGAGCCACTGTGCTTTGGTCTCTAGCTTTTTGGTGTCCGGAGCTGCTCACTGGTTGGTGGTCGCGACGTCATAGTCGCCGCCATTCATACGACTCATTAAAATTGCATTAAAAAATTACACACAAAAAACGCCAACAAAACTGTCCGAAATTACAAAAATCCCCAACAAGTCAAAGAATATAAAGGTTTTGCCTTGATGTTGTTGGGGTTTTCTGTCTTTTTTTTGTTTTGCTTTATTTTTCTTTATAAGTCAGCGTAATTTATGAGCGTTAAACATGAGATCTGAGACTGGATGGAACAACACAAAGGGCTAGATAGATAGAGAAGGGAGGAGGAGAAGAAGAAAAAACCGGAACTGGCAACAAACATTTCGAAGATCTAAAAGACAAATTTTGTAATCTGTTTTATTGTAATTTGTTGGATTTTTTGCGGACGGTTTCTTTGTGACTATGTGGTCGCCCAATAAAACAAAGCCAAATCCTGGAGCAGTTATAGATAAATAATTTATTTAAAGTTGATTAAAGAATTGATTGATTAACCTCTGAAAGGCAGAACAGTAAAGCAAAGTTTCCAATTTTGTAAATAATCTCTGGAGGATGTATTGGAAATATTTGTAAACAATTGTGCACTAAATTCCCTAGTCCCTGAGAGATTTATAAAACACAAAATTGAGACATAAGCTCGACAATAGCTCTTCTATAAGTGTATGAAATTTCATTGAAATCTATTTGTTATTTAAGAAATGACAGTCTTATTATCATTCGTTAAATTCGGTACCAGAGTGCGTATAAGTGATTTTAATTATGGGATTTTGGAGAACATTTGGAGTATCTCGGACAATTTTCAACATAGAATTACAAATGGAACGGTAAATAAAAGCCAAAAATATAGGCTTTCAGATATAGCAAAAATCTTTTACAATTGAAAACTGTGAAGAGCCGAAAATAGTACCTGGATTCGAAAGTTCGACATTTTTCATGTTGAAAATTTTATAAACTTTAATTTTCGATTGATTTTCAAATGTTTAAGGTTATGTAATATTAATAATAATTAATATATCTATGGATATTCTGAATAATTGTAATGTTATTGTCCATTAACCTGATTTAATATTACGGATGACTTCCAATTTGTAATCTATCTTCCGATTGGTGCCCGATATGGGACTTCCGAGGCATTTAAATATATTATATTAAATGTTTTTCTAATACATTTCACTTTTATGAAAAACAAAATTCTCTCTATAAGTGTATTAAATTGCATTGAAATCTACTTATCAGTTAAGAAATGACAGACTTATTATCATTTTGCAAATTCAGGACCGTAGTGCGTATAAGTGGTATTATTTTATAGGATTTTGGAGAAAATGTTGAGTTTTTCAGAAACTATTCAACATAGAAACACAAATCGAACAGTAAATAAATATCAAATATATATGTTTTCGGATATTTCATAAATATTTTACAATTAATAACTGTAAAGAGCCTGATTTAATATTACGGATAATTTTCAAATTGTAATCTGTCTTCCGATTGGCGCCCGATCTGGGACTTTAAATGTAATGTTTTTCTAATACATTTCATTTGGCGAGCCTTTTTTCTGACATCAACTCATTCGGAGATCTGATAGACGTATTTTGTAATCTGGTTTATTGTAAGTAGTGCATTTTTGCGGACAGTTTCTGTGTGACTTTGTGGTTGGCCACGAAAACGCAGCCAAACCCTAAAGTAGTTAAATTTCAAAAGTGGTTATAGATAAATAATTTCATTATAGTTGATTAAAGAATTGATTGATTAACCACAGAAAGGCAGAACAGTAAAGCAAAGTTTTAAATTTTGTAAATAATCTATGCAGTATTTATTGCAAATATTTGTAAAACATTGTTCGCTGAATTCCCTAGTCCCTGATAGATTTATGAAATACAAAATTCTCTCTATAAGTGTATTAAATTGCATTGAAATCTACTTATCAGTTAAGAAATGACAGACTTATTATCATTTTGCAAATTCAGTACCAGAGGGCGTATAAATGATATTATTTTATGGGATTTTGGAGAAAATGTTGAGTTTTTCCGAAACTATTCAACATAGAAACACAAATCGAACAGTAAATAAATATAAAATACATATGTTTTCGGATATTTCAAAAATCTTTTACAATTAATAACAGTTAAGAGCCAAAAATCGTACCTCGATTCTGAAGATCGACATTTTTCGTGTTGAATATATTATTAACGCCAATTAATCTTCGCTTCGCTTTCAAATGTTTGAGATTATGTTCGTAAGTAATCTACCTATGGAGATTCGAAGTAGTGGCGACGTTATTCAAATTTTGTAATTCATGCAAAACATTGGACAACATTTGTCCACTGAATTCCCTAGTCCCTGAGAGATTCACAAAATTCTCACATAAGCTCGACAATACATCTGCTGGAAGCGTATGAAATTTCATTGAAATCTACTTATCAGTTAAGAAATAATGGGAATATTACCATTTTTAAATTTGGTACAATGGTGCGTATAAGTGATTTAAATTTATGGTATTTTTGGGAAACTTTGGAGTAACTCGGAAAATGTCCAACATAGAATCACAAATCGAACGGTAAATAAAAGCCATAAATACAGGCTTTCAGATATTTCACAAATCGTTGGGAACAAATAGCTCCAATGGACAAAAATTCTTCTGAAATTTGAAAATTCTAAAACATATACCCGAAGTTGTCAAGTACCTGATGACCACAAAGCTCAAAATTCAACCTTAGCCCCGAAAATAAGTCTGCTACAAGAATACGAAATTTCTTCTTTCACTGCAAAGAAGAGCTAACACTACAGACTCTCATATACTGATTTCTAATTTCAATATAATGTTAAGAACTTTTAAATTTATTGTGTCGAATATATTAATTTTTATCCAAAAATGTTGTAGCAAATTGATAAAAACTAATTAAAAATATGAATCTCTAAAGACCTAGCTGAAATAAGTGTCTCAATGTTGATACTTCAAATTTCCTTAGAGTATCTGTTTAATTTCTCAGTAAAAATAAATAAATTTAATTGAAAATTTCATATATCCTATAACACAAAATCCTCAAGTCCCTAAGCAAAGGAAGATCTAACTTAAGCTCGACAATACCTCTGCACTAAATTTTATTGGAATCTACTTTTCAGTTAAGAAATGACAGACATATAACTATTTTTAAAATGCACTACCAGTGTGCGTATAATTAATTTAAATTTATGGTATTTTGGAGAAAGTTTGTAGTATCTCAAAAAATGTTCTACATACATATAATCAAAAATTAAAGGTAAATAAAAGCCAAAAATATATGCTTTCGGATATTACAAAAATCTTTTAGAATCCAAAGCTATGAAGACCCTAAAATTGCACCTGGATTCTGAAGTTAGAAATTTTTCATGTTAAACATTTTATTAATTTCAATCTACGCCTAACTTAGGAATATATAATTAATCTACGTTTGGAGATTCGGAATATTGGCAACGCTATTTTCCAGTAACCTGATGATATATTACGAATAATTTCCAAATCATAATCCAAGAAATAATGGTCCTATAATAATTTTTTAGCTTTGGCACAAGGGTGCGTATAAGTGATTTTAATTTATGGGATTTTGGATAAAAATTGGAATTTCTCTGAAAATATTCAACGTAGAAATACAAATCGAACTGCCAATAAAAGCCAAAAATATAGGCCTCAGATACTGCAAAAATCTTTTAGAATCCAAAGCTGTAAAGTGCCAAAAATCGCACCCGGATTATGAAGTTCGTAATTTTTTATGTTGAAAATCTTCTTACTTTCCATCTTTCCTTCACTTTCAAATGGTTAGAAGTACGTAATTAATCAACGTATGAAGATTCGGAATATTGTTGAAAAATATTCCTTTTTTTCATGTAACCTGATTAAATATTACATATACCTTCCAAATCATAATCTGTCTCGAGATTGGCGCCATATCTGGGACTTCCAATGCCTTCAAATATAATGTTTTTTCTAATACATTTTCAAGCAGATTTCATTTGGCAAGCCTTTTTCTTCTTCGCTGCATGCGTTCTTTGCGTCATATAGCCATGTATTTTTTCGCGAAATTAGACAGCTGTTTCATGTCTTTCATTACGTTCTCAAAAAATATAAAAAGCTGAAACCATACTGCTGGTGTTCTACTAAACAAAAGAAATATTTATACTACTTCATAAAAAACGAGCAGCAGCAGTACGAACAAAATCATTTATAGTTTAGTCGTTTTTTTTTTCTCTTCCGTTTTCATTCAGTCTATTCTGGTGATTTTAAAAATTTAGCAAAAGGCAAATGGATTTCCTCAGTAGTATAGAATTTAAAGGAGAAGAAAATGAAAATTACCAGAAAAAAGCACACACATAAATGAAAAGTGTGAGTATGAATTTAATTGCAATTTAACATGCAAACAGAAAATGCATTTGGCCTTTATATCTGCTGAGAGCGAGAACGCGGGGGAGCTGTCAAGAACATGATGATTTTCGGTGTGTGGATGTCCGTATGTCCGTCCATTTTTGGGCCTTTCAAATGGTGTGCAAAGCGGGGGGTAAATCGGTGCAGGTGTCTGTCCTTAAGGCGGACGAATTTGTCCGTCCTGCTGTCTCATTTGTCCGTCCGTCCACCCATCTAAAGTGTCCGTCCTGCGTCCGTCTGTCTCAAGTTTGTCTGTCTGGCTGTTTCATTTGTGTGTGTCCGCCTATCTAGTTTGTCCGTCCAGCTGTTTCATTTATGCCTCCGTCTGCCTCTAGTTTGTCTGTCTGGCTGTTTTGGTATATGTTTTCTTCCTAATTTTTACTTTCATTTCGACCAAGTACATGCCATTACTTTATCGTTTCTTTTTTCATAGCTAAATACATTGTATTTAAGCATATTAATGATGTTTTTCGTTGTTAGTTGGCTTGTCTGTCCTCCCGTCCCGACTTTGGGATGGCCCACTATCTGTGCCATTACAGCCCAATGAATAGTGCACTTCTTGGGTTCTACAGCACATAAAAAATTACGACCACCGACTGACTGCCAGACCATCCATCTGTCAGTCCGTCAGTTCGCCAACACCCTCGCCAGATTAAAATCGGCAAAAAGCGAAAAAAAAACTCTTCAATTCATTAAATTTACGAAACGATGTTTGCCACAATGAATGCAACGGCGATGACCAGAGCAGAGGCAGACATGAGTGTATATCGAGCATGATTTTTTATGAATAAACAAAAAATCTGCCGGACTGGTCTGGGAGCCACCATCCGCCACTCACACACACGCCAAATTTGCTGGTGGCCACCACTATTAACAATTTGAATGAATTTCTGGTGAATAGATTTAGACGAAAAAAAAAATTGCTCTAAAATGGTCAGCAAGTGAATGAGATTTTTTTCGGTTGATAGTCCACATGGATATAGCTAGACTGTCTGTAATGTGTGGTAACTATAGGTAATTACCGTCTATTTACTGTCAAGTATTTAAAGTATGTTTTTATTTGTAACAATAAAGCGATACGATTTATAACAAAATGCTGGAAATTTTTATTGGTTGTTAATTAACATTAACAGATGAAAAAGATTTAATTGAAAAAAGGGGCGTTTATTCAATAAATAAAACTTTCACTTGTAATTAAAACTAAACTGATATATATACAGAATAAGTAATGTTTTTGGAAAACTAAAGTAGAAAAAAAGCAAAAAATAGGAAAACTGTTTTGAAAACATTAAAAAATTTACAGAAAAGGACAATTGATATACATATATATAGAAAATCTAAAAATGTGTCATAGTATGTATATGCCAATTTAAATATCCCACAACGATAGTTCCTTTAATTTTTCGCAGAGGGAATAAAAAATGCCATTTTTGAAATGTTCATCTTTGAGGCTCCATAAATCCAACACAAAGCGATACATCAAGTTCAAAATTACAACATCAGTTCGACAATACCTTCACTATAGATGTACGAAATTTCATTTAAATCGACGTATCCATTGCAAAATAAGCGACGTTTTTCCACTTTGTGAAACTCAGTACCATGGTGCGTATAATTTATATAAATTTATAGTTTACTGAAGACAAATTGGAATTTCTCGAAAAGATTTTAACATAGAGATCCACTTGGAACAGTAAATAAAAGCTAACAATATAGGCTCCCAGATGCTAATAAATTGTTTGAAATAAAAATATCCCTAGCTACGATTCTTGATGAAAAATTTAGAAGTTTTAATATTTAATACAAAAATAAAAATACGCAAGAAAATTTCAAATACAAATTTATGAATAGAAATATCTGAAAAACAAGTGCAATTCGCATAATAAGAGAGTGCGTATCAAATAGTATATTTCACACAGATAATTTCTTAAGGGAAATAACAAGTTCCATTTATCTAAACAAAGATACATTTTGAAACCTCCTAATTCCAACATCGTGCGATATATCAGACTCAAAAATTCCTTTTTAAGTTTGACAGTTACTCTTCTATAAGTGTACGAAATTTCATTTAAATCCACATATCCGTTTGAAAATGAGCGAATAATTTTCACTTTATTTAAATTCTGTAACGTGGTGCGTATACTTTATACTAATTTATGTCTTATTGATAATAAATTGGAATATGTTGGAGAGTTTTCAACATAGACACATACATCGAAAAGCCAATGAAAGCTAATACTATTGGCTTTCAAATACTGTTGAGTTTCTTTGAAATAAAGATCTTTTTGCTAAGATTCTCTACGTCAAGTTTAAATTTTTATATTTTATTATGGAAAATAAAAGAAAAAATATCTAAAAAAGAGGTGCGGACCTACAGAGATAATTTCTTAAATTTATCAATTACATGTTTCATTTGATTAAAAATTGCCTAAAATTATTTTAGGCCCTGAGAAGTGTAAACACACTAAAATCTACACTTATATCTGCTTTCAGATTCCATATCTCAGATTCTAAGAAATATATCAGCCTCAAAATTCCAACATAAGCTCAACAATACCTCCGCTATAATTGTACGAAATTTTATTTGAATCCACATATCCGTTTAGAAATGAGCGAACTTTTCTACGTTGTAAAAAGTACCGTGGTGCGTATAATTTACATTAATTTATGAGTTATTCAAGAAAACTGGGAATTTCTCAAAAAGTTTTCAGTGTAGAGACACAAATCAAACTTCAAATAAAAGCTAACAATATGGGCTTTCAGGTACTGTAAAACTTTTACAAAAAAAAAAACATTACCAGGTTTGACACAAATTGAATAATAAATAAGAGCTAACAAACAATGTAGGATATCAGATACTACTAAATCGTTTGAAATTAAAATATTATTTGCTACTATTCGCGATGTAAAGTTTAGAAGTTTTAGTATTAAAATTCAAAAAAGGGGAAACACAAGAAAATTAAAATACATATTTATGAATAGGAATATCCGATAAACAAGTACGATACACAGAAAAACTGAGTGCATATCAAATAGTATATTTAACGCCGATTGAACAATCCTGTGGCAAGTTCTCTGTAAGTGGACTGTATTGTTTTAATGGTGGCAGAAACTCCCAGGAATGTAACATGTAATGCAGAGGAACAACAAAGAAAAAAGGCATAAGTTTCAGTTTCAGTGTAACAGATTTATTGCTCAGTGTAACAGGTTGGTTTTGCTTACCGCTCTTGATGTCGCTGCAAAAGTGAAGTCAACGATAGAGGGCGAACATTCAAGAGCCTGAGAATCTATATATTCAGCGAAACTACAATTGGAAGAAAGAGCAAAGATGGCAGCCCTTTATCCAATTGAGTAAAAGCTTTTTCTTCATAGCAGGTGCTGGATAAAGGGTTGCCATATCTTGACAAGGAACGATACAAAGTTAGGGAATTCTTATGATTAAAACAATTCAGTGCATTTTTTGGTAAGGTAAGACTTAAGGTAACATAAATTCAGATTCATTATTTCATTAATTCATTTAGCTTAAAACTAAAGGTTGAAACAGAGTTCAACATGCCGGCCGCCTTGCAAGACAGCAACTTCAGAACGAACAGGCTCCGGAAATAGCCCAACCGAATATGGTGCTCTGGGCGATGGGCATGGTAGATGAGGTCTGAATAAGGCCGGCCAACAGAACCTTCGGTAGGTGGTCGTTGGCAAGTAAGACCTCGACGTCAACAGGATTGTAATAGTGTGGATCTGCCAGGGTGTCCAAATGATCGTAAATATATTGCAACTTCGGTTCGGACGCTTCTGTTGGCAACATAATGTGGAAGTTTGGTTTCACCAAGCCAGTGATTTGTATCTTTGCCAGTGGGTCATGATACGATTGTAGATTTAGGGTACAGTATTCGTTGCCATTCCTTTTAGTGGTGTGTAGGTGCAGCCGGTCGACCAGTTGTTTCAGAACGACCGTCTGTGCCTCGCCTGAATTAAGCAGTAGCCGCACCTTTTCCGGGCCATCGCCCGTTACGGCTCTGGCTAGCACGGTGGGGGAAAAAATGTGCGTTCTCGAACGGCGGCTCAGACGATCGCTTAGAGCTGACTTTGGTCGACGGCTACCTCTTGTAGAATTGGACACTGCAGATCCACGGCGTCTCGAAGAGGAAGTCGGTCTTTCTGGTGACGGGGAAAGTTGTATCTCGTTGCGAGACCGACTAGTAACAACGGAAGGGGAACGACGAGGGCGATGCGGAGGTGGCTTGGATGTCTTGGCCTTGGACTTCTTTGGGGTTTCATCCACGTGAATAAGAGTATGGTGATTGCGCTCACACACGATACATTTGTTCCGGGAAGGGCAAAAGTTTCGTGTGTGAGCGGTACACAGACAATTAAAACAGAAACCCTTATCTTTGATGACCTCTCGTCGTTCCGCAACAGTCATACGCTGAAACTTCGGGCATGATCGTAGGAAATGCCTCTCCTGGCATACACGGCACTTAGGGGTTGAACTGAAATGTACGAATTGTTATTTATGTAAACGAGTCTTGGTGTGCATGGCTAACTGTCATTGGGGAGTACGCAAAGCTTAACTAATGGACGCACCAGTGTTCCATTTTGTGTTCGTACTTCAGCAACACGAACACTGGAATCTTTACCTTTGAATACTTTGATAACCCTACCTAGACACCACTCACTTGGTGGAAGATTATCTTCTTTAACAATAACAAAAGCGTCTACAGTCAGATTTTGTTGAACCTGTTTCCATTTGTACCGTCGTTGTAATTCGCATACGTACTCGTTTTTCCAACGCTTAGCGAAGTGAATCAGAAGAGTTTTCAACCGTTGCCAGCGGTTGATTAGTGACAGGTTATCCGAATATTCTTCGGGAAGGGCAATGATTGCGGCGCCTCTTAACAAATGACCAGGAGTGAGCGGGGTCAGCACGGTGGGATCCTCACTAATCGGAGACAGCGGCCGGGAGTTCAGTATACTTTCAATCCGGACTAGCAATGTCGAAAACTCTTCGAAAGTGAACTTTACATTGGACGCAACCTTTCGCAGATGGGTTTTCATGCTTTTGACAGCCGCCTCCCACAAACCACCCATGTGGGGAGCATGTGACGGAATGAAATGCCAAGAAAACCCGTGTAAGCTATACTTATCGACAATGAATTTCTCAGCGGAATTGAGAAACTTACGGTGATCCTGGGCTAGTGCTTTGCTGGCACCGACGAAGTTGGTTCCGTTGTCAGAAAACACTTTGTTGGGGAAACCTCTTCGTCGGTGCCAGCAAAGCACTAGCCCAGGATTACCGTAAGTTTCTTTTTCTTAAAGGAAATAACAAATTCCATTTATCATTAACTTTGACCGAGATGATACATTTGGAGACCCTCCAAATCCAACACCGAGATATATATCATCCTGAGGATGATCTTCAAAGAAGATCGAAATATTGAATATAATAAAGAATAAATAAATTAACAACAATACGGACCTCGAGCTTGATTGAAAAACAAATACAAAAAAACACGTAAGATAAAAGGTCGAATAACAAAATAAAAATTTCTAAAGTAACCCAGCAATGTTTCAACAAAGATAACCAATTTAAGTGGCAAATTAATGCTTGCACTGTAGGCTTAAAGTATTTTTAAATAAATGGATTTCATTCTCTTATTTGATCAATTTCGATGGCATTATAATCCAACACTAGGCGATATATCATATCCAAAATGTCAGCTTAGGTTCAACAATATCTCAGCTATAAGTGTACCATATTTCATTAAAATCGACTTATCCGTTTGGAAATGAGAGGCTTATTTCCATTTTCTTCAAATCCGGTACCATCGTGCGTATAATTGATTTAAATTTATGGTTTATTGGAGAAAACTTGGAATTTCTCGAAAAGTTTTCAACATAGAGATATAAAATGAACAGTAAATGAAAACTGAGTCTTTAGACTTTCAGAAAATTTTAGGTAAGATGAAATACAAGTACGTAGTTTACTTATAACTCTGAAACAGTAAATGAAAACTGACTCGTTAGACTTTCAGAAAATTTTAGGTACATATCTTAAAACACAAATACGTAGTTCCCTTAGAAATCACTTACAAACATTATCAAATTAATTTTACAGAAAAAAAAATAAGATAATCGCCCATGTGATGGCAATCGCATTTGGCCTTAACTTGGCGTTTATGTTTTCAAAACGCAAAATAGATACTCTGAATTTTATTGTAGCAAAACATTTTGCTATTATTAGATTAAAATTACTAATTAAACAGAATAATAACTACATCCAAGTGCGTATTTTATTATAATTAAATTTCGGAGACCTTTAAAAAGGAAGGAACAAACTTGGCGTTTTGTGATTTCAACTCACGTCATTGTCATCGCATGGGCGTAGAACTCAATACTCCGGATACATTTCTATCCGATTAAGAATTTTTAAAATACAGAATTATGGTTCCAAAATTAGCATTCAGTTGTATTAAATATCACTAGAATAAACTGCTGGTCTGTAGTTTTTAGTATTTACTGGAAATTCGATATTTTTAAATTCTGTACCACGGAGCGTATGATTATTTTAAATTTATGAGTTTTTGGGGAAAACTACGGATATCTCCGAAACGTCTCAACCCAGAGACATAAATTATACGGCAAACTAAAGCTTACTTTGAAGTTTACCGATATTCATAGGTATTTTCAAGTTTATGATTTGATTTATAAAACAAAATGTAGTTTAGATCATTTAAACTATATATTACTATTTTATTTTTTATATTTCGTTGCTTTCTTTACCTATAGTTATTCTAGGAAACTAAGGAAATTTATAGCTTTACAATTTTATACATTTATTATTGGGAATTTGACATAGTTTTGCTTTATACTGAATACTGAAAATTATATTTAAAATTGCTTAAAAGCATTGAACAAAATCTTCGGAATACTAGGAAATTATAATACTCAGAATAAACTATTATATACATATGTCAGTCAGTCATCAGAAAAATCAGGTATTTTATATTTAGAATGACTTATCGCCGAAAATACATTTTAAAAGCATTGGACCAAATTTTCGGAATACTAGGAAATTATAATACTCAGAATAAACTATATGTGTCAGTCAGTCATCAGAAAAATCAGGTGTTTAAAGAAATAACTTTTAAACTAAATATTTATATTTAGAATGACTTATCGCCGAAAATACATTTTAAATATATTAAGGTAAGTGTATACATTCAAGCAATAATACATTTGATAACGGTAGCTTTTTGTCACAGTCCTTCAAATGAAGGCTGACATTTTGTGACAGATTTTAAGAGGACTATTTTTGTTGAAGTTTCCATTAGAAGAATTATTTCATCGAATAAAAATATTTGATGTAATCAAATATTGATAACAACATATGTCAAGCCAGGAAAGAATATTAGAAAACTAAATTCCAGGTGGTTTATGTTTAGAAAATGTGCGTTTTAAGGGTTTTAGTATTAAGTCTAGTTTACGAAATTGTCTTCAATGAATTATATTCCTATCAAAGTTTAGTCCAAATATGGGCTTTAGTTGATAAATAAATGAAAAAAAAAATTATAATTGTGAATAGAGCAGTTTGCAGATTTATAATTTATAACATAGATAAGATAAAACGATTCAAAATCCACACAGCTATGAATTTAATTTTAAAATTTTTAGCATTTTTAGAGAGTATAGAATCATAGCTTTTATTTTCCATTCGATTTGTAAATCTCGGTTCACAAGTTTTTGAGGAATTCCGAATTGTCTTCGGTTAATCGCTAATTAAAATGAATCATACGCACTATAGGACAAAATTACAAACTATGATATAGAAGCTCCATCATAACAATCAGGGAGCTGACAATCAATAATTGAATATATTAATGGAATTTTAGATATTCTTTTCAAATATTCCAAAAGTTTTAAGGGAAAAAAATCACAAGAAAATTTCAGCAAAACTGATGCACATTCTTCTCTGGCTGCATTTCTTTTGTCTTTACAGATCTTTAGCTTTTCCGTATAATGATATACTATATATGCGAATAAAATACTGAAAACCTCATACGCAAAATTACACATTATAGTTTTTTTTATGCCATTCCTTTTTGGTGTTTTTTTTAAATAAAAAAATAAATTAAAAACTTTTCAAAAGACACAAAATAAATTACTTAAAAAACAAAATAAAATGACATATAGAATTTTCGTTTATATTACATACGATTTTTACATTGAGTTTTTTGTGAAAAACGCATTTTGAATGCAATGCAATGCATTGCTCACACACACCCTCAAAGAAGCGGGGGGATACACAAAATTGGATTGGTTTCTATACCAAAAGAAGATTCCAATTCAGATATATGTATGTATACACTCCCATGGAATATACTCCGCCAAAAGAGACGACAGTCAACAACGACATCAACAAAACTGACTATAATAAAAATGCTATAATAAAGTTTTTTGTGGGTTGGTTGTCGTAAAGATAATGAGGAGGATGATGTTGCTCATCTGATGATGTTACAGGGAATGGATGGATGGATAAATGAATGAATAATACAAGACAGTGAGTTGAAAGAAGATAAAATAGATAATATAATTTAATAATAAATTTTTTCTCAGTTTAAATCATATCAATTACATAACGAATAAAACGGGCAACTGACATTTAGGAGTTATTATAAATGTTTCCTTATCATTGACCCGGTATTTTATAATTTCCTATTTTGTTCTACAGGGCGTATGATTCATTTAAATTTAGGGTTTGTCGAAGAAATATTGGATTTTCTCAAAAACTTTTTGACCGAGAATTACAAATCAAATGGAATATAAAAGCTAAGACTATCGACCTTCTAAATTGGTAGACCTTATGAAATTATACTCTTAGCAATGTGATACAATGGAGAATCACATCATTCAATATTATTATACTGTGGAGTTATTCATATATTTATGTCTAGATTTTTATTACAAAATTTACTCAATAAGGTCTGTAGTCTGGGCTTTTATTTTAGGTCCCCCCTTTGTTACTCTGGGTTAAACGGTCATTGAGAAAATCAAAATTTTCCTTAAAACAAACTCTTAAATAAAAATATTAAATATTAAAAAAAATATTTTGCATTTCAAGGCCGTTTTCTTCCTCATTAAAGCATTTAATTTGAAAATATAAAGCTTGGTGTGAAGGCGTGTAGTCTTATCTTTAATTTGATGTCCCATTTGTTTTTCTGGGTTAATGGGATCCTCAGAAAGTTAAATTTTTCTTCAGCGACCCCTTAATTAATAACAATCATACGCATAGGTGTACACCACACTAAATTGACGAAAAATACAAAGTAATAGAGCAATTCTGAAATTTTAAGCAGACTTGAGAAATTCAATATATTCTTCATTTAACTCTTAAATAATAACAATCATACGCACAGGGTTACGACAAATGTAAATGAGAAAATGGCAATAGTGACATTTTTAGAAGACTTTTTGCGTACTTCTGCGTAGAGCGCACTTGTATACCCTCCACCATAGGATCGGGGGTATATTCATTTTGTCACTCCGTTTGTAACACCTCTAAAACTTGAAGTCGTAGCTTTAATTAGCTGCCCTACCTGTAAGTCTAGGTTAAACGGTTTTTGAGAAATTCCAAATTTTCTTCAACAAACTCCCTATTAATAACAATTATACGTATAGGTGTACCCCAAACTATATATACGAAAAATTGTAAATAAAAGAACAATTCTGAAAATTTAAGAACACATTTTTTAGTATGGCTTCCTTGTCTACTTCTGGGATATGGCATATATTTTTGGAAGTTGGTGTTTTATAAATTGTTTGTAAGATTTGTCTTATTTCCCAAATTTTATGAATTTTTATTTTACATTTCAAGGCCGATTTATTTTCTTTAAAGCATTTAATTTGTAAATATAAAGCTTGATGTGAAGGCCTGTAGTCTTAGATTTCATTTGATGTCCCATTTGTTTGTCTGGGTTAAGGGTACCCTTCAATAAGATCTTTAATAATAAAAATCATACGCAAAGGGTACATCATATTAAATATACGAAGAATGTCAAATAGAGAATTCTGAAATGTTAAACGAATTTTTTAAAAATTTTATAAAATTATTTAAATACATTTTATTTTGGAATTTTTTTCTTGAAGAGCATATTTTCCTCATTGTATGATCTAATTTCAGTACAAATAGCTTGATGTTAACCCCTGTAGTCTTAGCTTTCATTTGATGTCCAATTTGTTTGTCTGGGTTAAAGGGTTCCCGAGAAACTTAAACCTTTCTTTAACAACCCTTTAATTAATAACAGTCATACGCACTGTGGTACGAAAAAATAAATATCAGAAAAATGTCAATTAATAGAGCAATTCTGAAACTTTATTTATACTGTATCGTACTACGGTGCGGCGCCTTTGTCTCCTTGGGGGATACAGCACATATTCGGCGCTGGTGGGTTATTTGCGTTGCTGTTGTTTTCGGTTCGAGAGAGAATCGGAAAGAAGTTTACAGCATGCAGCATTTTATCATTTAGCAACGAGCAGGAAAACTACATTACCATCCATTTCGGTTTCAGTTGCTCGTAATATTTTTTCTGGACAAGAACAACATCATCATCCTCCACATCAGCTGCAGTAATGAGAAAAAACTGAGCTATTCCTTTTTTTCGGAGGGATATAAAATAAAATTACACAGCCAAAAGAACTCGTAATAGTAACAACACATCATCACAGACACACAATTATAAAATAGCTCCGGGAAGGGACTGGTACTGGCCGCAGTTATAGCAGCAGAACAAGCAACACCACCACCATCACTGCTCATGATGATGACGGCAACGACGACGACGACGAGAAGAAACAGAGAACTGCATCATCAGGCAGGCACCAGTCAGTCAGTCAGTTGATAATAACATACATTGCCTTGGGGTAGGTCGCTTACGGTTCCGTGGTATTTTATGAGCGCGTGTGTGTATGGTGTTTGTATGCGTGTTGGATGCAGTCTGATGAATGTGATGTTCCAGGCACTGCCAACAACCACCACCATCATTACAGTTTTGTGCCCGAATAAATGTCCATCATGTGCGTTTGAGCAGCCTCACAGAATGCAAAAGAAAAAACTCTGCTTTTTTTAAAGATTTTTTATGACACCAGCACTAGCACTACCAGCAAATATCCCCGCCTGAAAATTGTTGAAATATTCACATAAAATATGCATATGCACATTTTATAGGAATTTATAGCTTACCCAAATTTATGAACACGTAGAAGAGGAAAAAAGAAGAAATAAAACCCATAACTTTTTTTTGCAGTTCTATGGTGGTGGAGGAATATTTGCTATGGGGGTTTGAATTTATTGATAAAATTTTGCAGAAAATATTTCTTTATTGCTCTATTAAGAAATAAACTTTTTCTTTTGATACTTTTGCTCGTCGTTTTGGCGTCTTGCAAATATGTATTTGTGCAACGTCATAATTTTCTTTGTCTTCGAAAGGGACATTGCTGGCAATAGCAGGTCCGACAAGTGTTGAGGAAAGAGGGAAAATTGGACACATATATTTAAGATTAAATTATGCTGGAGAATGTTTAAGGACTTGTTCATAGTTTCTAAGACAATTTTATTAAAGAAGATGATAGTTCAGAGAGATTAATCTGTTGACAATAATTATTTTGTAATTTGAAAATATTTTACTTTGACATTCCGGATGATTTATTTGGTTCATAAGTTTTAAAAAAATTTATAAAACGTGGTTTCCTATAGAGTATTCTTCTAATTAGAGTTCGATTCATGTTTCTAACTTGGATAGTTTTCGAGAAATTCAAACTTTTCTACAATAAACCCTGAATAATTAACAGTCATACGCACCGTGGGACAGAATGTGAATATATCAATTCATTGGAATATTTATGTTGAAAATATAAAGGTTTTAATTGAATTAGCTATAAACTAAACGTGCCAACAAATTAAATTGTTTTATGTAAAAAATTTAAACCATCGCTCTTGCAAATATTTGTGAAACACTACTATTTTTTTCGTTGAAGGGACTTCCTTGGCAATAAGATTATTGATGGACCAGTATTGATGGAAAGAGGGTAAATAGGACATATATATAATATGACATTAGGCTGGAGTTTAAAGACATGTTCATTGTTTCTATTATAATTTTATGAATGAAAATGATAATCCAGGGATTAATCTTTCGACTTTTACTTTGACATTCGAGGTGATTTATTTGGTTCCGTGCTTGGTAAGTTCAGCGCTAAATTACAAGGTAGTTAGCTATAGAGTTACCTTTTAATAGGAATTCGATTTGTGTTTCTAACATGGACAGTTTTCGAGAAATTCAAAATTATTTCCAACAACCCCTGAATTAAAAACAGTCATACGCACCGTGGGCAAAACATGAAAATATCAATTCATTGGAATATATATTTTGAAAAATCAAAGTTTTAATTGAAAAATCTATAAACGAAGAAACGCCAACAAAGAAAATTATTTTATTTTAAAAGAAAATTTTCTTTGTCCTTTAATACACTTATCTGATAATGGATGTTCGGCCAAATACTGTTGGAATGAGAATTAAATTGGACACAAATATTTAATATAACATCAAATTGGAGTACTTTCAGGACTTGTACATAGTTTCTAAGAAAATTTTATGAATAAAAATGACAATACTGAAAGACTAATATGTCGACAATAGTTATTTGGTAAGATTGAAATATTTTATTTTGAATGTAAGGGTGATTAAATTGTTTTAATAAGCTAAAATGTTTTGCTATAAAGTAATCTACTAAAATCCTATTTGCTATAAAGTAATCTTTCAATAGATATTCGATTTATGTTTCTAACACCAATAGTTGACGAGAAATTTCAACTTTTCCTGAACAGTGAAGTAATTTAATTGGTTTTATAATTTAAAAATTTGAAAAATGCTATTAAAATGTGGTTTTGTTAACAGTAAACAAATAATAGAAATTGGATTTATGTTTCTAACATCAATAGTTGTCGAGAAATCTTAACTTTCTTTAACAACCACTGAATTAATAACAGTCACACGCAACGTAGGGCAGAATATGAAAATATCAATTCATTGGAATATTTATGTTGGAAACACCAAGGTTTTAATTGAATGATCTATAAACTAACACTGCCAAACCTTTTGCTCTTGCAAATAACTGAGCAACGTCATAATTTTCTGTGTCCTTTAAGTCGCTTATCTGATACTGGATGTTCAATCGAATACTGTTAGAATGAGGAATAAATTGGACACATATATTCAATATAACATCAAATTGGAGTACTTCAGGACTTGTTAATAGTTTCTAGGAAAATTGTATGAATTAAAATAACAATACTGAGAAATATGTTGACAATAATTATTTTGTAATTTTAATGTAATTTAAATGAAATATGTTACTTTGATTGTGAGTGTGATTAATTTGTTTTATTAAGCCAAAAGTTTAAAAATTCTACTGAAATCTGATTTGCTATAGAGTAACCTTTCAACAAAAATTAGATTTATGTTTCTAACACCAATAGTTGCCGAGCAATTTTAACTTTTCTTCAACAGCCATCGAATTAATAAGAATTATACGCACCGTGGGACAGGACGTATAATTATCAGTTTATTGGCTTATCAGGAAGGGTTTTAAGGTTTATTTAAGATCAAATCCATATGTAGGAGCTTACCAGTTGTACACACTATATAGGGACATTTTATAAATAAAAATTGATTTGAGATTCATGTGTCGATCAAAAATATTTTCTAATTCTTAACTTTTTTCTTTGAGAGTCAAGTTAATTCCAATCTATAAATTGAAAACTGCAACTAAAATGTGGTTTTGTAGGTAGTAGCCATATAACAGATATTCGATTTATGTTTCTAACATGAATAGTTTTCGAGAAATTCCAACTTTTCTCCAATAACCCCTGAATTAATAACAGTCATACGCACCGTGGGAGTGAATATGAATATATAAATTCACTGGAATATTTATGTTGAAAATAGAAAGATTTTAATTGAATTATCTATAAACTAACACTGCCAACAAATTAAATCGTTTTATTTCAAGACATTTAAACCAAATATTTGTGAAACATCACAATTTCCTTCGTTGTAGAGACTTCCTTGGCTATAAGAGTATTAATGGAAAGAGGGGAAAATTGGAGATATATAAGTATATTAAAGATGGCATTAAGCTAGAGTAATTTAAGGCTGTTTATCCAGAGAGATTAATCTGTCGACAATAATTATTTTTTAATTTGAAAATATTTTACTTTGACATTCCGGGTGATTTATTTGGTTCCATGAGTTTAGTGGCTGAAAAAATAAATTTAAACGTGGTTTCCCATAGAGTAATATTTTAATAGGAGTTCGATTTATGCTTCTAACATGAATAGGTTTCGAGAAATTCCAACTTTTCTCTAACAGCCCCCGAATTAATAACAGTCATACGCACCGTGGGACAGAAAATCTAAATGTCACATTTATGATGCAAGTATAAGATTTTTATTGAATTATATTTGAAAAAAAAACAGTGCTGGGAAAAATTTTAGCAACAAAACAAAAATGCGAAAATTCGAACATTTTAAACATCAACATCACAATTTTCTTTGTCTTATAAAAGATTTTACTAACAAAAGTATTTAATTCTAGTATTGACGTAAAAAAGTAGTCAAAGTCCACACGTACATTTATGATAATATAAAGTTGGGGGATTTTTTTTTTGACTTTTCTATATTTAATAAGAAGACTTTATAAAAAAATAATCCAGAGAGATTAACGGATTGATAATGATTACTTTCTATTTTTTTCAATTTTGAATTTGAGAGTTAATTGATTTAATTAATTTTTATAATTTAAAAGTTTTAAAAATTATATTAAAACACAATATCTAATAGAGCAAACTTATAATAGAAAGTTTAGGCTTCTAACACGCATAAATTAATAACAGTCATACGCTCCGTGGCGAATGATAATTTAGAAGTTTTAAAAATTCTATTAAAATACAATTTCTAATAGAGCAACCTTATAATAGAAACTGGGTTTAGGTTTCTAACACACATAGTTTTCGAGATATTCCAACTTTTCTTCAAAAACCCCTAAATTAATAACAGTCATACGCTCCGGGGGACAGAAAATTAAAATTTCAATTTACTGGAATTTTTATGTTTAAAAATATATACATGAGAGCGCCCCAGTAGGTTAGTAGGTAGAGTGCTCGCCTTTGAGTGCAACCCACAAGAGGCTCTGGTCTGTCGCTGTAAAAATCTAGCCACAGTGTCTTTGTAACCCTGGACCGTAAAAATAGAATATAAATTTACTTTGTATTGTATTTCAAATAAATAAATAAATATATGCATGAAGTTTTAATAGAAATACAGCCTGTAAATAAAACATTTCCATTTTAAGTCTGAAACATTTAATTTTCAATTATCGTAGGATAACTAATGTATAAAATTAGTTTCACTTCCTGATAATCAATTACTAACCAAAGCAAATTATCCCAAAAACAAAATTTGGTTCCCAAATTATTTATATACCTTGAGAGGGGTTTGTTAACTCTGTAGCTTTCATTTGATGTTTAAATTGTCTCTTTAGGTTAAAAGGTTTTCGAGACATTTAAACTTATCCTCAACAACCTCTCAATTAATAACAATCATACGTAGTAGGGTACACAACATCAAAGGCCAAATTTTTCGAAATTTTTCCATGAAAAAATTATTTTATATATATATTAGGTTATCTATTCTACATTGAGCCTCTTTTTCCAGTACCTAAACTAGCTTCCCCACTTTAAAAGAATTATTAATATTATTTTTTTTATGTTAGATTTGAATTTATTTAGCAAGTGCCTTATACTATCTATAAGGATATTTTCTTAACTTTTGTTTGTAGTTACTTTTATCTTTCTTAGTTAAAAGTCATTCGAGACATTCAAAATTCTCCCTAACAAACCCTTAATTAATAATAATCATACATAACATAAAATAGATTACATATGTTGTTTTGTTACTAGAAGAGTAATATTTCAATGGTTTGCCGAAAACGTTAGCTTTGATTTGCCATTCGGTTTGTGTCTCTACAATGAAAGTTTTGCGAACAATTTCCCTTTTTCGTAAACAACCTCTGTGTTATGGACAAACACATTTTCTTTTAGTAATCCTTAACAATATTAGCAGACCCAAAGTCTTGGCTTTTATTTGTCAACCGGTGTGTGTCTCTTGACTGAAAGGTTTCCGAGAAATTTTAGATTTTCTAAAACAATTAATAACAATCCATACGCTCTGTGGTACGAAAAAATAAAATGATAAAAATAGCTAAAAATATGCTGTATTCAGTCAGAATTGTAAAAAATAAATGGTAGATATTATTTAGCACTGTTCTTTACACATCTTAACAAATTATTTGGGTTTAAAGTACACTCAAAAATATATCCGGAGGCTGTATCAGACCTGGCCTCAAATTGTCATAAAATGTATAGCCAGAAAATAATAACTATTCTATCTGTTTTTTAAACTAACATTTGCCAAAAATTCAGATTTTTTATGCACACGACACATTTTCATTTAGAAATCCTTAATAATATTAATATTGGATTTTTCTTGGCCCGCCGGTTTGTTTCTCTGAACTTAAAGTTTTACTATAAATTCTTAAATTATCTCTTTATTACTAGCAATCAAAACAAATTCATCAATCATACCCTTTTGTGTTTCACAGCAAAAGGCATATTTTAGCATTTTTTTATTAGAAGAAGACATTTTGAATTATTTGTCGGGAACACATCAGATTAACAAAATTCTAGACCAACTATTGCATTGAAAATCTTCTCAGAGAAACAAGTTATGTCAAGGCCACTAATTTTAAATATTTAAGAAAAACTAATAAAATTCAATGTCAACAAATAATTATAGCTAGCATTTCAAATTTTTAATAGACCTAATTACTTCCGAACTATAAAATTCTAGATATATGAACCCAACAACAAATAATAACAATTCCATCATATTTTTAAACTTCATATTGGCCATTAATACCAGTTTGTTGGCACAAAACGTAAGTCTTCTACAGAAACCCTTAATACCATTAGAAGACCCAAAGTCTTAGCTTTTATTTGGCGCTCCGTGTGTGTCTATACACTGAAAGACTCGCAAGAAATATCCAATTTACTTGAACAACCTCCATATTAATAGCAATCATACGCACTGTGGTACAGAAAAATTAATTTATGAAAAGTCGCTAAAAAGGTAACAAAAATATAAAAATAAATAGTAGACATTATTGGAGACTGTTCGGCACACAATTGAACAATTTTATTAAATGCAATTTTTAAACAATATTACACATTTTAGGTGGAAAGAAGTTGAATTGCCTGTTTAGGCTCATTTTTGGAGAACTCTAAAATTTTAGCATTTATATTTTGTTCATAAATTATCCATAAGTCTGTGAAATTATTCACCAGGAAATACTCTGTTTCTTTTCATGATTCCCCTTGAATTATGAAGGATAATTTATAATATTATTCAAAAAAAGATAATATTGAACAATGCCAAAGAGTCTTAGATGCATAAAATGAGGAACAGCACAGCATAATTAAATAAACCAGATTAAAAAAGATTGGACAATATTTCGACGATAACTTTCTTCATTGCAATCTTATTTCCCTTCACGCCTCCCCCAAAAAAAAAAAAAACTACAAAGCTTATGAAAAATTCCTTTATATAAAATTTATGCTTAAATTGTATTTTTCAGTTTTTTGTGTTTGTTGCTATCATGTTTTACACATACTATGAGAATTTAACAGCTGTGAATTTATGAAAGCTTATTTGATTCGTTTGTTTGATGAACTCTCTGCATTGCAATGAAATATGATTAAAGTGTTAACCCATGAAGGGCTCAACAGTGCAATTGGTATAGATAAATAAGGTGGGTGTCGTTGGTTTCATCGGTCCGCCTCTTAAAGGGTTAGTTTCGTATCTATTATGTTTGCTTGCGTATGCATAGCATAGACAAGAGAGAAGGTTTGTTGCCAAGTGATTTGTTGGATTCCATATTTTTTTTTTTGCTTTCGCAGCAAAACTAAAAATACAGTCTTTTCCAACATGCAGCAATCAAACCAGCCAGTAGAAACTATAACGACCAAGTTGTACATTAACTATTCAATATTTATAATGAAATGCTAACATGTGTATAGGTGGGGTGGCGAGGAAGTTTTCAGTTTATGGGAAAGGTGGAGAAATGAACAATGGAATATGAAAGGGCGTACACGTTTGTATAGAAATATATATTAAATAAATTTTTAATTTACAGAGAACTATAGTTCTATTAGGTTTAATTAAAATTCGCAGAAAAAACTAAAATATGATATAATTTTTTGTTTAGAATAGATGTATGTAACATCACAGTAGATTTCTCTTCCAAGTATTTTCTTATTTGTAAAGTTTTTATAACATTTTTTGCTTAACAATTCCTATAAATTAAATATACTTAAAACTATGTGAAAGTATATAGAGACTTTAGTTAATCGCAAGATTTGCTTCATTCTCATGTCTGGTTTCAGAGGAATTAAAATGTTTCTCAAACAAGAACTCAATTAATAGCAATCATACGCACAGTGTAACACAATCAGAAATAAGGAATTTTATGCCTAACCAGTAAAAAGATAAACTAAATTTAATTAAATAAAATTTGTTATAGTAATATTACTTTATTCAAAATTAAAACCTCATAGTTAAAAATTTGCATATTTTAACAAAAAATTTCAAATTAGCAATTTCCTTTTTGAAAGGGAATTTTCTGGATTATTAAGTTGTTCAATTTGTAAAGCTTAGTATTCATAGAAGGTCTATATTCTTAGCTTTAGTTTAGTATATCTTTTGCGTATATCGGTTAAAAGGTTTCCGACATATATACCAATTTTTCACCAAACACACCTCAATTTATAACAATCATACGCACCCTGGTACGAAATATAAAAACTTGAATTTTCTAGATTTCAGCGAAAGAAATGAAATAAAACATGGTTAAAAGAGAATTACCAAAAACCATATATTTAAATAAAATGTTAGCAATCATGAGTGTACAAATGCCTTTAAACAAAAATATAGAAACATTTTAAAGGATGCCCTACCAGAAGAATCAGAAAATTTCTGGACATTTTTTATATAATGAAATATGGGACACTTTTGCATGACAACCTCCTATTTTTCGGATTTTTAAATGTGGTTTCGTTAAACAATATTATAGGTATTTTTATTTACATTTCTTCTCTCTTTTAGTAGTATTAATTAATTGGGAATATTTACTTTCTCTAAGTCTATTTAAAAAATATTATTTATGATTTCTAAAAGTATGATGATAAAGTATTTCTTTCCATTTATAAATATTTTAAAGAAAGGCTCTCCTCACGAACCGGTCCAGTTCTGGATAGGTTTGTTTGTACAGAAATATGGGACATCTTTTGCACGACAATCTCAAACTTCAATGGTTTTTTAAAAGGGTTGCTGTTAAAGAAAATATGATTTATTTGTCTCATTTCCTCTTTTTAGTCTTTATAAGAAGAATTCATATTTTCAAAAGCAATTGTAAAGTAATAATTTCCATATTTTAGAAATATTTCAAATTTCCAAGCACGTTTTTTATAATTCATTTATATAAATCCTTTGCATTTTCGGAAGGCCTATTTTATTAGCTTTTATTTAGTATTTCATTGTTGTATATACATAAAAAGATTTTGGAGAAATCCCAATTTTTTCTTATATTTGAAAATATTTTAAATTTTAATTTTGCAATTTAAAGATAATTTTTTTTATTTTTAATGTGCTTCATTTGAGAATGCTCAGTATTTTTAAAAGACTATATTCCTAGCTTTTATTTAACGATTCATTTGTGCTTCAAAGATAAATGGTTTTGGATAAATTAAAATTTTTCTCCAAAAGCCCCCAAATTAATACCAATCATACGCACCGTGGTACGAAATATAAAAAAACTGGAATTTTTAGATTAATGCGAAAGAAATTACATATTTAATAGTTTAAATAGTATTATAAAGAACGGCAAATTTTTAATAAAATATAAGCAAAAATTCAAATTAAATATTTCACAACAGCGACAGCTGCTAAAATTTATAATTTATAAAAAAATTTATAATTTATGTTTTATTAAGATATATTAAATTTTGTAATATTTATGCATTAACTCAACAATTTTGGATGGCCAGCAGTCGTAGCTTTTATTTGCAGTCTTACTTACGTGTTTCGGTAAAAAGGTTTTTGAGAAATTCCAAATTTCATTTGCCCAGTGGTATATAATACAAATAATATTTCTCGAAACAGTAAAACGGTTTCACTGAAAATTAATTCCAACTGATGACTGACTATAAAAACATGACGAAAATATACTTCGCTCAATTTAGAAGTATTTTAAAGAACCAGTCCGGTTATGGGTAGATTTGTATATGTTGACATATGGGTCATCTATTGCATGACAATCAAAAAATGTTATCGATTTTTATAATTTGGTGCTGATAATCACATTAGAGATATCTGTATTTACCTTTTTTTCTCTTTCGTAATAGTTTTAGGAAGAAAAAATACCCTCTTTTTCCACAGAAAAATTAAAGGCAAGGCATTTAGCTAACAAAAATTAAGGAACATTTAATTACTAATTCGTAATTGCAGAATTTCCAATCTTTTTAAGCTTTACAAAAAGTGTAATACATAGTCTATTTAAATGTTTAATATTTATGGGATTTATGGGACACATTTGCATGACAACCTCCAAAATTTCCGATTTTTTAAAAGTGGTGCTGTTAAACACTATTAGAGATACTTTTATTTGCATTTCTTCTCTCTTTTAGTAGTTGTATTTAATTATTAGTTGTATTTTCTAAAGCTATTTTAAAAATAGTATTTGTAGAAATAGTATTCCAAAACAAGCTAATTTTTCATCCTGAAAAGCTCTTCACTTAAACTTTTACAACAGGCTTTTATTCCTAAAAGTCTAGGCTTTCATTTGGTGTATCATTCATGTATCTGCCTTTAAGGGATTTCGAGAAATTGCAACTTGTAGTCAGAAACTCCTAATTATTAACAATTATACGCATCCTGGTACGAAATATTGAAAATACAAATATCTCAGGAAGTATAAAAGCTAGGAACACAATTCGAAGGCCTAATTAAAGGCAAAGCATTTAGCTAACAAAAAATAAGAAACATTTTATACTTCCGTTTGAGAAAATGTCATATTTATTTACAAATTCGTAATTTGTTTCTGCTGTACAACATTTGTAGACCTTTATTTAATTGTTTAATAATTTATTTATTAAATTATTTATTTATATGAATTACATTAGATTATTGCTGCTAGATTATGCAGCGACAGGCCAGAGACTCTGGTGGGAATCGAAACCACGACCCCTAAACTCATAGGCAAGGACGCTATTAACTCACCTACTGGGGGGCTCTTAATTGTTTTATACTTATATAGATTTTTCAACAAGTTGTTTAAAAAATATAAACTAGACTTTCTCTTTCGTAGTGTTTTAATAGTAATAAATATTCACTTATTCTAAAGAGATTTTGAAAATTATATTTTTCTAATATTTACATTTTGACTTGGATTTCGAAGACAAAATAAATTTTTAATAATAATGTTCTTCAACTTTCGAAATCCCTGCGTTTCTAGCTTTAATTTAGGATATCATTTGCGTATATCGGATAAAAGGTTTTCGAGAAATGTAAATTTTTCTTCAATCATCCCTCAATTAATACCAATCATACGCACCCTGGTACAAAATTTAAAAACTTGAAATCTAGATGTCTGAGAAGGAAATGAAAAAACCCAATGAATTTAAATAGTATTATCAGGAACTCTATATTTATACAAAATATTTAAAACCATTTAAATAAATTATTTTAGAGCAAGAATGTTATTGCAAATTAGTTGTTCAAATTTATCTAGAATATTCAATGTCATGAATGACTCTTAAAGTATGATGAAAATATAGAAATTTCGCAGAAACGTTTTAAAGATTGGAATCTCTCAAGAATCTATCGTATTCTGAAGTTAGTTGATGAAAATATAGTAATTTCGCAGAAACGTTTTAAAGATTGGCATCTCTTAGGAATCTACCATATTCTGAAGTTAGTTGTTCGAATTTGTCTTGAATTTTTCATTAGATATATACTTTTATAAAAATGTATTCAATGCCATGACCGGAATCTAAAAGTATGATAAAAATACAGTTGTTTCACAGAAACATTTTAGGGATTGGCATTTCTCAGGAAACTATCATATTCTGAAAATTTTTTAGATATTGAAATTTCCATGACCACCACAAAATTTTCCGATTTTGAAAAAGTGGTACTCCTAAACTACTTCGAAATATAGTTATGTGTTGCTTTTCTTCTGAAATATCTAGTTTCTATAAAGAAATTGTAGAGATAACGATTTTGGAAATATTTGAAATTAGCATTTCAAAGGAAGATTTATGGATCACTAATTTATACTATTTCAGAATGATTCCCACTTCACGAAGGACTATATTCATAGCTTTAATTTAGTATTTCATTGGTGTAAATCGGTTGAAAGGTTATTGAGAAATCCACATTTTTCTTCACTCACCTCTTAATTAATACCAATCATTCGCACCCTGGTACAAAATATAAAAACCTGAAATTTCTATATTTCTTCCACAGAAATGAACAAATAATAGATTGAAATAGTATTATCAGGAACTAAATTATTTAAATAAAATATTAACAACAATTTAAACAAATTTATTTCAGAGCACGAATACCTTTGCAAATTAGCATTTTAATTTGCACTTTTACTACTACTTTCCTAGCAACTATTATCAACTAATTATTGCGCCATTATATTTTTTATTATAACCTTGTTAAAAAATCCGTCTCATTTAATGTTATTACATTTTATTTTACTAAACAAATCATGACATTACAATTATTTAAAACGTAATGTAATAATATTGATTTGAAAATATAAGTATGAATGACTTAACATCAAATAGAAAGAACACAACCCATTAGTTGTCTGTGGCAGGTCGGTCCCTTTACGACACTCACCCCCTTTCTAGGCTATTCTGGGACCCCATAGCGCCATCCCTTTCCGAATAGTCTCGCTGTAATAACACCCTGTCTCTATCAGTCCGTCTGTCTGTCGCATGATTTTTCTAATTGTAATTTTATAGAAAGTGAAAGTTTTGTTTCTCGACGTTAAAATATTATTGTGGTTGTTGTTGGTTGCTTGTATTTTTAGTAAAGTCGACAGTTTCTGTGCTTTGCATAGAAATAAAAAAAGTGGAGAAGAAAAGCAATGCTAGATATCGAGCCGGGGGAAGGCAATGTAATTGTTCACAGTATAGTTTCAATTAAAAAAATTGTTATTATTGTGAACATTGTGTGTGTGTGGATGGATAGATGGTTCGCCACCAGTGACAATAACCAGACATTGGATAGATGGATGGATGCATGACTGGCTGCTTGGCTGGTGACGACAATGACAATATCACCTCAAATAAAGAAAATCGAGCAGTGCTTCAGAAGCAGTCCAAAGAAATCATAATAATAATAATTGTAAAATAAATAAAATTTAAAAAAGTAAATAAACGGTAAAATGCAATTAAAATTGATAAGAGAAGCAACAAAATGGAGAGCAAAAATTTAAGCAATCCATAAAAATGAGTTCAACGAGGGAAAATAATTTAAATAAATTAAAATAACCACAAAAACAATAATACTCGTACTTAAATATTAAATAAAATAAAAAAATATTTACCAAAACAATACACATTCTTTGTAATTCAAGGTCTGTATTTTAATTGAGGTTCCATTTTTTGTTCATTAATTTATCAACGAAAAACATTAAAATTCCATAACAACTCTCACGACGAAAATAAAATAAAAAATATTTATCTATCAATTTCGACCATTGTTATAATTGAACCCATCAGCGACAAACGTTGAAATGGCCACACACATAACAACACAATAAAAAGAAAATATCCATGAAAAAATTTGAAACAAAATCTGATTGAAATTAATAAAATTTAATAATAAAAAATAGTTCATAATTGAGAAACAAAAGAGCGAGAGCGAAAAAAAAAGAAATCACAAATCGATCCAATGATATGTGTTTGGACAGACTAATTGAAAACGTCCAATAAAATAATGAAAACAACAATAGATACAGATAATTAAATTAAAACTGAAGAAACATAACCGAAAAGGAGACGACAAAAAGAAAGACGATTAAGTGAAACCAATTAAAAGGCATCACAAAATATCTATTAGAAAATGCAAGACATTATTAAAGCAATTAAAATGACGGTAGACAACAATGCGAAGACAATTTAAAAAATATTTCAAAATAATCTCCAATATGCAAGACATTATGACATATGAACTATCAATTAACATAAATTAAAAAAAAATTGATATTAATAGAATTAATGATAGGGATATTAAGTAGCAAAGTAAAGTAGTAAAGAAATTTATTTTTTTATAAATTTAAATTTTTCCAAAACAGGGCGATTTTGAAATCCAAAAAACCTCTTTATAACAGCTTTGTACCACCACTAGATTGTCTAAATTATTGGCTTTCATTTGGCGTATCATTCATGTTTCTACCTCTAAGGGTTATCGAGAAATTCCAACTATTACTTAAGAAACTCCCAATTATTAATAATTATACGCACCCTGGCACAAAATATATAAAACACTAACATCCCAGAAAGTATATAAGTTAGGAAAGCGATTGCAATGCTAAATTAAAGGCAAGGAAATGAGCTAATAAGAATATTAACATTTATTTTATTAATAGCGTTATAAATAACAAAATAAGATTTGTTTATTAATATTAGGATGTTGTCAAATTTTTTTATTTCGTTAAACTATTTGATTTATTTTTGAAAACAATCGTTAATTTTAAAAATAAATTTTTGAAAAAGTAAATCGATTTTGTTTCCAAAACATTTTTTTGCTTATAAACTTTTAGTGGTTAAAGTCGGTAAGGTCAAAAGATAATAATAATTAAAATATTTTACATTTAAATTTTTCCAAAACAAGCAGATTTTGAAATCCAAAAAGCCCTTTATTTAAAGCTATTCAAAACACTTTGATAGCCTAAGTCTTATCTGTCATTTGGTGGATGACTCATGTCTCAACGTTGAAGGGTTTTCGAGAAATTCCAATTTTCCCTCAAGAAACCCATAATTATTAACAATTATACGCACCCTGGTACACAAAATTTAAAATTCTAATATCTCAAAGAGTATATAAGTTAGAAACGTGATTCCAACGTCAAATTAAGGGGAAGAATTGTAGCTAATAGCTTGAAATAAGCCTTATTTTAATTTAAAAAAATGAATAAAAAATAAGCGTGAGTATAAAAAAAAATTCTATTCTGTCTCGTAATTAAAATTTACAAAAAAAAAATTTTGTTTCCGCAAAGGTTTTTAGATAAAAATCCTTAGTGGTTTTAAAGCTAAGCTTTGGTTTTCATTTGATTTTTCTCTTGGGTCCCTCATATCAAAGGATAAAAATAATAAAATTTTGGAAAAAAATGAGCGCCCCAGTGGGTGAATTTGTAGCGTGCTCGCCTATGAGTTTGAGGGTCGAGGGTTCGATTCCCAACTGCCTGTCGTTGCTAAATCTCGCCATATGATTGTAACCGGGCCTCCCTGGACCGTAAAATTAGAATATAAATTTACTTTGTATTGTAATTCATATAAATAAATAAATAAATTAACAAAAATATTTTCACCTGTTTTTGATAAAACAAAGAGCGATTTTCCAAAAATTCATCTTTTTTCAACTAAATATTTTCAGTTTGTTTTTCAATTTGAAAACTTTGTAGCGGTAGAAAAATGGAAATTTGCTTTATTATTAAAAATAAAAGTATTTCCAAATAATAGTCTTTATTATTAAACATAATATAAAATTATTTCCATATAATATTCTATTTGAACAAATTTTAAAAATGCAATTTGGCAAAAAAAAGTTCCCTTCCCAACAATAAAATATTCAGTAGCTGCGTAAGCCTACTTCTTTGGTTTTCATTTGATGTATTGCTGATGTCTCCATATTTTAAAATTCTCGAGATATTCCAACTTTTCCCAAAAAAAACACAATTAATAGAAATCATACGCACAGTTTTACCGAATATCCCTGAATGTTTACTCGTATAACTTAGGGGCACCATTCAAAGGCGAATATCTCTGAATGTATATAACTAAGGAGAACCATTCAAACGCAAATTAAAAATAGGAAATTTGGCAAATAAATAACTAAAATGTAAAAAAATATTTTGAAATTTTTTTGGGAAAAATTGTCATATTTTATCTCTAAGAGGCATCCATTTAATATGAGACTTTTTTTGATCACTCAAAAAGTATAAATTTAATATAAAAAATGCATTTGTCAAATGCTTTTTAACTACTTAGAGATATATTTATTTGTCTCTTTTCTTCTTTGCTGCAATTTTATTAGAACAGAAATATCTAGTTTTTCTAAAGAAATTGTAAAAATATTGATTTTGGAAATATTTCAAAACTTAAATTTGCATATCGTAGCGAGATTTTTTCATATTTTATTTTTATTGTTTCAGATTGGTTGTCGTCTACGACTGACTATATTCACAGCTATAATTTAGTATGCCATTTGTGTAAATCCGTTAAAGAGTTTTTGAGAAATTCAAATTTTTCTTCGCTCACCCCATAATTAATACCAATCATACGCATCCTGGTACAAAATATAAAAACCTGAAATTTATAGATTTCTTCCACAGAAATGAACAAATATATGATTGAAAAAGTATTATCAGGAACCAAATTATTTCAATAAAATATTAACAATTTAAACCGATGTTATTCAGAGCACGAATACCTTTACACATTATTTTTTCTTCAGCAAAATTTTCACATTTTGTCCCTAAGAGGCATAAATTAAATACACGATTTTTTTGATCATAAATTAAATATAAAAATTTAATTTGTCAAATTTTTAACTTCACTTAACTGTAAACCCCCATTGCTTTTTAACGCTTTGTTTCTGAAGCTCTGAATAATTCATAGAAATCAATTAAAACCTAAACTTAAGTACGCAAACACGAATCATAAAATTTTAGCACATTTCAATTTAACACTTTGCACAATTTTGAAAACTTGATTCTTTTTGAAGTGGACAATGCTTTATGGCGATCACAAAATAAAGTATTAGATCATTTCTAGCAAACAAGTCATAGGTTTTTATGTGGTCATACGGTTTTAATGATCTAGATCGATCACAGCAATGAAATAAGATAAGTGACAAGTTTAGTTTTTTGCATGGTACTTTAGCTTAAATCAAGATAAGGGAATAATGAAAGCAATCATGAATTGCATGTTAAGTGGACATTGTTTGAAAATAACAAAAATAGTATAATAAAAACAGGATCTGCCAATTATTTAACTTAGTTTTTAACGTTATTTTTTGTCTTAGTCATTGTCTATTTTTAAGTGATATGGCCACGAATTCAATTTTCTTTAGGTGTTTTCTTTTTTTTTTTTCTTCTCGCTTGACGGTTAAGGTTGGTTTCCATTTTCCAAAGTAATTTAAGCCTTAACTCTTGGTTTTAGGTTTTCTTTTCTTCTCATTTTTTCTCTTGCGTTTCGCATATTCGCAAGTTAATAATACTGCCTACCTATGGCTGCGGTAATTTGAACATAGGCTGAAGACGAGTAGCTATGTATCAAACATAGCGAAATCTCAATTGCAATTGTGGAAAATTAACATTGGGTTTTTTGTTGGCTGACAACAACAAAAATTAACTGAGCGAAAAAACAATATTACTTGTATACAACTGTAAGCCGGGTAAATGGCAAAAATTATATCTATATCATCATCAGCAAAAACACACAACAACAGCGTCACATTGTCAACATGAACAACAGCAAGAATAATAATAATATCAACTAAAGGCCTAGTATTAGTCACGGTCTGATTATTTGATAAAAAGAAAAAACAACAGCAACGAAATCAGATATAATAAATTACAAAAACAATTTGAAATTACAGCTAAAACATATGTAGACAACTATAAATAAGATGATGATCTTAAAATCTGAAAAAAAGGGTGACAAAAATTTTTATTGATTTCATTTTTAGAAAAAAAAATTGGTTTAATATAGGGCTTGAAGTCCTATAGAATATAGTATTTAATATATAATAATATACTCAATTGAAAACTCAATCAAAAGTATATTCAAATTGGCAATACGACGATTATTTCATATCAGGACCATGTTGCGTATGATTCATATTAATTATGGGTATAATGGGTAAATTTCAAATATTTTCATAACTGTATAACATAAAAACGCAAATCTAACGTCTACTTAAAGCTAACACTATACGCTACCAAATTTTCGGTGAATAATTTTTTAATCTTAACTTTTATTAGACAAAATTGACATAACAATTGTAAGTTTAAAATTAAAACATATGCAGACAACAATAAATAAGATGATGCATATGATTCATATTAATTATGGGGCCATTGGGTAAATTTTAAATATCTCCAGAACTATATAACATAAAACCCCAAATCAAACGTCTACTTAAAGCTAACACTATAGGCTACCAAATTTTCGAAAAACTATTTTTTGAGACTTACTTTTATTAAACAAAATTGACAACAATTGTTAGTTCAAAATAAGTCGACTTAGCTATATGTTTTTAGGGAGATTGCATTTTTAATTTCTAAATATTCCAAATTATATTCAGGCAAAATTGGGTGTTTATCCGTCAACCCAATCAAAAGTTATTCACAAAACAGTACTGGTCATTCGATTTTCACCATAAAGGAATACCACACAAATATAAAAATGTCATCAAACATTGATCGCCTTTTCGGAAAAACTACCTTTTTGCACATAGCATAGTTTAGAATGGAGGTATCGATATGTAGACAACTATAAATAAGATGATGATCTAAAAATCGTATTTTCCTTTTTGAAAATTTTAGGTTATCTTTTTATTTGAAAATTTTAGGTTACTGCGAAAGTCTATAGGCTAATAACATTTTTTCATTGCAAATTCAATCGAAAATGTGTTCAAATTAGCTGTATAACGTATGTTTCATGTTAGGACCACGTTGCGTATGATTCATAATAATTATGGCTATACTGCGTAAATTTTAAATATCTCCACAAGTATATGGAATAAACGCACAAATTAAACGTCATTTTAAAGCCAACAACATAGGCAATCTGATTAACAGGAAAACATTTCGCAATCGTTCATGAGTTTTCAAGAAATTTGCCATATCAGTTGCTTCTAACTAAATTCATTTGAAATCTGTTTGATTCTAAAGTGATTTGATTGTTTCAGTTCTAGTAGTTTCGATTAAATGCCGATTGATTAAATCTATATCAGTATTTTAGCAGGCACTTAAATTCTATAATAAGAGTTAATAACAACAATTTAGTTGAGGCAACAATAAATCGGTACGAAATAAGATAACCCAAAGTTCAACAAGGGCGATAATAATAATAATTCATTAATATGTAATAAAAATCATTCTTTAAAAATATTTATGAGAAACAATTTAAAATCTTTTAGTATAGGAATAGGAATATTCGGTTTTGGTGGCGTATAGTTCATATCAATTATTGATATAGGGTGAACATTTGAAATATTTCCAAAAATATATAACATTGAAATAGAATTTTAACTTTCACATAAAGCTAACACTATTGGCTACCGAATTTTCTCGAAGTGGAGGAAAATGGGTGAGCTTCTTTCCCCATAAACAACAGCCCCGCTTCAGTGCTCCTGAGAGTTTTTCCGCTATTGGTCCGGCCACTCCTGTTGTCACTATTCCGGCTAGTTAAGACCTATCTACATCAATTTCCACAAAGGACTGGAGGAAAACTTTCCGCTTGTCTTTGCCGCTGCAATATATCTTGGTGTTGTCTCCCCCATAAACCGTAAGCTAATAACCAATGCTCTCCACAATCCACCAAGCTAAGAATCACTGATTAGGACCAGGTTACGTATGATTCATATTAATTATGGGTATATCGCGTATAACTTACATAAATTCGTAAGTATCTAACATCGAGGCAAAATTTTAAATTCAATTATCAACCTTAGGCAAATTAAAACTGCTCCAATGCTCTCCACAATCCACTAAGCTCAGAAAACTTATTAGGACCAGGTGACGTATGATTCATATTATTATGGGTTTATCGCGTAAAACTTACATATCTTCGTAAGTATCTAGCCTAGAGGCGAAATTTTAACTTCTCTATAATGCTAACAATATAGGATACCAAATTTGAAGATACAATTTTGCAATTTTACATTTTCTTTAACAAATTTGGCACATTTGTTGTCTTTTACTAAATCGCCAATTGGTTACAAACCTAATATATTCAATTCTGTACTATTTGTAACCAATTAAACAAGTTTCAGCAATTTCAAGGAAGCAACATTTTATTTTTTGGAGATCTTCCAACTCATAACATTAATAATATTTTACATTTTTCCCCTGAGAGGTATGAGTAATAATTATTAGGATGCCCATAACAGTTTTCATCTTATGATTTTCTTTAATTATATTACAAAGGGATACAATTTAGACAACATTTTCAATCACACTCTACAGGGAGGTAGAACTTGGAAGACATACAAAGTCTTCAAAGGCTGACAATAATTCAGATTGACTTTATGTTGAGTGTCAATATATATAACAATTCCCCGAAAGTAGTTATTGTGATCAGAACTTTATTGGAAGTCTATACATTGTTGGATTTCATATAGATTTAAAATTAGTCATAATAAATAAAAAATTGTGTTATATATTTGGTCCCTATAGCGTATGATCGATAATTTTGGAAATATTTAATATGTCTGCTTATAACAAAGGACAGGACTTAAAATTCTTTCCAGACTTATATTTTACTTATTTGTCACAACAATTGCCTACAGAGCTGTTACTTTTTGAAGTGTTATTTTTTTATTTTTTCATTTAAAGTCATGCCAATAATTTAGGGAAGCAAAATCGATTATCCTTAAAGATTTAAGAATTGTTATAATAAACGAACTGAGAACAGTTCCCAATTTTTAGTTTAATCGGAAATGACTGATTTCGGTAATAAATCGAATAATTTAAATTTGGACCAGGTGACGTATGAGTGGTAAAAAATTATGGGTATATTGGACAAAATCTTAATATCTCCGGGAGTATATTACATAGAGAAATAATTTAAAATGCAACTTCTACCTACCATCAGAGGCTATCAAATTTAATACACAAAAATTTCTAGTCTCTGATTTTCCTAAGGAAAACTTACATATCAAATGTCTCTACAAGAAATTTCATTTCAAACTCGTTAATTTCTGTAGTTAATAAATGGATTTAAAGGTACTAAATCTAGAAAATTCTGATATATTGTCTCCATAATTTAAATAACTAAGAAAACTAAACTGGGTTTCAGACTTGTATTTTCCTCATTTGTCGCAACAAATGCTTGCTAAAATCCACGTCAATAATTTAGGTAAGCAATCCCGATTTTCCTAAACAAAGGTTTGCCGATTGTTGTAATAGACGATCTAAGAACATTTCTAAATTTATAGCTTCATCAGAAATACACTGATTTTGGTAATAAATAAAATATTTTAAATTTGGACCCGGTGGCGTATGAATGATATAAATTATGTGTATATTGCGTAAAATGTTAATATCTTCGTTAGTATATTACATAGAGACACAATTTAAAATGCAACTTCAAGCTAACATCGGATGCTATCAAATCTAAGGAGAACATACATATGAAATGTCTCTAATAGAAAGGTAATTTCAAAATCGTTAATTTCGGAAGTATATAAGTGGGTTTTGAGGTACTAAATCTAGTCATTTCTGATGTATTGTCTCCATAATCTTAAAAACTGAGAAAGGTAAACTGGGTTTCAGATTAATATTTTGCTTATTTGCCGCAACAAATTTTTGCTACAATCTAAAATTTGTATTTTTTAATTTTGTTTGTCAATAAAATCCACGTCAATAATTTAGAGAAGCGGTCCCGATTTTTCTTAAAAGGTTTGCCGATTGTTATATTAGATGAACCCAGAACATTTCTAAATTTATAGTTTTTTCAGAAATGCACTGATTTTGGTAATAAATCGAATATTTTAAATTTGGACCCGGTGGCGTATAAGTGGTATTAATTATGGGTATATTGCGTAAAATGTTAATATCTCCGTGAGTATATTACATAGAGACATAATTTAAAATGTATCTTCGAGCTAACATCATAGGCTAACAAACATAATACAAAAAATTTCTAGTCTTTAATTTTCTTTAAAGAAAATTTACATATCAATTGTCTCTAACTGAAATGTCGTTCAAACCCATTAGATTCTGTAGTAAACAAATGGGTTTTTAGGTACCAAATCCAGTAATTTCTAATAAATTGTCTGCAAAATCGAAATAACTGAGAAAAGCAAACTGGGTTTCAGACTTACATATTCCATATTTCTTCCTGAAGTTTGCATTTTTAACTTAGTTTGTCAATTAAATTCACATCAATAATTTAGGGAAGCAATCCCGATTTTTTCTTAAAATGTTTGACGATTGTTATAATTGACGAACTGAGAACATTTCTAAACTTATAGTTTTTCAAGAATACACTGATTTTGGTAATAAATCGAATATTTTAAATTTGAACCCGGTGGCGTATGAGTGGTATAAATTATGGGTATATTGCATTAAATCTTAATATCTCCGTGAGTATATTACATAGGGACACAATTTAAAATGCAACTTCAAGCAAACATCGGAGGCTATCAAATTGAAAACAAAATAATTTCTAGTCTTTCATTTTCTTTAAAGAAAATTTACATACAATTGTCTCTAATTGAAGTACAATTTAAAACCTATAGAATTTCGAAGAAACAATTGGGTTTTAAGGTACTTATTAATTCTGTTCAAATTTCTCCAAAATAATAATGAGGACATCAAATTCGTTTCTAAGTGATTTAGAATTTCGGGTTTAAATTTCCTATTAACGAACGAAGGCGTCATGATCTGATTATAAATATTTTTAAACTTAATCTTTTAATTACTTCCAAAATAATTTTTACACATATATGTAATTTATTACTTATTGTGTAAAGTTCACATCTGCTGTAAAACCGAAAAATACCTTGTGGAATATTTTTTTATTTTTCATTTTTACTCTTTCATGTCTCATCATCATAATGTTCTCATTTCATGTCTTATTATTTATTTTAATAATTGACAACGTTTTCATTTTCATGGGATGCGTTTTCTGTTGTTTTTATTTTAATTTGTATAATAATATATATTTACCATTTATTTAATTTATTTGTATTACACAGTAAACTGATGTCCCCACAATGCATCTACATATAAGCGAAGATTTTTTTTATAAGTAAATAAAAATAAAAAACCTATCAAAGTTAACAAAAATTATACATATATATTAAAATTGTCCGTCTGAAGGTTATATTTATTTATTTTTTTTTTCGAAATTACGGTAGACATTTAATGACATTAATACAAAACAAAATGTAAACAAGGCAGAATTGTTGTTCTTATTTTTTACATGGAAATGTTTGTGAATATAAAATATCTACAAAGGATAATGATATGCCGTAAATTGCTTTATGAGTATATCATTTAACAATAACAGAAATAAAAAAACACAAAATGATAACAACCTTCACAGAGAGGGGAACCTTCACAGGGAGAATCGGCAGTGTTAAGGACTATCCCAGAATAAAAATTATGTTATCTGAATAAGTTTTAATTGCCTAGAATTATTATCCAAAGAAACCTCCACATTTGCAATGAATTTTTGCTGTTTGTTCTGTAATGAGTAATTTTCTATAATGGACTGTAGTGTATAATGGACTGTAGTGTATGATTTTTAAAAACTACTCACTTAGTGTTAGGGACTATCCCAGAATAAATATTGCATTATCTGAATAAGTTTTAATTGCCTAGAATTATATTCCGAAGAAACCCCCGCATTTGCAATGACAAACTTTTACTGATTGTGCTGTAATGAGTAATTTTCTACAATGGACCATAGTGCGTATGATTTATAAAAATTATTGACTTATTCGGAACAAATGCTAATATCTCAAAAAGTATAGAAGCTAGGGAAATAATTTAAACTGCAAATAAAAGTCAAAAATATAAGCTTTAATTTTCCAGCAATGTTGTTATATGATCATATAGATTTTTTTAAAAAACTGCAACATTTTATATACTCTAAGAAAATTAAATCAAAAATTCGAACCTGTAATAAACTTTCATTTTCTAAAAAAAGTCGTATATAATCTTGTTGATTATTTATCGGAAATTTGCTACATTTTATATATTCTGAGAAAAATAACTCAAAAATTCCAACATCAAACAAAAGCCAATAGATTTTGTATTAACCAAATTCGTATAAAAACATTTCCATACTAATGAAGGCAACTGTCATTAAATGTTTATATTATTTTTTACAACCACTAAAAAATTAAGATTATAATGCTTAAGTCATAAAACAAGTACATTGTAATAGGCAGATTCTTTCCCTGGACTTATTCTTCTTTTCTTTCATATTTTATCATTAATTTGGTGACTATTATGTGGCGACTATGACGAAGAAAGACACAAAATTGGAACGCATAAACATAATATTGAATACAAATAATGCAGTCATGTAAATAAATGTGGGTTATCAACGAACCGAAAAGGAGTGGATATAATCAACAATCAGAAAAAAGTAGCAATGCAAATAAATAACGAAACGTAGGCTTTTTTTCCAATAATCATTTTATGATGACTAAAGAACATTGAAGTGGGTAACCGATGAGTTAAATGGGCAGTCATAAGTACATATGCTTGAAAGACAGTGGTGGCCAAAAACACTAAGAAAAAACGATTTAGTATCGTAGAAAGAAATATATACCAAAAAGCAATTAAAATTGTTATTCATAATAAAGACACATAGTTTCAGACAGTATTATACTTGAACCAGCTATATTTACGATTTTTGTTTTCAATTTCTAATGAAAATCATCCAGTTATTTGTGGTATTATCAAGGATTTATATTTTGGACCATTGTGCGTATGATTGATATTAATTATGAGATTTCTTTTGAAAACCCTAAATATCTCAAAAAGTATATAAATTAGAGATATAATTTCAATAATACAGAGAAGACAATTTCACAACCTTTCAAATGTGTGAACATTTATTTGTTGCAATGGACTTAATGATGAGGATTTAATGAGTCTAGTTTTAATATTTAATTTCTCAGCTCTCAATAAACGATGATTTTACGAAAAAGAAAATTTCCGAGAACATTATTGAAGTGTACCACAAATTTTTATAGAAAAAAATCAAGCTTTCCACTATATTAGGAAGTTTTTTTCATTTTGTCCTGACTGATATTAATTATGAGTATATATAGAAAAACTTAAATATCTCAAAAAGTATATGATTAAGAGATATAATTGCAGTTGCAACCGAAAGCCAACAGTACATAATTTAAAATTTCGGGAACATTTATTTTTTTACCACGAGACTTCCTTAGGTTTTAGTGGACCTACTTTAGATGTTGTAGTTCTGGGCTCCCAAGAAAACCGTAATGTTAAAACCATATTTTGAATTTTACTCCAACAAATTTTGAGATATTTTACTGCTTTCCTTTTCAACATCAATTAAATTGCCAAGATGTACTGAAACTCAAACAATCAATTAAAAAACATGGCCTACTTCACTGAAGTGAATTGACCTAGTTTTGGAAACAAAAAAATCCAAGATAATAGGCTAAGCTAAAAACTCACCCCACAAAAAATGTTTAAAGTAAAAAAGGTTTGTTTAATGAAGAAATTGAAATTCGACAAAACCAAACATATGTCAAAAAATAAACATATCATCAACTCTGGCTAATTCCATTTTATTATACATATGCTATTGTTTTAGGCCAACTATAGTCATGTTGATACAGTTGGCTTAAACGAAACGTACACAAAAAGAAATGTGTTAGTGAAAAACATAATATTGATTTAGATGGAAAAAGTGAATAACTGTTTGTGGTGAAGTCATTCATAAAGTCTGCTATCATCGTATTATCTATTTGATTTGAAGTTTGATAGAGGTAAGATTAAACAGACAGACGGACAGACAGCAAGGCGAACGAACAGGCAGCAAGACGGACGGACAGACAGCAAGACAGACGGACAACCAGACGGACGGACATTCTAACGCCCATCTCTAAGCCTTCAACGAAATTCAAAGAGGCCTAACGATTTTAATTGTTTGGCCATTTCGTCTCTCTCTTTCTTTGGTCATCTCTCATTTAACTTAAAGTTTTGTCTATGCATACTTTCGTTTTTTTCGTCCAACGGTATTTTTTTCAGCTATTATTATTGCTCGTCTACGGTTTTTTCTTTTATGAATTTTTCGTACGTTATTAGTTTTAGATACGTTTTTAAATGCGGTTGGTTGCGGGCCCAAAGCCAAAGGGGAGGTTTGAAGCGAGTGCAAGGGGGCTTAGTGTCTCAAACAACGTGGTATGTTGTGATAAAATAGAAAGTGAAAGTAGGCCGTTCGTCATATATACACGTACATATATGTATAATCGTAACGTATAAGACTCCAAAGAAAGGCAGAAAACAAAAATAAAAAAAAACTTTTTTTATAATCATCATCGCATATGAATTTAAAGTAAAAAAATATTTACGTGATGATGTGATGCAGTCAGCCGGGATTTGATCACAAAACTGAATCATTAACAAATCCCCCCAAAAAAAATAAACTTTTTTTCACAAATATTTTGGCCTACTGCAAAGTGTGCTTGTTTGTGGGGAGAACACAAAAACAATTTACAGCAAATGTTAATGATTTCATATATGAGTGTATATAGTATAAACTTGACATACTTAACATTTTTGGGTGGAGAAATTTTGAAAGTCATTATAACTTGAAAGTCGAAATGACAATAATAATGATAATGATGACGACGACGACCACGGCGAATGAGGAAGAACCATGAACTAAATTAGATTTAGAGATGGAAAAATGGGTTAACGAAAAATAGAAGAAATAGAGAATAATGATTTGCAGGAAAAGAAAATTTAGTAAAAGCTTAGTCATCACTAAGCATTTAAAATTTACCAGAGATTACCATTTTTAAGAAAACTCACATGTTTAATTGAAGATTCAACATTCTGGGGAAGTATAATGAGTTTTTATAAGTTGAACCGTAGTCCTTATTGTTAAGGAAATTCAAAAGTTTTTTATTTAATGTCAAGTACAATCGATACAATTAAGTTATAAATAAAACGTCATTCAAATGGCCTCCACGGCTTCTTCTGCAGGAACGAATTCGATAAACCCAATTTTCGAGCACTTTTTCCACTAAATCAAGTCGTACGTCATGAATGGCACGTTCAATATTGACTTTTAAAGTTTGAAGAGAGTCTGGTTTATTTCGAAAGACCAATGACTTCAAATAACCCCACAAGAAATAGTCTAATGGTGTTAAATAACAACTTCTTGGAGGACATTTAATATCACAATTTCTTGAAATAATCGAAACAAAAAAACATTTCTCGCAACAATTCAATTGTTTCATTTTCTGTGAGGCACGTAGCCACAATCGGTCAATGGCAAAAAGATAGCTCTTAGAGAGAGCTAAAATATTGCTCATGGGTGTCAAGATCGTAGGTCGACTGGAAAGTGTTTTTTTTTTGGATTTAAAAAAAATGGACTTAGCGTTATTTTCAAATGTGAACGGAAAGTGAATTTTTGCTTTAGCTCCTTAATGGTACGTCGGATCGGAAATAGGTCAATGGAAAAAAGATAGCTCCTAACAGGAGCTAAAATACTGCTCATGGGTGTCAAGGTTGTAGGTCGACTGGAAAGTGTTTTTTTGGATTTAAAAAAATTGACTTAGCGCACGAAAAGTTGCAATTTGAGAACGATTATTTTGATAATAAAACTTAATAATTTGTAAACGTTGTTCTTGCGTTTATCTCTCCATGAAAAACAAATGACAGATCATGACATGTTACAAATGGCCGAAACGTCACATCAAAATCATATAATCCCTATTGAAAAACCTGTTATTATCTATTTTTTTTTGAACATTTTAGGGGTGATTTTTACCCCTCTCCACAAGAGGATACAAAAGGACCCCAAGATTTAGGAGCTAGATACTTAAAATGTTTAACCAAAATATTTACCATATAATTGTACTATAAATCTCTGAATACACCAAAACTCAAGTCTCAACATAAATGCCAGAACATAAAATTCATTTTTAATTTCGTACTTTTTCGAATTGGTGCCAAATCTAAAAGTGGATTTTAAGTTTTGACTTATTGTGGCATTTAAGATGGGGTTTGGTGTACTCAGAGACTTATAGTAGAATTGTATAGCGAATATTTTTGTAAAACACTTCGACCCTGAAAATAAAAAACCTTCATAATAATATAAACATTTTATATACTTTTATTAATGTTTCTCAAGGTTGGACACACAGTACAAAAGTCTTTAGATTATATATTTAAAATACTACTTGCTAAAATTTGATAAATATCTAAAATTGTCTCCATTAATATCGATATAACATTATGCAATAAAACAAAAACTAAAATCTCTAAAAGATAATAATTCACTAGGAAATAAGAAAAAATTCAATTATTTTATTAAAATTAAATTTTCAACCTTTGGTAGTCCCACAAAAAATAATTGTTCACAACATTCTAATGGCTATAGTGTTGACTTTATTTTGCAACTGGAATTATATCTCTACGATTTATACTTTTTCATATATGTATGATTTTCTGAATAAACTCATTATTAATATAAGTCATACGCACCGTGGGTCATAATATAAATCCTTCATAATTCTATTAATATTTTAAATCTTTCTATATATTAACGTTTCTCAATGACAGACATATTTAAAATATTACTTGCTAACATTTGATAAAGATTCAAAATTTTCTATTAATATCAATCATTCGTTCAATGGGACAAAGTAAGAATTTTTAATAATATAACATGAAATCGTTTTTATTTTATTAAAAACCAATTTTTTAATATAAAAATGAAGGAATATTATATTCTTTGTCCATTTATGTCACCATAAACTCTCATAGATTATCTCTTTACTTTTCTGTAAATTCTGTTGAGGTGTTCCTTTCCAGCAAAAAGTTACCTGATGGGAAAGGATTTTAATCATGAACAATAATATCACGCAATATAATAAAAATAAATAATAAAAATAGTAATAAAAAAATCCGAAATGTAAAATTAAAAAAAAATTATTAGGACTTTTAATATACTGGACCATTGCGCGTGTGATTAATTTTAATATTTTTCTGCGACATGTGATTAATATTAATATTTTTTGTCGCTATATTTTTAGAATTCCTAAACAATATCGTAATGAATATCAGTCATAAGCACAATGGAACAGCATATTAAGCCATATAAATACTTCGAAAAGTAGATTTAGTTAATATTAAAAATATTAGATATAAAGACTAAAAAATCTCAGAAATGTTACTAACCAAACCAAGCCTATTAAATTCGAAGAAAGTTCCATCACAAATTACAGATCGTACACACCATTTAAAGGTGGAGATGTTGTCTTTTGTTTGTCATTGAAATTATATCTCTATGGTGTATACTTTGTGAGATATTTATGTTTTCCTTAATAACCTCATAATTAATATTAGTCATACGCGCTATGGGACAACATATAAACCCTTTGTAATACCACAAGAAATTGGTTATTTTTATTAGAAATTATTAACACAGTACAACACATAATTTTGAGACTCAATTCTGAGAATTGAAGACCCAAAAATAAAAACTTCTGCATCATTCGTTTAGTCAAGTTGGCTCAATTAATAATTTAATGACCATACGATTTTTTTGCTCACTTTTTCTATATATTTTTCTCGGTATACCGTACGGAATATCTCGCAAGTAGTAAAATTCATCAAAAACCATATGTAGAAAATTCTTAGCCTTCAAAATATTTTGGAATAAAAATGAAGTATCTTTTCAGAATAGTAAAATAATCGAAAAGGGTTCATTATATGAGAAGTCAGTCTCTAATATAAACGCATGTTATTTATATTTTTAGTTCAAAGCTCCATTTCGAAAAACCTATTTTGGTTTCCCTGAATAATCACGTAACTAATATCAATTAATTAATACTCATTCGAATACGCCCAATAGTTCCAAATATTATATATTCGCAATAAAACAACAACTGAAAACTATAAGAATTAATAATTCTCTATAAAAAAGATGAAATTAAAAAATTGAATACAAATTTATTTTTCAAATTAGAACCATTAACCGGAAGTCCCACAAATAATAAATGTTCACAACATTCTAATGGCTAGGATGTTGACTTTCTTCTGCAATTGGAATTATAACTCTAAGTTATATACTTTTTGAGATATTTACTGTTTTCAAAATAATATCATAATTAATATCAGTCATACGCACAATGGGCCAAAATATGAATCCTACATAATAATTTAAATATTTTAGATCTTTCTATTAAAGTTTCTCAAGGTTGAACAGACAATACAGAAGGCTTTGGATTAAAGTTAAATAGCGGGGTTTCCAATAGGGATGATATGACTTGGAAGTGACGTTTCGGCCATTTGTAATATGTCATGATCTGTGATTTGTTTTTCATCGTATTCACTAGAGTTTAAAATTTCATCATGGGGAGATATCCGCAAGAACAACGTTTACAAATTATTTAGTTTTATTATCAAAATTATCGTTCTCCAATTGCAACTTTTCGCGCGTTAGAGCAAAAATAAACTTTCCGTTCACATTTGAAAATGATACTACGTCCATTTTTTTTTTTTAATCCAAAAAAACCTTCCCGTTGACCTTGACAGCTATGAGCAATATTTTAGCTCTCGTTAAGAGCTATATTTTTGCCATTGACCGATTGTGGCTACGTGCAACACAGCAACTGAAACAATTGAATTGTTGCGAGAAAAGTTTGGAGATTCGATATTTCAAGAAATTGTGATATTGAATGGCCTCAAAGAAGTTATGATTTAATACCATTATACTATTTCTTGTGGGGTCATTTGAAGTCGTTGGTCTTTCGAAATAAACCCGACTATCTTCAAGCTTTACAAGTCAATATTGAACGTGCCATTCGTGACATACGACTTGATTTAGTGGAAAAAGTGCTCGAAAATTGGGTTCATCGAATTCATTCCTGCAGTAGAAGTCATGGAGGCCATTTGAATGACGTTTTATTTAGAACTTAATTGTATCGATTATAAACCCAATGGGGTATTTTAAAATTTAAAATCAGTCGCACAATGTAAAAATATATCATCGATGAATGTATATATCTATTTTTCCAAATTGGAAGCAAGAATAATCAAGTTTCCATAAAAAAATCCTTAAAATTTCTTAATATTTATAATATTTTAGTAATTGGAACAGGGTTCGTATGATATATATTAATTATGAACATATTCAAGAAATATTTAAATATCTTTGAAAGTTTATAACTTACCGGGATAATTGTAATGCGAAATAAGAGTCAACAACTTAAGCTTTCAATATATGAACAATATTTTTCTTATGATAATTTTTCTGACAACGAAAAGATGCTCTCAAATCCAAATTGTTATGAAAATTGTACAGTTTTTCCTATGCTTCAACTTTGGCTACATGCTCATTTCTAATAGAAAGTTCCGTAGGTATGGATCAGATATCGTGTAAAAAGTGTAGTATGATTTACTTATAAATTTGTTCACATTATTAAGAAGAAATGCGAATTTTTAATTGAAATTCCTTAATATTTCTTTATATTTTTATTATTTGACTGATTGTAATAGGGTGCGTATGATACATATTAATTATGAACTTATTCTACAAATATTTAAATATCTCGGAATGTATTTCACTTACAGGGATAATTTTAATACGCAATTAATGTAAACCCTATAAACTTTCAATTCATGTGTACTACTTTTCCTAATACAACTTTTTCAATAACGAAAAAACGTGCTCCAACTGAATTTTTTTTTTGAAAATTATTCATATACATATCAAGTTTTCTTCTGATCATATATAATTTGATGGATTCGGTATGAATTAAACTCAAATAATTTATCAGATAACGAATATTGGGATCCATTGATATTCAATATAAAATCGCATACCTCTTTACAGCACCCAAGTAGCACAGTGGGTCTCTACTCCCAGGGTTTCTTGCCAATTTATAAAATAAACTCACAATCTAAAGATTGCAATGTGGAGCTCTCCCATTCGGAAGGAAATGGACAATTTTAACTTAACATTTATTTCATATATCTCGTTTACCCTCTCCCTTTCCCAAATCAACAGTCATTATCACATGCACCCAACACTTTTCGTTTGCTCTCTGCTCTCACATAAAAGTATTTTTGTGATTTTTTATGCTGATTTTCTAGATTTGTGAGAAGGCAAACAACAAACAATCCATAAAACGTAAAACAAACCAAAAAAAAGTTCATCTCTAACGCCATTAGTATTTGTATTTAAGACGTCATACACAAGTACTTAGACACCATTTCATGAATTTATTTATGTCTACTACAGTGTACATCGACGGCGAAAACGACAAATAATACAGAAAAAACGAAACACAAAAAATTTATAATGGCTGTTATTGTGCACTTGAAAACATAAGAAAAATATACAAAACGAAAAAAAATCACAAAAATAAAAACATTATAAAAAATACATACGAGTACAGCTACTAAGCCAAAATACAGGGAAAATAAAGAAGCGAAGACCTAAAAGGTAATCATTGGTGAAGAAGAAAAATCCGAAACACATGAAAATGTGCTTAATTTATTACACTCGAGGAGAAATATTTGGAAGTCTGCATAAATATAGGCTAGTAAAACTTCAGCAAATAAGAAACCGATGAAAACTGTTAACTTTTGTTAGACAATCTACAAATTTTCTTGGTTGTAAAGGTTTCTCAGATATTGGACCATTGTGCGTATGATTGATATTAATTATGAACCTATTCTACAAAATGTAAAATGCCTGTGAAACTATGTATATAATAATATAGGTTTAAACTTTAAAGAACAAATGAAAGCCAACTCCTTAAGATTTCTAACAATTAAATCTTCAATTTCTAGCAATCATTTACCCTCACAAATTACTCTATTTAATTAAGAAAACTTTTAAATATTGTACATTTCTAAGATTTTAAATGAATAAAGAATTTTAAATTCTAAGAATGTGAACAACAACTTTACATTAATCAACCCCGTTTTGTTCGAAAATCCCTATACTCTCTTCATATAATAAGCTTTTTGATATTAGGACCATAGTGCGTATAAGTGTTATTAATTATAAAGCTATTCTACAAAAAGGCAATTATCTCTGAAACTACAAAAGTTAGGAACACGATTTAAAGGGGCAAAAAAGAGCCAAGAAATTTAGATTTTAATCAATGCAAACATTCATAGATCGACAATGAACTTCGCTTTACAAAAAAATGTATAAAAGACTTAAAGGCACTACAAATTCTTGTAAAAATCGCTAAATATGATATTTCAAAGAAAAGCAAACCCTTCTGGGATTCTCAACAATTGTAACATAAATAGATTTAATTGGAATTTGCATAGTCCAGAAATCTGCTGCTGCTTCACAGCTTAATACACATTCTTCAGAAAACTATTTTTGTGCAACAATTGTTTTATTCAGAATTTATATGGATCAATAACCTGATGCTATGAAAACCAACTTGTGAGGTAGAAGAATATTAAATTGTATTTAAAATACTTAAATTTCGTATGTACTACGAGTTTTTGAAATATTTGACCATAGTGCGTATGATGCATATTAATGTGAACCTATTTGATAAAATATTAAATATCTCGTAATGTAATTTACTTATGAATATCTTTCGGCCTGAAAAAGAAAGATACCAATGTGGGCTTTTAGAATTTAATTTTAATTTTATTTACAGGCGGTAAGTTTTTAAACAAAGATCGGTATATATTTGAAAACATTTATTAAAAAAACATATTTTTCAGCACAAAACTTTTTTTATTACAAGTAAAATAATCTATTAAAATCTAAATATTACAGCAAGTTTATAAAAATATTCCTTTAAAGTTTACATACGTATTTCAGCAAGCTTATAACTTATAGACCAAAATTTAGGTTTAAATCAAACCAAAGTTTAAAAACCTTTACATCTTGGCTGCCCAATTTCTTTAACAAAAATTTTTTAAATTGACATTTAATTGATATTTAATAATAGTCCACAAACCTGCTGCTATGAAAGCAGTCTTCAAATTCTGTAGAAAGCTTTTAATTTTTGCTCAAAAATTATTTTATTTGGAATTTATATGGAGCAATAACCTGATGCTATGAAAGCTATTTTTATTTTCTCTAGAAAAATATTAAATTTTATTTAAAAATACCTATATTATTCTGGACCATAGAGCGTATGATATATATTAATATGAACGAATTTTACGAAACAATAAATATCTCATAAAGTATTTTTCATACGGACAAAATTTAAATGGAAAATTATAGTCAGAAGAGCAGGCTTTTAGTTTTTAAGTAGCTTATTTGCCGGTAGCTTTTGTTTGGCATTAGTAATGAATTGATTTTTCTTAAATGAAAGTACGTCCGTAAGTATGAGAGTTAAAGAAAAGTTTAAAACTCAAATGAATATAAACATCTTAGGATGGTATGCGTACGTTTCTAGCTTTTATGCTGCTTTCAGAAAAAAATGTTTTATTCGGAATTTGTATAGAATATAAAATACATTTACAAATAATTATATTTCATATGTTTTAAGAGTTTTTCAAATACTGGACCATAGAGCGTATGATACATATTAATTATGACCCAATTTTACAAAATATTAAATATTTCATAAAATATTTGACTTACAGACAAAATCTAAACAGACAATGAAGGCTAAAAGAATGACCTTTAAATTTAAAAAAAATATTTACTGGCGGTAATTTTTCTTTAAACAAAATAGAGCAATAAATGGATTAAATTTATAAAATGGTCTTATTTTCAGCAAGAATATTTTGGTTGGCGTTAAACTTGAACCTATTGTTTATTTAATTTTTAGTACGACCGTAAGTTTGTAAGATATGAGACATTGTACAATTCATATTAATTTAAACATATTTGGTTTCTAAAAGTTAATTTTGACTGCTATGTTGCTTTAGGAAAAAATTGTTTAATTCGGAATTTATATAGGCCAATAACCTGCCGCTATGTTAGCGAACTTTAAGTTTGGTAGAACATGTATTAAATTATATAGCGAACTTTAAGTTCTGTAGAACAAATATGAAATTATATGTAATAAATGTCATATTTCATATCGCTCATTTAGAAAGAATGTCAAATTTTGAGTTATGACATTTCACTAAAGTGTCATGGATTAGCATGTAGATATTTAAATGTAGGACAATTTAGTATGACCACCTCAAAAAAATATATTTTGAGTTGTGACGTTCTTTTTCTAAATGAGCGATATGTTTCACGAGTTTTTCAAATTCCGGGCCGCAGAGCGTATAATACATATTAATTATGACCCAATTTTACAAGTTATTAAATATTTCTTTAAGTATTTAACTTACGGACAAAATTTAAACTGACAATGAAAGTCAGCAAAATTGACTATTCGATTTTAAGAACTTTATTTGCTGGTGGTAGGCATTGTCTTACAAAATTGGGTTAAACTGGATAAATTTATCAAAAGCATATATTTTTTTCGGCAGGAAATTAATGCTTATAAATACATATGTTATTAAAATTAAAAAAATCTAACCAAGTTTTGAAGAACATGAACATAAAATTTATGTTCAAATGAAAGGAAATAAATTAAAAATTTATGTAATTGGAATTTATTTGAGTTTATGGAATTGCTGTAGAAAACCGTGTTTAAAAGTTTCTATTTTTCGTAACTTTACAAGTTTTTTAAATATATTGGACCATTGTGCGTATGACTGATATATATTATGAATTGATTTTACAAAATATTGAATTTCTTCTAAAATATTTAAGTTATGAACAAAATTTTAACTAAAAATTAAATGCAGAAATAAGGTTTATATTTTAAGAATTTTTTTGCTAGTGATAAAATTGTTCTTAACAAAAATCGGACTTAACTTTGAGAAATTTATAAAACTATATATTTTTCTGCATGAAGTTCTGAACATATTCTATTGAAGTTTAAATATCTTCGCAATTTACAAATTTCGGAAAAAAGTTCGAAGTTCAAATACAAAAAAAGAAACTTTGGTTTTCAAAAGTTAGTTCTTAACTGCCAGATTGTCTTGAATATAAATTGATTTAATTGAAATTTATATAGACCTTACAGCAATGAAGTAAACTTTAAATTCTGTGGATAACTATTAACATTTGTTCAAAAATTCAATGCAACCCCTAATTTTACCGGTTTTTTAATAATAGACCATAGTGCGTATGACTAATATAAATTATGGATTTTTTTTATAAAATTTCAAATATCTTTTAAAGTATTTAGCCTACGGACAAATTTTTGACTGGAAATGAAAGTAAGGAAATTAAGTCTTTAAATTTTTGGCATTTTATTTTTTCTGATTAATTGTCTTTAGCAAACATGGGGCTTTAATTGGAGAAAACTATAAAATTTATGATTTTTCGGCAGGAAGTTTCTATTATGATTTCTAGGTTTTATGATAATGAACCATTAAATGGGACTGAAGGAAGGCAGGGAACAGATGGCTCTTTCATTATATTCTATCAATTTCCAAAAAAAAATTACAGTAGAAATTAAAGCCAGCAAGCTCTTACATTTTAATAAGTCAAATGTTTCAGTTTTTTTTTTTTTTTTTTGAGAAATCTAGAAATCTAAATAATTGATTTTAATTGGAATTTATATAGACGAAAGCCCTGCGTATGACTGATATTAATTATGAATTGATTTTACAAAATATTGAATTTCTCCTAAAATATTTAAGTTATAAACAAAATTTTAATTAAAAATTAAATGCAGAAAGTCTTTATATTTTAAGAAATTTGTTGTTAGTGGTAAAAATTGTCTTAACAAAAATCGGACTTAACTTGTAGAAGTTTATAAAATGTATAAGTTAGTTCTTAACTGTCAGATTGTCTTGAAAATAAATTGATTTAAGTGATATTTATATAGATATTATAAAAACGTGGTGCTATGAAAACATGACGTTTTACATGTTTGGGTTTTTGAAGAAATCTGGAGAAAAATAGACTTTAATTGGAATGTATATAGACGAAAGCCTTACAGCAATAAAGTAAACTTTAAATTCTGTTGAAAACTATTTAATAGACCATAGTGCGTATGACTGATATAAATTATGAAATTTTTTATTAAATTAAAAATATCTCTTAAAGTATTTAACCCACGGACAAATTTTTCGCTGGAAATGAAAGTTAGAAAAATGAGTCTTTAGATTTTTGGTAGTTTATTTTTTGTGATTAATAGTCCTTAGCAAAAACTGGGCTTAAATATGAGGAAACTATACAATTTATGATTTTTCAGCAGGAAGTTTCTATTATGATTTATAGGGTTCATGATAATGAACCATTAAATGGGACTAAAGGTAGGGAGGAGAATAACTGACAGCATTTTCATTATACCTTTTTAATTTATTATTTCCAAAAAAAATTACAGTAGAAATTAAAGCCAGCAAGCTCTTACATTTTAAGAAGTCAAATGTTCTAGTTTTTTTTTGAGAAATCTGGAAAAAAAAGTAGATTTTAATTGGAATTTATATAGACGAGAGCCCTACAGCCATAAAGAAAAATAGATTTTAATTGGAATTTATATAGACGAAAACCCAACATCCATAAAGAAACTTTAAATTCTGTCAAAAACTATTAGGTTAGGTTAGGTTAGGTTGAGAAGAGGAGGCGGTGAAATTCCACCTCATGTCCTTGGACATACACGTAAGCCAGTATTCGGCCTGTTGTGCGCTCTAATTGTTATTATTTAGATAGGTCGGTAAAACTATTATATCAAAAACTATTAAGATTTGTTTAAAAATCCAATTTTACCCCTAATTTTACGGGTTTTTCAAAAATAGACCATAGTGCGTATGACTGATATAAATTATGAAATTCTTTATAAAATTTGAAATATCTCTTAAAGTATTTAACCTACAATCAAATTGTTCAATGGAAATGAAAGCTAGAAAAATAAGTCTAGATTTTAGGTAGTTTATTTTTGTGATTAATTGCCTTTAGCAAAAATTGGGCTTAAATTGGAAAAAACTATAAAATTTTGGATTTTTCGGCATAAAGAACCATTAAATAGGACTGATGGAAGGGTGATGAAGAACTGACAGTTCTTTCATTATACCTTATTCATTTCTTATTTCCAAAAGAAATTACAGTAGAAATTAAAGCCATAAAAATAAGTTTTTAAATTTTAAGAAGTTAAATGTTTGGGTTTTTTTGAGAGTTTCTGTTATGTTTTCTCGGGATCATGATAGTGAACCATTAAATGGAACTGATGGAAGGGAGAAGAACTGACAGCTCTTCCATTATATTCTATTATTTTTTGATATACCAGAAATATGTGAGCAATAAAACTTATACTGGAAATGAAAGCTAGCAAAATAAATCCGGTAGCAAAAAATCCGGTTTTAATTAGATTTAATAAAATTATGTATTTATAGGTCTTTATAATTCTTAGAACATTAATTCATGACTATCTACTCCACTTAACAAAAATAAATTCATTTCAAATACTTATGAAAGTTTAACATTGTTCTCAAATTTGGAACATTATGTTTTCCATAATTATTATATCTAAGAATTTTTTTTAAATTACGAAGAAAATTATTTTGTTAAGTTCAAGCGAAAGCTAAAACGATTGGTTTAACAGAAAAACAAACTTATAATTCTGTAGAAAACTTTTAATATTTGTTTAAAAATACCAAATTTTTGCCTAGTATTACGAGTTATTTAATATTAGACCATAGTGCGTATGACTGATATAAATTACGATTTTTTTTTTATAGAATTTGAAATATCTCTTAATGCATTTAACCTAAGGCCAAAATTTGAACTGAAAGTGAAAGCCTGCAAAATAATCCTTTCAATTTTAAGTAATTTATTATTTGGAGGTACATTGTCCTCAGTCAAAACTAGGGTTAAATTGGAGAAATCTAAAAACATTATATGATTTCTCAGGAAGTTTTTACTCTATTTTCTAGAGTACATGATAATGAACCATTAAATGGAACTGATGGAAGGGAGGAGAAGAACTGACAGACCTTGCATTATATTCTATTAATTTCCTATTTCCAAAAATGTAAGAGGAAAATGAGGAGAAGAACTGACAGTTACTCCATCATATACTATTCATTTAATATTCTCAAAAATGGAATGGGAGAAAAATATTAAAAATAAGCCTCTAGTAGCAGCTCCCTTCCTGGAATTTTTCTTTATAACCTGTTGTCTTTCTTTGAGTGTAGCATCAAAACAAATACTCCAAGAATAACATGATAATCATGTTGTTTTCTGTTCCCGTTCGAAAAGCCTTCTATTGACAATGAAGTTGATGATTATGATGATGTTAATGATGTGAAGATGAGGTTAGAATTTGTTTGTTGTTGTGGTTTTCTGTTACGACCTAAACCTAAGCGAAGCGGCGGCGTTGGCCACATATGAAGAATAGAGCAAAATATTTGATATGAACATGAAGACAACAAAACAAATTTTAATGAAAAGAAAACATAATCTCAACGAAATCTGATAGTTTTTATTTTTCCCAGTTAAATGGATGATGTTGGGTTTTGTGCTCGCATAGTTTGGGGGGCGGAGAGTAAATGCGGCAATATCAAATTCTAAAACCATTTTTTCGCTCCGGAGCAAAACAGTCAATAACAAAACAACACGAAGAGAATTAAAGGTGTACTTAAAATGTATTGTAGACTGAAGTTCACCTTTTAAAATTTTTGATATTGCTTAAATTTTTGTAGTTTTTTACTCTTTAAAGTTTTGAGATTTTTCAAAATTTTTTGCTGTTTATTTTCTTTGCCACTTACCCTGCATTTTCGGCTGCAACAATTGACATGTGGTGTTGGGGCTCATCTGTTAGCAGCAGCGTTAGATAAGCCCTTCTGCTTTGTGGAGGAGTGCTGCGGCTTCCGATGTTTTCTGCTGGTCTTGGTTAATACATGTGTTTACCGAGTTACCGATGTTTATTTTATTAGAAAAGGAAACGGAAATGATGACCGGACGACTAAACGAACGAACGAACAAAAACGCGTTAATTTCCTTTTTGGTTTGAAAAACACAAATACAAAGTGTGATTTGTTTTTTAGATTTTTTGTTTATGATTTGTCGAGTTTTTTTCTGTGTTTATCCAACAAAATTTAAACTGCAAAGAGAAGAGCATAGAGAAAGAAACAATTAAAATTTACTTTGTAAGTAATTTTTATTTTTTTTTTAATATATTTTTATTTGAGACTATGAAAGTTGTATGTTGTTAGAAGTATATGTTCGTCTGTCTGTCTTTTAATTTTTTTTATATTTTCTCAGTATTTCACTTTTACAACAACACTTAAAAGCTCAAGTTACAAGAAACACTTAAGTTTTTTGTTCCTTTTTCTTCTAGATGACTGTTGTTGTCGGCGTTGCTGATGACAACGACGATGATGATGTTTTTCACTTCATAGGGCCTAACAAACAACATTTTCATGAGAAAGTTGTCAGGCGAAAAACCAAAATGAAAACGAAAAATATAATACTTAATGTGGTTGGCTTGTCAAATAGAAGAAAAAGCCGGAGGGCTTTCGGAAGGCAGAGTTACGGTGGAAATACCGGGAAAAAATATCAAACAAAAATTTGTTGTTATAATTCTCAACAGGGAATAGACTAAGGCATGTTAGCTCAAAGAAAACCATGAACTTTTCTTTATAAATCTCACTAATTTGCAGATAATTATGAAATTGTTAATATTGGACCATGGAGCGTATAACTAATATTAATTATGAGTCTATTTCACAAAATTTTGAATATCTCGAAAAGTACTTAACGCTTTGGCGAAATTTTAACTGATAATAAGAGCCAAGAAAATAGGCTTTCAAATTAATTAATGGTTCTTATTTTCCACTAATAAAAACGTTAGTTTAATTGAAGAAATTTGAAATTTTTGGAAATCAAAAACTTAATTAAATATTTTCTGGAATTTTCTGTTAGGAATGAAATGAATGAAGGAAGATTTATTAATTTATGTTATATTAAACATGTTTTCTATAATATATCATTTTTTGTATTAATACATTAATTTTTTTTTCATAAATCTCACTAAATTCCAAAGAATTATGAATTTGTTAATAGTGGACTGTGGAACGTATAATTAATATTAGTTATTAGCTTATTTTACAAAATATTGCATATCTCCCAGAGTAGTAAAGTTATGGACATATTTTCAACTGAAAATAAAAGGCAGTAATATAATTTCTCTGAATTTTAAGAAATTATTTTCTGTTGGCTGTATTTTTACTCAACAAAAATTTTACTTTATTTGAAAAATTGAAAATTTTAGAAAAAAAATTAATTAAATATGTTCTGTATTGTTTGCTAAGGAATGAAGTAAGATTTGTCAACTTAGACTTACAGATCTTACTTCATTCCAACACAAAACTTATTATGAACGCTAGAACTAATTTCTAAATAAGAACAAAAACTTTTATTCAAGAGTCTCACTAATATTTCAGACCAGAATAAAGTATGCGTCTATTTGACTTAATGTTGAATATTTTGCAAAGAATTTGTGTTTTGTGTATGTTTTTTGCTGAAAAAAGCCATAAAACAAGCTTACAGATTATTAGCAAATCACTTTCTGGTGGTTACTTTTCCTCAACAAAAATCGTGCTTTAATTGAAGAAATTTAAATTTTAAGGAAATAAAAATGTAATGAAATATTTTTTGGAATTTTCAATAAGGAATGAAGTAAAATCGATAGATCTAAGTTAAAATATAAATCATATTATGGAAGCTCAAACTAATTTCTATATAAAAACTTTATTTTTTTTAAAAAATCTCACTAGATTCCGAAGAATTATGAATTTCTTAATATTGGACTATGTACCGTATAAGTAATATAAATTATTAGCCTATTTTACAAAATATTGAATATCTCGAAAAGTAGTTAAGTTATGGGAATATATTTAACTAAAAATAAAAGCCAGTAAAATAATAATCCAACTTGTAACAAATTATTTTCTGGTGGTTGCATTTTTCTCTAACAAAAATATTACTTTAATTGAAGAATTTGAAATTTTGAGAGAAAAAAAGATCAAATTAAATATTTTCTGGAATTTTCTATATAAAAACTTTACATTTTTTAAATCTCACTAGATTCCTAAGAATTATGAATTTGTTAATAGTGGATTATGGAACGTATAACTAATATTTATTATTAACCTATTTTACAAAATGTTGAATATGTCGCAAAGTAGTTAAGTTATGGGCATATTTTTAACTAAAAATAAAAGCCAGTAAAATAATACTACTCATTTTTAGCAAATAATTTTCTGGTCGTTGTATTTTTCTCTAACAAAAATTTTACTTTAATTGAAGAATTTGAAATTTTGGGGGAAAAAAGAGTTAATTAAATATTTTCTGGAATTTTCAAAAAGAATGAACTAATATCTATCAATCTAAGTTGCAATATAAAACTCATGCAAGCTCAAACTAATTTTTAAAAATAAAACATTAACTTTTATTCATAAATATCACTAATTCTCTAATAAACACCTTAGATAATTCTAATTTTTTTATTAGACCATGGAACGTATAACTAATATTAATCACCAGTCTATTTTACAAAATGTTGAATTCATCGGAAAGTATTCAAGTTATGGGCAAGTTTTTTACTGAAAATAAAAGCCAATAAAATAAGCTATCAGATATCATATTATTGTCAGGTGGCTTAATTATCCGCAACAAAAAATTGCATATTAATTGCAGAAATTTAAATTTTTGAAGGAACAATATTGAATTAAATATTTTCTGGAATTTTCCTTAGAAATAATGGACTAAGATCTATCAGTCTATGTTACAATAAAAAACATATTATGCAAGGTAGAACAAATTCCTAAATATAAACAAATTTTTGTTTATAAATCTTATTCAATTACTGAGAATTACGATTATTTAAATATGGGACCATGGAGCGTATAACTAATATTAATTATGAGTCTATTGGACCAAATATTGAATATCTCGTAAAGTATTTAAGTTATGAGCAAAATTTTAACTAAATATAAAAGCAAAAAAATAAAGTTACATATTACCAGAAAATCATTTTGTGTTGGCAATTTTTTCTTAATAAAAATCGTACTTTAATTGGAAAATTTAAAATTTTGGAGAAACAAAAATTTATTTAAATACTTTCTGGAATATTCAATAGCGGATAAACTAAAATTTAACAGTCTATGTAGCAATATAAAAATTATTATACAAGCTCCGACTAATTTATATATATAACAACTTAAATTTGTATTCATAAATCACACTAAAATCTAGAAAAGTATGAATTATTTAATATTGAAAGAATTTAACGAATGGGCATCATATTAACTGAAAATAAAAGCCAGTAAAATAAGCTTTCAGACTTTTAGCAAATTACTTTTTTTTATTTTCCTTTTATTGAAGAACTTAAAATTTTGGAGAAAAAAATACATTTAATTAAATATTTTGGAATTTTTAATAAGGAATGGACTGAGATCTAAGTTGAAATATAAAACTTATTATACGTTAATTTATAAAAAAAATCTTTTTTTTTTCAAAAATCTCACAAAATTCCGAAGAATTAGGATTTTTTAATATTGGACCATGGAACGTATAACTAATATTAATTATGGATTTAATTTACAAAATATTGAATATCTCGGAAAGTACCTAACTTAACGGACAAAATGTAAGCTGAAAATAAATGCTAGTAAAATAAGCTTATAGATTATTCATCAACTTCTAGAGATTATTTATCCTAAAAAAATTGTACTGTTTACATTTTCATTACACAATTTTGCTATAATATAATAGCTTAAACTAAATTCTAAAGAAAAACTTCAACTTTTATTCATAAATATCACTAAATTCCAGAGAATTATAAACCTTTTAAATATTGGACCATGGAACGTATAACTAATATTAATAACGGTTCTATTTTACAAAATTTTGAATATCTCGGAAAGTATTTAAGTTATGGGAAATATTTCAACTGAAAATTAAAGCCAGTAAATTTAGCTTTTCGATTTTAAACAAATAATATATTAGCTATTTTTTGCTTTACAATAATCGTACATTGATTGGTAAAACCCCAAACTACTATTATTACCCATTTGTCCACTGTCGCCATCTCCACTTACACACGGCCTACACTGTTCATTACTTCAAAATTTTCGCATGTACTTTTTCTGTTGCGTATGTACGAGCGACAAAACTAACCAAAAGTGGGCAGATATCTACGCTTGTTTTTTGTTTTCTTGTCATGCCTTATTCGCACCACAATCTCAAGAAGAGCAAAAACGACAAAAAAAAACATTATTTTCTTACACACTTTCAAGAGTTGTGTAAATATCAAAGTAATTCACTTGTTTTTTAGTGAGAAAATTCACAAGTGTTCTTCGGTACTTCTGCGTAAAAATGAAGAAGAATGCGCTTTTTTCGCATTTTCATTTTCAATATTTACAAAAAAAATATATGTAGAGCAAAAAATGGAGCAACAAAATAGAAATGCGTTTACATGAAAATGATATTAAATATTTTCCCGGAAAATTAAGTGACTGGAAATGTGGGGAGGGGGATGTGAAAGTAAAAATTGATTTACCCCCAATTTCACTACCTCCGGTTACAGCTAACTCACAGTTAAAAAATAAAAATCTCATATAATTTGACAGTTATAACGTTAGGTTAGCTCTATCGGTAGGATAAGCGGAGATTGTGGAATTGGCCGTTAATGATCAAAAATTTCGGAAAATACCAAAATTAAAAAAAAATCAAAAATTTATAAAATCCGAAAAGTACCAAATTTAAAAATAAAAATTAATATAAAAAAACAACAAAAGAAACTTCCAGGGTTTTGGAAATTCCATAACCTGAAAGAAAATTTTCCATAGTTTATAGTTATTCTTTAAATGGAAAAATTTAGATGATCAAAAACTTCGGAAAATACCAAAATTTAAAAAATCTAAAATTTATAAAATCCTAAAAGTACAAAATTTTAAAATAAAAATTAATATTAAACAAGTAAAAGCGTTAAGTTCGGCCATGCCGAATCTTATATGCCCTCCACCATGGATAGCATGTGACCTCACAAAATAACTCAAACCTAAAGAAAATAACACCGAAAACACAAAAAAATAGTAGATGAGAACAGTAGGAATAACAACAAGTTAGATGCATTATATGGGAGCTATATCTAAATATGGACCGATATGGCCCATTTGCAATCCCAAACAACCTGCAACTATAAGAAGTATTTGTACCAAATTTGATCAACCTAGCTCTATTATTGCGGACGGTAGCGTGATTACCACAGACGGACGGACAGACAGACGGACTAAATCGTCTTAGAATTTTACGACGATTAAGAATATATATACTTTATGGGGTCTCAGATCAGTATTTAGAGGTGTTACAAACGGAGTGATAAAATGAATATACCCCCCATCCTATGGTGGAGGGTACAAAAACAACAAAAGAAACTTCCAGGGTTTTGGAAATTGCATAATTTCAGAAGGAAACTTTTCCATAGGTTATACATAGTTATTCTGTAAATGGAAATATTTAGAATATTTTAAGTTTTTATTAAAATTTCTACTATCTAATAACTACAACATAATATACGATGAAAGCAAGACTAAACTCTAAAGAAAGACTGTAATTTTTGTTCCTTAATCTCCATATTGTTCAGAGTTTTATGGGTCTTTCCTCTATTGGACTATTGTACGTATAAGTGATATTAATTATTGACATATTTTACAAAATCGGGTATATCTCTGAAACTATTTAACTTATGGGCAAAATTTAAAGGGAAAATAAAACCCAAGAAAACCACGAAAAATACTAAAAAATCTCTTGAAATGCTCCAGTGGAAAAAATGCAAATTCTTAACACATTTTTAATTGAAATAAATCCTGAAATTAAAAATTTTTTTTATTAATATTTAACATTTATTGTGATCATGCTCTACCAAAACGGAAAAATTCTTTATATCTTCGTCATTTATATTTGCACCTCCCAGGTTACCGTAAAAGACAAGAATGAAAGATTGAAAGAAACAGTTAAGCACACCAAATGCAGATTAGCCATAAAGATTAGAAGAAGAAGAAAAAATGTGATATATTTATATAAGTATATTTTGTATACATATCTCTAGTATGCAGTCAGTCTGGAGGAGGAGGAGGAGGGGGAATTCAGCGAATTGATATAAAACGATGAATATTTATTCACAGCCAGAAGAGATATGCATTGAAAATGCCATATAAAATTCAAGAAAAAAATGCATAGAGCTGCCACAGATTTTTTTCATCTAAAATCGGATATGATGGCTGTGGCTTCTGCCGTTCAGAGCTCTGTGTTCGTTCATATCTTAACAAATAAATTGACTGAAAAATGAAACTGAGTTGTTTTGGCATTCATGCATGAGATACATAAATAAATCTTCATCATTATGATGATGATCATTTTTGCGTTTTTTTTTTTCAATATGAATTTATAAGCACTGTTTTTCTATCAAAACGAGTTGCAATCTTGAGTTTGCTTATTTTCAGTTGTATTTCAATATCTTTCTCGTTTATCAACAAAAGCAACGGCGGCAACGGCAGCACTGAGACCATGAAAATATAGTCGAAAAGCCGCATTTTATGTTTTTCTGATATTGTTTTTCTTTTCATTTTTCGGAACGTGATACAGCTAAGTTTTCAAATTATATATGTATTCACTGAAAATGCTGGATTTTCAGCAGTCAGCTGAGGCGGCTGCGCTGCTCTAGAGACACTAAAAGCGAAGCGCATGCGCACGAGCTCTGCTCTAAAGCCTACGGCGGCAACACCAAGTAAAGCTGTTGTGGCGGTTTTACTGCCTCCAGGCCGTCTATTGTCATTATTCGAAGTGTACTCGTATTTAGCAACCAACTCAGTCAGTCAGTAAGTCATTCAGCCAGTCTGTCAGTCAGTCTAACTTAGTTTGATTTCTATGTAATAAATGCCATGAACATTGGCTCAAAATCTTGTTGAGGCTGTTTTCATTCAATTCACTCAGTCCGTCTGTCTGTCTGTCTGTCGTTCGGCTGGTGGAGGTATTTTTTCGCGTCATTTTCAGTAATTTGAGGCATTTTTGTTTGGTCGGTATTTTAAACTTGTATCTTGTATCAAGATGAACATGTTTTTTTTACTATTCGTTCGTTTTCAAACGTTGATTCCTCCAAATCCAAATCTTGTTAGAGTCCGCCAATGGCAGCGATTATTTTCAAAGCATTTTATTTGCAAGAAAATCATAGTAATTTTGTAAAAGCAGAGATACGCTATAGAGACGTTAGACGTCTCTTTGGTTTCATTTGATTTTCTTACATTTTTTGTTTAAAATCATTCCAGACACCACATCACCAGATCTCAATTTGATAGGTGGTGCTGTGCTTCCATTATTTAGATTTACTTGTATCTTCTGGCGGGGATCATTTATGTAAATTGTGATTTAAGTGATTTGGAAATTAACATGATTTTCTTATTATAATCAAATTAATCAAGATGTTGGAAATGAGTAAAATAGTTGCCAGTTTAATGGGGGAATAGATATTAGGAAACCACATAAAGTACAATAAAATAAAAAACCAAAACATATAAAAGAGCAGAAAAGCGTATATAGAGTGATTTTTAAGAGCTTTCGGATTTGAAAAAACATACAATTTAGAGAAATGTCGAAAATCTTTATTTGAGTCGATAAAACGGTCTATACAATACAATGTTTAAAGTTAAAAAATAATGTTTAAAGATGAAAAATTAAAAAAAAAACTAAAACAGTATTGCCAAAAAATCACCCATTATTTAAAAATACTACACCATAAAAATACAATGGTAAAAATATAGTAATAAAAACATAAAATTTATATTTTTGTATTTCTATTTTCAAATACATTTATATCATCGTATTTTTATGTTTTTATATTTTTAAAATCGTTTTTTTTTTTAATTTCTATACATTTATATTTCTCTATATTTATATTACATGTTTTTTATATTTTTTAATTTATATAGTTTCCTAAATATTTATTTTGTATTTTATATAGTTTTATAGTTTTATATTTTGATATTTCTAATATTTTTATGTATTAATTTTTTTTTACATATTTCTATAATTTGATATATTTTTTATTGTTTATATTACTAAAAAAACAGTGTTGCCAAAAAATCACCCATTGTTTAAAAATACTACACCATAAAAATACAATTGTAAAAATATAGAAATAAAAACATAAAATTTATATTTCAGTATTTTTATTTTCAAATACATTTATATCTTCTTATTTTTATGTTTTTATGTTTTTATATTTTTAAAATTGTATATTTTAAAATTTCTATACATTTATATTTCTATACATTTATATTACATGTTTTTTATATTTTTACATTTATATACTTTTCTAAATATTTTTTTTGTATTTTATATAGTTTTATATTTTTAATATTTTTATGTTTTATTTTTTTTATACATATTTCTATAATTTTATATTTTTATTGTTTATATTACTAAAAAAACAGTGTTGCCAAAAAATCACACATTGTTTAAAAATACTACTCCATAAAAATACAATTATAAAAATATTGAAATAAAAACATAAAATTTATATTTCTGTATTTTTATTTTCAAATACATTTATATAATCGTATTTTTATGTTTTTATATTTTTAAAATCGTTTTTTTTAATTTCTATACATTTATATTTCTCTATATTTATATTACATGTTTTTTATATTTTTACATTTATATAGTTTCCTAAATATTTATTTTGTATTTTATATAGTTTTATATTTTGATATTTCTAATATTTTTATGTTTTAATTTTTTTTTATACATATTTCTACAATTTTATATTTTTATTGTTAATATTACTAAAAAAACAGTGTTGCCAAAAAATCACCCATTATTTAAAAATACTACACCATTAAAATACAATTGTAAAAATATAGAAATAAAAACATAAAATTTATATTCCTGTATTTTTATTTTCAAATACATTTATATTTTCGTATTTCTATGTTTTTATATTTTTATACCCTACACCACACTGTGGTACAGGGTATTATAACTTTGTGCATTTGTTTGTAACACCCAAAAGGAGAAGAAATAGACCCATCGTTTATTATACCGATCGACTTAGAATCACTTTCTGAGTCGATTTAGCTATGTCCGTCTGTCCGTCTGTCTGTCTGTCTGTCTGTCCGTCTGTCTGTCTGTCCGTCTGTCTGTGCATGTATTCTTGTAATCAAAGTACAGGTCGCAATTATGGTCCGATCTCGACGAAACTTTACACATATCTTATTTTTGGCCCGAGGACGATCCCTATTGAATTTGGTTAAAATCGGTTCAGATTTAGATATATCCCCCATATATATGTTAGCCCCGATTTGACATGTAAGCGCTGTAAAAACTTTATTTTATACCCGATCAGTATGAAATTCGGCAGGAAAAGGTTTCTTATTACATGAATGAACTCTGTTAAATTTGGAAGAAATCGGTTCAGATTTAGATATAGCCCCCATATATACATTACCCCCGATTTGACATATAAGCGCTGTAAAAATGTTATTTTATATCCGATCAGTGCGAAATTCGGCAAAGAGAGGTTTCTTATTACATGAAGGAATACTGCTAAATTCGGAGACAATCGGTTCAGATTCAGATATAGCCCCCATATATATGTTACCCCCGATTTGACATGTAAGCGCTGTAAAAACTGTATTTTATATCCGATCAGTGCAAAATTTGGCAGAAAGAGGTTTCTTATTACATAAAGGAATACTGCTAAATTTGGAGAAAATCGGTTCAGATTTAGATATAGCCCCCATATATACGTTACCCCCGATTTGACTTGTAAGCGCTGTAAAAATTTTATTTTATATCCGATCAGTATGAAATTCTGCAGAAAGAGGTTTCTTATTATATGAATGAACACTGTTAAATTTGGAAGAAATCGGTTCAGATTTAGATATAGCCCCCATATATACGTTACTCCCGATATGACCAAATTATTATGGCAATGACCCTTATCGCATTGTTAGGGAGGTGTAGGGTATTATATAGTCGGCCCCGCCCGACTTTCTGCCTTTCCTTACTGGTTTTAAAATTGTATATTTTAAAATTTCTATACATTTATATTTCTATATATTTATATTACATGTTTTTTATATTTTTACATTTATATAGTTTCCTAAATATTTATTTTGTATTTTTATGTTTTTATATTTTTAAAATTTCATATTTTAAAATTTCTATACATTTATATTACATGTTTTTTATATTTTTACATTTATATAGTTTCCTAAATATGTATTTTGTATAGTTTTATATTTAGATATTTTTAATATTTTTATGTTTTTTTTACATATCTCTATAATTTTATATTTTTATTTTTTATATTACTAATATTCTATATTTTTAAAATTTTTTATTATATTATAATTTTATATTTCTATATTTTTTATTTTGAAATTTTTACTATTTCTTTAATTTTTTTTTTATATTTTTGTACTTCTGTATATTTATACAAATGTGCTTTTATATTCTTTTGTATTTTATGTTTTTTATTTTTTTCATGTGTTTAAATTTTCATATCTTTATAATTTTTTATATTTTGAATTTTTTTATATCTTTATAATTTTTTTTTGCATTTTTATATTTTTATGTTTATATATTTTTATATTTCTAAATTTGTGTGTTTTTATATTTCCGTACTTAAATATTTTTTTTTAATTTTGCATTTTTAAATTCCATATTTTTAAATGCTATATTTTACATTTGTATATGTCTACATTTTTATAATTATATTATAATTTTATATTTTAAAATTTTTATAATTTTTAAATATTTACTATTTCTATATATTTTTTTTATTCTCATATTTTTGTGCTTTTGTCCTAATGTGCTTTTATATTTTTATATGTTTAAATTTATGTATTATTTTCTTGCATATTTTTAAGTTTTTATATATTATTCTGTCAGAATTTATTTTTGGTTTGAGACCATATGTTCCAGTTACTTTCTGTCTATTGCAAAAAAGTAATAGAAACAAATACAAAAATTGTTAGAGAGTTTTAATTGCTTGGTAGAATTGACTTTTTATATATTTATTAATTTTTGGTATTTCTAATTTATTTAATTGCTGTATTTCGATGTTTTTATATTTTTTATTTTGATAGCTTTATAATTGTAAGTTTTTGTACATCGTGTTTTTATATTTATCATGTTATATTTTTATATCTTTGTAATTTTATATTTCCAACCAACAATAATTTAAAGCTTTGTTTTTATATTTTTGTTCTTTTCACAATTTTTATGTTTGTGTATTTTTGTAGTCTTCTATTTCTATATACATATCTAAATTCTAATTTCTATATATTTGTCTGCTTTTTTGTTTTCATATTTTTATTCTTTTCTAAATTCCCATGTTTTTAAATTTAAATATATCGGCATTTTTATATTTTTTATTATTACAGTTTAATATCTTTATACTTTTATATTTTTATTATTTTTATATTATTCTGCTTTTTAAATTTTTATATTTCTCTATTTTTAATGTTTGATTTTTTTATATTTGCATATATGGATGTTTTTATATTTCCTCATTTATATATTTTTATATTTTGAATTTTTTTTTATATTTTTACCCTTTATATTTTAATATTTATATTACATTTATATTTTTATATATTTTTTTATTTTTTCACATTTACATATGTATTTGTATATTTTTAAAATTTTTATTGTTGCATCTTTATATTTTTATCTTCATATATATTTTTGCATTTTTACATCTTCATATTTTTATACTTTTTCATTTGTATAGTTTCACATCTTTTTTATTATTATATTTTATATCTTTAAATTTTAGTTTTTTGTATCTTTATTTCTTTATGTTTTTAAATTTAATCATAACATTTTATATTTTACATTTTTATATTTTTTTATTATTACATTTTAATTTATTTATACTTTATATTTTTACATTACATTTACATTTTTATTTCTATATTTCCATGTTATTATATTTTTACGTTTTTATGCATTTTTATTTGTATGTGTATATATTTCTATTTTTTATTTTATTTTTTAATTTTTTGATATTATTATACTTTTTTATATTTTTGATTTGAAGTTTTTATATTTTATATTTTAATATTTTTATACTTTTACCTTTTTATATTCTTATATTTTTATAAAAATTATACTTTTTATTTTTTTATATTTGTATACTTTAAATTTTTGTACATTTTTATATTTTTTTTTTATTTGAAATTTCTATGGTTTTTATACTCTTTTATTTTAATTTCAAATTTTTTTTACATGATTAAAATGATATATTTATAATTTTGTATTTTTATAGTTGAATGTATTTTATTATTCTATTTTTTATTATTTTACTTTTATATTTACTTATCTTAAGGTTTTTTCTATTTTTTAATATTTTACTTTTATATTTATTTATCTTTAAGTTTTTATATTTTTACATATTTAAATTTAAAATATTTTTATATTTGTATGTTTTTATATATTTACATTTTTATATTTTTACATCTTAATTTTATATTTTATTATTTTAATTTTTATATTTTTATATCTTTATATTTTTTATTTTTTCTATATTTTAATATCTTAATTTTTTATTATTTCAATTTTATATTTTGTTATTTTTATGTTTTTATATTTTTATATTAATATATTTTTATGTTCTTATATTTTAAAATTTGTTACTTTTATATTTTTATATGATTATGTTTTTATATTTTTATTTTTGTATTTTTATGTTTTTACATTTTTATATTTTTATTTTTCTATATTTTTATAATTTTGTATTTTTGTGTTTTTAGATTTTGTATTTGTTGTTACCATATTTTCATATCTTTCGCTTTAAATTTTTATATTTTAATATTTCTATATATTTTTTTAAATATTAATATTTTATATTTTTATTTTTTTCATTTTTATATCTCTATATTTATATATCTTTAGGTTTTATGATTTGTATACCTTTTTTAATTTTTATATTTTTTATTTAAATTTTTATAATTTGAATATTTCTTGTTTTTATTTTTACTTTTTATATTTTTTTATATCTTAATATTTTTGTACTATTTTTATTTCTATTTTGATATACTTGTATAAAGATATCAAATCTTTATTATTATCCTTTATATTTTTATATTTTCATTTGTTTATGTTATAATATTTTTATGTTTTCTTCCTTTAATGTTTTTATATTTTAATATTTCTGCATATTTATATTTTTTAATTCTTATGTTTTTGTATATTTATAACTTTTATATTTTTGTATATTTTTAGTTTTCTATTTTCATATACCTAAATTCGTATTTTTTATATATTTCTTTTTTTTTATTTCCATATTTTATTTTTTATATTTTTATATTTCCATGATTTTAAAATTTTGTATTTTTATGTTTTTGTATTTCTATATTTCGATGTTTTTATATTTTCATATTTACACATTTTCGTATTGATATATTTTATATTTTAAAATTTGTATATTTTTAATTTTTTTTTGTTTTTATATCTACACATTTTTTTATTTTTTTGTTATTACATTTTAATATCTTTATACAGTTACATTTTTATTATTATTTATATATATTTTTATGTTTTTATACACCTAAATTCTTATTTTTTTTATATTTTTCTCCTTTTTTTATTTCCATATTTTTATTCATTTTATATCTTTAGATTTTTATATTTCCATGTTCTTATAATTTTGTATTATTATGTTTTTATATTTGTATATTTCGATGTTTTTATATTTTTTATATTATACTGTTTTTATATTTTTACATTTTCACATCATTATGTTTTTAATTTTAATATTTTTATTTCTATATCTTTAAATTTTTTTATTACATTTTAATATCTTTAAATCTTTATACTTTTATATTTTTGTTATTTTTATAATTTTTATGTTTTTACTTTTTTATATTTGAATATTATTATTTTTTGTAGTTTTTATGTTATTATATTTTTATATTATTATTTTTGTATTTTTTATGTTTTTATATTTTTATATTATTATATTTTGGTATTTTTACACTTTTATACTTTTTTATATTTATATATAAATATTGATATTCATATTTATATTTTTATTTTGTTGTTTATTTGTATTTTTTGGTTTTTATATCTATAATATATAAATTTATATTTCATATGTGTATATATATTTTTTATTACGTTATATTTTTTCAAATTTATATATTTTTATTTTTCTAAATATTTATATTCTTTTATTTTTTGTTATTACATTTTCCTAATTTTATTTTTTATATTTTTATTTTTACATTTTTATATCTTGATATTTTTATACCTTTATATCTCATATATTTTTTTATATATCTTTAAAATTATAAAAATTATACTTATATATATTTTTTTATTTTTTGCTATGTTTTTGTCCTACGTCATTTTACTTTTATATTTATTTATTTTTAAATTTTTATATTTTTACATATTTAAATTTTTTATTTTAATTTTTACACTTCCCAATTTAATATTTTATATACATATTTATATTGTTAGATTTTAATATTTTTATAATTTTGTATTTTTGTGTTTTTTGCTTTATATTTTTATATTTGAATATTTTTTTTATATATTAATTTTTTTATATTTTTATTCTTACGTTTTGATATTTCTATATTTATATATCTTTATGTTTTAGTATTTTTTATTTTAATTTTTATATTTCTTTCATATTTTTATATATTACTATTTTATAATTTTAAAATTTTTATGTATTTATTTTTATATATTTTATTATATCCTTACATTTTTGTACTATTTTTATTTTTATTTCTATTTTTACTAGTATTTTTATGTCTATATATTACTATATTTTCATTTGTTTATATTATATTATTTTTATTTTCACATTTTTGTGTTTTCTTACCTTTATATTAATTTTTTTTATATTTATAGGGCCTTATTCATAAAAAGTTAAAGAAGGTTTGAGGAACGCTTTAACAGTGTTAAGGCGTTCTTCAAACCTTCATTAAATTCATTAATTTTTTATATTTTTATTCTTACGTTTTGATATTTCTATATTTATATATCTTTATGTTTTAATATTTTTTATTTTAATTTTTATATTTCTTTCATATTTTTATATATTACTATTTTATAATTTTAAAATTTTTATGTATTTATTTTTATATATTTTATTATATCCTTATATTTTTGTACTATTTTTATTTTTATTTCTATTTTTACTAGTATTTTTATATCTATATTTTTCCATATTTTCATTTGTTTATATTATATTATTTTTATTTTCACATTTTTGTGTTTTCTTACCTTTATATTATTTTTTTTATATTTATATTCTTTATTCTTATATTTTTCCAATTGTTTCATATTTTTATTTCATTATATTTTTGTATTTTTATATCTTTATACTTAAGTATTTTTATATTTTACATTTATATACCTTTATATTTTTATATCTTTCTATTTTTCATTTTCCTATATTTTTGCACTTATATCGATACCTCCATTCTAAAGTGGAAAAAGATAGTTTTTCAGGAGAGGCGATAAAAGTTTGATGATTTTTTTTAAATTTGTGTGGAATTCCTTTGTAATGGAAATCGAATGACCTATATTGTTTTGTGCATAACTCTTGGGTTGACGGCTAAACACCAAATTTTGACTGAATATAATTTGGAATATTTAGAAGTTAAAAATGCAATCTCCCTACAAATATGCTAAGTCGACTTAGCATGTTTTAGAATGGAGGTATGGATATACATATATGTATTTATATTTTTATATTTTTAAATTTTTCCTATTTTTGCACTTTTATATTTTTTTGTATTTCTTAATTTCAGTATTTTTATAATTCTGTAATTTTCTAATTGCCAAAATATATATGTATATATATAACACAAATACTCAGTGCAGGGAAAGGATTTTGTATGTTTGGCATATGAAAAACTTAAATAAACTGCGGTTTTTTGGGAAAAAATAATACAACATTTTCCAAAAATAATTATGTATCCAAGAAATAATTACTTTTTCAAAATGGCAAATTTTTCCTTTAACATACATAAGACATGTTCATTCCATATTCCTCATTTGTTTACTCTCTCGCATCCCTATACTTTCTTCATAGTAGTGACCTAGTCGTGATAATGAAAGTAATTTCCACCTCATTTGAATATTTTCATACCAAATAACCATAATAATAATAATAATAATACAAAAATGCAAACCAAAGTTATACATTTTTCTCATTACATTGTGGAAAAATAACAAAAAATATGAAATGTATGTGCATGCAAGCATGTTCATGTTATCGTCATCGTCATTTCCGAGTTTCTTTCCTGATATTCAAATCAGAGAGTGCTTTTCTCATTCCTACTCATTCATTCATGGATTGAAATCATCAGCTTTTTTTTCTCAGTTCATTCTCAGTCCAATATTTACCACTTGCCATGCCACGACATGGCATGGCATGCCACGCGTACAGGAAATTATGTTACAAGCAAAAATAATAATGAATATCATACATAATAATCATACATACATACATACATACATTGTATGTATATTAATGCATATATTTGTACAGTTGTTTATGCATATAAAACCTAACACATATACTGACTACATACAAACAAAACAAAAAACATAAACAATGCATTGACGATATGAACAAGAACCCACAATAACAACAAACAGAACACTTGAAATTTTAAATCCGACACAAGTTGCGGAGAGCACGCAGTTTTTGCCATCACTGTATATGGGTAAATCCACGAAAAACATAAATTATTGTATTAGAGGGTAGGCAAAAATTTTTGTGGACACTTTTAGTGTGTTTATTTATCTCATATCCGAATTCGAAAAATAAAAAATATAAAATTTTAAAAATACAACAAAACCAAAATATAATATAGCAATATAATATAAACAAATATATAAATATGTAAAAATATAAAATTTTAAAAATACAAAATAGCCAAAATATAATATAACAATATGTATAATAATATAAAAATTTAAAAACAAAAAAATATTTAATTAAAAAATACAAAAACGTAAAAATATAACAAAATAAAAAAATGGAAATGTCAAATTTAAAAAAACATAAAACTGTAAAAATATCAAATTATAAAAATATAAAATCATAAAAATTGGAACAAATGCAGTTTACCCACACAAGCCCGATTTTTTGATTTTTTTTTGGTTGTAGGGTAAAGTAGATTATAAAAAAACCAAAAAAAAATTGTCGGACGCCCATAGTTCCCGAGATCTAGGGATTCCAATTTTGAATAAATATTTTTATATAATATGATATATCTTCGTCAATTTTCACCGGATCGGAGATATATAGGTGTCATTGGAAAGCTAATAATATCTATAAAATGATATATATTACATTCGGATCAGTAACCCCCTTGTTTTGGAATTGTTTTTTTTTTTTTGTTTTGAAGTATGGTGTGTAAGGGAAAAAATGCCCATTATTTATATGAAAAAATGCCAGATATTGAAGTATGTATTTTGACGTCATCTTAAAGCCGACACTTCAAGCTTTTATTAATGGTACCGTTTGTCCCGATATGCAATTATAATCCACTAATACAGTGCGTTCAAGCATTTTTATTTTTTTCAAGTATTTAAATTGTCGTTAATTTTGTAAGTGTTATCACTTTCACTATACATAAAACGCGTTAATAATAATCAAAAACTTGAATTGACCTTCGGCCGGGGTTAAAGATTTCCTCCTCTGGGGTATGTCCAACACCGGCTACAAAGATTAAAGTCTTCCCGCATAGCCGGCCTTCGGCCGGGGTTAAAGTATTCTCCTCTGGGGTATGTCCAACACCGGCTACGCAGACTAAAGTTTTACCGCATAGCCGGCCTTCGGCCGGGGTTAAAGATTTTCTCCTCTGGGGTATGTCCAACACCGGCTACGCAGACTAAAGATTACCGCGTAGCCGGCCTTCGTCCGGGGTTAAAGATTTTCTCCTCTGGGGTATGTCCAACACCGGCTACGCAGACTAAAGTTTTTCCGCATTGCCGGCCTTCGGCCTGGGTTAAAGATTTGCTCCTCTGGGGTATGTCTATAGAGCTACTGAGACCCCAAATACCGCAAATGATTGCTTGAAGTTTCCTCTTTCATATTGTATAAAAAAGTGTACCTTCATATAGGTAGAATTTTGAATAAATGGCCACTTTTCTCAAGAAGTGGGGTTTATTTTGGTACTGCACCGCAATGGGTTAATGGCACCAGGCCGTATTAAACCAGGGGGTTTAATAAGCTTTCCAGAGACATATATTTCTCGCCGATCCGATAATAAATAACGAAGATATACCAAACTTTACCAAAACATATATTCAAAATTGGAAGCCCTATTTCTCGGGAACTATGTGGCGCCGACAAAAGTTTTTTATAGTTTTGGAACAAGGATGAAAAGTTCTACCAATGGTGAAAATTTGGAGCTGTGTGGGTAAACTGCATTTAAGCCTAAAAATTTTACAAAATAAAAATATAAAAAATGTAAAATTAAAAATTTAAAAAACATAAAAATATGTATAAAAATAGTAAAATATAAAATTATAAAAATATCAAAATGTACAAAATTAAAAATATATTTTTTTTTTCAAAATAACAAAAAGCTAAAAATAAACGTCGTAAATAAAGTTTAAAACATAAAAATATAGAAATATAAAAATATCAAAAAATATAACAAAATAAAAACACAAAATATAGAAATAAAAAATATAAAATATAAAAACAAAAAAATAAGAATTGAATAATAATAAAGTAGTAAAATTAAGAATTATAATAAAATAAGAAATATAGAAAAAATTTTAAAACATTTATAAAAATATAAATACATAAAAATATAAAAACACAAAATTATTACAAAATATAAATCACTCATTTAGAATAAGACAGTTATGGCATTTTACTTAAGTGTATTTCAATGATCTATACCAGCAAATATTTGGCAGAATCGGATGACATTACTTTTGAAGTGCGCCAAATATTATTGTCTTCCTCAGGAATCAGCCCAATCATTGATCAGCTTAAATTTGTTTTTGAGTTGTGACATTCTTTTTCTAAACGAGCGATATATTTTAAAACACAATATTATAAAAAAAGATAAAAATATGAAAATGTAAAATTTTAAAAACAGAGATATTTTTATATATATTATTAACAAAATATAATATATATAAAAATACAAAATAACAAAAAAAGATAATATATAAACATTTTTAAAATATAAAAATAAAAAACTAATAATAATAAAATATTAAAATTTGGAATATTATAATATAAGAAACGTAACAATATAACTAAATATAAAATTTAAAAAAACAAATTTAAAAATAAAGAAACAAAATATACAAATATTTAAACAAAAAAGTAATGTAAAATTTTATAAATAAAGCTATATAAAGACATTAAAGTATACAATTATGAACATATATAAAAATAAAATCTTAAAAACATACAAATATAAAAATTAAAAATATATAAAAACGAAAAAATATGAAAACAAAAATTATACAAAAATATATAATATTTAGATATAATTGTTTCTAGTTTTTCGACATTTCCATTGATTAAATTTGATTTTTAAAATAAAATTTCAAAATCTAAAATTACAAAAAAATAAAAATTTTAAAATATAAAACTAAAAATAAAAATTAAAAATAACAAATATAAAAATATAAAAACATAATAATAACATATAAATATATAAAAAATATAAAAATAAAAAAAAGTAAAAGTATAAAAATAAAAATTAAAAATATCAAATATAAAAATATCAAAACGTAATACTAAAAATAAGTAAAAGTATATAAAAATTAAAATAAAAATTAATTAATATCAAATATAAAAACGTATTACTAAAAATATACAAAAAATATAAAAATAAAAATAAAAAAAGTAAAAATATCAAATAAAAAAATATAAATATATAAAAATATAGAAATATAAAAATATAAATATATAAAAATATAATAATATAAAAATATAAAAACATACAAATATAAAAATGTAGAAATATAAAAATATAAAAATATAAAAATATAAAAATATAAAAATATAAAAATATAAAAATATAAAAATATAAAAATATAAAAATATAAAAATATAAAAATATAAAAATATAAAAATATAAAAATATAAAAATATAAAAATATAAAAATATAAAAATATAAAAATATAAAAATATAAAAATATAAAAATATAAAAATATAAAAATATAAAAATATAAAAAAATACAAATATAAAATATAAAAATTTAAAAATATAAAAACATAAAAATATAAAAATAAAAAATATGAAATATAAAAAAATAGAAATATACAAAAATAAAATATAAAAACATAAAAATTCAAAAACATTAATATATTAATATACTGAACTAAATATTCATATAAAAATATGAAAATATAAAAAATGAAATAAAAATAAAAAATTTAAAAATATAAAAACATAAAATAAAAAAATATAAATATATAGATATAAATATATTTAACTATAACAAAACAAAAATATAAAAAATAAAATAAAAATATTAAAATATATGAAAATCTGAAAATATAAAATTTTAAATTTATAAAAATATATAAATATATAATTAATTTGTATATATTAAATTTTTTCTTGTTAATTATTTTTTATTTTATATATTTTTTTATTATTTTATATATATTTTTATTATTTTATGTATAGAAAATTTTATATTTTGATATTTATAATCTTTTTTCATATTCGTATATATTTCTATATGTATGTACAGGTGTATAGATATAAAAAATAAAAATATAAAAATTAATATTACAAGGTGGCGCAAAAGTAATCCTCCTATCAGAAAATGCTATAAATGGCGCAAAATAATCCTCCTATCAGAAAATGCTATAAATTTTGCGATTGGCCCCTAATGTCAGTTCTGTTTTGACATTTGTGTAGTAAACACATGCGAAATACACGTTAATAAACAATGTTACGCTACACTGCTCCAGAACGCGGAATATTGCTGACTATTTATTTGACCAATAATCGGTTGGTGTCTTTGGCACAAAACAATTATGAATTATGAAAATATGAATATATTATTACATTTTTTATATTTATATTTTTATATTTTTATATCCTTATAAAATTTAATATTTTCATATTTTTATAATTTTTTTAAAACTTCAATATTGTTAAATTTCTTTGCACTTATATATTTCTGCTTATATTTATATATTTTTGCATGTCTATAGATTCAAATATTTAGAAATCCAAAAAGAATAAAATTATTTATACACTGCAAAAAATATTTACCTAGCTTTAAATATTTCACTCCAAAGACGTTCTAATCTTTTAAAAACATGATATTTCATACATAAAATTAAAATAATGTTTTTAACATTAAGTTAGTTTTCGTAATGTTAAATATAAAAATATAAATAAAATTAAAAAATATAAAAACATAAAAATACAAATATATTAATATATTGAACTATAATGTTAAGCATGAGTAGAACTAGTTATCAAGATTATGACGTCTTAGGCGCGAACTTTTTAGAATGTAGTAATTTTTTTCAGTGTATTCATAAAATTTGTGCATTTTCAACTATTTCATGTATTTTTATCGTTTTATTTCTAATACATATTATTATTACTTCAAATGAAATAGCCCATATCATAAATTTTCATCGAATCGTGAAGAGGAGATATGGAAAATCTAGAGTCGAGGTATATGCGAACAACACCAACGAATAGTAAGTAACACATCATTAACGCGGCAATAGCAACAAATGTGCTGATTTATGTACATAGTATGTACGGGGGTATACTCTGGTATGGATGAGAGAATACATGTTTATATTATAGCAATTACAACGACGACGACGACAACGTCAACAATAATATCAACAACATTACAACCGTACATAAAACCAGCTATAGGTAAATATGTATGTATGTACTAATATATTTAGTATCACAGCAATTATGTGGTACACACAGTAGCTGTGCTATCAACATTGATACATACATACTTGTACACACAAAAATATTCATTATTTTCCAACAACAGCAACAGAATATAGCACTATTTGCCATGCAATGCTCTGGCTCTCTGAACGCCGCTCATTGTCATTTGCGGATATATACACGCACACACACTCACTTGCACACCCATGCCATTTGTAACGTTTTCTATTCAACAACACTAGACTCGGGATTCTCCCGAAACCCCCATTGGGGGAAACTCTACTCGTTGTCATCATAGGCAGAACAGTCAGTACAGCGCTGCACAGCACTCGTTGAAACGAAAATCCATAATACCCCAACGATTTGTGTGATAGACTACGTCGTACTAATAGCATAGCCACCTATCCATAGAGAGAGCGAGCACGAGAGAGTGCCAGCTCCACAACAAGTGAGTGATAGATAAAGGCCGTGTTGCTCTCACTAACTCATGTCAGCGTTAGTGAGTAAGTGTTGTAGTGCTGGGCTCAAGTGCAAAGTGCGACGAGGCAAAATATTGTACATATGTGTCGTCGTTGTCGATTAAATGCGGTAGCAACAGTTTTGACGTGCACTTAAATTTAAAACGCCGCCTCCGACTGAACGACGAATTGGGGAAACAACACTCAATCGCTGTTAATATAATTCTTGACATGATGTCGCTGTTATTATTGTTGTTGATGTTCGAACATTTTTTTGGCGACAGACAAGAAAAAACATGCAATACATCAAAATGGTTTTTAAATAAAATAAATTATTCAATAACATTCGACAACAGAATATCGATTTTTTCCTAGGCTTTTTATGGAAAGTTTTCTGACAGGCAATTGTTGGATTTCATTTATAATTTTTAGCTAAGATTTATAAATAACAAATAAAAGAAAACATATTTTTATTACAAGTGATGAACTAAATAGTATTTTATGAAAAAACGTGTTGATAAATATTTTAAAATGGACTGTATATGGTTGAAGATATTTATTAATCATAGGAAAGTTTTTTCCGGTAGAATTCTACAGTTATTAATAATATTTAGGAAAAAAATATTTTATCCTACATTTTAAAATAAAAAAATAAAATTCGACACATCCTATGAAAGAATCAATTCTATCGATATGAAATATATATAAATTTGTGAGCACTTAAGACCCCAGAATTGTACCACAAAAATTGCAGGTAGCTTAATTGTAATTTGTGGTACACCTTTAGGGCTTTTAGTTTTTTGAATTCTTGCCAAAGCATATAGTTCTGGAAAGCATTATTTCCAAACAAGTGCAGATAGATATCACATTTAACCTGTAATAGCAAATGAACGCTTAAGCAAGGACTAAATACATACACAGAAAATGCTTATGAGGAAAACTTTATAGATTTTTTAGGATAATCTAAAAAATATACTTTTCGACACTTCCTACGATCAAAAGGCTATCATTGATATAAATTAAATTTAAATGTTTAAGCATTTAAAGTCTCAAAAGTGTACCACAAAAACTGCAGGTAGCTTAATCATAATTTGTGGTACACTTTTTGGGCCGTTAGTTTTATAGTTTTATAATAAAATATATATCACTGGAAAAGGTCGTTTCTAAACATGTGCAGATAAGTATCTCATTTATTCTAGCGTAGCAATTTTCTGTTTAAGTGAAGACAACAACCATCTTGGACATACTGATATGAAAACATTTAATATTTTGATAAAATAATAAAAAAGATAACATTCGACACTTCCTAGGATATAGAGGTTGTAATTAATATAAATTACGTGTAAATTTGTGAACATAAAAGACGCCAGAATTGTACCACAAAAACTGCAGGTAGCTTCATCATAATTTGTGGTACAGTTTATGGGCCTTTAGTTTCCCAAATTCTTAATATACATCAATGGAAATAATTTTTTGTAAACATGTGCAGAGTCATATTATATCTGATTTAACAAAGCAAATTTTTGTAGAAGCCAAGACAAAAACCAGTAAGGACACTTTGGCTTCGAAATGATTAATATAATCAAAAATTTTTTAATATTAAAAGTATTATTATTAATTAAGGGATATTATTCGACACATCCCAGAGTAAAAAGCTTTCGTTGGCACAAATTATATTGACATGAGTAAGCATTAAAGATCTCAAAAGTGTACCACAAAATCTGCAGGTAGTTTAATCAAAATCAAAGGTACACTTTTAATGCCTTTAGTACCCTAAAGTTTTATAAATATATATATTGCTGGATTGTGGATTTTCCAGATTTGTGCAGATTTAACTTACATCTAACATAGCATAGCAGTTGTGAGCATAAGGTAAGACAACAACCCCAAACGACATTTTGGTTTTAAAAACATTAATATTACTAACAATTTATTACGATAATTACAAAATTATATCATTCGACACATACTAGGGCAATAGGCTTTAGTTGACATAAATTACATTGAAATTTGTGAGCATTAAGGACCCCAAAAGTGTACCACAATAACTGCAGGTAGCGTAATCATAATTTGTGGTACACTTTGAGGGTCTTTTATTTCCTACATACATCATAAACTGTACATCACGGGAAAGTAATTGTGTTTAATAGGTGCAGAATCATATCGCCTTATCAATGCAGTAATTGCAGAATTTTATTGATATGCAAATAAATATCTCTTAATGTATCTACATTTTAAACTAACTATTTTGGTTATACAAATTTATTCTGTCAGAATTTATCTTTTGGTTTGAGACCATATGTTCCATTTACTTTCTGTCTATTCCAAGAAAGTAATAGAAACAAATACAAAAATTGGTAGAGAGTTTTAATTGCTTGGTAGAATTGACTGCAGTTTCGATAGACACCACTCTATCATCTTCAGAATTCAGTAGCAATGGTGTATGTCTTTAACTTAAATCAGCTGAAATACTTGTGGAAGCAGTAAATTGCATTTAACAAGAACTGCTAACCAAACCCGTATTTTGCCGAACTAAGTCAACATACTAAAACTCTCATACCAATACATTTTTGTTTTTTGCTTGGGTTCGCATCGCGAACCACGAAAACAAATGTAGTTTTGTCAACGGCTAATGCCGACGTCACAAATTGTTCAATCATAACTGAATAATACAATTCGACATATCCCCGGAAATAGTTGTGTTCATTGCTATACATTTTTATAGAATTTGATAACAGTAAAGATTCCAAATGTGTACCACAAAAATTGCAGGTAGCGTAATCATAATTTGTGGTGCACATTTAGGGGTTTTCATGTTCTCAAATATTAATAAAATGTACATCTATGGAACGCTATTTTCCTCAATAGACGCATGATCTTATTGCATTATCTTAATATTGACTGCTGGACATGTAATTCCTTGGTTTGCAAATACATTACATTTTACAATATTAACAGCTTTTTTGCAAATCAATTGATTTGCAAATCAATTACATTCTATTTTCTCAACATCTTTTATTTATCGGGTTTGTTTATACAAATTTGCCAAATATAACTGACAAATATAATTCGACACATCTGTGGAAGTAGAGCTTTTCACTGATATTAATTTTAATAGAATTTGATAGCAGTAAAGGTGCCAAATGTGTACCACACAAATTGCAAGTAACGGAATAATAAATTGTGGAACACTTTTAAGATTTTTAATTTTCTCAAATATTAATAAACTGTACATCGATGAAAGCCATTGTTCTCAACAGATGCAGGATCATAAAACATTATCCTAATATTGACTGTAGGACGTGTAATTTCTTGATTTTCAAATTTTATTTATATAAATTTGCCAAAAATAACTGACAAATATAATTCGACAGAATGGACTCCAACAGTGATTGTAAGTCGCCGGTGATTTTAAAATCACCGTGATTTCAAATCACCCTGCTACAGAACAGACCCGTTTAACACTACAAATACTATTGGGCACCTCTTTAGAAGTTAGGCTTTCCATTGGTATACATTTTTCTACTATATTTGTTTATTAAAGTCCTGCAAAGTGTACCACAAAATCCAATTTTTATTTTGTTATAGCTATAAACTGGAATTTTCAGCACATCTTAGGAAAAAAAAATTCTGATTGCTATACATTTTATTTAATTTGAAAACTTTAAAGCTTCTAGAAGTGTATCACAAATAAGAAAAATACATATATTACTTTATTTGTAGCATTTATTCAATTAGACAATTACTCATTTCAGTACAAAAAATCCCTTGAAAACTTTTAAATTATCATTAAGAGAAATTTCCCCTCTTTTTTTGGAAGAAAATTACCCTGACATTGTTACTTGTATTTACTATAGAAAGAAAAGAAAACCCATTAGAAAATTATGTGTACAGCAGAGAAAAAAAAACATACATAATTTTCAAATAACTTTAACAACTGTAATCAAAATAATTTGATTTTCACTAAAAGATAATAAAACAAAAATAACAGCAACAACAAACACAAACTTCCAACATTATTGCATTTCATGGTACTACCACCCAACCAACCAACATTGAAGTTTCTTCGTTCAGGTGAAGCAGCAAAAGAAGCAAAAACGCAGATCTCTGTATCTGATGCGGAGTACCTTAAGGCAGCCCAGCAGAAAATCAGTTAGTTCAAAACAACAAAAAAAACGAAAACAACATCAAAGATTGCCTTTGAAACCGCTGCTGCCCTACTCTTCCTCCCTTCGGGGAATCCTAAAACCATCAACTGCATTTAATTGGTATGAGTGTGCTTGGCGTGTCTGCTGCATCTTTACTTTGTAAGATTTTCAGCTTTATGTTCATACCAAGAGAGAGACTGCCTTAGAAGAAATATTGTTGATTTAGCCATTATGCTAACGGTACTGGGGAAAAATGTGTACGGCTGTGTTTTGCTGTTATTTGTGGGGATATACCGGTGTTCCCTCCGTTGCAGTCGTCATCTCTCCTTGGTACAGAGTCTTTAAACGGAGCTTTAATATTTTTCGTCAGCACTTTAGAAGTGTGGCTTAGAAACTCCTCATCGCATAAGAATTTTTACACTGAAAAAAATGTCGTTATTTTAAAAATTTTTGGGCTAAAAATTTTAAAATCTTGATAATAAAAATATTTCCTAATTACAATTAAGACAATTTATTAAATATTGATGTATTGTGTATTTTATTAATAATGGGTGATTTATTGGCAACTTTATTTATGTCAACACTGTTTTTGGTTTTCATCTATTTTCGTGTTTTCATCTTTAAACATTGCATTATAAAGATCGTTCTATCGACTCAAATAAATATTTCATACATTTCTCGAAATTTTGTGTGTTTTTTAAAATCAAATCCGGAAGCTCTTTTAAAAAAATTATTCTATATGTACTGGAGTATATGAATACTCCTAAAAATGTACCATAAATGAATGTGGTTGTTGTCTTAGCTTAAGCGAAAATCCGTTACAATGTTACATCTTAGGAAAAATAATTTTCGAACAATTTTCGAAAAATATACCATAACCTACGGCTGCAGTATCTGCATTTTTTGTGGTACACTTTTAGGTTATACCTATGTGGTTGTTGTCTTGGCTTAAGTGAAAATCTGCCACAATATATGATATATGATATTAATCTGCACATGTTTGTAAAAACGTATTTCCAATAAAGTATATTTCATAAAATATTTGTGAAATTAAAGGCTACAAAAATGTACCACAAACTACGGCTGCAGTATCTGCACTTTTTGTGGTACACTTTTGGGGTCTTTAATATCCTCAAATTTAAAAAGAACTCATAGTAACATAAGGGCTTCTTTCCTAAGATGTGCAGAATTATATTTTAATCAAAACAAAAAATTTTTAAAAATTGTATAATAAATAATTTTAAGTTGAAAAATTGGTTATGCACAAAAAAACTAAAATAAACTTAAAAAAACTTAACAAAATCGTTTAGTGTAATTATTTTAATACGCTGCACATGGTTGGAAGAGTAGCCATTTTATTAAAATTTAAGGGAACCAAAATTTTCCAAAGCGTACCACAAATTATGCTTAACTGCAACTGTAAGTTTTGTGCTACACTTTTGGAACATTTAATGCTTACAAATTTAAATTTAATTTAATTTGATGTAAACCTTCTTACTCTATGATGTAAAAAATAATATTTTATTTTTATTATATTTGCAAATCAACAAAGTTATCGGTACCAATTTGTTGGCTGGCTGTAGTCTTTGCTCTTGCAGAGTTATTCGGTCATATTTATACATATGTGGTACGACTCTGCACTTGTTTAGTAAGAATGCCTCCCAGAGATGTACATTTTATAAAGAATTTAGACAACTGAAGGTCCTTAAAGTGGACCACAATCTATGTCTGCAGTACTAGCACTTTTTGTGGTACACTTTTAAGGTATTTAATGCCCTCAATTTCAAACATAATTTATAGTAGTATAATCGTCCCCTTTCTTAGATGTGCAGAATTATATTTTTAATTAAAAAAATTAAAAAAGTTAAATATGATAAATAATTTAAATTTGAAAAATTAGCTGTGTACTGAAAAATTTACATAAAATCCTTGAAAGTAATTATTATATGGCTCAGTACTTGTTTGGAAATGTAGCTTTTCTGTGAAGTTTATTTTATTAAAATGTACGGGAAGTAAAGTGCCCGAAAGTGTACCACAATTTATGCTGAAGATACCAGCAATTTTTGTGGTGTACTTTTGGAGCATTTAATGCTGACAAATTGTATTACAATGTATATCAATAAAAGCCTTATTACCCTAGAATGTGTCAAACAATAATTTATTTTTATGCTGTTAAGAACTCAATAAAGTTTTCAATATGACTGGTTGTTATCTTTGCTATTACAGAGTTTGCTAAAATCTTATACATTTATGGTACGACTCTGCACATATTTGGAAAAACTTCCACCCAGTGATGTTAATTTTATCTAGAGTTAAAGAAATTAAAGGCCCTAAAAGTGTACCACAAACTATGACTATAGTGCCTGCACTTTTTGTGGTACACTTTTAACGTCTTTAATGTCCTAAATTTCAAACATTATTTATAGTAGTATAATCGTTTCCTGTCTGAGATGAGCAGAAATATATTTTTTATTTTAAAAAAATATATTTAAAATTAAAAAGGATAAAAATGATAAATAATTAAAATTTGAAAAACTACCTGTGTACGTAAAATATATATTAATTTCTAAAATATAATTTTGTATGATTCTGTACGTGCTTAGAAGAGTAGTTTTTCTGCTATGTTTATTTTATTAAAATTTAATGGAACTAAAGTCCCCAAAAGTGTACCACAAGTTATGATTAAGCTATCTAAAATTTTTGTGGTACACTTTTGGGGCCTTTTGTGCTTACAAATATAAACGTAATTTATATCAATGAAAACTTTACTACTATAGGATGTGTCAAATAATACATAATTTGTATTCTATAAAGAACTCAATAACGTTTTCAGAGGAAATTAAATGGCTGGTTGTTGTCTTTGCTATTACAGAGTTTTGCCAAAATCTTATCCATTTATGGTATGACTCTGCACATATTTGTAAAAAAAAATATATTTTATCCAGAGTTTAGGAAATTAAAGGCCCTTAAAGTGTACCACAAACTATGGCAGCAGTACCTGCAATTTTTGTGGTACAACTTTAGGGTATTTAATGTCCTCAATTTCAAATATAATTTATAGTACTATAGTCGTCTCTTTTCTGAGATGTGCAGAATTATATTTTTATTTAAAAAAATTATATTATATAAAAAAAAATATACATATAAAATAAAAATTAAAAATAATTTAAATTTGAAAAATTAGTTATGTACAGAAAAATTTATACAAAATCCTGGAATGTAATTATTATATGGTTCTGCACTTGTTTGGAAGTGTAGCTTTTCTGTGACGATTATTTTATTAATATTTCAGGAAAGTAAAGTGCACAAAAATGTACCACAAATTACGATTAGGCTACCTGCAATTTTTGTGGTACACTTTTGAGTTCTTTAGTGTTCACAAATGTAAATGTAATTTATATCAGTGAAAGCCTAATTACCCTAGAATGTGTCAAATAAAAATTTATATTTATTTTGTTAGGAACTCAATAAAGTTTTCAGGGGCAATTTATATGACTGGTTGTTGTCTTTGCTATTACAGAGTTTTTTTTCCAAAATTTTCTACATTTATGGTATGACCCTGCACATGTTTGGGAAAAATGCTCTCCAGTGCTGTATATTTCATCCAGACTTAAGCAAATTAAATGCCCTAAAAGTGTACCACAAACTATGGCTGCAGTAACTGCATTTCCTGTGGTACACTTTTAGGGCCTTTAGTGTTCTCAATTTCAAATATAATTTATAGTAGCATAATCGTTTCCTGTCTGAGAAGTGCAGAATTATATCTTTTATTTAAAAAAAATTATATCAAAAATTATAAAAAAAAAGATAAAAATAATAAATAATTTAAATTTGAAAAATTAGCTGTGTACAGCAAAATTTATATAAATTCGTTTCATATAATTATTTTATGATTCTGCACATGCTTAGACGAGTAGCTTTTTAATAAAATTTAGGGGAACTAAAGTTCCCAAAAGTGTACCACAAATTATGCTTAAGCTATCTGCAAAATTTGTGGTACACTTTTGGGGCCTTCAGTGTTTACAAATATAAATGTAATTTATATCAATGAAAGCCTTACTACTCTAGGATGTGTCAAATAATATTTTCTTTGTATTATGTTCAGAAATCAACAAAGTTTTTGGTGCCATTATGTGTTGCTGGTTGTTGTCTTTGCTGATAAAAAGTTTTGTTATTATTGGTTATTTGAATATAGTATGAATCTGCACATATTTGGAAAAAATACTCTCCAATGACTTATATTTTGTCAAGAATTTAGAGAATTAAAGGCCCTAAAAGTGTACCACAAATTACAACTACATTACCTGCACTTTTTGTGGTATATTTTTATGGTCATTAGTGGCTACAAATCCAAGTAAAATAATTATCAATGGAAAGTACTTTTTTGTAATGTGTTGAAAATTATTTTTAAATATTAATCTTTGAAATAAAAATATTTCATATGTAAAATGAGGTAAATTGCGTTAATACCAAGAAAGTGCATTTATGTAATTATTTTTCTATAAAATAGATATACTTATAATGAAGAAAAAATAAATTATACTTGTTTATCTTACATATTATAATTAAAATGCCGAAAAATCTTTTAAAATTAAAAAATTGTAAAATTAAATAATTGTCTTACAAAAGTAAAAAATTTAAATTTTAGTTCGTTTTTCTTTTCAAACCCTAAAAATTAAGATATTTTTGCTCAGTGTCTTGGTCTTGGCCGTCTGGTCGTTGTTCCTCTTCCTCATTGTACATTGAAAGTTTCACGTCTTCCAAGTTTCCAACTGTAGTTGGAACCTCGTCGTCTTCTTCTTTTTTTGTTTTTGTTGTTGTTCAATTGCCACTTATTCGCGCCTTCCTTCCCTTGTACGGCAAGCGAACATTTTCCCTCTTAACTTGGCCAAGAGTTCTATTACAAAACTTATTTTTTTTTCTTGTAGTTTGAAGCAGTTTCAGCCACAGCAATACACAGTAACCGGTTTCTTAAGAGCCAAGTTTTGTATATGATTTGTTATCGCTGCGGGTTTTTTCTCTTGCCTTCTTCGAATCACGTTTTCAGTAATTTTTTTCTTTACTTCAACTTCTTTTGGACTATTAAAAAAACACCGATTTTTTTTTTGGTTTTCTTTGTAATCTTTTAACAGTGAAATAAAAGTTGCGTAATTTTCTATAGAATTATGCTGGAGTTTGTTTTGCGCCTTTTTTACGTTTTTTGGTTTTCACTTGGTCATGCTCAGAAATGAGCATGAAACGTGTTTTTAAGTTTATTTCATTTTCTTGTATTTATATTTTTAGGTTTCAGAAAAAAACTATAATTAAGATTTTTGTAAAATAGATAAAAATGTTTTACACACAGACAACTAATGTCATTAGTTGTCTTTTCATTGAATTATGAGGAAAAAAAGAGATTAAAACCGAAGGCTTAATCAACACCTGGAAATTGAGGATTAAATTTAACCGCCTAAAAAGAAAAAACATTGAACTTGAAAGCAGAACAATTACAAAAAAAAATATTTTACAAAGGCAAAGTCGAGAGCCACTTTAAAGGTAAAACATCAATATGATTTAAATAAATTTAAAGAAATAAAGATTTAATAAAATGATTAAAATGAATAAAAAAATTTGTAAGTCGACACATTTTAGGAATTCAGGAACATCCGTGATATAAGTTACGTTTAAATTATGGAACAATAAATTCCCCAAAAGTGTACCACAAAAATTGCACTTAGCGTAATCATAATTTGTGGTACACTTTTAAGGACTTTAATTCCATTAAATTTTGACAAAATATACATCATCGGATAGCCATATTTCCAAACATGTGCTTAATCATATTATATCAAATCATTTGTAACAGATACCCGAAAAAGCCAAGACAAGAACCAATTAAAATAAATCGACAAAAAAACTATATGTAGATTTGCAGAATTATTTTTAAAAATATAATTCGGCACATCTATGAAAGAAAATGATTCAGCTGATATACATTACACTTTAATTTTTGAGCTCTAAAGACACTGAAAGTGTACCACAGAAATTGCAGTTGGCATAATCATAATTTGTGGTACACTTTTTAGGGCTTTAGTTACCCAAAAATTTAATAAAAATATACGTCAAAGGTTAGTCCTTTTTCCAAAGGTTAGTCCTTTTTCCAAGCATATGCAGTGTCATATAATATTTAATTTAACGTAATTAAATCTCGAAAAAGCCAAAACAAGAGCCACTTAAAACAAATCGATGTATACATTTTTTTAAATAAAATTCGGCACATTGTAGGAAGAAAACTATTCTATTGAAATAAATTAGATTTTCATTTCGAGCTCTAAAGATCCTTTAAGTGTACCACAAAAATTACAGGTAGCGTAATTACAATTTGTGGTACACTTTTAGGATATTTATTTCCCTGAAATATTGACAGAATAGTTATCAATCGAAAGATATTTTTACAAATATGTGCAGAATCATATTATATCGAATCTATCTTCAAAGATTCCCGAAAAAGCCAAGACAAAAACCACTTTAAAAACTTTGCAAAACTACACATGGTTTTGATATGTAGATTTGCAAACTTATTTTTAAAATTATAAGTCGGCACTTCTTAGGAAGAACACAATTCTAGTGAAATAAATTCCATTTGAATTTATGAGGTCTAAAGACCCCAAAAGTGCACCACAAAAACAGCTCTAACCCTAAAAGTGTACAACAAAAATTACATGTAGCGTAATTACGATTTGTGGTACACTTTTAGGATATTTAGTTCTCTCAAATATAGATGGAATATATATCAATCGAAAGTTATTTTTCCAAGTATGTGCAGAATCATATTATATCGAATCTATTTTCAAAGATTCCCGAAAAATCCAAGACAAGAACCACTTAAAACAAATCGGCCTCAAAAACATATGTAGATTAGCAAACATAATTTTAAAAATATAATTCGGCACACCTTAGGAAGACCACAATTCTAGTGAAATAAATTTAAATTGAATTTATAAGCTCTAATGATCCTAAAAGTGTACCACAAAAACTGCAGAAGGCATAATCTCAATTTGTGGTACACTTGTGTAAACCTTAACTTCTTAAATTTGAATAAAATGTACATCATAAGAAAGCAATTTTCCTAATAGTGTGCACAATCATATTTAATGAAATCTTTCGCAGCAGATAGCTAAGATAGCCAAAATAGCTAAGACAACAACCAAAGCCAACAACCACTTAGAACAATTCAGTTTAAAAAACTATATAGATTTGTCAAACTATTCAAAAACGAATATTTCGACAAATCTTTGGCTGGATGTGATTCTATTCACATAAATTACATTTCAGTTCGTGACCATTAAAGACACCAAAAGTGTACCTCAAAAATGACAGAAACCGTAATCAACATTTGTGGTACACTTTTGGGACCTTTAATGCCCTCAAATATAGATCAAATATATATAATGGGGAAGCTACTTTTTTAAGCATTTGCAGAGTAATATTATATCTCATATACATTACAAGATTTCCGAAAAAGCTAAGACAAAAACCTCTTAAAACTATTTTGTATTTGAAACTACGTAGATTTGTCAAGTTATTAAGAAAAATGTTATTCGACACATCTTAGGAAAGAAACGAATTCACAGAAATAAACTAAATTTGAAATTGTAAACTGTAAATAACTTTAAAGTGTACCACAAAAATTGCAGGAAGTGTCACCACAATTTGTGGTACACTTTTAGGCTCGTTAATACCATCAATCGTTGATAAAATGCGCATCATATGGAAGCTCTATTTCCAAACATGTGCAGAGTCATATCCTACCTAATCTATCAGAGAAGATTCCCAAAACAGCAAAGACAAGAACCACTAAAAAGAATTTGTAATCAAAAACAATGTAGATTTAGGAAATTAATGAACGAAATATAATTCGACACATCTTAGGCAGGAAATTATTCTACAGAAATAAATTACATTTGAATTTGTGTGATCACTAAAATCCCTAAAAGTGTACCACTTTTTAAGGAAATGATTCCACATAAATAAAGAAAGTGTACCACTTTTAGGGCTTTTGTTACATTAAATTTTTTTAAAATATATATCACAGGTTAGCCCCCTTTCCAAACATGTGCAGAGTCATATCATATATAGTCTTTCACAAAAGATTTCGGAAAAGAGCAAAGACAAGAACCACTTTAAAGAACTTTTCATGGAAAACTATTTAGATTTGGTAAAGTAATTTAAAAATGTTGAATTTGACACGTCTTAAGAAGAAAATGATTCTACGGAAATAAATTACATTATAATTTGTGATAACTAAAAACCCTAAAAGTGTACCACAAAATTAGCATGAAGCTTATTCATAAATTGTGGTACACTTTTAAGGGCTTTAGTTACCTTACATTGTAATAAAATATATATCACAGTTAAGCTTTCGTTACAGACATATGCAGCATCATATAATATCTAATCTATCACATCAGATTCCCGAAAAAGCTAAGACAAGAACCATTTTGAACAATTTGTCATGGAAAACTATGCAGATTTGGTAAAATAATTTAAAAAATACACTTCGACACATCTTAAGAAGTGTGTGATGCTTCTGATATAAATTACATTTAAATTTATTGGCTTTAATTACCCTAAAAGAGTACCACAAAAGTGTAATGAGGCATAATCATAATTTGTGGTACACTTTTAAGGGCTTCAGTTACCTTGCATTGTAATAAAATATATATCACAGTTAAGCCCTCTTTACAAACGTATGCAGATTCACGAAAAAGCTAAGACAAGAACTATTTTGAACAATTTGTCATGGAAAACTATGTAGATTTGGTAAATTAATGTAAAAAATACAATTCGGCATATCTTAAGAAGCGAATGTTGCTATGATGATATAAATTAGATTTTATTGTTGGCTTTAATTACCCTAAAAGTGTACCACAAAAGTATAATGTGGCATAATCATAATTTGTGTTGCACTTTTGAGGACTTTAGTTGCCGTAAATTTCGATAAAATATACGTTATAAAAAAAAAGCTCTCTTTCCAAACATGTGCAAAGTCTTATTATGTATGATCTATCATAATGGTTTTCCAAAAAAGCTAAGACAAGAACCACTTTTAACAATTTGTCATAGAAAATACACTTCAACACATCTTAAGGAGCTACTGTTGCTTCGACTTTAAACTAAATTTAAATTTATTGGCATTACTTACCAAAAAAGTGTACCACAAAAATTTTACGTATTGTAGAATTAATTTGCGATACACTTTAAAGATAATTAATTCCAAAAACGTTTAAGAAAATATACATCCCTGGACATATTTTTCTTCAAACAAGTGCTGATTAATATCAAATCGAACCTGTTTGAGAAAATTTACGATTTTGCCAAGTCAAAATAAATAATTCAAAGAGATGCTATTTGGCACATCTTTGGAAAGAAACGCTTCTGCTGGCATAAATTACATTTTAATAACTTAAAACTTTTTAGGCACAAAAAGTGTACCACAAAAATTGCAGTTAATGTAAAAATCATTTGTGGTACATTTTTAGGATTTAAAACTTCTTCACATTTTGATCAATTATAAATCATATTTAAGCTTTTTGTCTTCCCAAATTTTTTATGATTTTCATCTTTCAAAAATATTAAAAAACGAAATATTTCTTCACACCTTTTTCACATCACCAAAACTATTCAAGGGAAGAATAATACTCTTAGCAACAATTGCTTAAATTACTACCAATATTTTAAGTTTTTTTTTCGATAAGCTTTTTCCATTGAAAGACCTGCCCTAAATCTATCGAATTTTCTTGCAAATAAAAAACAATTACGAGAATTAATGCAATTTCCAAATGACAACATACATGCTCGTATAATCTAAAATTGCCAATAATTCCAAAAATGTTTTTATGATTCATTTATGGGCCTGCGAGTATAAGGCTGTGTGTGTGTGAAATTCGGTGTCTGAGCGTTGGAGTTGATAAGTGATAGGTGATACAAATGCTGTGATAAATATTAACATTTGTCTAAACAATTTATGATTCAACTGATATGTGGTATGTCGTCGTTCACAGCCAATAAAGAGAACATTATTTCTTGAGAAGGGCTGTCTGCTATCAACAAGTAAGGCAGTATATATGGGAGTATGCATTAGCGGAGGTAGGGTGATCGTGTACAAGACCATTACCCCAGAATGAAATGATGAAATCAATCTAATGAAAAACATGGAATAATACAATACTAAACGACATCGACAACGACAACGACAAATGTCTAAAATATGAAAGTCAATAAAATAAATATTGATTTTTTTATTATTGTTCAGTTGCCTGTAAAGGCGAACATAAAAGATAAAGACTCATGTATTTCTGTCCGTCCGTCCGAACACCTCTATGTTTTTCTGTCTGTGGGTCTGTTCTTTTGTCACTCTGGAATGAATTGGAAAAAACTTTCAGGGGAAAACAAAGCCGGTTAATACATCTTAGTACAACAATTACTCATTAGCAGTTGTTTAGTATGATGTATTATTTATTTATTGGCTTTCTTTCAACGAAATAAAATACATACATCGAACGGAGAACCGTGTCGAACGGAACAAAACAGACGGAACCCATTTATGCAGCTCGGAACAGACAGCGCACAAAACGATTGTCATATATTACAGAAGTCGCGGCCGACGTCCTTCCCCCTATCAACCGATGTGAATTTGAACGAGTGTCGATACACGGAAACAAATTTGTTGATTAAATTATTATAACTTTTCTTTAAATCAACGACAAGTCATTTTAAAACAAAGCAAAAAACGAGAGTTCATTTATTACAAATAAATAATAAATAAACTCGTCAAAAAAAAACTTAAAAAAAAGGAACTAAAGAAATGTTTCTATAAAACAAGGGGGCATTTCTATAAAGAAATAAAAGTAAGAAATGTATCATTAAAGTAGAGGAAAATTTAAAAAATTTTCTTTTATTAAAGTTAGGTTAGGTTTTTTAGGTTTAAAAAAAGGAAACAATTTCTAATTAAATTAAAGAAATCAAATTATTTTTAAAACAAAGAAAATATATTTTTTAAGCAAAAAACTTGTTACTATATTTAAGAAAACAATTTTTTTAATTAAACAAGATCTTCTATAAAAAGTGTAATTAAATGTAAGAAATTTGTTATTATTATAAATATTATTGTATTTGATCTCTAGATATTTTTCAAAATTTTTATTTAACGATTTTTTCTTTAAAACAAAGACTTTAAATCAAAGATTCCTTAAAATAATGAAAAAAAAATCCTAAAATTTCAAGGAAAAATATTCATTAAATTAAAGTCTTTTTAAAACAAAAAATGTGTCTTTAAATGGAAAATATACGCCATTAACTTGAAAAAAATCATTTTTCTTTAAAACAAGGAAACGATTCTTGAAAACAAGGAAAAATGTGTTGGAAACAAAGAAAAGTAAGAAATTCGTTAATAAAGTAAAGACAAATGGATCATTTTTCATTAAACTAACAAAAAAAAAAAAAAATTATTAAATTTAAGAAACTAAATTATTTTTAAAACAGGAAATTTACTCTAAATATTAGAAACTTGTCATTAAATAAAAGAAACAAATGTTCATTAAATTAAAAAAGATGATCTTTAAAACATTTCCTTTAAAATAAAGAAAATTGTCATTGAATTTAAGACATTTTTTATCATTGTAAGGAAAATGTTATTTGAAACTTAAAACTGCTGATTTTTTAAATATTTTTTCTTTAAAACTAAATAAAATTTCTTAAATAAATACTTCAAATAAACAAATTCTTAAAATATATGATATTTATTATAAGTTAAATAAAGGAAAATATTTTAATTAAATTAAAGAAACTACATTATTTTTAAAACAAAGAAAAGATATTTTTAAGCAAAAAACTTGTCATTAAATTAAAGAAAACAATTTTTTAATTAAAAAGGATCATCTTTAAAAAAAAGTATAATTAAATTTAAGAAATTCGTTATTACTATAATGATAATGTTATTTGATCCCTACACTGAAAAAAAATTCGTCATAAAATTAAAGACGTCATCAGTTTTTAAAATAAGTACATTTTGTACTTAAAATATAGATAATTTCAATAATGTTAAGTAATTTACTTAATTTTAAGTAAATTTTCTTAATTTTAGGTACAAAATATACATATTTTGAAGACTAAGGACGTCTTTGGAGCATTTCTTTAATTTTATGACAACTTTTTTTTCAGTGTAGATATGTTTCAAAATTTGTATTAAAGAATTTTTTCTTTAAATCAAAGTTTCCTTAATATAAAGAAAAAATCATAAAATTTTAAGAAAAAATATTTAATAAATTTACGTCTTTTAAAACAAAAAATGTGTCTTTAAATATGAAACACAGGCCATTAACTTGAAGAAAATAATATTTATGAAATCAAAGAAAATTTCTCCAAAACTATTATTGAAATAGTATTGAAACAAAGAAAATATTCTTCAAAATAAGGCAATTTTTTTCTTTAAATGTAAGAAATTCTTGAAATTAAAAAGCTTATCTTAACATAAAATGAAAATTGTCTTTTGTGTAAGAAATTCGTTATTAAATTAAAGAAAGAAAAGAAAAAGATTATTGATCCTTAAAAAAAAAATTTTATCAAAGGAACATTTTTATCAACAAGGAAAATTTTCTGCAAAAAAGCAAAAGTGTTCTTAAAACAAAGTTTCCTTAAGTTAAGATAAAAACGAATACATAAGAAACATATAATTATTTGAAATAAAAATAAAAAATTATTAACCCCCATTAACACAAAAAAAAATAACCGAGCGTTGGAGCTAACGAAAGTTAAATTGTATGGAATTAACCGGTAGTTAGCTCTTAAACCTAGTTTATTAATTTATTGTTAATGGCCCAAAATTAAAGAAAAACATTGTCCATTAAATTACAAAAGCTTTTCTTTACGACATGGAAGTTTGTTTAAAACAAAGAAATATTTCATTAAATGTAAGAAATTCGTTTTTATGGGAATAAAATCTTATTTGATATCGAGAAATGTTTCATTGTTTTTATTAAAGAATTTTTTCATTAAAACAAAGAAAAGTGTCATTAAAACAAACAAGGCTTCTTTTTGGTTATAATGAAGTTCTAATTAATTCCTTGATTGAAGAAAATAGTTCTTTATATTTATATAAAAATCAGTTTCATAGATTTTTATGTTTTTTTTTTTTGGTTGTTCAGAATTTTACTTATTTTTCAAAAAGAATCGACGCTAGAAAATTGTCTTTATAACATAAAACGATTATTTTTTTTATTCAATGTAGCTTTTCTTGAAAACGAAGGAAATTGTTTTTACATCTTAAAAATAGGTTTCCTTAGAATAATGAGGGTTTCCTAATTTAATAATGAAAATTTCTTAGATTTTTTTTCAATGTACTACTTTTCTATCATTCTGTCCGTCCGGCCATCCGTACTTCCCTTCCTACCATTTGTCGGCTAACTGTCTCTCTGTCTGTCTGCGCGGTTGTAGAGCACAATATGTGTTGAGTGAAACGACGTTATTATGTCGTTTCTGTCACAGCCTAAGTACTTCTCGTTTAATACGCCTCAATATCGATCATTATCGACATTCATCGTAAAAAACGCATAGCACAAATAAAAAGCCTCAATGTCTTCTTCTTCATCTTTTCAAATATAGTGCAGCAGCGAATTTTCTTTATTTTTGCTCGTTTGTTCATTCGTTCCTCATCGTCTGTATGTCTGTCTGTCTGCCTTCTTTTTCTTTTCTTTTTTTTTTGTTCATTATTATCGATTCATTCGAAACTGTTTTATTTTATTCTGTTTTTTATTGTTGATTTTACATTGTGTCCATTGCTGTTGTTGTCGTCGTCGTCGCTGTCGTCGCTGTCGTCGACAACAGACTGAGCTTCCTTCTTCTTTGACTGTAAATTATATTTTTAAATAATTGTTGAGAAAAATTGAGGTCAGTTAAATAAATAAATAAATACTCGCGTTGTTGTGCTTGTTGTTGTACACACGCGTAAAAATAAATATACGAGGGTATTTTTAAACATTTTAAAATAACAAAAAAAAGACAAGAAACGATACACAAAAGAACTGAACAACTAAATTTGTTTAAAGTAAATGTTAAACTTTTTTTGAGAAAAAGAAAATTGTGAAATTTTTTCTCAATTTTTTTAGAAAGCCAAAAAACCTTTTAAGTTTATTGTGTTTTCTATAATATAAAATTGGCTAGAAATTAAGTAAATATTCTTTATAGGTATTTTAAAAAATATTGACATTTCTTAAAAGCCTAAAATGTTGAGAAAATAAATATTGAAGGACAGAAAATGCGGAATCTAAACAGAGAAGCGCTATAACTATATATACATATTGACTAAAATCTCATTTTAAGAATAATTTACAGACAGACAGACAGACTACTTACTTTTTTTCTTTAAATTGTTTTTTTGTTTTGAAAAATTACCTGCAAAGAAACGGAAACAAAAGAAAATTGTATATTAATATTTATTCACAAATTACAATGAAAAACTATGTTAAAGAGCAATAAATTACAAAATCCGAAAATAAAATATGAATGGAATTAATTTCAAATTTATTCCATAAATAAATATTATGGAAAAAACAACGTAAATCCTGTTAAAAACGAAGAAGAAACATGTCAGGGCCCGATATTAACATAAAACATTACGAAGAGCCATGTCAAACAAAAAAAGACAAAGCCGAAAGGAAGCTAAGACATGGCGACAAGAACACCACCGCCGCCGCCGCCGCCGCCGCCTCCATCCACAAAACCATCCATCCACAAGGCATTCCAAATGATCCTCATCCTCATTGTGGAGGCACTCAACTCCACTCCACTCACTATCATCAACGTCGTCAGTCCATCCATCTATGATGGTTGGTTGACACCACCGCCACATTGTTGCTTCTAACGTTCATCGTCAAAGCCGTCATTGCCGCCATCGACACCGACACCGCCTTCTGGTGACGACTTCTGATTATGCCTTCTTTTTTCATGAAAAAAAAACTCTGGGTTTGGAAAAACGTTTGTGGCATATTAATGACATAACACGATGATAACATTTTCAGAATGCTAAACTGGCCAACATAGATAGAACCGGAGTGAAGAAAAACTATAAAAACGAACAACTTTAATTATACAATATTGTAAAGTTGAAAGTACACGACGAAAGACAAATTGTTGATTATAATAATAATCATAAAACTTGTCCCGCATAAATGCAACAAGGAAGTTGTTTTCACATCATTATCGGTGAAGACTAAAGGTGGCTAACAAAATGTGAGGCGGCAGCACACAGAGAATTAAAAAATAAGGGCCCCAACACATACCAACCTACCCAGCAACCAAGCTACACCCAGCTATAAACTTGAACGGGGCGGCGGGAGACTCCTCGACATGAGGCGACACAGTAGCCCATGTTTTATCGCAAAAGAACCCACCATAACTCAACGACGAATAGTTCTTTGGCAGTAGACAAAAAAAAAACATGTTAATGCCTGTTTTGAACACAGAAAATTGTTTGTTTAAAATTATTAAAAGAGACAGTGGTTAAAAAAAATACCAAAGGAAATATTTACAAATTTAAAAACAAATAAATTAAAAGCAATTGTTCAAATAAAGTTATTGGATGTAAAAAAAATACTATGAAAAAATTCCTAGATTCCGTGAACTGGAGAAAAAAATAAAATATCTATTAAAAATAGAAACAATTTTTAAAACAATAAATTTATGTAAAAAAATGCCACAAACTGTATTAATTTTTTTGAAAACAAAACCACAAAGCATTACAATTTCAGTGAGAAAATATTATGAACAAGTTCATGAATTCTGTGAACTGAAAAAATAAAATACCTACTAAAAAAAGGAAAATTTAATAAGTGAAAAATACCAAAGGGTATTAAATTTTGCAATATATATTTTAACTCTTAAGCATTTCACGGGAATTAAAGAAATGATTATGAAGAAGTTCATAAATTATAGGAATTACAAAAATAAAATGTTTACTAAAAATCGGAAAAATATTAATGAAATTATATAAAAATCTATTAAATAATATGAAGAAAGACAAAACAGTATTAAATTTTCAATACAAAAAAAAACTTCTGCGTTTTACTAGAAGTTAATAAATAATTATGAAAAATTCATAAAAATTGCAAAAATCTATACTAAAAAATATCAAAAAATAATTAAGATGAAAATTATGTAAGTGAAAAAGATAAAATTACATTAAAATTATGCTAATATAAGACCCTAATGTGAGTTTACATAGCATTATGTACATATTCATAAATTATATGAACTCCATCAATAGGAGCGAGCCATTGGCTACAAATCAACCAAAAACTAAAAAGAATATTTATTTTAAAAGTCGGAAAAATATTAAGTAAAGAAATTTGAATGAGTGAAAAAGACAAAACTGTATTAAATTTTCAATTTTCAATAATTATGAAAAACTCATAAAAATTGCAAAAATCTATCCTGAAAAAAAAAATCAGAAAAAAAATTTAAAAATTTAAAAAAAAAACCAGTAAGGAAAGGCTAAAGTCGGGCGGGGCCGACTATATAATACCCTACACCACTCTCGTAATATTGAATAACTCTGAAATATAAATTTTGTAGTTCATGTTTAAATTGTTTATTCTAAATTTCAAAACGATTGGATGTAAAATACAGCTTCTATAGAACTAAAGGGCCAAATCGGACGAAACATATATATGGGAGCTATAGCTAAATCTTAACCGATTTTCTTCAAATTCGGTAATGTTGGTTCATGGATCAAGAAACTCTACCATTCTAAATTTCAAAACGATTGGATGTAAAATACAGCTTATATAGAACTAAAGAGCCAAATCGGACGAAACATATATATGGGAGCTATAGCTAAATCTTAACCGATTTTCTTCAAATTCGGTAGTGTTGGTTCATGGATCAAGAAACTCTACCATTCTAAATTTCAAAACGATCGGATGTAAAATACAGCTTCTATCGGTCTAAAGGGCCAAATCGGACGAAACATATATATGGGAGCTATAGCTAAATCTTAACCGATTTTCTTCAAATTCGGCAATGTTGGTTCATGGATCAAGAAACTCTACCATTCTAAATTTCAAAACGATTGGATGTAAAATACAGCTTCTATAGAACTAAAGGGCCAAATCGGACGAAACATATATATGGGAGCTATAGCTAAATCTTAACCGATTTTCTTCAAATTCGCTAGTGTTGGTTCATGGATCAAGAAACTCTACCATTCTAAATTTCAAAACGATTGGATGTAAAATACAGCTTCTTCAGGACTAAAGAGCAAAATCGGACGAAACATATATATGGGAGCTATAGCTAAATCTTAACCGATTTTCTTCAAATTCGGCAATGTTGGTTAATGGATCAAGAAACTCTACCATTCTAAATTTCAAAACGATTGGATGTAAAATACAGCTTGTATAGGACTAAAGGGCCAAATCGGACGAAACATATATATGGGAGCTAAAGCTAAATCTTAACCGATTTTCTTCAAATTCGGCAATGATGGTTCATGAATCAAGAAACTCTACCATTCTAAATTTCAAAACGATTGGATGTAAAATACAGCTTGTATAGGACTAAAGGGCCAAATCGGACGAAAGATATATATGGGAGCTATATCTAAATCTGAACCGATTTCAACCAAATTCAATAGCGATCTTAACAGCTGCGAAATACTCTAAACTGCAAAATTTCAGAACGATCGGAGTGAAATTACTCGACGAACAACTTTACATGGACAGACGGAGGACAGACATGTTTAAATCGACTCAGCTAGTGATTCTGAGTCGATCGGTATACTTTAAGGTGGGTCTAGCTGTGTTATTTTCAGGTGTTACAAACATCTGCCGTGAAACAAACTTATAATACCCTGTACCACAGTGTGGTGTAGGGTATAATGATGAAAGTGAAATAGATAAAAATGCGTTAAAATGATTCCAATACTCGTATAAGCCACAATGTGAGTTTAAATAACATTATGAACATGTTCATAAATTATATGAACTCCATCAATAGGAGACATTGACTCCAAATCAACCAAAAACTAAAATGAATACTTATTTTTCAAAAAAAAAAACACAAAACTATATTAAATTTTCAATATGGGCATTTTTCTAGGGAACTCAAAAAAATTCCTTACAATTTTGCAACCTTGTCGATCTTTCTACGTAAGAAAATTTGATAAATATTGTAAAATATTGACATTAAAAGACATATTCTAATATATATGAATTTCGTCCGGAATTCAACACAAATCTAAATATATCAAAAAATTTTCATTTTTAAAGTAAATGTTAAATACGAACTTAAGAAGCATTGCCTCTAGTATATGCGAACACAAAGTTAGGTATTATTTATATAAGAAGTTTCGTTGAAATTTTTAAACCACTCAATATACCTCAAGAATCGTGTTTTTTCACGCCATTTGTCGATTTTTATGCAAACTAAAAAAGTTTTTAAAATTCTATTAATTCAGTGTTATTAAGCTCGATAGACTTTACAAATTAACTAATAACAATGGTATTCATAAGATCAATATCAAGGAAGTTATGAGCAAAAACACTAATGAAATTCCTGCCGTCCGCAACGCAGGAAATGCCCATATAGATAAACCGTAAAGCATTTTACTGGAATTGACAAAAACTATGACTAAAAAGTTCTTGAATTTTATGAACAGCAGAAACTAAAATCTCTGCTAAAAATTCAGAAAAACATTAAGGAAAAAATTTGTGCAAGTGAAAAAAACAGAAAGCTGTATTAGAATAAACATATATAAAAATTCATGTAAGTTCTTAAAGTATTATGAACATGTTCATAAATTATATGAACTCCGTCAATAAAAACCATTAGTCCAAATCCACAAATAGCAAAAAAGAATATTAATTTAAGGGAAAGTTATGAAACCGCATTAATGAATGTTAATCGAACTAACTAAATTGTTATGAAAAATTCATAATTATTATAAATGAAGAGAGACAAAAATATCTAAAAAAATCTGAAAACATTCAGAAACAAATAAGTATAAGAAAAAAAAACAGAAAACTATTAAATTGGTCCAAATACGAACAGTAAGGCGATTTATTAAAGTAACGGGGTTTCCCATAGGGATGATAGGATTTTGAAGTGACGTTTCGGCCATTTGTAATATATCATGAACTGTATTGTATTCAGTAGAGTTTACAATTTCATCATGGAGAGATATACGCAAGAACAAAGTTTGCAAAATATTCAGTTTTATTATCAAAATAATCGTTCTCCAATTGCAACTTTTCGGGCGCTAAGTCAATTTTTTTCTAAAATCCAAAAAAACACCTTCCTGTCGACCTACGACCTTGACACTCATGAGCGATATTTTAGCTCTCGTTAAGAGCTATATTTTTGCCATTGACCGATTCCCGATCCGATGAAGCGTTAAGGTGCTAGAGCAAAAATAAACTTTCCGTTCACATTTGAAAATGATGCTAAGTCCATTTTTTTAAAATCTAAAAAAAAACACTTTCCAGTCGACCTACGACCTTGACACCCATGAGCAATATTTTAGCTCTTGTTAAGAGCTATCTTTTTGCCATTTACCGATTGTGGCTACGTGCCACACAGCAAATGATACAATTAAATTGTTGCGAGAAACGTGTGGAGATTCGATTATTTCAAGAAATTGTGATATTGAACAGCCTCCAAGAAGTTGTGATTTAACAACATTAGACTATTTCTATTTCATTGAACTTTCGAAATATACCAGACTCTCTTCAAGCTTTACAAGTCAATATTGAACGTGCCAGTCATGACATACGACTTGATTTAGTGGATAAAGTGCTCGAAAATTGTGTTCATCGAATTCGTTCCTGCAGAAGAAGTCGTGGAGGCCATTTGAATGACGTTTTATTTAGAACTTAATTGTATCGATTGTACTTCACAATAAATAAAAAACTTTTGAATTTCCTTAACAACAATTGTGTTTTTTTCAAAGAAATCATATCACTCTTATTGGAAAAACTATATGAACAGTTCATATATTATAAGGAAGACTTCATAGATTATGTTGTTTATATATTATATGAATACTAATTTAAGTCAACGACAGAATATAAAAAGTTATTACCAAAAATTTTAAAAAACTAGAAAACAAATTATTTATTGAGTTTAGTACATATTTAAACAGTTTTGAAAGGTACAACAGCTCTATGAACAAATTCATAATTTTATGAACCGCATAAAATTGGCTTGGATTGGTTGGTAACCTATAATAAAATCAAAATAGACCAGTTTACAAACTTATTAAAAAATTTTATAAAATCAACCATAATTAGATAGTAAATTTTAGTGAAAAATAGTTTAATGGCGATCCATTATGAAAAAGTTCACAAAATGTTGGAGCAAAAAATAATAACTTGAAAATCTTTAATAAAATTAATAAAAAAAACGATCCGGTTTATGACTGTATGAATAAATGTTACAAAAAAATTACTAAAATAGATCTTTTACGAGCTCTCATTCAATACATTAAGTAAAACCTATGCCACAGCCGCAAAATCTATAAAGTGGGAATCTCAAATCGTACATAATACAGGGTGGCTCAAAATGACCGAAGGGGTTAAAACTCCTTATAACATTTTTAATATATTTTTATCCCCTCACCTTAGAGAGGAGGGTATATATCATTTGCTACGAGCTAAAATGTAACACATCGAAGGAGTGACCTAAGTCCCTAAGTATGTTAGCCGGATATTCGTTTTGGGTCATTTTAAGTCGATTGAGCTATGTCCGTCCGTCTGTCTGCTGGCTGGTGCGCACGATAACTCTCTAAAGGAGTAACCGATTGACTTCAAATTTGGTATGTGGTAATATTGTCTTCTATCTCCGGCTAAGTTCGAAGATGGCCATATTGGTCCACTGCTTCTAGTACCTCTCCCACAAGAGGTTAACATTAAGTGAAATATTGATTATTTAATAACTTCTATACTACTTATGTGAATCCTTTGAAGTTCTACACATAGTATTAGTTTATTAGTCACTATTAACTCGATAAAAATGGGCGAAGATGCCACGCCCCTTTTGTTACCTTCCACACAAATGGACAATTTTGAACCAAAAGTTACCAGCTTATAACTTTTACCAGCTTATAACATGCATATAAATACTTGAAATTTTGTACAGTGTAATGCTTTTATAGTACCTAGAGTCTAGAGAAAAATGGGCGTTCTCTGGAACGCCCCTTTTGGTACCTCCCACACAAATGGACCTTTTTGTACCAAAAGTTAACAGCTTTTAACTTGAATACCATTACATAAAGTATGTAAGTTATTAAATGCGAAATTGAAATTAAAATTGATAATAATTTAATAAAAATAAAAAAAAATTACTATTATTTTTTTGGGACTCAAGGTGAGGGGATTCATAAGTCGATTTATTATCGGATCTTTATTTAAATTTATAGTCTCCCACATCATCTAAGCATTTTCTAGATCGTTTTTTTTTTCATTGGCTCCCAAAAAAACAAGATTTGTTCTTCAATAAATGACTAAAACCTTTCGTTCTATAGTATTCAAGATTTTGTGGTACACTTTTAGGACCATTAAAGAGCTCCAATTATAATGAATCGTATATCAATGAATAGCTCGTTTTTCAGAGATGTGCAGAGTTATTTATATATAACCTTTATTTATTTATATAAACTTTATTGTTTATATTTGCGTTTTTTTTTTCAAATATTTTGGGGAATAAAAATGTCCTCAATCATTATATGATTTTTTTGTGGTACAATTTAAGGGATTATATTCACGTCTAATTCTTAAAATATAGTTATCAGTGGAAAACTATTTTCCCGAAGATATGCCCAGTATGGTTTTATTTTATTTTAGTACATTTAAATATCCAATAAGCCCAAATTAAAGAAGTTATTAAAATTAGAATAGGGAACACAAATTTTGTATTTTATTGTTTTTCCGCAGGCGAGTGTGAAAATGTGGCGAATGATATTTTTTTCTAAGAGATCTAATTTATGATATAAAAGGGAGAGAGCAAAATAGAACCTCATTGAGATCGCAAACATTAATAAAACTATCTCGAATTTTGAGTGTCGGTTGTGACTTATTTCATAAAACACTTCAGCCATTTTTGTGGTACACTTTTGCCGTCTTTAGTTCACTCATATTGTAATAAATTATATATCACGGAAAAGCTGTTTTTACCTAGATGTGCAGAGTATTATTTTCTTTTTTTCTATACGTTTTTTTAAATATATTTTTCGAGATCAAAAAGTCCTTTCAAATGCTACATACATTTTTGTGGTACATTTTTGATGGCTTTAGTTCACTCATATTGTAATAAATTATATAACTACGAATATATAAGGAAGACTTCATAGATTATGTTGTTTATATATTATATGAATACTAATTTAAGTCAACGACAGAATATAAAAAGTTATTACCAAAAATTTTAAAAAACTAGAAAACAAATTATTTATTGAGTTTAGTACATATTTAAACAGTTTTGAAAGGTACAACAGCTCTATGAACAAATTCATAATTTTATGAACCGCATAAAATTGGCTTGGATTGGTTGGTAACCTATAATAAAATCAAAATAGACCAGTTTACAAACTTATTAAAAAATTTTATAAAATCAACCATAATTAGATAGTAAATTTTAGTGAAAAATAGTTTAATGGCGATCCATTATGAAAAAGTTCACAAAATGTTGGAGCAAAAAATAATAACTTGAAAATCTTTAATAAAATTAATAAAAAAAACGATCCGGTTTATGACTGTATGAATAAATGTTACAAAAAAATTACTAAAATAGATCTTTTACGAGCTCTCATTCAATACATTAAGTAAAACCTATGCCACAGCCGCAAAATCTATAAAGTGGGAATCTCAAATCGTACATAATACAGGGTGGCTCAAAATGACCGAAGGGGTTAAAACTCCTTATAACATTTTTAATATATTTTTATCCCCTCACCTTAGAGAGGAGGGTATATATCATTTGCTACGAGCTAAAATGTAACACATCGAAGGAGTGACCTAAGTCCCTAAGTATGTTAGCCGGATATTCGTTTTGGGTCATTTTAAGTCGATTGAGCTATGTCCGTCCGTCTGTCTGCTGGCTGGTGCGCACGATAACTCTCTAAAGGAGTAACCGATTGACTTCAAATTTGGTATGTGGTAATATTGTCTTCTATCTCCGGCTAAGTTCGAAGATGGCCATATTGGTCCACTGCTTCTAGTACCTCTCCCACAAGAGGTTAACATTAAGTGAAATATTGATTATTTAATAACTTCTATACTACTTATGTGAATCCTTTGAAGTTCTACACATAGTATTAGTTTATTAGTCACTATTAACTCGATAAAAATGGGCGAAGATGCCACGCCCCTTTTGTTACCTTCCACACAAATGGACAATTTTGAACCAAAAGTTACCAGCTTATAACTTTTACCAGCTTATAACATGCATATAAATACTTGAAATTTTGTACAGTGTAATGCTTTTATAGTACCTAGAGTCTAGAGAAAAATGGGCGTTCTCTGGAACGCCCCTTTTGGTACCTCCCACACAAATGGACCTTTTTGTACCAAAAGTTAACAGCTTTTAACTTGAATACCATTACATAAAGTATGTAAGTTATTAAATGCGAAATTGAAATTAAAATTGATAATAATTTAATAAAAATAAAAAAAAATTACTATTATTTTTTTGGGACTCAAGGTGAGGGGATTCATAAGTCGATTTATTATCGGATCTTTATTTAAATTTATAGTCTCCCACATCATCTAAGCATTTTCTAGATCGTTTTTTTTTTCATTGGCTCCCAAAAAAACAAGATTTGTTCTTCAATAAATGACTAAAACCTTTCGTTCTATAGTATTCAAGATTTTGTGGTACACTTTTAGGACCATTAAAGAGCTCCAATTATAATGAATCGTATATCAATGAATAGCTCGTTTTTCAGAGATGTGCAGAGTTATTTATATATAACCTTTATTTATTTATATAAACTTTATTGTTTATATTTGCGTTTTTTTTTTCAAATATTTTGGGGAATAAAAATGTCCTCAATCATTATATGATTTTTTTGTGGTACAATTTAAGGGATTATATTCACGTCTAATTCTTAAAATATAGTTATCAGTGGAAAACTATTTTCCCGAAGATATGCCCAGTATGGTTTTATTTTATTTTAGTACATTTAAATATCCAATAAGCCCAAATTAAAGAAGTTATTAAAATTAGAATAGGGAACACAAATTTTGTATTTTATTGTTTTTCCGCAGGCGAGTGTGAAAATGTGGCGAATGATATTTTTTTCTAAGAGATCTAATTTATGATATAAAAGGGAGAGAGCAAAATAGAACCTCATTGAGATCGCAAACATTAATAAAACTATCTCGAATTTTGAGTGTCGGTTGTGACTTATTTCATAAAACACTTCAGCCATTTTTGTGGTACACTTTTGCCGTCTTTAGTTCACTCATATTGTAATAAATTATATATCACGGAAAAGCTGTTTTTACCTAGATGTGCAGAGTATTATTTTCTTTTTTTCTATACGTTTTTTTAAATATATTTTTCGAGATCAAAAAGTCCTTTCAAATGCTACATACATTTTTGTGGTACATTTTTGATGGCTTTAGTTCACTCATATTGTAATAAATTATATAACTACGAATAGGTCTTTTGTCCAAGATGTGCAGAGTATTATTTTCTTTTTTGTATAAGAGTTTTTCAGTATATTTTGCGAGATTAAAAAGTCCTTTCTAATGTTACATACATTTTTGTGGTACACTTTGAGCGACTTTGTTGTTTGTTTATTACCAGTGCATACAAGACCTGAAATTTTGTACATTGTAATGGTTTAATAGTACCTACAATGCAGTGAAAAATGTGCATTATTGCCACGCCCACCTCCCACAAAAATGGACCATTTTTTAGCAAAAATTACCAGCTTATAACTTTATTACCAGTGCATACAAAGACCTAAAATGTACAGTGTAATGGTTTAATATTACCTACTTTGGGTACCTCCCACATAAATGGACCATTTTTTAGCAAAAATTACCAGCTTATAACTTTATTACCAGGGCATACAAAGACCTAAAATTTTGTATAGTGTAATGGTTTAATATTACCTACAATACAGTGAAAAATTTACATTATTGCCAAGCTCCTTTTGGTACCTTCCACACAAATGGACCATTTTGTACCAAAAGTTAACAGCTTTTAACTTTAATATGGGTGCATACAATTACTTGAAATTTCGAACAGTGCAATGCTTTCATAGTACCTAGAGTCTAGAGAAAAGTGGCCGTTATTGGCACACCACTTTTGGTACCCCCCCGACATATATGGACCATTTTACACCGAAAGTTAACAGATTACAACTTTAATACGAGTACATACTTTAAAGTTATTAAATGCAATTTAAATTGATAATAATTTAATTAAAACAAAAAAATAAATAAATTTACTAATATTTTTTTTATGTCGTAAATAAAAAGTTATAATAATCTCAAACCCGTTCGGTCATTTTGGGCCACACTGTACCTTTGGTCCTTCGACCTGACCCTTTTACATTTATGGACGCAATTTATTAAAACCAAATCCGTAATTTTTTTAATATTTGTCATACGATAAGTCTTTGTTCAAAAATGTTCCTTTCAATATCACTTAAAATGTTGGTCCTACTAATTAACATTATCGTTTAAGCTATTTAAATATTATTTAATAGATTAAGATCATGAATCCTACGATCCAGCTAATTTCAATCATTTTTCTTTTGAAATGTTGGTCCTTCCTTTATTAGAAAAATTTTGCTTTTCTCTTCAAATGAACTATTCAATTATCTAAAAGAGAATCTTTCTTTCAGTATTATTTTAAAATGAAATTTTCTAGAAATAAGAACTTTCTAAGAAATTTTCTATAAATAAAAATTTCGTAGAAATTTTCTATAAATAAAAAATTTTTTAGAAATTTTCTATAACATTTTTCGTAGAAATTTTCTATAAATAAAATTTTTTTTTAGAAATTTTCTATAATATTTTTCGCAGAAATTTTCTATAAATAAAAAATTTTCTATAAATACGAAATTTCGTAGAAATTTCTATAAAAAAGAAATTTTTGATAAATTAGAAATTTTCCATAAATAAAAAATTTCGTAGAAGTTGTTATATAAGTAAAAAATTTCGTAGAAATTTTCTATAAATAAAAAAATTTGTAGAAATTTTCTATAAATAAAAGATTTCGTAGAAATTTTCTATAAATAAAAAAATTTTTAGAAATTTTTTATAACATTTTTCGTAGACATTTTCTATAAATAAAAAATTTTGTTGAAATTTTCTATAAATAAGAAATTTCATAGAAATTTTCTATAATAAAATTTTTTTTAGAAATTTTCTATAAATAATTTATTAACCTCTGGTCGTTTACATTAGTAACTATTTTCATATTATTAAAGAGTTTGAATATTATTTTATGTGGAAATGTATTTATTCTGAATTTTTGGTCCTTCGATCTAACACTTTTTCCACTATACAAACGATTTATTAAATTAAACTTCTATATGTTAAGTGTTGGTTCTCCGACAAATCTCTCTTGTCGGTAGTTTCTCTTTCAGTATCATTTTGAGAATTTGCTTTTCTCTTCAAATGAACTATTCAATTATCTAAAAGAGAATCTTTCTTTCAGTATTATTTTAAAATGAAGTTTTCTATAAATAAGAACTTTCTAAGAAATTTTCTATAAATAAAAATTTCGTAGAAATTTTCTATAAATAAAAAATTTTTTAGAAATTTTCTATAACATTTTTCGTAGAAATTTTCTATAAATAAAAAATTTTTTTAGAAATTTTCTATAACATTTTTCGCAGAAATTTTCTATAAATAAAAAATTTTCTATAAATACGAAATTTCGTAGAAATTTCTATAAATAAGAAATTTTTGATAAATTAGAAATTTTCTATAAATAAAAAAATTCGTAGAAGTTTTTATATAAGTAAAAAATTTCGTAGAAATTTTCTATAAATAAAAAAATTTGTAGAAATTTTCTATAAATTAAAGATTTCGTAGAAATTTTCTATAAATAAAAAAATTTTTAGAAATTTTTTATAACATTTTTCGTAGACATTTTCTATAAATAAAAAATGTTGTTGAAATTTTCTATAAATAAGAAATTTCATAGAAATTTTCTATAAATAAAAAATTTTGTAGAAATTTTCTATAAATAATTGATTAACCTCTTGTCGTTTACATTAGTAACTATTTTCATATTATTAAAGAGTTTGAATATTATTTTATGTTTTCCTATCCATTGTGGAAATGTATTTATTCTGAATTTTTGGTCCTTCGATCTAACACTTTTTCCACTATACAAACGATTTATTAAATTAAACTTCTACATATATGTTAAGTGTTGGTTCTCCCGCAAATCTCTCTTGTCGGTAGTTTCTCTTTCAGTATCATTTTGAGAATTTGGTCCTTCGATTTGTCAATGATTACTGTGTTTTTTCTCAATACTTGTCGATTAATCTCAACCATTTAAATTTGTAACTATTTAATCCATTATCAAAAAGTTCAAAAAAAAATATAAGAACTAAAAAATAACAACTTGAAAAATATTAATAAAATTTAAATAAACCAGTTTTTAAGTCTATGAAGAACTTGATAGAAAAATCCAATAGCTCTCATTGACATAACTACATACTCGTATAAGCTAAATAACTATTGAGAAATCCATAAAATGGCAATCTCAAATATTATGAAAGTAAATTAAAGGAAATGTTTGGTTTTCGCATACGAAGGCAATTTGTTATAACCAATTCTATAATATTGTAATCTCTTTTACAATAATTTTTCATTCGACATCACGTGAAAAAGTTCTAATACAAAATCTCGTTTGCATTTTTACTTTTTTTACAAACTTCGACCTTTTTTTCGCCTAGCAGAACCATTTATAATCGTTATCTATCTACTATATTTTAGATTCATTCGAAATTTTAGTCCTTCGAGCTGGTGTTGTTTTATTACTGCTCTTCCTTCCATTTTACCTTATCGTTGTAACTCTATGAATATCCTAAACAGTGGGCAATGACTTTCTTCCTGCAAATTATATATGTGTGAAATGTTGATCCTTCGATCAGACTCTTTTCCGCATAGCTTAATGATTTACGAACTTGAATGGCTATCGTTTGCATTATTGGCCCTTCGAGCAGACACTAGCAGAATCATTTACAAATTTAAACCACAATAATTTGAATTTTGAGTCCTTCAAGCTGATACTTTTTCTCCCACCAGAATCATTTACAAACTTGATTTTAGATTGTTGGTCCTTCGAGCAGGCTCTGCTAATTCTAATTATAGCAAAACGATTCTGCTAGGGATTAGAGTTTGAAAATGGTGCTGCTAGGCGAAAAACTGTCTACCAGAAGAACTAATATTTAAATTACTACTGCTCGAAGGACCAATAACTCAAATTATAGCGATTAGAGTTCGTAAATGGTTCTGCTAGGCGAAAAACTGTCTACCAGAAGAACCAATAATTAAATTTTTAGTCGTTGTAAATAGTTCTGTAAGGCGAAGAAGTGTCTGCTCGAAGGACCAATGAATTATTGGTCCTTCGAGCAGACACTTCTTCGCCTTACAGAACTATTTACAAATTTCAACCACTACAAATTTAAATATTAGTTCTTCTGGTAGACAGTTTTTCGCCTAGCAGAACCATTTACGAACTCTAATAGCTATAATTTGAATTATTGGTCCTTCGAGCAGCCACCTTTTTCCCCTGGCAGCATAATTTACAAATTTGAAGCACAATAATATTAATAATTGCACCATTTACAAATAGTAGAACCATTCACGAACTTTAATCACTATAATTTGAATTATTGGTATTTCGAACAGCCACTTTTTCACCCAGCAGAATCATATACAAATTTCAACCACAATAATTTGAATTATGGGTCTTTCAAGCAGATTGATTCACAGCATTTTAGATTATTGGTCCTTCGAGCAGGCTCTGCTAATTCAAATTATAGTGGCTCACGTTTGCAAATGATTCTGCTAGGGAAAAAAGTTCCAGCTCGAAGGACCAATAATTCAAATATAGCGATTAATATCCGTTTTCAGCAAATTACATTTTTCTAATATTATTTTCCCCATTAGCAACCACAGTAGCTGCTGTCAGCTTTTGATGGTTCCAGTCGTCTTCCCTTCTTTCCGTCATATGGTTTCAATGGTTTCCATCGCCACAGCGAGCGAATCAACTCTTCTTTTTGCGTTCCAAAAACAGAAATGCTAGCAACAATACAGCATTGCCATCGCCGCCACCTCAGCTCAAGTCGTATAAAACATGTTTTGCATATTGATTTTTTCGTTTCGTTTCATTCGCTCTCTCATCATTTTCGGTTCAGTTCAGTAAAACGTGCTTTATCAGTCTGAATTAAATAAAAAAAAACTAAACAACAACAAATCCGGGAAACCAGCGGGCTTTGGGGCTGGGCGGACGACGACGGCTGTTTTAGCCAACATAATTGTCTGTCGAAACAAGTTAAATAATTTTTCTTTCACTGCTTTGTTTTTTTTTGTGTACTCATATCAAATTAGAGTTATAAAATTTTACGAGTTGTTGACGAATTGAAGAGGGATTTTCTTACAGTGTTTGAGAGATTTTTTTAAAAGGTTCGTTGGGGGACACGTCTTCAACTCTATTGTTTTGTTGGGGAACGTGTTTGTCATGCTTAATTTTTTTAAACAAATTTTGAAAATTAAAATATGATGAATATTCTCTTAATGTCATTTTGGATTTCGTTTTATAATTAACGGCAGTTTATGTTATGTTTTGTTGCAAGAACAATGAAAAAAAGATTTGATTGAAAAAGTGAGATAAGGAGAGAAAAAGGAATGAGGAAGAGTTTTTGGAAGAGGATTTGAAAGAAGTCAAAAAGAATTATGATGAGAAGGAAAAAAAGAAGAAACAAAGTAAATTCAATTGTCTTAATATCAATTAAATGTTTAATTGAAGCGTAGTTCCAATTTATAGAAAAATTCGGAAAGTAATACAACTTTTAAATAAACAATTTATTTTATTAACAAGAGATTAAAAAGAAAAACGACCAATCAATTAAAATTTTAAATGAAATAAAATACCAATTAAATTTTTAATTAAACGAATTATGTTATTTTGAAAGATTAACATTATTTGCTTTTAATTTTATTTATACAATTTATTTTATTAAAAAGAGATTAAAAAGAAAAACGACAAATGACTTAAATTTTTTTATTTATTGTTTATTTATTTTGAAATAAAGTACCAATTAAATTGTTAATTAAACGAATTATGCTATTTTGAAAGATTAACATTATTAGCTTCGAAAAAAAATCAAATAAAAAAATACTACAAATTTCCTTCAAAATCTAAATTTTATTTTTTTTTTCGATTTTATTTCCCATTTTTCTCAGTGTCCCTCTGGCATGCGAATTATGTTGCATTGAAATATTTTGTATATATATTTCTGTGAATTTTATTTAAGACACAATAACAAAAATTTCCAATGAAATATCTTCATGTTTGTTGTATTGATTGGATTTATTTAAATTACGAATTTTGCTTTTTAATCTTGAAATAACAGTAACAACAAATACAATACCAACTGGAGTAAGCTTCTGTGGTTTGTTGTAAGAATATTTCAAAAGTTATTGTTGTTGTTTAACACCATCTCATAAAGCCAATGGAATTGTAACAACAAAATTTCTAAATGAAAACAACTTTAATTTTATTCAAATGCAATTCCGAACAAATGCATAAATGTGGCATCAATTAAATCGGAGATAGAGATGGAAAAAGAAAGAGATAGAGAAATCCATCCAAAGATATCATAAAAATCAAAATGTGGACTTGGTCGGTGGTTAGTTAAGCTGTCCGTCCGTCTGTCTGTCTGATTGGGGTTTTCTTGTTGGGGATTTTCGTGTTTAGTTTTAACGCATTTTTATGGTACTTTTGCAACTAAAATAGCAATCAGGTTTTCAGAATTGGGTATATAAAATTGGAAATTGAAACAAGTTGATTATTTAAAAAATATTGAAATAAAAAATCTGAAAATCTGGCCTCTAAAAATGTCGCCGATGAAATAATGAAATAATGAAATAATGAAATAATGAAATAATGAAATAATGAAATAATGAAATAATGAAATAATGAAATAATGAAATAATGAAATAATGAAATAATGAAATAATGAAATAATGAAATAATGAAATAATGAAATAATGAAATAATGAAATAATGAAATAATGAAATAATGAAATAATGAAATAATGAAATAATGAAATAATGAAATAATGAAATAATGAAATAATGAAATAATGAAATAATGAAATAATGAAATAATGAAATAATGAAATAATGAAATAATGAAATAATGAAATAATGAAATAATGAAATAATGAAATAATGAAATAATGAAATAATGAAATAATGAAATAATGAAATAATGAAATAATGAAATAATGAAATAATGAAATAATGAAATAATGAAATAATGAAATAATGAAATAATGAAATAATGAAATAATGAAATAATGAAATAATGAAATAATGAAATAATGAAATAATGAAATAATGAAATAATGAAATAATGAAATAATGAAATAATGAAATAATGAAATAATGAAATAATGAAATAATGAAATAATGAAATAATGAAATAATGAAATAATGAAATAATGAAATAATGAAATAATGAAATAATGAAATAATGAAATAATGAAATAATGAAATAATGAAATAATGAAATAATGAAATAATGAAATAATGAAATAATGAAATAATGAAATAATGAAATAATGAAATAATGAAATAATGAAATAATGAAATAATGAAATAATGAAATAATGAAATAATGAAATAATGAAATAATGAAATAATGAAATAATGAAATAATGAAATAATGAAATAATGAAATAATGAAATAATGAAATAATGAAATAATGAAATAATGAAATAATGAAATAATGAAATAATGAAATAATGAAATAATGAAATAATGAAATAATGAAATAATGAAATAATGAAATAATGAAATAATGAAATAATGAAATAATGAAATAATGAAATAATGAAATAATGAAATAATGAAATAATGAAATAATGAAATAATGAAATAATGAAATAATGAAATAATGAAATAATGAAATAATGAAATAATGAAATAATGAAATAATGAAATAATGAAATAATGAAATAATGAAATAATGAAATAATGAAATAATGAAATAATGAAATAATGAAATAATGAAATAATGAAATAATGAAATAATGAAATAATGAAATAATGAAATAATGAAATAATGAAATAATGAAATAATGAAATAATGAAATAATGAAATAATGAAATAATGAAATAATGAAATAATGAAATAATGAAATAATGAAATAATGAAATAATGAAATAATGAAATAATGAAATAATGAAATAATGAAATAATGAAATAATGAAATAATGAAATAATGAAATAATGAAATAATGAAATAATGAAATAATGAAATAATGAAATAATGAAATAATGAAATAATGAAATAATGAAATAATGAAATAATGAAATAATGAAATAATGAAATAATGAAATAATGAAATAATGAAATAATGAAATAATGAAATAATGAAATAATGAAATAATGAAATAATGAAATAATGAAATAATGAAATAATGAAATAATGAAATAATGAAATAATGAAATAATGAAATAATGAAATAATGAAATAATGAAATAATGAAATAATGAAATAATGAAATAATGAAATAATGAAATAATGAAATAATGAAATAATGAAATAATGAAATAATGAAATAATGAAATAATGAAATAATGAAATAATGAAATAATGAAATAATGAAATAATGAAATAATGAAATAATGAAATAATGAAATAATGAAATAATGAAATAATGAAATAATGAAATAATGAAATAATGAAATAATGAAATAATGAAATAATGAAATAATGAAATAATGAAATAATGAAATAATGAAATAATGAAATAATGAAATAATGAAATAATGAAATAATGAAATAATGAAATAATGAAATAATGAAATAATGAAATAATGAAATAATGAAATAATGAAATAATGAAATAATGAAATAATGAAATAATGAAATAATGAAATAATGAAATAATGAAATAATGAAATAATGAAATAATGAAATAATGAAATAATGAAATAATGAAATAATGAAATAATGAAATAATGAAATAATGAAATAATGAAATAATGAAATAATGAAATAATGAAATAATGAAATAATGAAATAATGAAATAATGAAATAATGAAATAATGAAATAATGAAATAATGAAATAATGAAATAATGAAATAATGAAATAATGAAATAATGAAATAATGAAATAATGAAATAATGAAATAATGAAATAATGAAATAATGAAATAATGAAATAATGAAATAATGAAATAATGAAATAATGAAATAATGAAATAATGAAATAATGAAATAATGAAATAATGAAATAATGAAATAATGAAATAATGAAATAATGAAATAATGAAATAATGAAATAATGAAATAATGAAATAATGAAATAATGAAATAATGAAATAATGAAATAATGAAATAATGAAATAATGAAATAATGAAATAATGAAATAATGAAATAATGAAATAATGAAATAATGAAATAATGAAATAATGAAATAATGAAATAATGAAATAATGAAATAATGAAATAATGAAATAATGAAATAATGAAATAATGAAATAATGAAATAATGAAATAATGAAATAATGAAATAATGAAATAATGAAATAATGAAATAATGAAATAATGAAATAATGAAATAATGAAATAATGAAATAATGAAATAATGAAATAATGAAATAATGAAATAATGAAATAATGAAATAATGAAATAATGAAATAATGAAATAATGAAATAATGAAATAATGAAATAATGAAATAATGAAATAATGAAATAATGAAATAATGAAATAATGAAATAATGAAATAATGAAATAATGAAATAATGAAATAATGAAATAATGAAATAATGAAATAATGAAATAATGAAATAATGAAATAATGAAATAATGAAATAATGAAATAATGAAATAATGAAATAATGAAATAATGAAATAATGAAATAATGAAATAATGAAATAATGAAATAATGAAATAATGAAATAATGAAATAATGAAATAATGAAATAATGAAATAATGAAATAATGAAATAATGAAATAATGAAATAATGAAATAATGAAATAATGAAATAATGAAATAATGAAATAATGAAATAATGAAATAATGAAATAATGAAATAATGAAATAATGAAATAATGAAATAATGAAATAATGAAATAATGAAATAATGAAATAATGAAATAATGAAATAATGAATTAGTGAAATAATGAAAAATAGTGCAATAGTGAAATGATGAAATAATGACATTATTCCATTATAATGAAATCATGAAATATAATAAATAATGACATTATTTCATTATAATTAAATCATGAAATATAATAAATATTTTCTGAATATTTCATAATTCTACTTAATATTTTCAGTTTTAGTTATAATTAAATAAATTTGTTGATAGCACTGAGGAATTATTTTTGTATTTCTGAACTTATTTCCTCTTGACCTCTAGTAAATGATAACTTCATCCTTGATTTTCTTCTCTTCGTTTTTCTCCCTTCCTTCCTTTTTCACCTCTTTTCATTCATACATTTGCTAAACGTTGTCTTTAAATTATCTTCATTTTCTATTAATATTGTGCCATGTTTTACCTAATTCATCATGTAGACTTTGTCGTTTTGTTCATAGAGAATAATATTTCGCAATCAGTTTCTTCGTTTGTTTGGATGATGTCAAAAAAGATCATTAATCATTGGCATTAGCGGATGGGAATCGCACCAGCGCCGAGCGCCTCACCATGGACGAACGTCATATGCTTTATGACGATTTATTATATAAAGTTATAGACATAAATTATGTATTACCAAATATAAAAAAAAACAACAGACAAAAAACGTGAAAATGCCGTGGAATAAATACAAAACAAAAAATTTGAAAAAAAAACAAATAAACAAACAACTAGGCATGGAAATGTAATTAATCAAGCGCCATGAGGTGCCGAGGATGTTGGGAGATGATGCAGAGGAGTCCGTCCGTCTGTCTTCTCTCAATAGGTGACAGAATGTAGGAATGGATAGTAGACTACTATTTCGAAGAAGAAGAATGAGAGATCAGATAGAATATTTCCGGCAGCATTATAACTATTTAGGGAGATTAATAGTTATAAATAACGAAAATGCTGGAAAGTGATGAGCAGAAATCGTTATTTATTCATAAGATCTTCCGCTGGAATTTTGCAAAAAAAAAAAATGTAAGGAAAGTGTTTTCTTCCTCTCGTGTATTAATGAGAGCATTTTATTGATCCTTCTGTTAACCTTAACATTTTCTATAAACTGGTTACCTTTCTAACCCCCTGTGTCTTGTATAAGGGACAATTTTTACCTAGTAATGCAAAGAGTATAACTTTATCCGCAAACATAAGGAAAGACCTTTTCCCTAGTTAAGCAATTAGATCATTTTCTTACGACTTCTGGTAATCTAAATATTTTTTTTAATTTCTTTATTTATTCCGCTTTTTTGCCGCTCCGGTTAATTTAAATTATTTTTTTTAATTCCTTTATTTATTCCGCGTAGGAACATAGGGTTTCCACAAAGTTTTTGAAACCAATTCTATCTCTAATCTTAATTGATTCTACAAACCGGTTACGTTTCTGACTCCTCGTATAATGTATAAGTGACATTTGTCACCTTTTTGTCCCCCAGTTATGCGAACAGTAGAAGTGTTCCTAGTTTTCTCCCCAATTATTATTGGGTCAGCTTTCTTTTCATTTTTATTTTATATTTTTGCTCGAATTTCTTTAATATTCTGAAAATCCAAATTATTCAAGTTTTTTAAAAAACCGCATAAATAATTTCGTGGAAATTTCCCTATTTTTTTAAAAACTGCTTTAAATATTTTCGAAACTTTTATAATATTAAATCATTATGAATTAAGCCTATTCTGCATAAAACTCGTACGCAAAACTAAAATAAGCGAAAAACTCCCAATGACATCATCCTCCACACTCAAAAAGAAAAAATTTAAATTAAAACAATGGCAAAAAAGCCTAAATTTTGTTCGTGAAAAAGACTCTCGATTTTTTGTTTGCCAAAAAAAAAACCAAAGCAAATTGTTTATGCAAAATTATACAAATACTAACGTCATATAACACATGCAGCAAAAACAAAAGTGGCGGAAATAAAGACTATGAGGTTTTCATTTAAAAATTACGTAGTATTTCCAAAAATTATATTTTCACCGTTTTTTTAATTTACCAAAAAATAAATGAGATAATCGCAATTTTTGGGTAGTTTGGAAAGTGCGAAGAAAAACTGTAAAATTTAATTAGGTTTCCTTTTAGAGTTAACGCGAACTATTTTGCTTTAGAAAGAGCGAAAGATAAATTATAAAACAAGCATGAAATTTAAAGTGAATTTTGCTAAATTACCTTTAAAATTCGACATATAAAAAACCGCATGAAATTAAGCAGATTTCTTTTCTTTTTTTTGTTCAAATATCTATAATCCCACAGTCATAACGTTTGGGTTCCCGCGAAGAGATGACCTAATATTTTATTGGAAGAGTTTATTAAAAAAAATCAGGGAAACGCCACCATTTAATTACTGATGTTGGAATAATGATTTATTTGTACATAATCAAATTTAACACGAATTGAGATTTCCTGAATTACTAAGTCCCTTAATTGGGCTTACCAAACCATACAAAAAAAAAAAAAAACTAATAAAAAATTCAACAAATTAATTATAAGAAATATAATTTTTATTTTATATAATAGATAAAGTAATAAATTCTTGTTATAGAACAACTTAATTAATAAATAGGCATTATTAGTGAATTAACTAATTAAATAATAAAATTAAGTAATTAAAAAAGAATAACTGAATTGATGATTTATAGAATTAATAAACGCACGAGCCAATGCATTATTTTATTAATGAGTTAATGCATTATTGCATTATTTAATTAATTAATTAATGTATTATTAGTAATTTAAATAATTAATAAATGAAATAATTAATTATTAAATAAAAGGATAAAATAATATTTCAATTGATGATTGTAGAACTAATAAATTAATAAAGACTTAATAATTTACTGCATAAATAATTAGTGAATTGATACATTATTGAATTAATAAATTAACTGATTCCTCAATTATAAATTACAAATTAATTAAAAAAATTAAACAAAAATTAATAAATCAATTAGTTAAATAATGAAAGAAACTTTAGCAAAGTCATGACTTAATGAACTAATGATCCAATGACTTAATGCAAACCAATGATCTAACTAATCATTGAAATTGTCACATAAGAAATTGTCTGACAAGTAACGAAAGTACGTACACAATGACACTGTCGTCAGGCGCAGCAAAATAAATGTCTGGACAAAAAATTGTATATGTTCTGTCAGCCACCCAACGTCAGCATTGTGTGACACTCGCTTAATGATAATGACAATAAAACAATAAAACCCAATAGTTTTTAGAGATTGTGTGACAAAAAACGGTAGCGTTAGATTTGAAGGAAAGTGATTTTATCTTTTCACTTGAGTTTCACTTTAAATGTTCCGTTTCTAGGTTTATCATTTCATATCATAGAAAATCTAATCTTTAGCTCTGGCAAACACGAGTTTTCCAACTATGTTGTATATTTTTTTAAATGGCGCATATGTTCATTTTATTACAAAAAAAAACGACATAAAACGCGTAAGAGTGTAATTTTGTAAACAATTTCCATTTTTTTGGTCTCAAAATAAAAGAGAAAATTCCGATTTAATTGTGCGTATAAAACAAAAAAAAATCAAATAAATCTTCAAGAAACAACTCAACTCGAGAAATAAAAACACTAAAGTCATTCGGAACAATAAAACGCACAACTACACCGAGAATGTAATAAAATTTATATTAAATTTTTTGCTCAGTTTTTTTCTTATTCTCCTCTGCCGCAATACAGTCGTTATTGTGTCTTCGTTGTCTCCGTAAAGATATGATTTATTGATAAAAACAGAGCACTCGGCATAACTTTAGAAACACACACGTTCTTCTGGCAAAGTGTGTGTTTGTAACTTTAACAATTATTTGGAATAGAAATGAAAGCAATTTTTTCTCTTTCTCCCTGGGTTGCTTAGGAATTTCCATTGTGCACCAATGCGACGGGAATGGACATGAATGGAAAACAAAGTGTAAAATATTCTTTAGCAATTTTAATATTATTTTTTTAATAAGACAGTAAAGATAAAGGAAACTGAAAGGAGACAGAAAAATAAATAACTGAATTACTTATAAAAAGTATATAATCATTTGGATTGAATGAATTTATTTCATAATTTTATTATTCCATTACATATTTTATTATTTCATTATTTCATCATTTCATCATTTCATCATTTCATCATTTCATTATTTCATTATTTCATTATTTCATTATTTCATTATTTCATTATTTCATTATTTCATTATTTCATTATTTCATTATTTCATTATTTCATTATTTCATTATTTCATTATTTCATTATTTCATTATTTCATTATTTCATTATTTCATTATTTCATTATTTCATTATTTCATTATTTCATTATTTCATTATTTCATTATTTCATTATTTCATTATTTCATTATTTCATTATTTCATTATTTCATTATTTCATTATTTCATTATTTCATTATTTCATTATTTCATTATTTCATTATTTCATTATTTCATTATTTCATTATTTCATTATTTCATTATTTCATTATTTCATTATTTCATTATTTCATTATTTCATTATTTCATTATTTCATTATTTCATTATTTCATTATTTCATTATTTCATTATTTCATTATTTCATTATTTCATTATTTCATTATTTCATTATTTCATTATTTCATTATTTCATTATTTCATTATTTCATTATTTCATTATTTCATTATTTCATTATTTCATTATTTCATTATTTCATTATTTCATTACTTCATTATTTCACTAATTCATTATTTCATTATTTCATTATTTCATTATTTCATTATTTCATTATTTCATTATTTCATTATTTCATTATTTCATTATTTCATTATTTCATTATTTCATTATTTCATTATTTCATTATTTCATTATTTCATTATTTCATTATTTCATTATTTCATTATTTCATTATTTCATTGTTTCATTATTTCATTATTTCATTATTTCATTATTTCATTATTTCATTATTTCATTATTTCATTATTTCATTATTTCATTATTTCATTATTTCATTATTTCATTATTTCATTATTTCATTATTTCATTATTTCATTATTTCATTATTTCATTATTTCATTATTTCATTATTTCATTATTTCATTATTTCATTATTTCATTATTTCATTATTTCATTATTTCATTATTTCATTATTTCATTATTTCATTATTTCATTATTTCATTATTTCATTATTTCATTATTTCATTATTTCATTATTTCATTATTTCATTATTTCATTATTTCATTATTTCATTATTTCATTATTTCATTATTTCATTATTTCATTATTTCATTATTTCATTATTTCATTATTTCATTATTTCATTATTTCATTATTTCATTATTTCATTATTTCATTATTTCATTATTTCATTATTTCATTATTTCATTATTTCATTATTTCATTATTTCATTATTTCATTATTTCATTATTTCATTATTTCATTATTTCATTACTTCATTATTTCACTAATTCATTATTTCATTATTTCATCATTTCATCATTTCATTATTTCATTATTTCATTATTTCATTATTTCATTATTTCATTATTTCATTATTTCATTATTTCATTATTTCATTATTTCATTATTTCATTATTTCATTATTTCATTATTTCATTATTTCATTATTTCATTATTTCATTATTTCATTATTTCATTATTTCATTATTTCATTATTTCATTATTTCATTATTTCATTATTTCATTATTTCATTATTTCATTATTTCATTATTTCATTATTTCATTATTTCATTATTTCATTATTTCATTATTTCATTATTTCATTATTTCATTATTTCATTATTTCATTATTTCATTATTTCATTATTTCATTATTTCATTATTTCATTATTTCATTATTTCATTATTTCATTATTTCATTATTTCATTATTTCATTATTTCATTATTTCATTATTTCATTATTTCATTATTTCATTATTTCATTATTTCATTATTTCATTATTTCATTATTTCATTATTTCATTATTTCATTATTTCATTATTTCATTATTTCATTATTTCATTATTTCATTATTTCATTATTTCATTATTTCATTATTTCATTATTTCATTATTTCATTATTTCATTATTTCATTATTTCATTATTTCATTATTTCATTATTTCATTATTTCATTATTTCATTATTTCATTATTTCATTATTTCATTATTTCATTATTTCATTATTTCATTATTTCATTATTTCATTATTTCATTATTTCATTATTTCATTATTTCATTATTTCATTATTTCATTATTTCATTATTTCATTATTTCATTATTTCATTATTTCATTATTTCATTATTTCATTATTTCATTATTTCATTATTTCATTATTTCATTATTTCATTATTTCATTATTTCATTATTTCATTATTTCATTATTTCATTATTTCATTATTTCATTATTTCATTATTTCATTATTTCATTATTTCATTATTTCATTATTTCATTATTTCATTATTTCATTATTTCATTATTTCATTATTTCATTATTTCATTATTTCATTATTTCATTATTTCATTATTTCATTATTTCATTATTTCATTATTTCATTATTTCATTATTTCATTATTTCATTATTTCATTATTTCATTATTTCATTATTTCATTATTTCATTATTTCATTATTTCATTATTTCATTATTTCATTATTTCATTATTTCATTATTTCATTATTTCATTATTTCATTATTTCATTGTTTCATTATTTCATTATTTCATTATTTCATTATTTCACTATTTCATTATTTCATTATTTCATTATTTCATTATTTCATTATTTCATTATTTCATTATTTCATTATTTCATTATTTCATTATTTCATTTTTTTAAATTCGCTAATTCACATTAAGTTAAATCGGCTATTAAATATTTCATTCTCTACTTTATTAATTCACAAAGTAATGATTTTATTAATTCATCACAAATTTCAATATTATATATTTAGTATTAAATAAGTTCCGTGATTTACATTATTTCAGAAAATGCATTAAATTAATTTTGCAAATCATTGGAACAAATCAGTTAAATTGAAAAACATACAAAACAAGATTTTGGAATTGAAAATAGTTTATTATTACAATTTTGATTAATTAAATTTTTTTGTTTCCAATATTTTATTTAAAGAAAATCGCCGAAAATTTCTCCTTTTTCCCAAAATTTACCTTTAGCCTTATTCAGTTTAATGTATTATTTTTTTGTTTCCTTCAACTCAAGAAAAATCTTTTGCCTTTTTTTGTTTTTCTTCTCGCCTCACTCTTGTCATTTCTCGCACTTCCCAAGGTTTTCAGAGGACATTGCCACCATTGAGCCGCAGTATTTTTTTAACCCACTTTAAGGTCACTCCAAGAAACACAAAATCCAGCAGAACTACATTGCGACGACCACCACAACAGTCAACATCAACACCACTTACTTACTCTTACACTCTTAAAATACAAACAGTTGAAAATTAAAAATTTAAATAAAATTCCAACATTTACTTGGGAAGACAAAAAATACAGAAAAAAAATAAAAAACAAAATAAAACAAGAAAAAATACAAGTTTTCAGTGGATGCTGCCGTGGTTGTCGTCCGGACTACCCCCAGTATATGATTCAAGCAAAAATTGTTCTACACCAAATCCATCCAAAGCCATTACCGGAGATGATGGTGGCTAGGTAGCATCATCATCATCTGCAGCAGCATCAGCAGCTTCCATATGATGGATGAACGAACAATGCTAATGATGAAAAGATGGAACAGATGAATAAGAGGGAGCCAATGCCGCATTTTTTTTAAAAAATATTTTTATTTTTTAATATTTTTTCAACTAATGAAGAAATATTGACGAGAAATGAAGGATTTGATGTTTGTTTTGGGAGAAAAAATTATGACGTTTCTTTTGCCATTCGTTCGAAAGAAAAAACAAATAAAATTGAATGATGACAGATGAAAATTGGCGGTAATGGACTGATTGAAATATGTGTATTTTCCAAATGGACACCATCTGAAAATTTATCTTTAAACACACACTGGAATAAAAGATCAAAAGAATCAAAAGAATCAAAAGAATCAAAAGAATCAAAAGAATCAAAAGAATCAAAAGAATCAAAAGAATCAAAAGAATCAAAAGAATCAAAAGAATCGAAAGAATCAAAAGAATCAAAAGAATCAAAAGCAACAAAGGAATCAAAAGTAACAAAAGAATCAAAAGTAACAAAAGAATCAAAAGTAACAAAAGAATCAAAAGTAACAAAAGAATCAAAAGAATCAAAAGAATCAAAAGAATCAAAAGAATCAAAAGAATCAAAAGAATCAAAAGAATCAAAAGAATCAAAAGAATCAAAAGAATCAAAAGAATCAAAAGAATCAAAAGAATCAAAAGAATCAAAAGAATCAAAAGAATCAAAAGAATCAAAAGAATCAAAAGAATCAAAAGAATCAAAAGAATCAAAAGAATCAAAAGAATCAAAAGAATAAAAAGAATCAAAAGAATCAGAAGAATCAAAAGAATCAAAAGAATCAAAAGAATCAAAAGAATCAAAAGAATCAAAAGAATCAAAAGAATCAAAAGAATCAAAAGAATCAAAAGAATCAAAAGAATCAAAAGAATCAAAAGAATCAAAAGAATCAAAAGAATCAAAAGAATCAAAAGAATCAAAAGAATCAAAAGAATCAAAAGAATCAAAAGAATCAAAAGAATCAAAAGAATCAAAAGAATCAAAAGAATCAAAAGAATCAAAAGAATCAAAAGAATCAAAAGAATCAAAAGAATCAAAAGAATCAAAAGAATCAAAAGAATCAAAAGAATCAAAAGAATCAAAAGAATCAAAAGAATCAAAAGAATCAAAAGAATCAAAAGAATTAAAAGAATCAAAAGAAAAGAATCTAAAGAAGTCAAGAGAGCCAAATGAGTCAAAATAATAAAAAAACTAAAATAAAAAAAATCATAAAAATTTGGGCAAAATGTTATTCAATAAAATGTATGATTTTTTTTTTTTAGTACTCGTATGAAGGTGTGACAATTTTAAAGCCATTTTTATTATTTTTCGTCGAACTCGGCCCGACGTTCTTTCCCCGAGTCATGGGGCAACATTGGAATATTTTGCTGAATATAAGAGGCCCTCTCTTATTTTCTTCTTGAAAATTCTAAAGTTTTGTTTCATAATTGTTTAATTTAATCAATAGTAAACTAAGGTTAATATTGATAACAAATATGCGCATAGGTCAAATTGACGCATAAGTATTATTTTAAGAATTTAAAATTGTCTTTCTTGAAAGAGGTCTTCCTCATATGTTTGTATAAATATGCTTTTTAATTTTTGCTATTTTTATAAACTATTAAAAATAATTGTGAAATATTTATTTTTTCATTTCTTCTATAAAAAACACAATTTCATATCTAATCTGAGCATTTTTCAGAGCGTGTGTGTGTTTGTGTGTGAGTCGTCAAGTGATTGTCGTTTTTTTCTTCATTTTTGTTGTTGTAGTTTTATATGGCGATTATTATACCACCAGGCGGTAATATCAGCTCGGGTCCGGGGCTGAGGCCGGGTACAACCAGCACCCATAGTCCAATTGACGAATGAGTGCTTGACTGTGGCGACGACGACAACGACGACTGTACGTACTCTTCAGGGTTCGATTTCGTTATTATTTCAGGTGACTCGAAATTAACACTTGACCATATGAATGTAGATTTTCTTAGTGTAGGTTTGTTTTTTCTTTGATTGTTGTTGTGGTTTTGTTCGTGTTTTTTTAATTGGACTTTAAACAAAAATGTCTCGCAATGTTTGGTTTGGCATATTAAAAATAATATTGAAATGATTATTTTTAAATTCAATAAGTGACAGTTTTGTGGTTTTCCTGAGATTTCCAAAAGTGATTTGGGGGTAAAAAAAAATTTAAGCAACTTCTTTAATTCAAAGAAATATTTCACTTTCTTAAATTATCTGGTGTAATATGGTGTCCTAAATATGAAAAAAAATTCTTTAAAGTTCCCATTTTCTTCGACAGTGCCTTTAGTATTTGAACCATATTTTTTAAGTATATCGTACCTGTTCCTCAAAAGGGTAACAACTCAAAATTAAAAAAAAAATGTTAGTAAAGGTTAAAAACTGATTCCGTTGGTATTCTTAACGTCCAAAAAATATGTCAAAAATATTAAAATATTGTTTTAATTGTATTTTCTTGCAATGACATAAAATAAATATGCATATAGAATCTCTGCTCAAAATAAAACATTTTATAGTTGGTGAAAAAAAATACAAAATTTTTTTCCAGATCTTTTTTTTAACATCTGAAATCTGAGAAAATGGGAAAATATTCTCAAAAGGCGTACGTTTCAGAATTCAAGTGCAGGATGCAAAATAAAGTTACTTATGCAGCTGATGCATTTCACCAATTAATATATGTACTTGAAAGTACAAGTCATCACCTTACAAATGAGCATTCATTTGTTACATTCCGTCCACGTGTTTGTATAATACATAAATTCTGAAATACGCCTTTTCTGATATTTCCCAAATTTTTCAGATTTTAGTTTTTTCATCAAAAAAAGGTCAAAATCCATTCAAAACCCGTACTTGGCCTGTTCGTGCAGCAATGTTAGTTATACGACCCGCTGTTCGAAGCAATAAGCATACCAGTAAAACGCGTTCTTGACTGTAATTTTACCATTTTTTTGAGGTTCTGTGTTAAGTTTTGGGCTTTAGAGTGTTCTTACACATATATTAAAATTTTATGGCCAACATTTTTGTAGAACATTTCATCCCCACCCTCCCCATTTTAAGGGGTGTTTTTGAAGATTTGTTAAAATGCGACCAAAAATTACAGTTATGTGGGGGAGCTAGAGGATTAATATGTTACACAAAAATATTGGCCTTAATATTTTCTATAAAGTTGCCGAATATAACTTATACCAAAGAAATATTTTTGTTACATATTAGTGAAATACTAACATTTTTGTGGTAATGTTGTACTATGTGGTCTTTTTGAGCTATTTAGGGTGCCTAGACACGTTCAGATTGTATTGATATGTTCACAAAGGTTGTTCAGATTTACCTTGGCTATAATTTTGACAAAAAATTTTAGTGAAAAATTACAAGTCTGAAAGTTATGCTGAAAAAAGTGAAAAAATACATTTTTTCCTTCACTTTTTCAAAAAAAAGTACCGGAAAATTTTTTTTTTCGCATACAATGTTAAGAAGCGTTTTCTTAGCTTCAATATTACCAAATATGTTTTTAGAAGTTTTTTGTTAATGATCGATTTAATTTTTAATTAAGATTTATTTATTGAATGTTTTCACATTCGAATTGTTCAGCTTTTTCGATCAACTATTCCTTTCGAAAGAGAGGTTTTTTTGTGGTGTATTGGAAAAGATAAGACACTGCGCTCTGAAAGCCATGTAAACACATACCCTTATACGTATTTCAACCCTGTGCGGGGATATCATCAGAGGGTCTTATACATGACACACAGTGTGAGCTTGTAGTTGTGGCGATCATTACTTGTATATATACCAATCTACAAAGAAATTTGCATAAGGGAATTATATTACCTACGAAGAAAGCGTACAAGTCACACAGCCAAAGCTTTAAGCGAGACTTAAATTCACCATTTTCACCACCCATGTGACTGGTAAGCGTTGCCAGTTCGACACAGTTGTCTCTACACCAATCGCCAGGTAGATGGCGCGGATTCTGAGATTAGTTGGACGTTTAGAAAGACTTTACTACATTTCAGTAAGCATAGTATTTTTTGTTGAATATCAAATATTTTATGTTATTATTTAGAATTCATTAACACTACGTGTTGAAGATGAGCAGCACCTTTCTAATTGTATTTAGGCGGGCTGATCCTATTATTTTAAATTTTTATAGAAGTTTTTTGTTAATGATCGATTTAATTTTTAATTAAGATTTATTTATTGAAAATTCGTATAGCCATTAAATTATTAATTGAGCCAACTTGACTAAACGAATGATGCAGAAGTTCTTTTTTTTGGGGCTACTTTTACGTCCACTTCTCAGAATTTATTCCCAAAATCATGTGTTGTACAGTGTAATGGTACCCTAAGAAAAAAATCGCTTCTGTAGTATATTTTCTGGAAACCTATTATATTTGGGAAAAATTACTTTTTTCCTATAGGTAGGAAAACAAATTCTGTAGCCGATTTAAATATTTCCCCGTTTTTAATGATAATTTGCACCAAAACTATGAAAAAAACAACATTGATAAGAGAGATATTCAAACTTTTTTTCCGGTATTTAAATATAAAATATTTGCACCAAAGTATATTTTATTTAAATTTTGATCCCAAACATATTATGTTTCCTGTTTTTTTCTCCGTGTAGAGTTGGCCTCAGAGTCTACTCGAAAGACCTAGAGTTACCTGTAGCTCTTAGGTTACCTGTGACTGCAGTGATAATCAAACCGAAATGTTAATTAGTATGGAGGTACCACAATGGCCAATGATCTGCAAAAGGATAGAATAACTTTGTTCTCAGATAGCAAGTCTGCCATTAGGTCTCTGGATTATGTATTCCTAAATTAAGAAATAGCCCTTTCTGATTGATCCTGCGTGTCATGCTTGGATTGAGATCATATTATGAAAAAAATATAGCTCTTTTGCACTGTGACCAACATCTGCCAGCCTTATTGGATCTCGGTTCTGAACTGAAGTGTCCTTTGACTACTAAAGATCTCATCACACTTTTGTAGAGACTGGATGTCATGCTTGCATTGAGATCATATTATGAATCTATAGCTCTTCCGTATATTATGTATCTATAGCTCTTCTGTATATTCTGAATCTATAGCTCTTCTGTATATTATGAATCTATAGCTCTTCTGTGTATTATAAATCTATAGCTCTCTATAGTATATTATGAATCTATAGCTCTTCTGCCAGTTTAAAATTAAACCCATAGGACAGTTGGGCCTCAGGAACATTCCAGGGATCTGTAGTGAAGATTAACTTGCAAATCTAGGAATTACATTACATACTACAGAGGAACTGGCCATATGTAAACATGCTTCTAGTGATTTGCAAGCTCTAGACGATTTCTGTAAAGCTCTAGACGATTTCTGTAGACATTTACTGTGATCGCCCTGAGTAAAAGACTGTGATTGTCCTCTATGCTATAGACAATCACTTTCTCTATACGATCCTCTATAGTATAGAGGATCGTCCTCTATACTATAGAGGATCGTCCTCTATACTATAGAGGATCGTCCTCTATACTATAGAGGATCGTCCTCTATACTATAGAGGATCGTCCTCTATACTATAGAGGATCGTCCTCTATACTATAGAGGATTGTCCTCTATACTATAGAGGATTGTCCTCTATACTATAGAGGATTGTCCTCTATACTATAGAGGATTGTCGTCTATACTATAGAGGATTGTCCTCTATACTATTGAGGATTGTCCTCTGTACTGTAGAGGATCGTCCACTATACTATAGAGGATCGTCCTCTATACTATAGACGTTAGGCTACCATTTTTACCTATACTAACTGTAGATATTGACATTAGCTACGACATTTGTTGATCAATTGGACGTTCTAAATTCGCCAGTCTACACCGAAAAAAATACTTAATTTTAGGAAATCTGCTTTAAAGACATGCTAATCTTCAAAATAATGACAACTAATACTAACAATTACGAAAATGTACTTGATATTAAAAAAAAATCTCTTAATGCTAAGTACAAAATGTCTTTGTTGTAAATATAAGGATTACTTTTCAAAGCAAAAAATCTTTAAAATTAAGCAAAAAAAAATACTTTATTTTAAAGATTTTGCACCCGAAATGTCCTAATCAAATGCTAGTTAGGAAATTGTCTTAATTTTAACTATGGAATGCCCTTGTTTTAAGGATTAGTGCAAACTCTTTAAAATTAAGTTATTTTTTCGGAACGATGAAAGGTGAGAAAGGGTGAGACTTGCTAGATTCCCATGCTTTAGCTGTTCGTTTGGCCTGTCTTATTTTTGGTTTTATAAGATTTTTTCGATTTGGGTATACTTTTTCTCTTTTAGGTTTGTTTGTTTGGTGCAGAAAAAATATGTTTGTTTTGTTCTTTTTTGGGTTTTTGGTTTGCAAAATATTGGACTAATAACAAATATATGCGCTTGTTGTTGTTGTGGTTGCTTGCTATTATTCCCGTTGTTGTTGGTGTTGTTCCGTGTTCTTGTCGAGGTATTGGTGTTGTTGTTTTATAATAATAATATAATAACGCGCGGAAAAAAGTTGATTGCACTCGATTTTTAGATAAAGCTTTTTCAAGGTCATCACCAAAAACAACACATAGATATGTATGTGTGTATGCACACATACATATGTGTATAGTGGGTATAGAATTGAATTCAAAAACACAGCTACAAACAATAATATCACACAAAAGAGGCAATCGTTTGAATTGAATTTTGGTGCATTGGTATTTGTAGGTAATTCAAATGTTGTTTTATTTTTCGGGAACCGGGAATAGGTCTCTAGGTGGTTCTGTTGTTGTTGTTTGATAATGATAATGTGGTGTGTGTGGTTGTTGGCAATGATAATGAAGTGGTGGTGCTGATGGTGATGATGAAGATGGCGTTGATGACGATCTTCTTCACCATGTTGTTGTTCTTGCTATTATTATTATTTGTATTTTATATAATAAACAACCACAATGACCGCAGCAGCCGCCGCCGCCACAACAAACACAAAATTCAATTCGACGTCTTTTTTTCTGGACTCTAATTCTAATATTTGCTCAACTCACTGAACTGAACTCAACTGAAATTCACAACAAACGACGAACAACGACCCGGACGAGCCGTCACGTCCACTAATAAAGCATTTGCCCCGAAAAAAAACACACATTTTTTTGTCGGGATTTAGGATTTGTTTTCATCTCATCTTCCTCTACTCGTATATAATATATATTCGGTTCACATTGAAAAAAGATTTATTAAAAGAAGAGCAAAAAAATAAATATAAGAAAATCTTGAATACTTTGAAAAGAAAGGATGTGGTCATTTATTGAAGAAAAAATCTTGTTTTTTGGGGAGCCAATGAAAACAAAACAATCTCGAAAATGCTTAAAAGATGTGGGAGACTATAAATTTAAACAAAAGTTTAAAATTGTTCCCTTAAAAATTATGTTTATACCCGAAATATTATCCCATTAATAATGATTAGGATTGCTCAAAAAAACAAAACTAAAAAGTAGTGGATAAAAAATTATTACTCTGCATATCTTTGGAAAACGAGCTGATTAGTCAATAATAAAGCAGAAAAATCGTACAAAAATGGAACACTGCACATCTTTGAAAAAATAGCTTTACGGTGATATATATATTATTATGATAGGGGGTCACTAAATATTCTAAAAAAGAACCACAAAAATCAGAAAATTACAATCATATTATAATTGTATTAGAACTTTTAATTTGGGCCTGTTGTATATTTAAATTTAACACAGTAAGTTAAAAACAAGATTGGGCATATCTTTTAAGAACTAAAATTTCACTAATAACAATATTTTTACAATTAAAAGACAATTAAATCCCTAAAAATGTACCACAATAATTCGTATAATGATTGAAGAGATTTTTAATGCTCTCAACTTTTAATCAAAAAAAAAAAAAATTTTACTCTGCACATCTTGGAAAATGTACCTTTCCAGTGACATACAACTTAATATAATTGAAGCTCACTAAAGACCCAAAAAGTGTACCACAAAAACCAGTTGAAAAGTTTTAATAAAACAAGTCGCAACAAGCACTAAGTAATAGGAGAAAATCCAGAGAGTATTATCAATATCTTTTTATCAATTTGTTTATTTTTCTTACATAAAAATGACACTCTGCACATCTTTGAAAAAACAGATTTTCAGTGATATATAATTTATTAAAATTGTAAGACAATAAAGATCCTGAAAGTGTACCACAAAAAACATAATCTTATTCTAATTTTATTAACACTTTTAATTTGGGCCTATTGGATATTATAACAATATTTTTTACAATTAAAAGACAATAAAATCCCTAAAATGTACCACAATATTCGTATAATATTTGAAGAGATTTTCAATGCTGTCAACTTTTACTGAAAAAAATCGAATATAAATAATAGAATTTTACTCCGCACATCTTTGAAAATTAACTTTCCCAGTGACATACAACTTAATACAATTGGAGCTCATTAAAGACCCAAAAAGTGTACCACAAAAAACAGTTGAAGAGTTTTTATATAACAAGTCGCAAAAAGCACTAAGTGATGGGCGAAAATCCAGAGAGTCTTATCAATCTAAATTTTACCAATGGGTTTATTTTTCTCCCACGCTTATAAAAAATATTCATTGCAGCATTTTCACTCTCGCCTGAGGAGAAACATAAAAATAAATGAGTGTGTCCTCTTCTAATTGTACAAACATATTAAAATAAGATGTTTTGATTTACGAAAATAAAATAAAAATATCATTCGGCACATCTTAAGATAAGTTCTATCTCACTAATAGCAATAGTTTTAAAAGTTCATGACAATAAAGTCGCTAAAAGTGTACCACAAAAATGTATGTAACATTAGAAAGGAATTTCTAAACTTGCAAATGTATTGAAAAGTTTAAAAACATATTAAAATAAGATGTTTTGATTTACGAAAATGAAATAAAAATATCATTCGGCACATCTTTAGATAACTACTATCCCACTAGAAATAATATTTTTAAAAGTTCATGACAATAAAGTCGCTAAAAGTGTACCACAAAAATTTATGTAAAATTTGCAAAGGACTTTTAATCTCGCAAAATATATTGAAAATAACTCGTATACAAAAAAGAAAAAAAATACTCTGCACATCTTGGAAAATAGGGCTTTTAGTTGATATATAATTTATTACAATATGACGCAATTAAATGCCTCAAAAGTGTACCACAAAGTGTTTTTAAAAAACAAATCACAACCTATACTCGAAATTTGAGATAATTTTACTGATGTTTACGTTCTCAATAAGATTCTATTTCACTAGCGCTCTCTTTTATTTTATAAATGAGTTTGTTTCACCTCACTCTTAGAAAAAAATGTCATTTGGCGCATTCTCACACTCGCCTGCGAAGCAATAATAAAATAAAAAATGTGTGTTTCCTCTTCTAATTTTATTAACTCCTTTAATTTGGGTTTATTGGATAATTAAATTCACCAAAATAAAATAAAATCTTGATTCGTCACAAATTTAGAGAAATAATTTCCCACTGATAACAATATTTTTACAATTTGCTGACAATAAAGTCTCTAAAAGTGTACCATAAGAATTGACGTATTATTTGAAAGGACTTTTTATGTATTGAAAAAAACTAAAAAGAAAATAGTACTCTGCACCTCTAGGAAAAAAGAACTTTTCTTTGATATAAAATTTATTACAATATGAGTGAATTAAAGACCTCAAAAGTGTACCACAAAAATCGTAGGACTGTTTTTATAAAACAAATCACTACCGACACTTGAAATTCGATATAGTTTTATTAATGTTTGCGTTCTCAGTAAGATTCTCTTTCTCTCTCTCCCTCTTTTATTTTATCAATGAGTTTGTTTCTCTCACTCTTCGAAAAAAATTATCATTCGCCGCATGCTCACACTCGCCTGCGGAGAAACAATAATGTAACAAATGTGTTTCCTCTTCTAATTTTATTAACTCCTTCAATTTGGGTTTATTGCATACTTAATTCACTAAAATAAAATAAAAACTATATTCGACACATCTTCAGGAAAATTATTTTCTACTCATAACTATATGTTAAGAATTAGACGTGAATATAATACCTTAAATTGTACCACAAAAATTCGTTTGATGATTGAGGAGATTTTTAAACCCAAAATATTTGAAAAAAAAACTTAAATATAAATAATAAAATTTTACTCTGCACATCTCGGGAAAACGAGCTATTCATTGATATACGATTCATTATAATTTGAGGTCTTTAATGGCCCTAAAAGTGTACCACAACAATCATTTGAAGTGTTTTAATAAAATAAGTCCCAACAAGTACTAAGTAAGAAACTAAGAAATTGAAAAGAGTCTTATGAATATTTATTTTAACATTTATTATTTTGCATTATTTGTTTCACTTTTATAAAATAAAAACTCATTTTCACAATATTGCTATTGATTGTAAGAAAAAAAAATAAATTCCTTTCATTATAAAAAAATATTAAATTAAGATTATTGTATACAGGGTTTGAATCGGCTCTAAAAAAAGGTACTGATATTTTTTTCAAATTTCTGGTTTTATTGGAAAGGTTTTTTTTTCGATTGTTTCTGGTCGAATCTCTTCAAGGGCAACTTCTATTCCATGTTTCAACGCTTCAATTGTAACATTTATCCTTAATGGCTACGCACAGAAAATAATCCAAAGGGCTCAAATCACAAATCAAAGTAATCGGTAGTTCAAATTTAAAATTTTAAATAGCCCAACCTTTATTTAAATTGACTAAAACAAATTAAAAATATGAATCTGCATTTTAAGGATCCAAAGACAAAAAGTCTCCAAAATTATTTATTCACATTAATACATCTCATGATTGAGCAGATGTTCAATACTTTCAGTTTTTATGAAAAAAAAACTCTAACATAAATAATACAATTTTACACTGCACATCTTGGGAGCAAAAGCTTTGCATTGATGCACAATTTATTAAAATGTGAGCCAACTAAAGACCCTAAAAGTGTACCACAAAACTGGGTGATGTTGTTTAAACAGTGTCACCAGCTTCAGTTCCTGTCAGAATGTCGTAAAGTTCAAGATATGAAAAAAGTCTTTGTACTGATGTATCTTTATATATAAAATCCTTTGTACGTTTGTTAGTAACGCATGATCTCCAAAACCATAAGAGCGAATGAGCTAAAAATTACACAATAGCTACAGTTTGGGCTCATCTGTGTTTTTGAATTATTTTCTCGGTGATAAATGGCGGAGTGGTCAAGATATTTGCAAAATTCTTATTTCCAGAGCTATTTAATTGAAATTTAAAATATATGTGTGGTTTGTCCTGATAATAGTTTGTATGTATGATTCTAACCGCTAGATGGCGCTGTAGTGGACTTAAGGTCAACATAATTTCTTTCTGATTTTTTTCCTGAAACTCGGTATGTATGCATTTTTGAATGAAATATCGATCAATAAAAAACCAATACAGCGGACAAGGTCTGCAGGGGTCAGCTAGTAATTTATTAAAATTTAAGCTCATTAAAGACCAAAGAAGTCTACCACAAAACTGGGTGAAGTGTTTTAAGCAGTGTCACCAGCTTCAGTTATTCTCAGAACGTCTTAAAGTCCAAGATATTACAGATTTCTGGGGTAGCCAACTATATTTGTTTATATTTCGAAATTTATTCGAATTTTTTTTAAATTAATCTCAAGTATGATTTCCTATTGAGACTATTGTCCTATTCAAGCTGTTGATTAGGAAACAACAACCGCCTCTCATCAGATTCAGAGAAGTGTAAAAGATTTGATTTATATGTTCCGATAGTTATTCAAAATTATATCTTTACATTAATGAAATTAAGACGCAATAAGAGAGCTGAGGATGTCATTGCCTTGCTATATATTTCTACACGCTGAAAAAAAATCGCTTCTGTAGTATATTGTCCCAAACATATTCGGCTTGAAGCATATATATGTTCAGGGAACTCTCTAAACATATAATATTTGGTACACACAAAGGTTATATGTTTGGGAAGATGGTGTTATAAACAAATCTTTGTTTACTCCCAATTTGTTATTATTTGGGACTATTATTTCCGAAAAAAATAAAAAAATCAGAAAATACCTAAATTGTGTTATATTGTTCAGTAATTGAAAGTAATTTGTTAGAAATTGTTTAATGTTCGTAAAAATAATAACTAAAATCCTATAATCTTGGATCAAAATAAATTTTTTGGTGGATTGACAACTAATGATGGCTTGGAATGCTCAGAAATTTAAATAATTGATTTGAAACAGAAGTCAATGCTGCATATGGTATCAAAACTGGGAGGCACAATTGGGAACCAAAAAAAAAGTTAAAAATTAAATTCAAAAAAGCCAGCTAAAGATTTGAAAATCTTTTTTAAATAAAATATATTTGAAGAAATTCCTAAACAATAATTTTATTTGTACTTAAACACATACTTTATTTGGGAAATTTAGTTTGCAAATATATTTTGTTGTAATATATTAATATATGCGTTCCAAATATATTTTATTGATTTTCAAATAAAATTTATTTGTTCAGAAATATATAATATTTAAAAATTTGTGTTCCAAATATATTTTCTTTCCATTCAAACATATCAAAAAAGGCGATTTTGCCCCGTGTACCTGTAATGCAAATAATATTTTTCGGATACACTCCGAATTTAAAAGTAATTAAAAAAATCGTGACCTGGATTGAACCTGGATCGCCTGGTGCGGCAACAGCTTAACATTGTACTCGAATAATAACACTTCGATGTGTGAGTACATTTTAGAGATTCTTTACTACTCTAGGTATAACAATATTTTGATATTTTAAATTTGTTCATAGAAAATAAGTTGAATGAATAATATTGTATCGATCTTTTACCAATACATAGAAAATGAAGCATTGTTTTTTTGCTGGAATTACTAGGTTTCTCTTTCTCTCAGTCTTATATACAAAATTCAATTTAGAATTCTTTTTTTTAGGTATTTAAATTTTCTAAAAAAATCGAAAATATTATTCTGTACATATTTAGTAAAACTGCTTTTTTTATACATTTCCACTCATTTGAAGTTCCTAAACTTCCCAAAAATTTCGAATATAGATTTATAATTTTTTTGCCAAAAAAATCGTTTTATATGAACATAGAAGTGTTTCCAATCAAAAAAATTTTGAAATATTATTACTGGATCTCTCACTTAATTAATATTTATAAGAAATATAGGCAAACATAGTTGAACTTAGTTGAGTCATTTTTGCAATTTTCCTTTATTTTTAAAATTGTATACCAACTAGTTTAGCCAAAGCAAGTATATTAAAATTTAATAATATGTAGATTTGTCACTACGATATTCTCCTGGCTTTAGACCATCTTTGCCTCTATTATGTATTATAGTCCGCAACGTTTTTTAAAAACGGTGAATCAAATACAATTACATTACAGCTTAGCTATAGCTATTTCACGGATGCTACTCCGATCTTTCAGCGAGGTTTAGCTGTGATTATTCGTTCAAAAACGCAGCTCTAAGAGGCATATCTTCTTCCAAATGAATAAGAATTATTACCTCACTTCTGTTATTTCAACACGAAAAAACCTCGTCAAGTAAAAATAATGTATAGCTCTTTATGATGTCTTAAAAATGCCATCAATTTAGTTAGTATTGGTTTTTGCGTTCCAGAATAGACAACAATTTCAAACTCCCATAATCTAACACTAAATGTGAAACATTCCGATGACCGTATAAAACGATCTGAAAACTATTTGTGATAAATTAAAATTTCTGTCACAATTAAACTATCTTCCATAAGTATTTATGTATGTACTCGTATATTCAAGGGCTAACAACTTAATATAATTATGTATTTCAATCTTACCAGGATTAAATTGTAAACATATAATAAATGTCCATTCGAAAATTACTGCTTACCTGAAAAGGGTAAAAGAAGACGAAATTTATTATTACTCTCTCAAATTGTAAGGTTTTAATAAAAATACATGCAAAAAATATTGGAGTAAAATAAAAAAATTATATTAATAAATTTGAGATAACCATAATTTACTTGTAATTTTAAATGGTATAGTTCCCTTACAAAATTGTTACTTATTATTATTATACCTTCATTGTAGTGGAGGGGAATATACTCGTATATAATTTTCTAGTTTCCAAAAATGTGACACATCGAAGGAGTGACCTATGACCCCAGCCAAGTATGTATAGCGGAAATCCGTTTTAGATCATTGTAAGTAATTAGATCAATGTCTGTCCGTCCTTCTGTCTGGTTGAAGTTCACTATAACTCTCGATAGTAGTGACGGGATGACTTCACATTTGGTATGTGATAATTAATTTTTCTATTTCAGGCTAAGTTTGAAGATGCACCGTATTGGTAGACTTCCAGTTTCTCGATTGCTTTTTGCGAAACATTTTTACTGGGTAGTTATAGTTTATCTCACTCCATCGCTACTCGCTACCTGACTTTATACTTAAAAAAATATGTTCCATTACTAAAGGTACGTTCCATTAAAAATTGGAATTTTATAAAAAAAACTACCATAAAAACATTTTTTTTCTTAAAAAATGTGGTGTTTATGGCTAAACTATGCCTCTTTGGGAGCGACACCTATAGGTGGAATATAACAAAATATGAACTGATGCGAACAATTTTTACTGCGATGAAATCTTGTCTTAATTAAATGCAAACTGCAAAGATTCAGTTAAAATGCTTAGAAATCGTGGCATTTAGGGCTTAAATACGTATATTTTGGAGCGACCTGTATATAACAGGTATTGACTATAACAAAATATGAACCGATTTGTAAAATTTTTACTGCGATGATTTCTTGTCAAAATAGAATACAAACTGCAATGTTTCTGCTAAATTGCTTTGAAAATGTGGTATATACGGCTCAAAACCCGTATTTTAACCGTAGAAACCTCTATAGGGGAGCTATATCAAAACATTGACCGATATGGCCCATTTTCAATCCAAAACAACCTGCAACTATAAGAAATATTTCTACGAAATTTGATCAATTATTATGGACTGTAGCGAGATTACAACAGACGGACGGACGGACAGACGGACATGGCTAAATCGTCTTAGAATTTCACGACGATCATGAACATACATATGGGCAAATCCTGCGTGAAGAACGCTACTTTCCTACGCGTTTTCGGATTAAAATATAACAGGTTTTTGGTCTTTCAAAAGAGTATCTCTTTTCAACTTATACATAGTGTTTAGTGGGATATGAGTGTTCTTTCGAATGCCATAAAATTTTTTTTTGTATAAGGTATAAGTTGTGAAAAAATTTAACACAAATTACTGTGACGCACGCTACAAAAAATGGAAGTAGCTTTGAAGGTTAAGGTACGTTTTCATAATTTTTAGCAAATTTTGCATAATAAAGCACACAAAATGAAATGCCTATAAGAAAGATGAATATAGGAGAATTCTAAAAAAAATTATTTGCAGCCAAAAATTGTTGTAGCTTTTTTATCAAAAGCCCTGAACTCTATGTGACGCATGCTACATTTTGTCCAGTCAAACTTTTTATAGTAGAAATTATGTTTATTTTAACCAATCAAATTTTAGTAACATTTTGTAAAACATTTTTTATATTTATAAATGTATTTTTGAATGAATATATGTTTATAAATGAATGTTATGGGTTATCTATGTTAGCACTACAAATAATGATAAAAACCCCTTAAAAAAGTTAGTTTTTCTAATAAAATTAAGAGATATGATGTGAGGAACCATATTTTAATACTTTTTGTATTAATGGACACAAATATTTTTTAACAAATAGACTTATATTCCATTAACCATACTAAAGTTGGATCAATTTTAAAATATTTTGCTTGGTGGGCTGTTTCTGGGATTTGCCCATATATACTTTATGGGGCCGCAGATTAATGTTTCAAGGTGTTGCAAACGGAATGAGAAAATTATTATACCCCTCATCCAATGGTGGATGGTATAAAAATAGTGTTTAAGTCTCGGACGCAAAAAAATGGTTTTGTTGCATAGTGTTATTATCAGTATGTGTTTTATTTTAAATTTATTTTTTATAGGAATTTATTTTTAGTTTCCATTTTATTTGTCTTCTCAATAAAAACTGTTATAACAATAAAAAAAACTTTTTATTAGTTTTCTACATTTAATACTTATTGTATTATTTCATCTCTGATTTCTCTGTATTAATTAAATTTCTTATTGTTTTGAAGTTTTCTTCATTTATGTCATTTTCCTAATGATTAAAATTCTTTGAACATTTTTCTAAAATAAAACAAAATTTTGGTGACACTTTTTTCCTAAAAAAGTGTCTATTTTTTCCAAAAACCTATTTTTTATACTTATTAGCTATTAGTTTCCCAACAACACTAGACGATTCAAGGCTAGTTTCGTATGTAGATGAAAGAAGAAAGAAAAACTATTCCAAGATATAAAATGACAATTTTCAGAAATACATTAACTATTTCCCCCAATTATTAATAGTTCTCCAAGAGACTAAAATAACCACCAAAAAAGTGTGTCCGTCCTCCACAAACATTTGAACAAATTATCTCTTGTTGTAGTTGTAGCTATCTGCTTAAGAAAAAATATCACGTTCTTTAGTTTGTGTTGATAAAAATAACAAATAAAATTACCAAATCACGAGATGGTTTTATTGTATATTTATTTTAGACTTTTTTGGTTTCGTCTAAGATATAATTAAAAAAAAAACCTGTGCGATCCATAATGACAACGCAAACGAAGACGACGGCGAATATCGTGTTTAGTTGATGGCCAATATCAAAACGGAAAGAAAAAAGCAATTTAGCAAAAAAAAAATCTATGAAAAAGTGAAGGAAGTAAGCACAAAAAGCTACAGATACGAAAGCGATTAGAGGCGGCAAAAAATTTCCCGCTCTTTTGAGAGAAAAGAACAACAATAAATCAAAACTTTAGAAAATTTAATGCGAAAAGAGAGAGACCAGAGCACCAACACCAGAAATGAAGAGTAAAAATATAGATGGACAAACAGTGGGAGAATTTCAGAAAAAAAGGGAATTGAATCTATCATTTCTTAACACACAAGAGGAATTCAATGAAGCTTTAGATATTCATAGTACAGGTTTTAAAGAGCTTGGAATTTGCTTCTTCGGGGCGGGACTGAAATTTGTGGTACACTTTTATAGACTTACATGTCTTCGAACTTTAATGAAATATATACCATTTCATAGCTATTTTTCTAAAGATGTGCAGAATCAAATCATTATTGTAACAAATGTGGTACACTTCTTTTTTAAAAAAATACTATTCTAGTTTTTGTGGTACACTTTTATGAATTTTACTACTCTCGATTTGTAATAAAGTAGATATCACAGGAAAGCTGATCTTCTAAAGATATGCAGTATGCTTTCAATTCAGTAAAAATGCTTCAAATTCTTGGTTTTAGAATTTTTGCATATACCAAGTTCCTACATGGATTTTTGTGGTACATTTGTAGGATTTTAATGCTCTAGAATTGTAGATGTATCTGCAAACATGTGCAGAATCATATCACTGCAGTAAAAATGCTTCAATACTCTGGGTGTAGACTTTTTGTATGTATAAAGGTCCTACATGGACGTTTGTGGAACATTTTAAGAGACTTTAATGCTCGCAAGTTGAAATAAAGTAGACATCACTGAAAAGCTAATCTTCCAAAGATGTGCAGAATCATATCAATACAGTAAAAAATGCTACAAAAACTTGGTGGATTTCCTTTTGTTTTTAAAAAAGTCCTATAAGGATTTTTGTAGTCCTACATGGATGTTTGTGGTACATTTATAGAACCGTCAAACGAAAATAAAATAGAAATAAGTGGAAAGCTACATCTCCAAAGATGTGCAGAATCACATCTTTACAGTAAAAAAAAGTGCCACCAAATCTTGGCAGTATTCTTTTTGTATGTAAAATGGTTCTACAGGGATTTTTGTGGTACATATTTAGGGGTTTAAATGCCCCTGAATTGTAATAATTTATATTTCTATGAAAAATTAATTTACCAAAGGTGTGCAGAATCATATCATTGCAGTAAAAGTGCTACAATATTTTGGTGGTAGACTTTTTGTATGCAAATTGATTCTACATGGATTTATGTGGAACATTTTTAAAGACTTTATTGCTCTCAAGCTAAAATCAAATAGATATCACTGAAAAGCTACTTCTCCAAAGATGTGCAGCATCATAGCATTACAGTTAAAAATGCTACAAAATCATGGCGTTAGTCTTTTTGTGTATAAAAAGGACCTACACGGAATTGTTTGGTACATTTTTAGGGATTTTAATGCCCCTGAATTGTAAAATATTATATATCCCTGAAAAATTATTCGCCAAAGATGTGCAGAATCATATCATTGCAGTAAAAAAGGCAACAATATTTGGTGGTAGACTTTTTATATATATAAAGGTCCTACATGGACTTTTGTGGAACATTTTTGGAGACTTTAATGCTCTCAGATTGAAATAAAGTAGACATCACTGAAAAGCTACCCTTTAAAGAATGCAGAATCATATCATTACAGCAAAAAAAGCTACAAAAACTTGTTGGATTTCCTTTTGTATATAAAAAAAAGTCCTATAAGGCTTTTTGTAGTCCTACTTTGATTTTTGTGGTACATTTATAGGACCGTCAATGCTCGCAAGCAAAAATAAAATAGAAATCACTGAAAAGCTACATCTTCAAAGATGTGCAGAATCACATCATTACAGTAAAAAGTGCCACCAAATTTGGGCAATATTCTTTTTGTATGTAAAAGGCTTCTGCAGGGATTTTTGTGGTACATTTTTTGGGGTCTTAATGCCCCCGACTTGTTATAAATTATATTTCCATGAAAATTTATTTTACCAAAGGTGTGCAGAACAATATCATTGCAGTAAAAGTGCTACAATATTTTGGTAGTAGACTTCTTGTATGCAAATAGGTGCTACATGGATTTTTGTGGAACATTTTTAAAGACTTTATTGCTCTCAAACTAAAATCAAATATACATCACTGAAAAGCTAGACTTTTGTGTATAAAAAGGACCTACACGGAATTTTTTGGTAAATTTTTAGGGATTTTAATGCCCCTGAATTGTAAAATATTATATATCCCTGAAAAATTATTTTGCCAATCATATCATTGCAGTAAAAAATGCTACAGTATTTTGGTGGTATATAAAAAGGTTCTACATGGATTTTTGTGGTACATTTTTAGGGACTTTATTGCTCTCAAGTTGAAAGAAAGTATACATCACTGAAAAGCTACTCTTCCAAAGATGTGCAGAATCATATCATTACAGCAAAAAAAGCTACAAAAACTTGTTGGATTTCCTTTTGTATATAAAAAAAGTCCTATAAGGCTTTTTGTAGTCCTACTTGGATTTTTGTGGTACATTTATAGAACCTTCAATGCTTGCAATCAAAAATAAAATAAAAATAAGTGGAAAGCTACATCTCCAAAGATGTGCAGAATCACATCATTACAGTAAAAAGTGCCACCAAATTTTGGCAGTATTCTTTTTGTATGTAAAATGCTTCTGCAGGGATTTTTGTGGTACATATTTAGGGGTTTTAATGCCCCCGAATTGTAATAAATTATATTTCTATGAAAAATTATTTTACCAAAGGTGTGCATAATCATATCATTGCCGTAAAAGTGCTACAATATTTTGGTATGCAAATAGGTTCTACATGGATTTTTGTGGAACATTTGTAAAGACTATTGCTTTAAAGCTAAAATCAAATAGACATTACTGATAAGCTACTTCTTCAAAGATGTGCAGAATCATATCATTACAGTTAATAATGCTACAAAATCTTGGCGGTAGACTTTTTGTGTATAAAAAGCCCCTACACGGATTTTTGTGGTACATTTTTAGAGTTTTTAATGCCCCTGAATTGTAAATTATTATATATCCCTGAAAAATTATTTTGCCAAAGATGTGCAGAATCATATCATAAATGCTACAGTATTTTAGTGGTACACTTTATTTAACGGGTTTTCCAATAGGATATGATTTTGAAGTGACGTTTCGGCCATTTGTACTACGTCATGATTTGTCATTTGTTTTTCATTGTATTCAGTAGTGTTTACAATTTCATCATGGAGAGATATACGCAAGAACAACGTTTACAAATTATTCAGTTTTATTATCAAAATAATCGTTATCCAAATGCAACATTTCGTGCGCTAAGTCCATTTTTTTAAATCCAAAAAAAAACACTTTCCAGTCTACCTACGACCTTGACACCCATGAGCAATATTTTAGCCCTCGTTAAGAGCTATCTTTTTGCTATTGACCGATTGTGGCTACGTGCCACATAGCAAATAACACAATTGAATTGTTGCGAGAAAAGTTTGAAGATTCGATTATTTCAAGAAATTGTGATATTGAATGGCCTCCAAGATGTTGTGATTTAACACCATTAGACTATTTCTTGTGGGGTTCATTGAAGTCATTGGTCTTTCGGAATAAACCAGACTCTGTTCAAACTTTACAAGTCAATATTGAACGTGCCACTCATGACATACGACTTGATTTAGTGGAAAAAGTGCTCGAAAATTGGGTTCATCGAATTCGTTCCTGCCGAAGAAGTCGTGGAGGCCATTTGAATGACGTTTTATTTAGAACTTAATTGTATCGATTGTACTTCACATTAAATAAAAAACTTTTGAATTTCCCTAACAATAAGTGCGTTTTTTTCAACGAAACCATATCACTCTTATTGGAAAACCCATAAGTGAATATGAATACGTCCAAAGATGTACAGAATCATATAATCATATTCAAAAATAACGCAAATCTTGTGATACATCTTTTGTGTTTTAAAAAAGTTATACACAGATTTTTGTGGAACATTTTTAGAGTTTAAAATGCTTTGGAATTGTAATAAATTACACATCAGTGAATACGTATAGTCCTAAAGGTGTGCAGAATAATATAGTTTAGTTGGAAAAAACAAGGTCTTTGTGCTACTTTTTTGTTTTTTTTTTCAAAAGGGCCCGCATTGATGTTTGTGGTAAATTTTTAGAGTACTTAATACTTTAGAATTGTAATAATGTATATGTCAGGGAATAGTTATCTATCCAAAGATGTGCAGAATAATTTTATTTTTTTAAATTATTTAATTCAGAAATTTATTAGTGAAAAATTACATTGCCAAGCATGTGCAAAATAATATAAATAATAAAATAATATACTCAAAATTTTTGTTCTACACGTTTTATATGTAAAAAGGTTCTGCACTGGTTTTTGTGGTACATTTTTCGAATCACTAATGCCCTTAAAATGTAATGAATTCTACATCAGGGCATAATTATCGCTCCAGAGATGTGCAGAATAATATAATTAGTTAAAAAAATATTCAAAAATCTTTGTAGTACACGTTTTGTATATAAAAAGGTCATATACTAATTTTTGTGGTACATTTTTAGGGTCTTTAGTGTGCTCGAGTTGTAATAAAGTATACATCACTCGATGGAAATTTTACCGAAGATATGCTGATTCTCATAATTATGTTGAAAAAGTTTACAAATCTTTGTGCTGCATTATTTTGTATAAAAAGGTCCTACAATGATTTTTGTGGTATATTGTGGTACGAGTATATAATTTTTTGCAATGCGTACACAGTCATATTATCTTGACTTGACTTGATTGATCGTTTTACATAAATCATCTTATTTCCTTCGTATTTTATTGAAATTCCCCCCACTGTGTTTTGCAGACAGTTTTTTCAAATTTGAAATTATATACGACACAAATCTCTATTCAGATATAGTAGCGCAAACTACCACAAAATTATTGCTTTATAATCACATTGAAAAAAAGACAAAACACTACTGAATTCAAAACAGGTAAAGAGAGACGGATGGACGGACAGACAGACGACAAAGGAAACGGACGTATGAGTGAGGCGAAAGAAAAAACCTTAAAAATAAGTAAATTAAACAAGGCATAATTAATGGGTGACGTGCGACCAACAAAAAAAAATACCAAAAAACACCAACAACTTCTACTACTAGTACAAGGCAAAACTAACTCATACGAAAAAACAAACAATCACACATAAGAGTACAGAGCACAACAAATGCTCTCTACAATAAAAACTCGCACTTATGATTTGTTGTCTCCACTATTCACAATTTAGTAGAGACTCATTTTAGATGCACACCAACAGCAACAAAATACTGATGGGTGTCTCAGATACACAGCCAAGCAGAAAGAGATATGTACTACTCTCTATAGGTCGTGTGTGTTTTAGAGATTTTTTTGGAGATAATTGTTGTTCCTCTTGTTGACGCTGCCGATGGATTTGGCTGTACTAAACTATACAAAGCAGAGCTCTTCACCTACGATAATTATCTGAGTTTTTGGTAAGGTTAGGGATGGGAAATTTAGAGAAGGACAGAAAACACACGACTAAATTAGGCAACAAGCTGTCAAAACCAGAAACAATTTGAAAATATTTTAACTGGAATTTAAATATAATAGATAATGATTACTGGCTTACAATTGAACTAAATAATAATAGATGTGGTCCAACAGGACCAAAAATCTAATTGGAATATCATAGGGAGAGGAAAAAATTGTGTCTTCTGGAATCATATGAATGATATTTCCCATTTTGTGGAACATTTTAGAGTATTTAATACTTTTGAATTGTAACAAAATGTAAATCAGTTTCATCCAAAGAATTATACATATTATTAAAAATATTACAGAAGTCACAGCAATCTCATGTTGCTAACACTTTTCATAACTGGTGGCCTATCTAACTGTTCTTGAAATGCCTCAAAATCCGGTTAATGATGAAACACCAATTCATTTATATGGCTGCCGCGGCTGGCTTTGCAGTAGCTCCCATGTTTTCAAAGGGTGTCCCGCAAAAAAGTTGCTTTTTAAAATTGTTATAAAAAAAATACATAAATATTTTTCAATGATTTATTGAAAAGCCTCAACATTCCAGTTAATGATGGAACACAACTTCATTCATATGACGACCACGGCTTGCCTTGCAGTAGCCCCTGATTTTTGTGGTACATTTTTAAAGTCCTAAGTGAACCGGAATTGCATAAAGGTGTATATCACTGAAAAATTATTTAGCCAAATATGTGCAGAATCTTATAATTATATTCAAAAGGTACATAAATATTTGTGCAACATTTTTTGGATATGAAAAGGCCCAAAAATGACTTTTGTGGTACATTTTTAGAGTCTTTAGTGCCCTAGAATTGAAAGAAGGTATGATTATATAATAAATATCTATGCAAAGATGTGCAAAATAATCCATTTCCGTAAAAAAAAAATAAAAAAAATTAACAAAATCTTTGCGGTACGCTTTGTGAATATACAAAGGTTCTACACTGACTTTTGTGGTACATTTTTAGAGCCTTTAATGTTATACAATTTTAATAAAGTGTACATAATGTAATAAATATCTCTCCAAGGGTGTGCAGGATCATATACTTTTTTTTTAAATATTACACATTTCCTTTTGATATACGCATTTTTATATAAAAAGGATCTACGCAGATTTTTCTGGTACATTTTTACAGTCTTTAATCTACTACAATGTATTGAGGTATACCTCAGGGAATAGATATGTATGCAAAGATGTGCAGAATAATATAATTTCGTAAAAAAAAAATAGAAAACTTAGTAGTACACTTTTTATACCCTCACCATAGGATGGGGGGTGTATTCATTTTGTCACTCCGTTTGTAACACCTCTAAATATGTATTGACCTGAGACCGCATAAAGTATATATATTCGTAAAATTCTAAGACGATTTAGCCATGTCCGTCTGTCCGCCCGTCCGTCCGTCCGTCTGTTGTAATCCCGCTACAGTCCGTAATAATAGAGCTAGGTTGATGAAATTTGGTAGAAATATTTCTTATAGTTGCAGTTTGTTTGGGATTGCAAATGGGCCATATCGGTCAATGTTTTGATACAGCTCCCCTATAGAGGTCGCCACAAAATACTGGTTTTGAGCCAAAGATACCACATTATTAAAGCAATATAGTAGAAACTTTGCAGTTTGTATTCTGTTTTGATAAGAATTCATCACAGCAATAATTTTACAAATCGGATCATATTTTGTTATAGTCACCCTATAGAGGTCGCTCCAAAATATACGTATTTAAGCCATAAACACCATATTTTCTAAGCATTTTCTGAATCTGAATCTTTGCAGTTTGTATTTAATTAAGACAAGAATTTATCGCAGTAAAAATGTTTAAAATCTGTTCATATATTGTTATATTCCACATATAGATGTCACTACCAAAAATGCTTATTTAAGCCATAAACACCATATTTTCTAAGAAATTAACTGAAAATTTGCAGATAAAAAGGATATAAAGAGGACCAAAACTGTTTTTTGTGCTACATTTTTTGAGTGCTCTAATAATAGAATAATATAATATTGAAAAAAAAAATACAACAAATCTTTGTGGTACATTGTTTGTGTATAAAAAGGTTCTACATTGACTTTTGCGGTACACTTTTAGATTCTTCTTTAATCTAATAAAGTATACGTTAGGGCATAATAATCTCTCCAAAGATGTGCCGAATAATATAATTTCATAAAAAACAATCAGAAAAGGTCTTTGTGGTAGACTTTTAGTGTATAAAAAGGTCCTACACAGATTTTTGTGGTACAGTTTAAAAATCTTTAATGCCCTTGAATTGTACTAAAGTATATATCAGTGAAGAATTATTGCTCCAAAGATGTGCAGAATAATATAATTTTGTACAAACCTACACAAGATCTTTGTGCTACACATTTTTCTATACATAATCATATAATTTCGGGGGAAAAAATTACACAAAAACTTTGTGCTATACGTTTTGTATATAAAAAGGTGCAATACTGACTTTTATGGTACATTTTAAGAGTTCTTAACGCCCTAGAATTGTAATAAAGTATACATTAAGATATAAGTTTATCTGCAAAGATTTACAGCTAAATCTAAATTTGTAAAAAAAATACAAACAAAATCTTTGGGGTACACTATTTGCATATCAGAAGGAACTACTCTGATTGTGGTGCATTTTTAGAGTCTTTACTGCCCTAGAATTGTAATGAAGTATGTCACTGAGAAGTTATATCTCCAAAGATGTGCAGAAAAATATAATTTTATTAAAAAAATACACAAAAAAAACTGTTGTGGTACATTTGCTTGTATAAAAAGGGCCTAAACTGAATTTTGTGGTACAGTTTTAAAGTCTTTAATTCCCTAAAATTGTAATAAGGTATACCACACTGACTAGGAATTTTTCCAATGATGTGCAGAATCAGATCCATATAGTAAAAACAGTCTACTAAATCTTGTTGATATACTTTTTGTATAAAAACAGGTCCTGCAATGATTTCTGTGCTACACTTTTACAGTCTTTAGTGCTCTATGATTTTAATAAAGTTTACATTTGTGAATTAACATCTCTCCAAAGTTATGCAGAATAATATAATTTAGTTTAAAAATAAAAAAAAATATTTATTTCACACTTTGTATAAAAAGCGGTCCTAAACTCATTTTTGTGCTACATTTTTAGTGTATTGTACGCCCTCAAATTGTAATGAGGTATATGTATATCAGAGAATAATTATATTTCCAAAGATGTGTCGAAAAATATAATTTTGTAAAAAAAAATAGTTGTGCTAATTTTTTTGGGTATAAAAAAGTCCTTATTTTTGTGGTACATATTTAGAGTCTTGAATACATCAGAGAACAAACAATACATCAGAGAATGGGAATTATTAATTGTATTTTTCTTCTTTCAAAATATGTGCAGAAAAATATAATTTTTTTAGAAAGCTACACAAAATCGTTTTGTTAAATTTTTTGTGTATCAAAAGATCCTAGACTGATTTTTGTGGAACATTTTAGGAATCTTTAATGTATTAGAATTGTACAAAAGTATATCGGGTCTGTTCTGTAATCACGGCGATTTGATATCACGGTGATTTTAAAATCACCAGCGACTTAAAATCACTTTTGGAGTTCGAAATCACCCGAACATAATTCGAACAATCTTTTTTGGGAGGCTATGAATAATAAACCGGGCGATTTCGAACTCCAACATTGATTTTAAGTCGCCGGTGATTTTAAAATCACCGTGATTTCAAATCACCTTGCTACAGAACAGACCCGTATGTCAGGGAAAAATTATTGTTCCAAAGTTGTGCAGAATAATATAATTTTGTAAAAACATATATAAAACTTTGTGCTACACATTTTTCTACACAAAAAGGTTCTACACTGATTTTTGTGGTACACCTTTACAATCTTTAATGCCCTATAATTGTGATAAGTTATACAACACTGACTAGGAATTTTCCCAAAGATGTGCAGAATCATATCTATAGAGTGAACATATCTAATAAATGTCGGTGGTATACTTTTTGTATATAAATAGGTCCTGCAATGATTCCTGTGGTACACTTTTAGAGTCTTTAATGCTATATGATTTTTATAAAGTACACATTTGTGAATGGGTATCTCTCCAAAGTTGTGCAGAATAATATAATTTTGTTAAAAAAAATACTCAAAAATCATTATTGTACATTTTGTATATAAAAAGGTCCTCCTAAACTATTTTTTGTGGTACATTTTAAAGGCCTTTAGTGTCCTAGAATTTAAAAGAAGTCTACATCATTTAATAGTTGTCTTTTCAAAGATGTGTAGAATAATATAAGTTTAATAAAAAAATCCAAAAAAATCGTTGTGCTACATTTGTGTATATAAAAAGGTCATACACTGATATTTGTGGTACATTTGTAGAGTCTTCAAAGTCCTAGAATTTTAATAAATTATATACCTAGGAATAGGTATCTTCCCAAAGATGTGCAGAAAAATATAATTTCGTTAAAAAACTACACCATACATTTTTGTTGTACACTTTTCGCATATAAAAAAAGGTCCTACACTACTTTTGTGATACATGTTTCGAGTCTTTAACGACCTTAAATTGTTATTAAGTACATATACATAATAGAATGAATGAGAGATTTGCAGAATAATATGATTTCGCAAAAAAAAGATTTATAAAATTCTTGAGGTGCAGTTGTTGAAATAAAAAGGTCCTACGTACATTTTTGTGGTACATATTTAGAGTCTTTAATAGCCTAGAATTATAATAAGGTATACATCAGGGAATTAATATATCTGCAAAGATGTGCAGAATAATCTGATTTCGCAAAAATTACAAAAAAATCTTTGTGGTATACGATTTGTATATAAGAAGGACCTACATTGATTTTTGTGGTACATTTTTAGAGTCTTTAATGTTCTATAATTTTAATAAAATATACATCAGGGAAAAAGTAGATTTCCAAAGATGTGCAGAACAACATAATTTAGTAGAAAGTCGTACACAAAACGTTTGTGTGTAAAAAAATATCCTAAACAAATTACATATAATATCAATTGTAATATTAGCCCTGTTCCACCTTATATCACATCAGCCATAATAACATTAAAATAAATCTTAATAATATTGATCTTCTTTTCGGACTGTCAGTTGGACTACTAAAAGTTTCGTACACATTTGGTGTAATATACTCTGTTCTGTAATTCATCATCATTCTCAGCCATTTCAACCATGCCAACCATTGCATCCCATTCATCCCAAATCATTCATCCCAATCATTCACCCAGCTATCCATCCATTCGTTGGCCGGGTAACATCTGTCGCACATCACGCTTTTCTCGTATGGGTGCCATATTATATCAAATGGCGTTGAGCAAATATTCTCATTTCCATTCCCATTCATAATCCAAGATATTTTTCTTTTTGTATACACATATAAATATATTTGAGTACATACTTATTTATACATACATACGTACAATATGTATAAAACAGATACAAATTTTCTAGTCGTTATGGTTTCGCGTTTTAACAGAGAGTTACAATTTGTTGTTGAAATTAAATAACAAACAAACAAATACTCAAAAGAAGAAAACAAACAACAGCAAATTTCCACAGACTGACGGAAAGACGGACGGACAGACGGACGGAGGATTAATTTACAAGTGGTGTTGTTAGATTTTTCAACAACATCAAGACAACAACGACAAAGGGCACAACATACATATACACACACGCGCTATTTTCCCTGGAATCTTTGGGGAGACACACGCTCCGGGATCCTTTCTTTCACTTGTGTTTTGACAAAGACAAGACAATACGACAATTCAAACACAATTATGGCAGCCAATCAAAAAGGAGCTCTTGAATAGTGGTATTCATTTAAATGATTTATAATTTTTTATTTTAGAGTTATTGCTAATTCGCTGCTGCTAGAAAATCTGATACAAATTTGAATGTAGATTATTAAATGCTAGCAATGAGTCTTGGAGAAGGGAATATTAATTGGAATTTCTGATAGATAGGTATTTTCACTATTAATTTTATAATGGGTGTTTTTTTAGCTATATGAGAATATTCCACATCGATAACTATGGTCTGACAAGTGATAATGTCGACTTTGTGTTGACATTTTTGTTCAGCAATGTTCAGCAAGTCATCATGAATCGTTTAAAGCCAGAACAAAGCTTCCAAATAGTGCGAAATTTCCCTAAAAAAAATAAATCTGTTCGCAAAGTTCAAATCAAAGATTTTTATTTAGTGATGTTTGAAGCGAAGACAATCCTCAAGCCTCTAACGAATCTCCATTACATACACTAAAATTGAGTCTGTGGTGAGGTTTACACGCTGACGGCATCATTGGTCCTTATTTCTTAAGAAATTTGGAAGAACCTGCCGTTACGGTGAATAGCGAATGTTATCGAACCACGCTAACTTCCGTTTTGTTTCCAAAAATTAATCAGCTAATCATTAACGACATTTGGTTCCAAGAAAACATTATTTCCAGAAGTTGTTCCTGCTCACTGGCCTCCTCTTTCATGCGATTTAACGGTACTGGATTTCTTTTTATGCGGTTAATGTTAAGTCATTGGTTTATGCCGACAAACCAGCGACTCTTGCAAAATTCGAAGCCAATATTCAAGCCACCATTGACGTCACACGGTCATTGGAAAAAGCAGCCAAAAATTGGACTAATCGGATGGACCATGTAAGTTGTAGGCGCGGTGACAAATGTCAGAAACCATATTTAAAAAACTAAGAAGAAATAACAAGAAATTATCTAGCAGTACCCCCGTTCAGTTACTCTCAGTGAGAACAATTTCGCACATGGAACCAGGCAATGAAGCCGACCAAAATTATCGGCGGCGGCGGCGCATTGAAAAATACCGATAGGCGGCGGCGGCTTAGCCGATCAAATTTTAACAAACGGCTGAGCCGATAAACTTCCAACAAACGATGGCGCACGAATGTCAATCTCAGGTAAAAATTCCTCTTTAAGATATTTACAATTAGATGAAAAAACCTAAAATTAAGAAAAGTTAAGGAAGTTTTGATGTAATGTCGAAAATCGGTTCAATAAATCTTTACTTATTAGTCTTTGTTGGGAAAGAGAATTTATTGTGAATGATATAGTGCCTGCTGTTTTCTCTCTAAAACGACGTAAACTTTGTAAAAATTGGTTCGGCTGCTCAAGAGCTATTGTAATTTCCGTAAAAACCAAAAAAGTATTTTTCAATTTTAAATCCCATATGTATTATGGATTTCTTTAAATAAATGATAGCGAGATCCATTTAGAAACTTTTTATAAATTTTTACGCAAACATGAACTTCATTAAAATTTCTGACCCTACTGTATTACTTAGAAGTTACTTTCTTAATTTTCATTGTTGCATAAAATAAATCAATGTTGCATAAATAAAGTTCGGCGGCTGAGTTTCAGCCGATGTGAGCAGCTGAAATCGGCGGCGCCGGCTAGAAAAAATTGGCCGTCGGTCTGCGCCGCGTCGGCTTCATAGCCTGCATGGAACGTGTAAGAGAATCCCTTAAATACCAGTGAAAGCGTCTGGCGTCTTTCAAAGTCGAGTTTGACAGATGCCAAACGCTTTCACGCTGATATTTAAAGGATACCCTTACACGTTCCATGTGAGAAATTTTTCTCACCGAGAGTTACAGAAAATGGGTACCGATTGTAATAAACGAATTTCATTCCAACAATATTTCTATCTTGTATTTCTTTTTATCTTCTCAAACTCTTGAAAAACACCCTATAGAAGACTACGAGGAAAATGAATGTAAATCTGAACATTGAATATTAACCAATGAAAGCTCATGATTAATATGAGGATGGCTTATAATTAATGGGGGTAAAGTTGATTTGTGCAAAAATGGCACATAAATCTTTTGATTAGTACCAACGGAGATCATGCGTTACAACGGTTTGTTAGTAACGCATGATCTCCGAAACCATACGAGCGAATGGGCTAAAAGTTGCACATTAGGTCCAGTTTGGTGTCATCTATGTTTTAGAAATATTTTAACCGAGAAAAATGGCGGATTGTTCAAGTTCTTTGCAAAATCCACATTTCCAGAACGATTTGACTGAAACTGAAAATATATGTGTGGTTTGTCTTGATAGTAATTTGTATGTCTGATTCAAACCGGTAGATGGCGCTGAAGTGGACTTATGTCCAATACACAATTTAATGGTGATTTTTTCCTGAAACTAGGAATGTATGCTTTTGTTTAATGAAATATCAATGAATAACAAACCAATTAATTTCAAACAGAACGGGCAGGACAACGTCTGCTGGGGTCAGCTAGTTATAGTATAACTTTCGAAGTATATTGTGTAAAAATTTCATGAAGAAATGCTAAGAAATATGGCAACGCCAGCAATTATTCGGAAGCGTCTCGAAAAAAGTTTAAATTGCGGTGTCCGTCATAACTCCGTGATGGATTATCTAAAATCAAAAAACCAAATTTATTTCGTAAGGTAATCGTTTTCCCCAGGTAACGATGGGAAGGTTTTTCGAAATTTCTTTTTTTTAATTTTTGAGAACACTTTGAAGAGAAAAACGCGATTTTTGCAAAAAAAATCGTCTTATTAATTATTGTAAAATAAAAAATATTGACAAATTTGAAAGATATCTCTCCAACGTTACCTCGTAAAATATGCACAGAAATTGTGTTCAAAATTTCAAAACGATCGGTGTTGTAATTTTGAAGTTATGATGGACACCGACATTGAAAACGTGGGTAGTGGGAAACAAGCATTAAAGTTTTTCTGTTCCTTAGCACCGATTCATCTCAAATCTTCACACAATATTTATTCAAAAAATAAAATAAAAAAAAATAAAAAAAAAGTTTACAAACGTTACCCCCTTAAGAGTCAATATTCGACACTTTTTCTTCAAAAATTACATTACAATAAATGAAGATCGTTACCGCACAAAGTTTCAAAAGTTCACCCACTTGACATGGAATTACCCTTATATTAAAATTTTGTCACAATTTTCAATAGTCTTTTTTTGGCAGATCACGTGTGAGTCGTGTCATGCTGTCATGTTATTTTTGTTAAGTATTGTTTGGCATTTCATCATGGAAGACTTACGCCTGAACAACGTTTACAAATCGTTCAACTTTATTACGAAAGTTCACGTTCTGTGAGGAATGTGTTTCGTGCACTTCGCTCAACTTATGGTCAACATAATCGGCCTACTGAGCGTACTATTCGCAACACCATCACCCATCTTGAGACCCAGCATTCATTATTGGATAGCATTCGACCGAATAGACCACGTCCTGCACGCAGTGAAGAAAATGAAGCGGCCGTAGCTGAGAGTGTACACGAAGACCGTGGAGATTCGATTCGGCGCCGTTCGCAGCAACTCGGACTGACGTATGGAACGACCATTTCTGGATCAATGGGTATGTAAACAAGCAAAATTGCCGCATTTGGGACGAAGAGCAACCTGAAGAGATTCAAGAGCTGCCACTTCATCCAGAAAAAACAACGGTTTTGTGTGGTTTGTGGGCCGGTAGAGTCATCGGTCCATATTTCTTCAAAAATGATGCCGGTGAGAACGTAACCGTCAATGGCGACCGTTATCATGCCATGATAACCGACTATTTGATGCCTGAAATTGAAGCTCGTGATCTCGACGACTTTTGGTTTCAACAAGACGGCGCCACTTCCCACACATCGCATCAATCAATGGATTTATTGAGAGAACACTTCGGTGAGCAGATAATTTCACGTTTTGGGCCGGTCGATTGGCCACCAAGATCGTGTGCTTTCACACCGTTAGACTTTTTCCTGTGGGGATATGTAAAGTCTAAAGTTTATGCGGACAAACCCGCTTCGATTCAGGCCTTGGAGCAAGACATCACGCGTGTCCTTCGCCAGGTACCAGTCGAAATGCTCGAACGAGTCATCGAAAATTGGACTCAACGGATGGACCATCTGAGATGTAGCCGCGGTCAATATTTGATAGACATAATCTTCAAAAAATAAATGCCAAAGAATGTTCTTTCAACTGATAATAAACATTCCCCATTCAATTTGAATTTTCTGTGTTTTTTTTTTTCTTTAAAAAAGTAGGGAACCTCGAAATGGATCATGCTTTATTAAAATAAATTAAAAAAAACTAAGTGGGAGGCTTGTCTGAATTAATCAACAGTTTTGATACCTAATAACCCAGTGTGCGTGGTTCCAATGTGCAGCATAGAGCAATTATTATGATTATTATTATGGATATATGAAATTATGCAAACCCTTGTGAACAGATCTTTTCTTTAATATAAATGCTCGATCTACCGGTGAAGGCAGAACAACGTCTGTAGGGGCAGATAGTTTAAATCATTAATTTATTTTATTTATAGTTGGCTAAATTTATTGAATATGGGATTCTGCAGATCTTTGCATTTAGATCTTTTCATTAATATACATTTTATTATAATTTAAGATAACTGAATAGTATTAAATTGTACCACAAAATTTAAAGTATTGCTATTAGGTCTACGAAATATTTTTTTTTTGTAAAAATTTAGAATTTTTTTCTCGCTGAGTCCTTAAAAAATTGCATCGAAACTTCCCCCGTATTCTAGTTACGCGCCTGTATTGCGGCGGATCTACATATCGCTAACTTAATTTAGAAAAGGCGTAATTGAAATTTTTCAGGATTGACATATTCTGTTAGAATTTCGCCGATTCTACAGAATATATAAAAACGCGATTTCAAAAAATATTAGTTACAAGTCAATTATTTTTTCTTGTTTAGTCTATTATTTGCTTACATTTTTTGGTAATTATATTTAAGGTTAATTTTTGCACAGTAGGTCAGAATGTGGACCTGACACATACCAATCTTAAGACATTTTGAATTACACTTTTTATCGGAATTTCACGAAAAAAACTCACCTTTTATAATAGTTTATACAAAAGTCTCCATTATTTCTGGTTCAAACAAAGAATCCATAATGTTCTGCTTGTCTGTTGTTTTTTGGTTTGTTTCTTGGATGAGGTATAAAAAAATGGTGTGTAATCCAATGTTTTGTGGGTCCAGTTTTAACAGCTTTTCAAGACACGAATAATCCTCGAGAGGTTTTTTTTTTGGTGGCCAAGCCGAAGTTACAACAAAGACTTCGTTTCTCTTTTGAGAATGATGTAAATAAACACTTTGTATATTTTGAATTTTTTTAATATATATTTTTTTATTTTTATGAATTAATAAATATATTTTTTCCAAGGTGCAATATTTAAATTTTATTTTTATTTAATTTGATTTGATTTTTTTGAAACCGTTACGAAGAATGTAAACACTTTTTTGTGTGAGTGTAGATTTATTTTGTAGATAATTTTGTTTTAAAGATTATAATTTTTATTTTTAAGTAATAATTTTATAACAATTATATGTTTACACTTTTTTTGTAATTTGTAACTGATTTTTTTTGTAAGATTTCAACATTTGTAAATATTTTTTCTTTAAATTAAATTTCTTCTTTTCTGTTTAAGATTTTTCAAGTATTTTTGTTTTCCTTTTTTAAAAAAAGAATTTTTATTTTTTTGCTTTTACTCTTATTTGAGGGTTAACATTTAACGACAATATTTTTTTTATTCTGCTTCACTTTATAAAAGTAATTCGTATAGAATTCAACGAGTCAGCTAAAAACTGCGTTGAAAATGGAATAAATTTCATTAGTATGCGTTTTTTTGGGTGTTCAAAAAATTTTTTTTTTTTTTTGTTAAAAAATAAACGTCAAGAAAAATAAAGAAAATACAAATAAAAACAACAAGAAACGTCAAAGAAAAAGAGATAATAATAATAATAACAACGTAACAACAAAAAAGAAGAGAGTCTGGGGCAAAAGAGAATGGAGTGTCACTCAGAGAAACCGGGAGAGAGAGCGCAATGATGATGACTCGGTGATAGGAAATCATAAAAGTTTATCGATTATTTTAGTATTTAAATAATTTTTTTTTTTCTAAAAGATTTTAAATTTAGTAAATTATTTATTTATTTCAGTGTTTTTCGTTGATTTTGTCTTCTAGAAAATGGTCTCGCGCGCTTTGTGGAGCCCCCCGAGAGTGAGAGTGGGAGGAGGCTGGCTGGTGCTCTTTACATGCACACACACTCGCACACATTGAAATTAGTGACGACGACGACTACGCGAAGATAACCTTTAAGTTAAAGGCGTAACGAACGAAACGTTGTGAGATATGAAACACTGTGAAATTCCGTAAGAAAAAAAGGTACAAAAACGCACTCACACAAAAAAACAAGAATTCACTTGCACTCTCCGCACTCTCAGACACACACACAAAACACTCTCTTGACGGACACGGAGACGGAGATTGCGACAATGACTACGACAACGACTAACTACCACGACCACGACTCTACGACGACGTTGAAAAAAAGACGATAATGTGAAATAAAAGACGAAAAAATAATAAAGATTTTTTTAAATTTTATTCAGAATTATTTGCGTTTTAGCAAAGAAAAAAATGCAGCACAATTTTTTCGCATACACTTGCTTTTTAGCTAGCTTATTCTTCTTTTTTCACTTTTTCTCGTGGTTGCCAAAAGAAAATTATTGTAAAATTATCATCATAAGACTTTTAAAACACAATTGAATTGGATAGCCAACACTTTGCAAGAATTTTTTTTTTGAATTTTCATCATTTTATTTTTATTTATTTTAATTTATTTTTTCACACGCATTTATATATATATCTTTTTTTCATTTATTTTCAGAGAGAAAGAGAATTTCTTTTTTATTTTTGCTTTTTTTTTCGGTGAAACAATTTTTTTCTTCTTATTCTTCTTTTTGTTGTTGTTTTGTTTTGTTGTTGTAATATAAGATAATTATTATAAAAGTCGCGGACGCGCGACACTTTAACTGCCTCCCATCCGTACCAAACGAAATACAAACTCGAACTAAATACAATACGGCTGAATTGAAGTGTATCTCAATCGAGTAGACGTGAGAAGAGAAAAACTTCGTATCCAATAAATACACCGAGAGAGAGCAAGGCACATAAACACGACACACGGGATGGAGCCAGAGCCGGAGCATAACAATAACAAACCAGAGAATACCATTCAGAAACAGTGTTGTCAACTGTGAGAAGGCCAAATGCGTGGTTTTCCGGTTAGAAAATTATAAAATAATTTGCTTAAAGCCTAGTGTAGTAAACCTTTTCGAAAATTTCGTTCAATATTTAACAAATTTATATTACATATATATTTAATAATTTAATAAATATATTACTATTATTTTTGAATGTTCTTCTTTTTTTTCATATATTGAAATTTCATAGAAATTTCATTTTCTTGCTATTTACTATTTTTTTGTGAATGTTCTTCTTTATTTTTCCAGAAATTGCAATTTTATTGAAAAGTTGATAGAAATTGCAATTTTATTAAAATTTTCGTAGAAATTGTAATGTTATTGAAAATTTCATAGAAATTGCAATTTTATTGAAAATTTCATAAAATTTGCAATTTTATTGAAAATTTCATAGATATTGTAATCTTATTGAAAATTTCATAAAAATTTTAATTTTATTGAAAATTTCATAGAAATAGCAATTTTATTAAAAATTTCATAAAAAAATTAAATTTTACTGAAAATTTCATAGAATTGCAATTTTATTGAAAATTTCATAGAAATTGCAATTTTATTGAAAAGAGAATTGCAATTTTATAATTGTGTCTTTAAAAATTTAAAAAATTGTATTTTTTTAGTATTTTATTAAAAAATCCGTCAAAATTACCTTTTTCTAAAAAAAATCGTTAAAAATTCATGTTTCCATAAACTTGAATTTTTTAAGAAAATTTCATCAAAATTTCGGTTTTTTTAAATTTTGCCGAAAATACATTTTTTAGAAATTTGAAAATTTAGTTTTTTGGTGGAAATTGCATTTTTATTAAAAAAAATTGACAAAAATTTGAATTTCAAAAGAATGTTGAAAATTACATTTTTATAAAAATGTTAAGAATTTTCTAGAAAATGTCGCCAAAATTTAGTTTTTTGAAAATGTTGTAGAAACTATGTATTTGTTAAAAATTTAATTTTTTTTCTAGAAAATTATGTTAAAGTTCATTTTTCAAATTGAAATTATTTTTTTTCAAAAATTCCGTTGAAAACTCATTTTTCTTTAAAATTTCTTCGAAATTGATTTTTTCCTCAAAATTTCCTTCATCCACCTTAAATTAGGCTCATCTACTACCTCTGAAATTTAAACAAAATGTTCAAGATTTATAAATTTATTTTAAAAAAATAGTTTAGACAAATGCAATTTAAGGATTTTTGCAGAAAAATTTGATTTCAACAAAATATTACATAGAATTAAAATTTTATGGATAATTTCATAGAATTGTTTTTTTTGCAAATTTCATAGTAAAAGCAATTTTATTGAAAATTGCATAGAATTGATTTTTTTATTGAAAATTTCATGGAAATTGCAATTTTATTGAAAATATCATTTAAATTGAAATTTTATTAAAAATATTATTTAAATTGCAATTTTATTGAAAATTTCATATACATTACAATTTTTTAATTTTGCCGAAAATAATTTTTTTTACATTTGAAAATGGAATCGTGGAATTGCATTTTGGTAGAAAATTGCAGCAACATTTAATTTTGAGAAAAAATTAATAAAATCGAATTTTTGTAAAATCACATTTTTCAAAAATTTGAATTTAAAAAATCGCTAAACTGACTGTTTTAAAAAATGTTGTTGAGAATGACACTTCTATAGAAATTTTGTTCAAAGTTGCATTTTCCAGAAAATTTCGCCAAAAATTTTTTTTTGAAAATGTTGTCGAAATTATATTATTATTAAAAATTTCGATTTATTTTGGGAAAATTATGTTAAAATTCAGTTTTTCTACAAAAAATCGTTGAAATTATTTTTTTTTTTCGAAAATTTCGTTGAAAACCCATTTTTCTATAAAATTTTTTCGAAATTGATTTTTTCCAGAAAATTTCCTTCTTCGACCTTCAATTAGGCTATTGTCCTTTAGAGGACCAATCGATCTTTATTCCCTTCCGTGACCCATAATTCGCTCATCTACCTTTGAAATTTCAACAAAATTTTCTAGATTTCTAAATTTATTTTCCAAAAAATTTTTTAGGCAAATGCAGTTTAAGGATTTTTGTAGAAAAATTTGATTTCAACAAAATATTGCATAGAATTAAAAAGCAAATTTATTGAAAATTTCGTAGAATTTTCAATTTGAAATTTTATTTAAAATATCATTTGAATTGCAATTTTATTGAAAATTTCATATAAATTAAAATTTTTTTAATATACCGTAAACATTTTTTTGACATTTGAAATTGGAATCGTGGAAATTGCATTTTGGTAGAAAATTGCAGCAAAATTTAATTTTGAGAAAAAATGTAATAAAATCGATTTTTTTTTAATTAAATTTTTCAAAAAATCGCCAAAACTGACTTTTTTAAAGAAATATCGTTGAGAATTTCTATAAAAATTTTGTCCAATGTTGCATTTTCCAGAAAATTTGGCCAAAAATGATTTTTTTTTTGTAATTGTTGACGAAACTTTATTTTTATTAAAAATTTTGTTTTTTCTAGAAAATTATGTTAAAATTCATTTTTTTTACAAAAATTCGCTTAAATTAATTTTTTTAAAAGATTTCGTTGGAATCAAATTTTTCTTTACAATTTCCTCGAAATTGATTTTCTTCCAGAAAATTTCCTTCATCGACCTTTAATAAGGTCGTCGACCTTTAGACGACTCATCGATCTTTAATCCCTTCAGTGGATATTTAATCCCTTCAGTGGCCCTTAATTCGCTCATCAACCTTTTGAATTTTCAACAAAATTTTCTAGATTTCTAAATTTATTTGCAAGAAATTTTTTAGACAAATGCAATTTAAGGATTTTTGTAGAAAAATTTGATTTCAACAAAATATTGCATAAAATTAAAATGTTATTGAAAATTTCATAGAATAAAAATCTGCATAGCTGACTTTTTTAAAAAATATCGTTGAGAATTACATTTCTATAGAAATATAGATTTAGATTTAGAAAATAGATTTTTTTTGAAAATGTCGGAACTATATTTTTATTTAAAATTCCGTTTTTTTCTAGAAAATAATGTTAAAATTAATTTTTGCTACAAAAATTCGCAGGAGTTACATTTTTTAAAAGATTTCGTTGGAATCTAATTTTTCATTACAATTTCCTCGAAAGTGATTTTCTTCCAGAAAATTTCCTTCATCGAACCTTTAGACGACTCATCGATCTTTAATCCCTTCAGAAGATCTTTAATCCCTTCAGTGGCCTTTAAATCTATCATCAACCTTTTGAATTTTCAACAAAATTTTCTAGATTTCTAAATATAATTTCAATGATTTTTGTAGAAAAATTCGATTTTAACAAAATATTCGATTTCAACAATTACAATTTCAACGAAATTTTAGATAAATACAAATTTCAAGGAATTTTCTAGAAAAATTTCATTTAAAATATTGTCTAAAAATAGCAATGTCAAGAATTGTAGAACAATGTAATTAAGATGAAATTTTCTATTAAACTGCAATTTCCATTAAATTTTCTAAAGAAATTATTTTTTTAAAGGAAAAGAAAAAATGCAATGTTAATCAGATTTGTAAAAAAGTTTTCTAAAACATGCAATTTCAAGAAATTTTCAAGACAAATTTAATTTTTACGAATTTTGACCGATTTTATAGAAAACATGCATCTTTCTAAAATTTTTTGTTGAATTTTAGTTTGTCTTAAAAATGCAATTTCAACGATATTTGCTAGAAAAATTCAAATAATTTTATTTTTTGATAAATACAATTTTGTCGAAATTTTTAAAATAAAATTGGTAAATATTGCATCTTTCTACAAAATTTGTTTGAAATTGAATTTTTCTGGACAAAATCTTATTTTCAACAATAATTCAATTTCAAACAAATTTTGTAGAAAGATGCAATTTTAACAAAATACATAAAAATTGAATTTTCTAGAAAAAATATTAAATTTTTCCAAAAAAATTTATGTTGACGAAATTTTCAATAAAAATGCAATGTCAAGCAAATTTTTTAGAAAAATTCAATTTTAACAAAATTTTCTAGAAAATGCAATTTTGATGTATTTTCTAGAAAAATTATTAATTTTTTTTGGTGACGAATCCCTTTGATATGTTTATCTGTTATTGATGTGATATTTGAGTTTTTCTCACTGTGAAGATGAGCTGAATATCACAGGGAGATCAAAGAAGATCATTCTAAGTGAACGAGGGAATTGCATTTCTATAGAAAATTCATCAAAAATGCATATTTCTAGAAAATTTTGTTAAAATTACATTTGCTTACAAAATTTGGCTGATTGACAAACATTTTTCTTAAAAAATTTTAATTTTTCTAGAAAATGTTTTGAATTGAATTTTGTTTAAAATTTCTTTTTTTTTTTTTGTATAAATTTCTTAGAATTCAATATTTTAGAAAAAGTTGTTGAAATTGTATTTTTAAGATCAAATCAATCTCAACAATGTTTTGAAGAAATTGTATTGTTTTCTGGAATATACATCAAAATTACATTATTCTCAAAAATTTTGTTTCCAACAAAAATTGTTTAAAACACTTACTTTTCTCCAAAATTTAATTGAAACTGTTTTTTCTTAAAATTTTGTTTGTATTGCATTTTTCTAGAAATTTTGTCAAATTTAATTCAAAATTGATTTTTTTGTTAGAAAATTCTCTCAAAATTTTAGAAAATGTTGACATTTTTTTGGAAATTTTTGACGAAATTCCATTTTATACAAATTTTGATTGTAATTGCATTTATCTTGAAATAAATTAAAACAAATCAATTTCAACCAAATTTTGTAGAAATTGAAAAAATTTTCTAGAAAATCCATCAAAATTGCATTATTTTAGAAAATTTTGTTAAAATTTCACATTTCTACAAATTTCGTTTAAATTGAACTTTTATTTCTTAAAAAAAATTGCTTAAAATTTAATTATTCTTGAAAAATTCGTCAATATTGCATTTTTCTAGAAAAATTGATAAAGTTCAATTTTTTTCTAGATCTTTGTTATTAAAATTTCGTTTTGGTTAATATTTGCATTTTTCTATAAACTTTTATTGCAGTTGCATTTTTCTTGATTATCTCGTTGAAACTGCATTTTAAAAACAAAACTATTTCAACCACATTTGGTTGAAATTGCTGTTTCAAACAATCGTTTTCTGGAAAATTTGTCAAAATTCCATAATTTTGTTAAAATTACACATTCCTACAAACTTTCGTTGAAAATTTGTATTCAAAATTTAGTTTTTCTATATTTGTTTTTCAATTTTTCTTTAAATTGCATTTTTTAGACAATTTTTAAAATTTAATTTGGTCGAAATTGCATTTTCAAGAAAAATTCTATTTTATCCAAATTATGTATCTTAATTTTTTTACAGAAATGTGTCGAAAAAGCATTTTATTGAAAATTTTAATTGAAATTGCATTTTTCTTGAAACTTTCGGTAAAATTTAATTTTCTAGATAATTCAGTTAAATTTACATTTTTCTAAAAAAAATTGATAATGATTTGTTTTAAAAATTTCCTTCAATGTTGCATTTTCTAAAAAAAATATTTTTGATATTATATTTTTCTATAAAAACTCGTGAAAATTTAATTTTTTTAAAAAGTTTCGTCGAAGTAACATTTTTTAGAAAATTTATTTGAAATTTAAATATTTCTATAAAAATTCTTCAAAATTTAAATTTCGACGGACACGACAGTACATTGGCAATTAATGATCTATTAAACAGACCACGTACTTCAAAAATATAGGAAAAATAGTAAAATACTATAGGTACTCTCCATGAAAATTTTTTGTTTATATGTACCTCAATTTAGACGAAAAAAATGTTTTTAAACATTTTTTCTTTGCATAATACATGTATAATAAAACCATGTTGACATCACTGTTCCCAATTCATTGAAAGCAACAGAAAATTGTTCGCGCTCTCTACACCAAAGTAAAAACAAGATACTCTCTTATCAGAATCTGTCCACACTATACGGTGCAATAGTCAAAATAGAAAAACCACAACAAATTATCACAAAAAAAACGTAAGAGAATTTTATGTCTCCCATTGGAATTTTTGACATGAAATGTGCGTGTGTGTTTGTGTGGAAGGAGGCCGTTTTCAGTCGCCAGATGAATCTGGCAACTTTGTTTTATTCTCCCATATTTTGTATTGTGTTTTCCTGAGTTAAGGCCATCTCTTTTTGTCATTCATAAATCATATGGCATTGGTTGAAGAGTTTAGCATATGAACCGGCATTTTATTCAGAGTTCATTTCTTCTATTTGCTACAGGGGGGAAGTGTACTCACTCACCACCCATCCCCCCCAAAAAACACCCAAGCCCACAACCAACCAACCAACCAACCTTCATAACATAGACGACGGATGGATTGCCATAGCACAAGAGAAGAGAATGAGAGCGAGAGACATTGAAATGTTGGAGACCTAAACTGAAAGTGAGTGAAAAATCTTTAAACGTCGTTTGTCGTTAATGTGGTTTCCACAGTTGTTGTTGCTGTTATTTTTATTGCTATTGTATTATAGACGACGATAAAGTATCTCATAGATACATTTCGTTCAAAAAATTCATACATGCATACTCGTACATAGGTAGACGAGGTAAGCAGAGGCAAGAACCAAAAGCAAAGCAACAACACTAATATACCACACACCGACACACACACGCACGGAGCTGAACGAAGAACGTCACCACAAACCATTAGCATTGTTGTTAAATGTGCGGTGGCAACAATCTGCGAAAAGGAAAATAAATTTAAATGACACTCGAATATTCGTTGTGGCAAATTGGACTTATGCATATATCTGATTGTCGGCGGAAAAAAAGAAAATGTGCATTTAATTCAATTTAATGAACATTTAATGAGAAAATCCAAATCCCTCACTCGCTCTCTCTCGTACTCCCAACTACTACTACTTGTCATTTGGTTGCCGCTGCTGATTGTGTTCTTCGAAATGTTTCGAATTTTCCTGTTTTTTTTGGTG